>CM076578.1:1009815294-1010497248 GCA_034641835.2 Pinus albicaulis | reverse complement strand
AATCGATATACTTTAAAAAGCTGGCACATAAATCAATATAATTTAAAACTTATGAACTATGTTTTTTTACCTACTATGTCCCCACCACATTTGCTGGACCAATGAAGTATACAAATTTTTTTTATTAACCAATCAGTGCAATTTTCATCTTATTTGGCCTCATACCGAGGCAAGTATGAGGCCGAACTTAGGATAAGTATGGGAATACCACCAAATTTTCAGATTGATAAGAACTAATGCTAACATTAATTATGAACATTAAATGCTAAAATTTTTATGTTGGAAAACTATGGCTCTCAAAACCATTATCCAGCGGTTCTAATAGGTGACATTCACGGTAACAATTGTCATATCTACGCCTATAACAGGTGACATAACAATTAACAGGTGACACAACAATTTCCATATGTCGTCTACCACTACTCTTTTGTTTACATATAATAGGTGCCATAAATTGTAACCGTTCAAAGACTTGGGATCTGATCTCTTCAGACAAGTATCTCTTTGTATCTCTCTATTCTTACAAACTAGAGACAATGAAAGAAATTTACACTGCTTGCTGGCTTTGGGGGCTTTACGAATAGGGATGGTGGCCACTTAGAGAATCCAAACCGACTGGGATAAGAAACAAAGAGAGATGGCGGGTGGGATGATGTTGGCTAGACCATGCGGCGAGACACCACCAAACAGTTATGATGCTTCACGATACAATAGCACTTATACCACTAATGGCATTCATACAGATACGCTTGACATCGCACTATCATTATTGTCCCTGACCCCTTGCCCTTTATCACAAGAAAGCACAATCTGGGTTTGGCTTCCTGCTTGGGGTTAAATTAAAAATAGCCTAGATAATGATACTACTGTTCGGGGCACTTCCCGCATACTACCTTGTAAAAATAAATTTCAGTAGTTCTTTCTCACGAATTCTAGTTATATATACAAAACAATAGCTATTACTGAATTTAGTGCTGAGTACATAGACCAAACAATGGTTGATTACAGGTGTTAGGAAAGTTGTTTCATTTTTAGCTTGGTCAATCATACCCTTTCTTTTTCCGTGGATCATCTCTCAGCAAAATCTAGTTGTGTTCCAGTTTGTAACTGGGCTTCTAAGTAAATTAAGTTTTGTTATTGTCTATCTTTGTCATGTCCTACCTCTCGGTACCAGGAAACATTCTTTTGAAGTCCAGAAATCTAAGCTTTTTGAATTTATATTGAACAAGGGATTACTAATTCTTACTCAAATGTTAACAGGTTGATGCAGCAGTTCTGCAGTATCAGAATAAAAAATTCATGCAACAGTTAGATACCCAGAAAAATTAAATCCACGTTCTTGAAGGCAAATTTAATCAACTCAAAAGAAAACAGACCGCCTACGATGACATATTGATCACAGTAAATAGTGCTTGGAATCAGGCATGTTTTAAGTTTTCTGTATGGATTTTTGTTTTGTTTTGTTTTTTCTTTTAATTCTTCCATTATTTGCTAATTATTCTGATGAGTTTTGATAACAGTTGGTAGAGGATTTGGGAATTTTAGTAATACGTGCTAGTGGGAAGACAAGTGGAGTTCAGGTTTTAGATAATCATCGGCCTTCAAAAGGTGATATTCAACATGTAACAATAATTAATACTTCACACTGACTTATATGATAATTATAACTTTTAAGGTGTTTCCAAGTACTTATAACTTTTAAAGGTATATGACTTATCTAATTTATTCTTAATTTGTTTTCCAGAGAGTATTGCTTCATGTCATCCAGAAGAAACATTTTTGTATCGCCTTTTGGAAATAGGTGCAACTGAAAACAGTGGAGCAAATGATTTTCAAGCGAAGAGTTTCCTGAAGGGCACGGTGCAGAACTCCCAAGCCATGGGAAAACAAGGGAACCTAATGAACATGGAGTTATGTTTGGGTCCTGATTTTTTCCCTTAAATTCAAAGGACACAATGCCAGTAGCAATATTGCTAATTTTATCAAACAAAATAAGGGATCAAATTAAAACTCTCAGTTGGGAATGATTTGATCAAATCGGTGTACAGGAGAACTCTAAATTGGTTACCTTTTGAACAATTTAAATTCAGCAAGGAAATAAGAAAACCACAATTTCACTATCAAACCAATAAACACTGAAATTTTCAATTGGCTACCATCTAAAGAAATTAAACAAGAAAAATGGGCATTTTATAATCAAACTTCAAATAGTGAAAACCTTATATTAGATCCCCTTTCGAATAATCCTAACTTATATAATTTCATACTACTAATAAAAAAAACCAATCCATTTACCTCATGATCCAATAGCAGGCTCGAGAAGAATTCCACCTGCAATTCTCTTTCCCTGCAATTAAACCATTTTTAACGATTGCAACCCCACATGCTCTCACCGATAGAACAATTTCCTATCCCTTTCGTCAACAACGGAAACCTCCACGCTCGGCCCGCTTCATATGTGGCCATGTACTACTACTCGTCTACCAACATCGCAATGGAAAAATGGTTAGATACAAGCAAAGTCTTGTAGACAACCTTCTCTAGTTCCTACATTAATTCAGTCAGTACATATAATGATACAGATAAACTATGAAAAAATGTCAAAGAAATATGAGATGTTATAGAGCTCCAACCTTGGCATTATCTATTGAAGTCAAATATTTAGCTCTTCTTTTCTTCCTGATGCCATCATCTACGCATTTGGTCGGTTCAGAAAAAATGCACATGCTTTCCCCTCCTCCTTATTGGACTCCTCCGACAACAGGTCCCAGGTTGGAAGCCTTGAAAACGATTTTCTCTGAAGAATTTAGATCAGTGTTCCTTTGAGCACAAAACTTTCTATGTATTTCAAGATAGAACACATCTGTAGCAACCTCAATCAACAGTTGAAACAACTGAAACAACACATGGAACATTGTTTTAACCCCACCACCAGCTGGCGCGCACCATAGTAAGATGGAATGGCATTCTTAGTAGCTGGAACCAGACATGAAGATCTAAAACTGATTCTCACCATCTAGAACTCAAGATCAAGATCTGAAACTGAATCTGTAACCTTAAATTTAACTATTAGCTCCACATTTCTGGTTACATTCCACATTACCTTCCAATCTGAAGATTCCTGAAATTGAGTTTTTTGCATGTATTTTTTAGCACGTGATTACAAATGTCAAGTGTCTTCATGGTTTTCAAAGAAACATCACCATGTGGTTGCTCGAGTTGGGAAGTTGAATAAATTTAAAAAACTTGTCGCAATAAAACAGTTGATTGATGTGCAAGTATAATAATCAATGATGGGTATCACTAAGCCGTCAAACCTTTAATACTAAATTTTTGAATAAGTAATATTTTTCTTATATGTTTATGTGAATTTATTTATTTAGGCTTACTAACCTAATATCTTGTTTAGTTTTCTTTCCTTCTTTGATCAAGAGAGTTTTATCTCGACCGTCCAGATAGGACATCCTCTTTTATAGTTTCCACTATTTTATTTTAATTAAAAGCACACTATTGCTCCATGTCTTTGGTGTTTCAACTATCAATCGCACAACTGGTGGAAGGGTCGATATTTTTTGGGACTGGTCGTGGACATTCAATAAGATCCCTCGCTCACGTCGAGGTCTTGTGGTGCAAGTGAGAAACGCTGAGCTAAGTTACAGACCCAAGTCACTAAGTTACAGACCCAAGTCACGCTAAGTACATGTAGTGTAAGTGAGCAAGGCCACGATAAATGGAGTTTTCAAGCTTATTCATTCTCTTATCAAACTGGCAAACAGGTTCATTCTAGCTTCATTAGTCTCGGTTCTCGTTCCTTGATTTCTCCTCACTCCACTGCAGTAACCTCACTCCACCGGTAACGTAGACTTGCCGTTCTTCGCAGCCTCTTTGTTTCTTCTTACTTCTAGTATCATGAAGAAGAGTGAATATATTTTAGTTTAAGAGGATCAATGGTAAGAAGGGAACACATTTTTTCATTATTTATCACTCAACTTACTAGTTTTGATGAGAATGAGGAATAGGAATGCATGGAAATCCATGAATACTTTCCATGCTTATCATTAAATATTCTTTTCTAATCTAATTTTGGTTCTCAAAATATGGAGGTACCCACTGAAGGAAATCTTTGTTCTTCTTGTTGACCTCTTTTGCTTCCCCTTATCTCTTTGCATCATGAGTGGCATGAATGCCTCATGCGTGGGATTTTTGAAGATTCATCTTCCTTTGGATTAATGAATTCTTGTTCTCTTCCTTGATGTTTAATACTGGATATACTAAGTGCCGAGAGAGATCAAATCTCTTTTTCACTCTAAATAGGTTTGCATCTAGTGATATTTCATCCCTCTAGACGCTTAGTAGATCCGGAGTTAAGATGGATATAGGTTGGTTTAATTCCCTTTATATAGGATATATTTTACGTGAATATCATAGAATACCATGAAGCTATTTTTATTTAACGTAATTTTCTTTTATTATTTTTATTTTTATTTTGACAAAGTAAAAATGTTTATAAGAGCAGACATGACATACAACATCTCTACAATACCGGGCTTAGACACAATAATATACACATAGTTGGCATTGAAATATTTTATTTGTAAGTCACAACGTTGATATTAAAATATTTTTTTTGTCATAAAATATTTTTAAATACATGTCAATATTACTGACATATTGAAATATTTTATTTATTATTCACATTGATTTATTTATTAGTAATAATATTTTTAAGTGACATATTATTTTTATATAAAGAATTCAATGAATTACACATCTCCCTCTTATAATTGATTGTTTTATTTATTTATTTATTTTGAGCATTGAAATAATTTATTATTCTCATAAAAAATTTTTATTCATTAAATACAGATCTATAGTCAAGATTGAATTTAGTTAGCATGAATATTCAAATAATTTATTTAATCTTGTATTAAAAATATTTTTTAAAAAAGTATAAAAATTATACAACGCTTATATATCATATATATATATATATATATATATATATATATATATATATATATATATATATATATATATATATATATATATATATATATATATGTATGATGTTTAAGGTCCATTGAGTACCAATATTTGGTCTATCGGACCTAAAGAAAAGAGTTATTTAATTTGATTTAATATTTTATTCCTATGCTCAAAAATCTTGAGAGAAGCCTCCCGAGCTCACTATAATTTTGACATCTTAAAAGGCTAGAAGGTGAGTATTGCAACAAATATTATGAAATTGAGCTCTAATGTGCTCGTATGCAAGGATACTCTAAGAGGAAGTGATTTTTATCCTCGATGTTCATATATATATAAAATTACACACACACATAAATATAGCAAAAATTGTTTTTTATTTAAAGAAGGTTGCAGAAAGAGCAATTAAAGCTCCCTTACAGTTAACATATTTTATTGGTGTGTCCTTTGAAAATAAAGAAGACTACCCTTCCATTTTCAACATGGAGTTTATACATATATATATATACTCCATCTTGAAAATGGAAGGAATTAGTCTCCTTTATTTTTAAGCAACACACCAATAAAAATTCTTAACTATAAGGGAGCTTTTTGGGGCCAAGAGACGTTGTCTACAACTTAGTATGATATATATATATATATATATATATATATATATATATCTTTAACCACCAATCCATTAAGCATTAAAAGAGATTAAATCTAGCGATGCAAACTTTTTCCAAGATTAAAAGAGGATTTCACTCGAGAGATTTGATCCCCTTGTTTCTTGATAAATATGGAGATAAAATGGATCTAGGCTAATAATAAATTTGGTTGATAATGAATTCAATTCTTTCACGATATAGAATAAAATGATCAGTTGTGACTCAAATCTCAAGATTGACGTAAGTTTTTGAGAACAATTAGGTGATTTTAACTATGAGTTAATGTGATCCGTCCTTGAATGATTCAAGGATATAATAAAACAAATATTTTTAATTGCGTCCATGACATGTTTATTTTGGAATAGGACTTCCACAATTTTAATTTAATTGTGAATAATTATTAGGTGGATGGCGGAGATTTAACCTCCATATAATATTCTTAGTAGTATACACTAGTATAGATCCATCTTAACCACGGATCTAGTAATAGCTAAGAGGTATCAAATCTTCCGAGGGTGCAAACCAATTTTAAAAGTGCAAAACTTGAAATTTTTTTGCATCTCTAGAGATTTGATCACTTTATGCGCTTTATTAAGTCACATTGTTCATACTAAAATAATGTTTTTGTCATAAATATATTTTTAAATACATGTCAATATTATTGACATATTGAAATATTTTATTTATTATTCATAATGAATTTTTTATTATTAATAATATTTTTAAGTGACACATATATATTTTATATTAAGAATTCAATGAATTACACATCTAGCTCTTATAATAGATTGTTTTATTGATTTATTTATTTTCGAGTATTGAAGTATTTTACTATGCTCAATAATCTATAAATACATTTCTATGAAGTCAATATTGAATTAAATTAGTTAAGCATGAATATTCAAATCGCTTTATTTAATCTTGTATTAAAATATTTTTAAAAAAATATAAAAATTATATCAACTCACTCTCTAATATATATATATATATATATTACTTTTAATTACCATATATTTCTTTAAATTTGATATAGTTGTGTTATTTCTTATGGACATTGAAATAATTTATTTATGACTAAGAGTGAAATATTTTTATCACATCTCTTTTATATTTGGGTTGTAACATGGAAAAGCTCTGCTAGTGGGATTATTGACTAACATAAATATATATAATGTGAAAATGTGAAGATGGGTTACACTTTTTGACCTTTTTTGAGAAAAAAGTAGCATTTTTTTCTGTTTCTTCAACTTTCGCAGGCAAAGCAATTTTTCTGCTATGGGAATTTCATTTTACTATAAAAAATAAAACTTGTCGTAAATTTTATTAGCTTTATATTACTTGTTTTTTGAAATGTTTTATTCGAATTTGATATGTCAACTTAACATTTCTTTGAATGTGTGTTCTTTAACAATCAAATGATTCATAAAAATTCATGCTCAAACGCGTTGGTGTATTCTTTGAAAAAAATTTTCGTTTTTGAGAAAAAAATGTGTTATAACAATCTACAGTAGTCTACTTTATGCACGTTACATTTATAAAATCAATCGATGGCTATCATAATTACTAGAATTTTTTGAACTGATCCAATATGAAAAATTTTCATATTTTGAATATGTTTCGGTTCACATGAAGTTTCTCAACATATTAGTTATAAAATAAAAATCTAAAACTACCCATTACAAATGACGGACTCAATGTAATGCACCATAATTTTTTCAATTTTTTTTGTAGTGTATTTTGGAAGATACATAATTTGATTTCATTGAATCATAATCGACCTTCAAAAATTGTTTGCACCCATTTCATTACAAAATTAATTAAAATTAGTAAATATTTATGAAATCCCATAAAATTTATATTTCAAAGTAGATTGAATTCTCGGTAAACGCTTGTCTTGGTTCCAACAATTAATTCATAATTTTTGATGGAGTTTAATCATTCCAAAGTTGGAGAAATTTGTTTGTGAGCCGAGATGTTGTGTAGTTGCGGACATCTTAGTTCGACTAAACATTTAAAATAGTTCGATCGAATTGTTTTTTCTCCATCCTTTACGTTAATTTCTAGACGAAAAACAAGTTCAACCCTAGAACTTTTACTCGCAAATTACGCGGCTCGAAAAATTCAATGAAGTCCCTCCATTCACAACTATATAAATAGCCAAAAACGGAATCATTATTTTTACATAATTTATATATATATATATATATATATATATATATATATATATATTTGTATTTGTAAGTAAGGCTAAACTATATTGAAATTGTAAAAGATACTTTATAGAGGCTTTGGGCAAGGAGATGACCAACAAGATTTGGCACACTCACTTGGTAGTTTTCAAAATAAAACATGTTTGGCTTTCTCTGGAGGAAAACCAACCCCTTAATAGTGTCATACAACCTTGTTTTACAAAATATTCAAGGACACATTTAAAAAAGGTTGAAGTAAGTCCCGAGATGAAAAACCGAGATGAGCCTCAGCTACAAAGCGCTCATGGGGTTCCTTCATCTCTCCTCTCGCCGTGTGGTCCTCCTCCTCAATAATACATCCATATTCATGTGCAATGGCTTCCTCCTCAACCATGGGCTCACACGAGGGGTCATGTGGACGATGGGAGAAACTGGTGGACTTTTCATATAAAAATATGTTCCGTACGTCGTCCGAATCCATGATCCAAACTCGTCTCCTCCTCCCCACGAGCTCGTGAACGAGGAGCGGCTCGATTGTTCGAGGTGTGGGCGACCCTAGGAGTGCGCTATGGTAGATTTTACGCGCCTCTACCGCCCTTAGGCTTCTCTGCATTGAGACATTCTCACCCTGAGGTGTTATCAAGTGTTTGACTAGCACCTTCTGCATGACTACCGATGAGAAGTCTTCTATGGATTCCGTGATGTTGGTCTTGGCCTCGTGATAGTGCCCCCGAGAACGCGCCTCTTTGGATGCCCTTGATTGGCTTTTGACGTTGGCATGGGGTCATGGAGAGGCTATCGCGCAGAAAGGGTAGTTGGTTGTGAGTCCAGGCGAGAGTAGGGGAATCCGTGAAAGGTGCGCAGGGGGCACGCAGGATGCAAGTAGGCTAGGTAGGGGAAAACAACATGGAAATGTAGAGGAGGAGGGGCATGCAACAGGTGCGCGCGGCGAAGGGGTGCACAGCAGGGTCACGAAGCAAGGAGAATCATAGGGGGAGGGGCTCAGAGTGGGGAGGGCGCACGTCGGGGGACTTGCGACTAGTGACGACACGATGCGGGGAGTTTACGTAGGGAGGGGCGGTGGAAATGGTGGTGCGCAAGGAAAACTAGAGTAGAATCATGATGGCTCTCGTGACTAATCGGAGCAAGAATGACATGGATGAGTAAGGAGCTTTTCTATTCCTTTTAAAGGCATGTGGCACAAGCGCAAGGGAGGTGAGGGACCGTCCAAGTGTGTCTACATGTGATACAAAGTGTGGCAAGAGGCCAAGTGTGGAGGAACGCTAGTGATAATGATTGGTGATTTGAGGTTCCGCATCATGTTAGAGCTAGCATTGGCAGGCTACATCATCGAGCATGGGAGGATTCATCCCTCGTGTGATCTAGTTATGTCACCGCATCCCAGGAAACACACACACACATATATATATGTATTATAACTAAATTTTTTATTTATTTAAAGAATATATTATTTTTTATTTTATGGGGAAACATGTCAACTCTAGATTGTGCACGAAGGAATTATACATTTCCCTAATACTAGGCTATAGAAGAGCAACGTAAAAGTTCCTTACGGCCTAACATATTTTATTAGTGTATCGTGTTTTGAAAAATAAAGGAGACCAATCTCATTCCATTTTCAACATGTCGTTTATATATATATATATATATATATATATATATAAACTCTTGAAAATGGGAAAGGGAATTAGTCTCCCTTTTATTTTCACACCAATAAAGATATTTTTAACTCAGAAGGAGTTTTTGCTATGAGAGACGCTTTCTACAAACTATTATGAGGGATTATATATATATATATATATATATATATATATATATATATATATATATATATATATATATTAGCCACGTATCCATTAAGCATTGAAATAGATCGCGATGCAAACTTTTTCCAAGTTCACTTTAAAAGTGTTTACACTCAAGAGATTTGATCCCTTTTGTTGCTTGGATAAATGGGAGATAAAATGGATCTAGGCTAATAATATTATTATGAATTCAATTCATTCACTAAATAGATTAAAATTATCATTGTACTAAATCTCAAGTTTGACGTAAATTTTTGAGAACAATTAGTGGTTTTAACTATGAGTTAATACATTCCATCCTCGAATGATTCAAGGATATAATAAAATAAATATTTTTAATTATGTCGATAGACATATCTATTTTGGAACATAGATTCCACAATTTTAATTTAATTGTGAATAATTATTAGGTTATGGTAGGGATTTAACCTCTGTTATCACTTAGTAATTTCTCAAGGTTAAAGAAAGAAATTGTCCGAGGTAACCAAAACTACTTTAAAACTCTAGGATCTAGCCTTCCTAGGTTCGTAGAGGGCTCTTCTTTAAAATTTATCTTTGTTTGATTTATAAATGTTAGGCTAGTTATGAATGGGCAGTTTTAGTTTTGGTTTTGATTGATTTGTGGGAAAAAATAACTGAAGGTATGGATAGTGGGAAATCTACTTGTCCATTGGGCTATGGAGTCTAAATCAAGCTAACGTAATTGGGATCAAACGACAAAAGGTCAAATGTGGTCTGTGGCAAGATAGGACCTTTTGGAGATCTTGGAAAAAATGGTTTTGTGAGGTGGTATGATCGGGATAAAGGGCACTTGATCCTTGATCCGAAAAATGGAAGTAGTAGGTAGATATCAAACAAGTGAGAGAGAAATTAAGAATTCTTTACGTAGAAATCGAGGAAAACATAAAGATAACTAGTTAAAAAACAGAGTGCTTTTTAAACAAATCTCGTAGTAACACTCCTAGTTATACATTAAAATTTAGAATAAACACGAGATGGATGCATGTAACTAAGAAAGGAAACAAGTTGACAAGTAAAGAAATACTTTACTCCCGTATAGCTCATCACAGAATCCCGAATGATGATGCCAATTGAATTGATCCAGCTGCTACTTGAAATTCGAAACACAAAAAGGCTTCAATGTCCAACAAAAATGACTATAACAATCTCCAAACTAATTTTTTTCCACCAAAAAATACTTCAAAGTATAGTATATATACAAATTTTAAACTAAAATATCTTGAAAAAATATCAAGATTGGTTTACAAATATCTCCAACTATTTTACATAAATAGAACTTAAGTAAAGGACACTCAAAACTAATGCATCTATTTGGAATTATTTTTTATGTATAGGTGATGAAAAAAGAGGAGAATTTTAATTTGATATCAACTCTTAGTTGATGATGAGGCATACAAGTCACTAATTGTTTCTTCCTTTGTGCATCTCAGCTTCTAGAAATTATGCAAACTTGGGGTCCAATTATACCTTTTTGTTTCTTAATCCTAAATAGATATGTAGAAAGTGAAAGAGGTTAATGTAGATAAATATGTTTTTGAGATAAACCTCTTTCATTTCCCTGAAAATTCTTCTCCGTATGTCTCACGATGGGCTCTAAAGATGTGACGCAGTTTTCAGTAGTCCGAAAAAATAAAGTCGGAAAGATGTGCATGTATATCTCATTCTCGTAATACCTGTGTAAAAATGTGAGATAGGTTTTTGTATATGGTTCTCTAGGAACAAAATTTCTTCAGTTTGTAAGAGGTATTTTGATTAGCTACAATCTTCTCGCAAAATGATGACTTAACAAGAAGTTTTGTAAAAAGTGCTTTCAAATATTGTTTAATATTTCCAAACCCATAATGATTGTTAGAAAAGTGAGGAGGGTTTTGTAGTTGGACATCTTAGGAACATAAACTCTCCCTCAGTTTTTGAAAAATTAATCTTGGATTGGTCGGAATATTTTCTGCAAATCAATGACTTAAATAGGAAATTTCTTCAAAAATGTCCCTTCGGCTCTGTTTTCATCTTTTTAACTCTGTCATGTTTCTTTTTTAACTATTTTTTACCTTCACTTTATATAAACTTCATTGTTGTTGGTGAAAGTATTTTCATCTCTATTTAACTATTACTACCTCTATATTTACTTTTATTGTTTTGCCTTTGACCGCTTTGTTACCTTTTTCACTTTTACTGTTTCTTAGTAATTTTCATCATCTCGAATCTATTCACTTTTATCCGATACACTTTAACTCTGATGCTCTTTGACTTTTATGTTTTTACTTCGTCACTGTGAATTATTACTTCACTTTTACTATTCACTATGAAAAATTATCTTCTAATCTCTCTCCGAATTGATTTTAGTATTTACATTAAAATTCTCTTTATTCTTTCACAGATGATTGTCCTTTAACTCCGATGTCCGGAATCTTTAAGGAAAATCCTTTGAATCCATTGTGAGTTCTTGGAGTAAAACCGTATCCTTAACTAGTATTTAGATGTTTTTATCCAAATTTTTCTTTTTCTAATAACTCCCGCAAAATCAAACAATTCATTAATGAAATCCAAGTCCGCAGGAGGGATTATGGCTATGAATTGGGAAAACTCCGTGGGATGAATTTTGACTCGAAGTTTAATTCTATTGGGCACTCGAGTAAATAAGTGTAGCGCTTTAGGGATTCTGGGCATTGGTAAAAGAGTTTGAATCTTTCAAAGGGTTTCTACAAAGCAAATTTGTTCTTTTGAAGGCAAATATAGGTCTTTCATGGGAAAAAGCAGTGGTTTATGGCTATCAATTTCATAGAAACCCTTTTTCAAATAACATGAAGGTTGATTTTCCCGAGGAATACCTATTCTTGTAGGTATATGGTCTTGAAATATGTTTGAGGCATCGGATAAGTTTTTGATGGCTTTGGAGGTTTCTAGAAATGAACTGAAGCTCTGGTCTCTTGATGAGTCGTAATTACTTTTCTCGTTCTTTGAGCGTGAAAACAATGTACAAGTAGCTTTGTTTTTCTTCAATCGGGATGAATTAATGCACATAAAATGAATAAAAATGGTTTAATGGGCGCATATGGAGTTTATTAGGCGTTTTTAGGTTTAGAATATCCTGCACTAATGGCGGTCACATTTGATAGTGGGCAGAGCCGGGATTCAATCATATTATAAAAACCGATGGTTATCGCGTGACTTTCTGGGTATTAAGTGGTATTGAGCTCAACCCATGCGATCCAATGATTGAAGGGCATGTGGAGGAGAGAGGAATGGGCGAAACCACCCATTTCGCTAGGTTTGACATATGGATGATCGCGCTACTTTTTCACGTGATATCATCCTCCTCCCGATCAAATCAGAGTTGGATGCGAATGCTCAAGATTAATTTGAGAGTTGCATCGATTAGGGTGAGACCGGGGTATATTATGCGTGAATGGTTTTGAAATTTATCAATATACCTTAATTTAATTCAAAAAACCTTGGGTTATAAAAATGTTTCAATAAAACATACGCGAGCGCATGTGTTATATTATATAGTTTTTAACCCTTTGAATAGTTTAAAAACTCGAGGGGAGGGGTATTTCAATAGAGATAGGTTTAGACCAAGGGGTTTAGGCGGGGTTTTTATTTTATGCACATGGGGATAATAAACTCTTGGTCTAAGCGTAAAATAGTGGGTTTTGGGGTTAATTAAAATATAATGATTTAATATATGCATAGGTGCAGGTTAGGATTTACTACAATAAGTTAAGTGTTAATATGAATAAAGGGATTGTAGTAAAGAACAAAACACATATTATCTCTAAGTAAAGTATTAAATGCAGCATTGTACACGTTTATATTTACTTCACTAATACTTAGGATACAAATGTATTTTTGAGGGTTTTTATGAATGATTTTGAAGGGATGAAGTTAATTATTTTAGGGTTTACAATTTTACTAAGTAAGAATGTGTCTTTACTTAGGAAAAAGGGGCTTTGATGTATGAATGAAGGGTGAATATTGATGAATGAGGGTGAAGGTAGGAATTCAATATTTTTAACTAACCAGGGTCATAAGCTTTGGGTTCGAGTCCCAACAAAAGTCGAGAAATGCTCCGAGTTTTTTTGATCGAAAAGTTTAGTATCTTTGAATACCTATGGGGGAATGGAAATTAGTGATTTTTCCCGATGATATCTTATTTACATGCTTGCTCAATCTGCTCTACCTACCCAACATTATTTCTAACATTTTTCTTCATTTTGTAGGTGCATTTAGGCTTGCAACCTTAAAAGCAGTTTTTCTTTTCAAAGCATAAAATTATCTAGATCTCATTTTATTTCATCCTCGAGGGCTCAAATTAAACTGTTGAGCTCCTCATTATTCTCTACCTATCTACTGATTTTTCAAGTTTAAACACTGCTTGACAAATATTTATTCTCCATCTAAAACATGAAATTGAAAGCATGAAAAGTTAGGATTAAAATCATTTAACTGATCATGGATTATGGCATTTATTGACGACTGCACATTATCATTATTCTTGTAGTAAAGTAAAAGTAGTGGCATTTGAACTTGCTCACTTTCAGGTCTTATTTTTATCTCTTTTTTTTATTTGGGGGTTTTATATTTTTCTAAGTCCTTTGATCTTTCTTTTAGGACTTTTACCCTCTTTTTTAATGCTATTTTCAAATATGGGAAACAACTTGTAGAAAGCAAGGTATGTACATATTTACAAGACTTTAACAGAGTCAATTCAAAATTATGAATCTTATATTTACGAGACCCTAACAACCTCCATATAATATTCTTAGTAGTATACACTAGTATAGATCCATCTAAACCATAGATCTAGTAATAATTGAATAATTGAGAGGTATCAAATATTCCAAGGTTCGAAAACTAGTTTTAAAGTGCAAAACTTGAAAAAAGTGTTTGCATCTCTAGAGATTTTATCACTTAGTAATAGCTGAGAGGTATCAAATATTTTGAGGTGCAAAATCCAGCTTTTAAAGTGAAAAACTTGAAAAAATGTTTGCATCTCTAGAGATTTGATCATCTTTGTGATTAATGCTTGATATCATCCATGATTAATCTCTCTCTCTCTCTCTCTCTCTCTCTCTCTCTACAACTTAAAATTGCAAATTCCAAGCTTGATAGTCCATGATTAATATCTCTCTCTCTCTCTCTCTCTCTCTCTCTCTCTCTCTACAACTTAAAACTACACCTAACATGATCCGGATCTTGTGGGGAAGCTCACAAGATCTAAAAATTGGAATGGATCCACAAGATCCAGTAGAATGTCGAGAGAACACACAACAAATAAACCATAAAGAAACTTGTTTTATTAAACGAGAGAGAATAATTGTAGAAGCTACAGTGGTAGAACAATTTGTCCTTTTACAAAATGCAACTTGTTACTTATAGCATTTTTTTTACAATACCATACGTAAATTCCACGTGTGGGTAAATACCATGGGTGGATCTCACTTACAATACCATGGGTGAATGAATACCATGGGTGGATGCTACTTACAATACCATGAATAAATTCCATGGGATGAATACCATGGGTCGATTTTTATTAACAATACCATGGGTAAATTCTACGTGGATGGATGACATGGGTGAATGAATACCATGGGTGGATGTCATTTTCCACTTGATCATTCCTCCATCCTTAAGAAGCAATGGTTCCCATTGTGTAGTTCCCCTCCGAGAAGCCTTGTTGAATATGAAGAGTCAACGAAGAAGGGTTTTGTGTGGTTAACCCATAACCATGACGAACAAAGTTTCAGGATAGAGATACCCTATAATGCTTATGTACCCACTGTGATATTGACCAGTAAATGCGGCCTAGAAAATGGACTTCAATGAAGAGTCGGTTTGTGGATGACGAAACTAAGAAAAACAAAGATCCGATGATAGAGATATCCCGTAATGCTTGTGACCAATTGTGATACTAACAAGGTGTGGCCTAGCAAATGGACTTCGATGAGAAGGATTTTGTGCGATTGACCCATAACCATGATGATGATTGTTGATGAAGTAGCAGGGTGCCTACATAGCTAGGGGGTGGGAGGGCACGTCTCCAAATAACCCAAGACAAATTCTCCTATGCGAAACCGATGAATGTGAAGTAGGTGCCTACTAAAGCGAGGTGGGAGGGCACGTCTCCAAAGGGAACCCGCTTCGAATGTTGCTTCGTATTTAAAATGAGCATAACTCGGAAAATATAACTCTAGGAATATTTATTATAACCTTTTTTTGGAAATAGAATGATCATTTTGCATCTTCTCATGTGCTTGAAATCACTATCTCGAGACTCTAGACTCTCGGATTCGTGCGGAAACTATCCTCCGTCGTCACAAAATTTATGAAAAAAATAGTTGATTTTTAAATTAGCGATAACTCCCTCGTCCGGACTCCGATTCGACCGATAATCGTGATTTTTTCAAGGGGAGCTCAGATATGTAACCGTTTCTCTGAAATTTCGCATAAAAATTGCAAAAAAAATGACAGGAGAGCCACCGTCCACGAATTGCTCTAAAAATTTCTACAACATTGCCGGATTTGAATCAACGATATCTTTCTCATCCGAACTCCAATTCCGCCGATTTCTTTTTTTGAATTTGGGTATTTTTTCGCACGAAATCTAGATCTAGTCTTTTTTTTGTAAATTTTTCACCAAAATTTTTAGATATGATCTGCAAACTCGCCGCCCAAAAAAATTTCATGGAGTTTGTTAAAGATTGTTGCAAAACATTGAAACTCGAAAATCGTGCTTCAAACCCTCATTCCCATGGATTCGCAACTTGAATCTAGTAACACTGATCCGTATCTAGGGGGAAGCCCCAAGATCTAAAAAATTAAAATGGATTTGACAAGATCTCAAAATTGGAATCCTGGGAAAAAAAGAGAGAACACACAACAAAGAAACCAAAAAGAAACTTGTTTTTATTAAAACAGAGCAACACTATGAGAAGCTACATTGTGGTGAAAAATATGTCCTTTTACAAAATGTGACTGTTACTTATAGCATTTTTTGTTACAATACCACGTAAATTCCACTAAAAAGGGTAAATACCATGGGTGGGTCTCACTTAGCAATACTATGGGTAAATACCATGGGTGGATACCATTTACAATACCAAGGATAAATTTCCCATGGGTGGATAAATACCATGGGGTTGATGAATACCATGGGTTGATTTCATTAACAATACCATGGGTAAATTCCATGGGTGGATGGATAACATGGGTGGATGAATACCATGGGTGGATGTCATTTTCCATTTGGATATTTAATGAAAAAAGGAAAAAGAAAAACCTTTAAAATAGTGAGATTAAAAAAGAAAAAAATAAAAACCTTTAAAAATAGTGAGATTATTTGGAAATGATTTAACCATAAGAATTATTTATTTCAATCTCTTTATATAATATATACATAGTTGACATTGAAATATCTTACTTAAAAATGGCTAGTGAGATATTTTATTGTACATTGTACATCGTAATTTTTTTCCTATTACTAATATGTTTTTAAATATGAATATTATTTGACAAGATATATTGAATATGATTTAAAACTTTGAATGAATTACACACACACACACACTTTTGTGTGTGTGTGAAATTGATATCAATATAAATTAATTGCATTGATATTCAAATAATTTATCTAAGTTTTGTATTGAAATATTTTTAAGAAAGCATAAGAATGAGAAAATATAAGATTTGTATTTTTTATTATTTTATCTCTCTCTAAAATTTTTATAAAATTATGTTTTTTTATATAGATATAGAAATAGTTGATTTACAACTAAGAGTGAGGATGGAGGATTTCTAAATCTCTTTCATATTGGTTGTAATATCAATTTATCTAAAACTAATTATTTTTTATTATAATCGACTTTGTGTTTTTACTTTTAAAGAATTTTTTTTCTAATTTTTAAAAGGGACACATCTCAACTCGAAGTTACGCATGGACATAATCACATGTCTCCTCTTACTAGGTTTAAAATGAGCCTCTTTGTTGCAATGGACACAATC
Organism: Pinus albicaulis; assembly: GCA_034641835.2. NCBI lineage: Eukaryota > Viridiplantae > Streptophyta > Pinopsida > Pinales > Pinaceae > Pinus > Pinus albicaulis. Next base: position 1,010,479,578 of record CM076578.1, on the reverse strand, counting down.
ACACATCTCCCTCTTACTAGTTGTAGAATGAGCATCTTTGTTGCGATGGATGCGATCACACATCAACCTCTTACTAGTCGTAGAATGAGCGTCTTGGTTCAATAAATCGAAGGTTGAGATTTATTTCTAAAGTAGTTATGCATTTTTTTCCCTTTTAATTAAATTCATTAATCAATAAAAATTTCATGAATAATCATCATATGAAATGAGTTATGGTGAGCATGTGGTATTGATATATCATGGTATTGGCCCATGAATCCTATTTACAAATTAAGAATCTCCATGATAAAGAGGCAAGTTCGTGATGGTTTGCATGAACATAAGTGCGAGAAAGGAGATATATGCCTCTCTAATAAAAACGAGTAAAGGATCGGAAGAGAGAGGTTTGTAGGGTACTTTATGAGACTGCTTTTAAGGAAGAAAGAAACTACCCATGCTGAAAGTATGTTGCCAACAAGAAGGATGAAAAATAAATATATTGCAGCAGTGAAGGGCGTCGAGGAAAGGAGGAGTTTGTTGTAGCAAGTAGTTGTAGTCCTCCTAGAGAGTTGAAGTGGATGAAGGCCGAAATTTAATATATTGTTGCGGTGAAGGGAAGAGGATAGGAGAAGTTTGTTGTGGCAGAGGTGCGTGCTCCTAGGGATTTGAAGTGGAAGAAGGTTGAAAGTCTAAAGAAATCCAAGGTTGAAGAAGAATTCGAGAAGGAGGAAGGAGTAGAAGGTTGACTATCATTGACAAAAGGAGCTTTTGTTTCTTGGTCTTGAAGAGGAAAATAGGTCAAGGGTCTTAGTCTTAGTTTTCATTAATTAGAATCTCTATAAGAAGAAGAATTTGTTTGGGTTTTCCTCTCAAAGAGTGAGAGGTTTTGGACCTAGCTAATAGCCTATATGTTTTGTGTCTCTTGTCTCCTTATGGTTTATGCATTGGTATTTGTTTGATGAAGAATAACACTAATAACCCTAAGTTAAAGAAGATCTTGATCTAAAGAAGTGAAAAAACCCTCACAGAGTAGTTACTAATAGAAGAGAAATTACATAATTAATATGCCCTTGATTTCTCAACAATTGTAATATAAATTAAAAAAATATATAAAAATCATATGATATAAAAAAGATTAAATAAAAACTCTATCCATTCACTTGTGAACATTCTAATGTGTTTCATCTTACTCTTAGCTTCAAATTTAGAGTTAATTTGTATTTTACTTTTGAACTTAATTTGGGTTGCAATGATTTATTTAATTGTTGTTATAAAATTACTTTATACTATTTTGTTTTTGTATCCTTTATTTGATCAATATTTAATTTTATATTCCTAATATAAGGGATACAAAATAATATTAAATGTAAACAACAATTAAAATTACACAAGAAACAATTAATATATAAACAAGTCCTTTTAGTATTTCAATCTAAAACATTTAAATATTTTGTATTCAACAAGAAGGGGCTTTTATTTTACTTTACTTTCTTTCATTTGAGTAGTGTTGCAATCCAATTTTTCTTGTTGTTAGGGTTAATGTAGGTAGTTTTTTTTCTTTGTTTTTTTCTTCTGTCAATTTGTAAGCTCCCGGATAATTCCTCGAGGGCTACCATATTTGAAAAAGACAAGATCGTGTGCTCTAGGACTCTTCCTTATGGGTCACGATTCTCTTGATAACGTCAATAAGTATGAGTTGTGCTAATCTTGGCATGAACCCAGTCTTTAGTCATGTGACTTAAAATAACATGGCAAGCACACCCATCACTACTTGCAAGCCGTTGAAAAGTTCAAAGGTGTTGGTGTTCACAACGACCCATTTCTGAAACATCAACATCTTTCTTGAAACCATAATAGGGAGGAGAATGATTGTTTTCGTTCTCGTGGGTGTTACATTTCGTCGAAAATGCATACATATTTCGTAAAGCACTAATCAATTGTTTTCCATGACATCTTTGCCCCACCTTCGTAGGTCACCCTTCTGAGTCCTCTCTTGACCATGTCGATAAGTTAATAAAATTTTTTCCAATATGTGTTCATGACACTCTTACTGCCTCCCATTTATTTCCTCTCACCCTTCCCAGATAGCAGAATATTGGTACTCTAATATTGTGGGGTCAAACCTCTTCCATAAATTTATGTGTGATTTCCTTTACTTGTGTCTTCACAACCTCAGTTTTGGTGTAATCTGCTGTGAGGGTCCCCATGACCCTTTAACTTTCCAAATATTTTTTGAGGCTAAATAAAAAATATAGGCTTGAAAGAGAGGAAAATACCATCACTTCATATAGGTTGGAGTTTGCAGATCTTGAACCTGTATCTCCCGATCCATGCAGAGGGATCCCCCGTAATCCCTCCCGCCCAGTTGACCCAGAAACCCTATATCATGTCTACCCCTTTAGATGAATTCCTATTTAAAAAAATATCCTAAATTTTACACATGCAATGATGACCATTGTCGTAAAGTCACTTTGACCTTATTTATCCAAATATAAATTTTCTCTATATGACGAATATGATGAAGATAGGTCGACTCTTGATTATCAAGAGTGCTTTCAAGACATGCATGATAATATATTCTTTAATGAAATCCCAATGGAAGTACTTACTTGTGAAGAACCGAATCTCAAAGATCAAAATTCCTTTCATGACATGGATGGATGAATTGTTCTTTAATAAACTTGAAGAACAAGTTCACCCTTTAAATCATTCCAATACCTTCTACTCTCTGATGCGACCATGAGACATTTTTTGATGGATTGGAAAATATGTCAATGCTTTTGATTCTATAGATGTCCTATAAACCTATTTGATCAAACTTGAAATATTTGAGCATGAAATGCTTAAGGCACTTTCTTGTGTGAATGATATTGAAGATCCAATTGATACACCTCTTGATGCTAGCGTTGAATCGATAGTGCATGAGTCTTTTTCTCTCTTTTATGGTATGCACATGTAGGCACACCCTTTTTGGTTGGCATGTCGTCCAACATGGCCAAAAATACTTCTGGCTTATTTTTAATCCAATGTTGCTATCATGACACTTTTTGGTTGGTAAGACAAGTCATCCTTTCCTGAGTACCATCCAAAAAGCTATTAATATATCTTGCAAAGATTCAAGACCCTTTCCTCTATGTCAAGTTTCATCCATTTTGATCATAAGAAGGTATTGAATCCTTAAATTTGTACATAAATAAACTTTTAAATAAAAAATAAATAAATAAAATTACAAAAACATAAAATTTGTTGCTCCTTTTTTTTCTATGTTTTTTGGCTTTGTTTTATTTTCGATTCGCCACTCTTCTTTCCTTATGCTATGGTTATCATTGTGATTCACAATTTCACTCTTTTTTCTTTATGCCTCTAGTTTTTCAATAAACCCTTTGCTTCTTATTTCACATACTGGTATCATGAAAAGAGTGAATATCAGTTAGTTTAAGAGGATCAATGGTAATAGAGGAACACATTTTTCATTATTTATCACTAACTTACTAGTTTTGATGAGAATAGGAATGTAGGAAAATCCATGAATACCTTCCATGCTTGTCATTAAATAGTATTTTTGATCTAATTTTTGGTTCTCCCATATGGAGGCACCCACCTTTCTAAGAAATATTTGTCTTTCTTGTTGACTTCTTTGCTTACCCCTTTCTCTTTGCATCACAAGTGAATTGTAATGCCCATGAGCAGAATTTTTAAGTTTCATCTTCTTTTCACATTAATGAATTCCTATTCTCTTCCTTGGATGTTTAATACTCTCGTGATATACTAAGCATCGAGAGGGATCAAATCTCTTTTTCAATCTAAAAAGGAGGTTTGCATCTCGTAAATATTCCATCCCTCTAGGCACTTAGTATGTCTCGAGTTAAGATGGATCTAGGTTGTGTTTAATTCCCCCTTTAAATAGGCTATATTTCACGTGAATATCATAGGCAATACCATGAAGCTATTTTATTTTAACTTAATTTTCACCCAAATAAAAATGTTTATAAGACGAGACATGTCATACAACAAACTTCTACCATACCGAGCTTAGACACAATAATATACACATAGTTGACATTGAAATATTTTATTTATAAGTCACATTGTAGATATTAAAATATTTTTTTGTCATAAACATATTTTTAAATACATATCAATATTACCGACATATTGAAATATTTTATTTATTATTCACATTGATTTATTATTAATAATAATATTTTTTAAGTGACACATATATATTTTTATATTAATAATTCAATGAATTTACACATCCCCTCTTATAATTGATTATTTTATTTATTTATTTATTTTGAGCATTGAAATAATTTATTATGCTTAGAAAATTTTTTTATTCTTAAATACATATCTATGAAGTCAATATTGAATTAAATTAGTTAGCATGAATATTCAAATAATTTATTTAATCTTGTATTAAAATATTTTTAAAAAGTATAAAGATTAAAAATATATGGAGACAGAGAGAGAGGAACCCAACAACTTGCATGATACGTAACTATTAGTGAAACCTCGGTGGGTCTATGAAATGACCTCGTGATCATAGCCCGTGTCACAATAGGGGGGATTTGAACCCGGGTCTTTCAAGTTTCAACGATTTCACATTTCGCATTAATCAATTGAATGATACTTATATTTAAAATTGAATAAAATAATTTTATGTGAATAGTAGCATAGAGAGAGATGTGTATTTAAAAAAATATTAATAACAAGAAAAAAATGATATATAAAAAAGTGAAAGAGAATCAATTTTCAAGAAATTAAATTATTTTAATGCAAGCTATGTATATATTGAAAATAAATTATAAATAAGTTTTATAGTAAGGGAGTCTTTAAATATTAAATATTTTAAATTACTAGTTAAAATACATATAAAATGTTTTATATAAAATTCAATGGAAACAAGTTTTATAAAAAGGATATATGCTAGAGTAGTTATATAAATGAAATGAATATATATCAAAACACTTACCTCATGATAAATTTCATTATTTCAAGATTAAATGAATTATAAAAATTAAATAAATGATAAAAAATTAACTAAATTATAACTTTATTTTAAATTATTATTATATTTATTAATTATAAAAACGAATTTCCAATGGGACGTCAAATAAACGGTGATAGGATGTCATGTTAAGTCACTCTTATGATGTGAAGGTCACCAATTCGAAACTCCGGGAAAAAATCCAACCATGTTATATCGGTGTAGCCCAAGCTAGGTGTGATCTATGGGTGATTTTGACGAGCTTTTAGATGCCCCCTAGGTTGTGGTTTCTCAATCCACGCGTCAAGCTTGATGTAATCTTTTGATCACTCAAACAACTTGAATTAATATATGAGTTAAACATGTATACATTTAAAACACATGTACCAATATTTCTAACCATGGAGATTCATCCCCACTTTACCATGGAAATTCTTAATCACGTAAATAGGCTTTGGTTACAATACCATGGATTTGCCTCAAAACCATAAATCATGTCAATATGACACATAGTTCATATGATATTATTTTTTTTAATTAATCAATTAATTAAAAATGGAAGAAAGGGTATAACTACTTTTGAGATACATCTCAACCTTTGATCTGCGACTACTATTAAGATTATTCTACAATATTCTATGAAGGCTAAATCCTACCTTCCAACCAATATTTTTTCATAATTAAATTAAAATTATGGAAACCCTATTCCAAGAATAATTAGATATGTATTAATTATATAATGCAATTGAAAATAAAAAAAGAAACATTTCATATAGTTAAAATATTTTATTTCTTTGTTGTTTAAAATAGAGAAATGTAATTCCTTCCATTTTCAACATGGATTTGACACATGACATATATACATACATACATACATACATATAACCACATTACATCCATCTTAACACCACATTCGTTAAGCATCGAGATGTATCAAATTCTTGAGGTGCAAAACTTTTTTTCATGCTTTTTCACTTAAAAAGAGGTTTGCATCTCAAGGGATTTCATCCCTTTCCGTCGCTCATAAATCAAGATCTACATGGATCTACATTGATAATAAATTTGGTATATTTTGAATTCAATTTGTTCACAATACGCATTAAAAAATATCAATGGTACTAAATCTCAAGATTGACTTAGATTTTGACAATAATAGTAGTTATTTTAATTATGAGTTAATAATCTTGCTATTATGAGTTAATAATCTTGATCCTTGAATGATTCAAGGATAGAATAAATTATATATTTTCATGTTAACCATGAATAAATTACTTCAATGTCGGTTTGAAATAAAATATTCGGGTATGGGAGGGAAGGTATGGTAGAATACTTTTTCCAACTCGTGTGTCAACATGTCACCTCGATGGAGTTGTTCCTAGCCATGGCTGGAAGAATGGATGATACAAGAGACTCCTGCGCTCGATACTCTCAAACTAGGTGTCACGGCTTCCCTAGAACCCCCCACGATGAAATTTTTTCTTTGGTGTTATTTGTTTGCTACCCAAAAATATTTTATCCTTTACGTCGCTTGATAAATCAAGAGATAAAATGGATCTACATTGATAATAACTTTGGTTGATTGTGAATTCAATTAATTCACGATAGATTACAAAATATCAATGGTACTAAAACCAAATTTTGACATAAATTTTTAACAATAATGAGTGATTTTAACTATGAATCGTAGAAATTTCTCCTTGAAAGATTAAAGGATAAAATAAAAAGAAATATTTTAATGTTAACCATAAAATAAAATACTTCAATGTCTGTTCTGAAATAAAAAATTTGGTATCGGAGGGGAAGGTATGGTAAAAAGAGTTCTCCTCCCCCAAGTGTGTCGACAAGTTACATGGATGGAGGTGTTCTTATCTATGGCTTGGAAGAATGGATGATGCGTGGAGACCTCAAGCTAAATGACCCCCAAACCCAAAGTGTCATAGTTCCTTGTGAACAAAGGAAATATTTTCTTTGATATTTTTTCTCAAGGTATTCCTTCATCTAGTGGGTTCATTAGAGAAATTTTGAGGTCTAAAATTTTCCTCAAAACAAAAATGTGAAAACCAAAATCAACTTTATAATAACCAATAGGATTTAATATGATGATGTCAACCATGGGGATGATTCACATATTTTTGAGTAAAAAGTGAAAACATAAAAAAATTTAAAAAATTAAAAAAATATATATATTTTATTTTTCAACTCATATTTTAAACTTATCTTCCTACCATGCTTACTCAAATTTTGAAACATATAGAAAAAGTGAGAAATACACAAAAGAAAAAGAGAAATACATGAAAAAATGTGATTGAAAACACACACTTTCAAGTATTTATCATTTTTTGTGTAGAGGACGTACGAAAGTATGAAACATGGGTACTCCTAGATGAGAATTAAATTATGCATCCAACGAGTGTCCCCGCTCAAAATTTGAGTAAAAGTATTAGGAGATAAGTTGGAAAATACAAGTTGAAAAAATATTTTTTTTCTTTTTTCCCTTTAAAATTTGATGATGTAATCTAATATTAATTTATCATTTCCACTATTATTTTATAACATTCCTCAGAGGCCCTATTTTTATACCTCAAAATTTCTCTAATGATCGACAAATGTTGGTGATTTCTCCTTAGGATAGCGTAAGTCATTCTTGGTCGGAGATATGGGGTTTTTTCGCCATCGTGGCCACAAGAGGTTCCACCCTCGGGGATCCTAGCCCTATTCAAGACTTTGGAGGTGTTTAATTCGACGAGACTTAGTAGTTCCATAATGACCGAAGAGAGTCATCTATCCCATGGACTTACAAAAATAGTGATGATTAAAGAAGTAATCTTATGGGAAAAAACGTCAAGAAGGAGTTTTTATAGAGAATTTCATACCAAGGTCATAAGATAGGAGGGTTGAAGAGGAATAAGAACCCTTTGTATAAACGATAACAAGGGTAGATCCTCCATGTTTTTTGGTGATGACATTGAGCTTCACCAAGTGGTTCGCTGGCAAACCTAGTGCTTGTAGGGTTGAGCTCACGACCGAAGATGTAGTACTAAAATGCTTATGGAATGGACGTCATATGGGGCGACACAAAAACCCCCTTATGTTAGGTCCTCATCCGCTGCAGGATGGTTTATTTTCACGTTCTCATCAATCGAAGTAGTGGCATGACTTTTATAGATGAATTGGTGCATATACTCCTCCCTGTTCTCCTAAAAAAATGGTCTCATCTTTTTCGACACCAAAAAGGGAATGAATTGATCAAACAACTATCTAGGTCCATTTAAATGGATTCTTGTTCGCCCCTAGTCTCAGGATGCACTCATAGTTATAGGAAATAATTTAGGGAGTTCTCGGAAACGAAAATTTCCTTTTACAAAAAGTGAGGAAATGAAGGTTGACGAGGGTTTATGATAAATCTAGATAATTGAGAAGGTTTATAAGAGGAGACAAAGTTGAAAGCATAATATCATCAATTTCATTTAATCCCTATATTATGAGGGCATCCATTTCAAATGAAAACAATGGTCATAATTCTAGTCATTTTTAGTTACCATTTTCAAGGGAAGAATGGCGACTCTAACTCTCTTACCTACAAAAAATAGAGGGTTTGGAAGTCTCTAAAGGGGAAAGTAGTGGATGATCCATGTTTATCTTAGAAGATGGCTATTGGATCACCTTTGATTGGAGTGGCTATAAAAGTATATCCAATGTCTTAGGACGAGGTGATTTTGAATCTAATCATGGAGAACACATTAACGGGTAGGACAAGGTTCCGATCATGAGTGAATAAATGAGTCGGAGTTTTTTCATTCTGGCTTCATATTTGGGGTTCTCCTTCTCATCCTTATCCCTTTCTCATATGGTCAATATATATATATATATATATATATATATATATATATATATATATATATATATATATATATATATATATATATATATATATATATATATATATATATATATATTAAAAAAATTATTTATTTATTTTATGGGGAATGAATGGTGTGTTTTAGTGTAGGATATAGGTGTGACATCACAAAGGATCCTATTCACCAAATAAAGCCTACTTTGATTGTATTTCCTCTGTTCATCTATTGGAAAAATTGACTTCCTCGATAGTGTATTATTTTGAAGGTCACTCTTGGATTCGGAAAATCAAGAACCTAGATATAATTTTTTACCTTAGCCATCCTCCTCCCTCTTCATCACCACAATGTTGCATGGAGGTCCCGGGTCTAAATCCTTTGATTTTTAATGTATGCAGAGAGGCGGGTAGAGAAAATATCATTTGGTTTCTGACCCAAGATAATTCCTATGTGGATATGGCTTCTAGGAAACACTTTCAATTGAAGGGGCACTTAGAGAAGTGAAATCCCCTAAAGGGTTTTCTACGCGATTTTTTTGACTCAACCGTAGGGGCCCAACCCATTAAAAAAAGCGGCTCTTCATGCATTGATCGGGAGATCAAGTCTCTTGTAGAAAAAATTCTCAAAAAATTAAGTTTCTGAAAGTTGGTCCGACACTGGGATCGACGGAAAAAGCTCGAAAAAAAGATCCTACAGACTTGAGACCATCGAAACACCGACGCCGTATGAGAAAGATATTCAGCTTTGAAGTTTGCAATTTCAATTAAAAAATGGCCAAATTTGACTTTTATAAAAAATTATTTTTATTAAAAAAAGAATATTCTACGACTATTCTACGAAATATTCCGTAGCAGCCAATTGGTGGGTGCCACGTGGCCAACCCGAAGGCCGCCACGTGGCCCCGAGAACCAAACGAAATGGAAATTCAAAAAATGTGTTTGCACGACGGCGAGGGGTTCGACCGGGTTGGGGCTGGGACACGATGGAGCTGCCCTGACCATTGGGCCAACGGTGGTTCTTGTTAAAACAACGACACGAATGTTTATTTGAACTCTCGAAATGGATTTGGGCGGGGGCTCGAGAGGGGCAGCCCCCTCTGCATAAGACCATCCGCCGTGAACCGTGGCACAAAACTCAACGGGAACGCAATGAATTTGGGTATGGTCACGTGTTTATAGCTCGAGGGTTAATCCCATATGTTCGAAACATTAATCAACACCGAAATATTTGTAAGTTGTTCAACGAACCCCATTCGGTTCGGTCAAGTGGGATTATCCCTTAGCCCCCTCCAATTCGGCGGCTAGCTTTGTCGGTTCCCTAAATTTAGCGCCGTCGCCATTTTTAGTCGGAGTTAACTCCGAGTTCTCCACATTTAGTGGAGTTTCTAGGGTGACACCGGGCAAAACTTTAGTTAGCCATAATCTCTTGGCTAGGAAGTCCATTTGGGGCGATTATTTTTTTTATTTTGGGGTATTGAAGCACTCTAGAGCGTAGGACAGGGTTGCAGAGCCATCGAGGGCACTCTATCAGTGATTTTACCAGCGATTTTGGTTGTGGATCCACTTTAGGGCCTAATGAAAGATCGGATGTGTTGGACTATACTCATCCATTGGCAGTGAATGAATAGTCGATTTATACCGATTTCGATCTCTCTGTTCTGAATTTTGCAGCTAATTTTTTCCTTTTTGAGGCTTTCTAAACAGTGTAATTCTTAATTTTATCATTAATGAAATAGGGAAAAGCCTAATTAGAGGCTTTTGGACCCGCGTAGGTAGCCCAAGAGAGGTGAGCTGCTTAAACAAATGCTTACTATTATCGTTTTGTGCATTTTTGTTGTTATATTTCCGATTTTGTTTCATTAAACGATAGAATTTTCATAAGTACACTTTTTCCCAATCAAACTTATATAGTGAACACAACTCCTTAGTTTCACTTCAAACCACATTACTTCCTTTGCGAGAATACTTGAACTTGCTTATTCACACATAAAATTTTGATTAATGAATACTTTGCAGATACACAAATACTTTCATTGATCGGATCTATTTCGATGTTTACATTATATTTCTTTAGGCAAAGCCGCTTTGTGAGCAAGAAGCACGGTTTCATCCTTTCTAGTAAAGGTGAAATAACCCGATGATCCCCCTATTGTCAATCTGCAGTATAAGAAATACTTTGTTCTCACAATTTCGCATCGTATTGGTATCGAGCTCTAGGGTTTTGCTTAAGAGTTTGTGAAATTTGTGCAAGAAAATTGTGTTATTACGCAAAATTTGATGCTTACTAGGCTAAAATTGAAAAGAGGGGAAGGTCAATTGGTTAGAGAACAAGTTAATCCTCAACCAAGGAGGGATAGAGTGCCATTATATTCACCTTCCATTTCATTCTCATTAGCCTCAGAATCAGCCACAAACATGTCTTCCAGATGAGAAGCACATGAGGAAATGGATCCCAAGGAAGAAGAAAGAGAGTCTTTAGAAAAGCTTTCTTGGACATGATCGAGATGGTTAGGATCCTATACTAGGAGAGAAATGATAGGATTGTTGGAGAAGGGTCTAGAAACCAAAGAGAAGAAGGAGATTCTTCGGGAGGGAAGAAAGACAAGGATGAGTCTAAGAAATGGAATGGAGGAAATGGTGATCCTTCATCTCCATCGTCATCCTCTTCCTCCACATCATCCTCTTCAACTTTTTTTAATCGAAATACACAAAACAAAAACATCTCTTAAAAATCCTTTCGTTAAAGCTTGATGTAAAGTTTGAGCTGCCGATATGTTTAATGGTGATGTGAATGTAGAAAAATTGGATAAACTGGATTAGAGCAGTGGAAGTCTATCTAAGAATTCGAGAATTTGCATGATGATGACACAAAAATCCAATTAGCCTCTTTGAGAATGGATGGAGCAGCTTTGGTTTGGTGGGAAGCCAAGACCAAGGAGGAAATTAAAAGCATGGTAAGATAACTCTAACTTGGAAATGAGTTTATTATAGCTATTAATAAACAATTTTATCCTCTTGCTCATATTCGAAAGCAATCATGAATTGGAAAAATTTTAGGCAACTTAAGGGTCAAAATGTGCAAGATTATACCCAAGAGTTTAGAAGGAGAGCACTTCTACTTGGAGTAGACTTACAAAGTCAAGACACCTTGTTGAAATACATAGGAGGTTTGCACGCATTTCTGAAAACATACTATTCTAATGTTAAATCCTACCGACTTAGATAAAGTCTATGTCCAGGGCTACAAATTTAGAAGCTAGAGGATAGAATACTTTTGATGAGGATAGTAATTTCAAAAAAAAAGGAAAGAAGAGAGTTGCAAATTCAAGAAAAGAAAAAGGAAAGTTCTTTTGCAAGAAGCTGCATGTCGAAGACAAGTCATGATGAAGATCATTGTTGGAAAGCTTCATCTTGAGCTCGAAATCAGAAAAATACAGAGAATAAAACAAGACCAAAGAAAAGGAGAAAACTATAGCAACGAGTTGAGCAAGACTTATGGTCAAACTCGGGAGATGAGACAAAAATCATGAGCCATGGTTTTAAAGAACATTAAGGGGAAAGAAGTGGTGCAAGACACAATTCCTATGTTCTAGCTCTTTGAATTGTCAAAAAGATACTCATGAAGAAAAGAGGAGGATAGAGCTTTTCCATGTGAGGGTAATTTCAAAACATACCAAAATTGACACACTATTTGACGGTGGGTCACAAGAAAATATTATATTCGAAGACTTGGTCAGCGGCTTAAAACTTGAGACCATTCCACATCCAGAAGCCTTATCCACTTGGATGGATATGCAAGGATGCCAATTCTGCAAGTTTCAAGGAAGTGCATATTGCGCTTTGCAACAGTCGCACACTTTATTGACACGATTGAACTTGATGTGGTGTCGCTTGATATCTCGTAGGAATTGTTTTGGGAAGTCCTTATTTATTTGACGGAAGGTTATCCTTCATCGCCATGAAAACAAGTATCACTTGTTCAAAGATGGTAAAGAGTACATTGTGAGAGCTCACAAGAAGAAGCTGGAATCTTCTTTACTCCATGCAAGTCAATTGAAAAGACTTGGTTAATGAAAGTCAAAGTCTAACTTTGTTAATGTTGAAACGACTGATTTTTGAGCATTCACCTTTTTATGATGTTTCTAATGATTTGTCTCGGTTTGATAACAATGTCTTTTAAAAAAAGATGATGTTATGTTGCACAAATTACCTTTTGGGTCACCAATGCAGGTGAATGAAGTGTCAAAGCAAAGAAGTGCAAGCAAGGAGGACACACAATTCGACATGAGGAAAAAGTTGGTTTCGAGAATGGTCGAATTTTCCATGGGAACGATTTGCAAAGTGAAAGTTATTTTAAGTCTTCGGGAGAATTTTGATCGAGTGTAGAAAAAGTTTTTTTTCCTACAAATTACAATTGTTGTTCTCGCAAATTTTAATAATTTGCATCATGACTCCATCGATCTTAGCGATGGTCGATCAGTTGATTCCAAAAGGCAGATTATCATTTTCTCAAAAGATCCATTTGATGAAATTGGGTATATTTCAGTTATTCAAGGGTGGAGGAGTGAAGAATCAGTCTCACATCATTATTTTCGCAGTCGCAGAGCTTTTTGGGGTCCAAAGCTTCCCCATTTGGGAGGTGTGATCGGGAGATCAAGTCTCTTGTAGAAAAATGCTCAAAAATGAAGTTGCTCAAAATTGGTCTAAAAAATAGATCACCTGGAAAGAGCTCGAAAAAATGATCCTGTAGACACGGTACGGCACTCGAGACCCGACACCGCATGAGAAAGATATTCAGCTTTGAAGTTTAACGATTTCGATTAAAAATGGCCAAATTTGACTTTATAAAAAATATTTTTTATTAAAAAAAAGAATATTCCACGAATATTCTCGGGAATATTTTGTGGAATATTCCACGAATATTCTACATAATATTCCACAAAGCGACCGATCGGTGGGCACCACATGGCCAACCGGGAGGCCGCCACGTGGCCCCGAGGAACCGAAACGAAATGGCAATTCAAAAATTGTGTTTGCACGCGCAGGTTCGACCCCTGATCGGGGCGACGCAATGGAGCTGCTCCCGACCACCGGGCCAATGGTGGTTCTTGTTAAAACAACGACACGAATGTTTATTTGAATTGTGAAATGGATTTGGGCGGGGCCGAAAGGGGCTAGCCCCTAAGGGCCAACCCCTGCGCATAAGACCATCGTCGCTGAACCGTGGCACAAAACTCAACGGGCATGCAATGAATTTGGGTATCGTCATGTTTTTATAGCTCGAGGGTTAATCCCATATGTTCAAACATTAATCAACGCCTAAATATTTGTAAAGTTGTTCAACGAACCCCGTTTGGTTCGGTCGGTGGGCTTATCCCTTAGCCCCTCCCAATTCACGCGACAGCTTTCGGTGGTTCCCTAAATTTAGCGCTGCGTCATTTTTAACGGAGTTAACTCCCGCTCTCCACATTTATTGGAGTTTCTCTAGGTGACACTCTGGGCAAAACTTTAGTTAGCCATAATCTTTGGCTAGGGAAGTCCATTTGGGACGAATTGTTTTTTTTGATTTTGGGGTATTTAAGCATTCTAGAGTTGTTGGGACAAAGCGGTGCGAGCCATCGGTGGTGCTCTATCGAGTGGTTTTACCGAGTGATTTTGGTTGTGGAGCCACCGGGGCCTAATGAAAGATCGCTGTGTTGGACTATACTCATCCATTGGCGGTGAATGAATAGTCGAATTATACTGATTTCAGTCCTCTGTTTCGAATTTGCAACTAATTTTTCCTTTTGAAGCTTTATACACAGTGTGTAATTTCTTAATTTGAGCATTAATGAAAGAGGGAAAAGCCTAATTAGAGGCTTTTGGACCCAGCGAGAGGTAGCCCAAGAGAGGGTGAACTGCTTAAACAAATTCTTACTATTATGCTCGTGCATTTTTGTCACGTTATATTTCAGATTTTGATTCATTAAACAAGTAACTTTTCATAAGTACACTTTTCCCAATCGGACTTATACGGTGAACACAACTCCTTAGTTTCACTTCAAACCACATTAGTTCCTTTGCAGAATACTTGAACTTGCTTATTCACACATAAAATTTTTGATTAATGAATACTTTGCACATAAACAAATACTTTCATTGATCGGATCTATTTCGTGTTTACATTATATTTCTTTAGGCGTAGCTAGTTTGTGGGCCAAAGCTTCGGTTTCATCCTTTCTAGTAAAGGTGAAATAACCAGTAAAAGCCCCCTCTGTATCATCAATCTCTCGTATAAGAAATACTTTGTTCTCACAATTTCGGATCATGCATTAGTAGAGTTAAATTAGTTTTTTATTATCCTTCTCCAAGAAAATCTAGGGGAGGGGGGATGAAGTAATTAATATTTAAGGGAATATTATTATAGAGTGGAATTTGTTTTTTCATATGTGTGTGGAAGATCGGGTAGACTAGCGATAGGTTAGAACCCTTATTTTATCAAAGATCTCGGTACCTAGGGGAATGAAATCAATCTTAGGTATGAATTTTTAGTCTCGTTGAAATGAACAAGGATTTGTTCGTTCTCAATGTTTATGGCCTTATTAATGTTTATGCTCCCACACTAGGACAAGCAACTCTTTTGGGAATTTCTAGGGAGGAAGTCCTTTTCTCTCGAGATAACCTAGTTATTGGAGGGGGACCTTAATTATTCTACAAGATTTGTAAATATTTTGGGTCCGTGGGAAAAATGTGACCCAAACAATTTGTTCTTTAATCTATTGCTTTTGGAGTATAATCTCTTTGATATTGAATCGGTGAAGCTAAACCCATCCTAGAGAAAAATATGATATGTGAGGATGGAATAACTAAGAGGATAGACTACTTCTTTCTAGATGAGAATATGGTGGAGGATATGAATTTAATTAGACAATGGATTGGATAAGGAGGAGGATTATATAATTCCCATATTTATTTAGAAATTAAAAACCACGGAAGGAATCCTCCGAGCCCTTTCAAATTAAATGTAAAATGGCTCTAAGGTTGAAGAGTTTCATGTTTTGGTTTAGAAATATTGGTGACATTTCAATCCCCATTCGGGTGAGTTACCGACGACCCAATTTGCCTAGAATATTAAATTTGTAAAATTGGCTACCATCAAATGGTTTGTATATAAGCACCAAAGAGACTCCCAAGAACTACGAGTTGTTTAAGAAGAACTCAAATATATTTCGTGAGGAAATCTTGGAGGGGAATTCTTCGAGTGCAATCTAAAGAAAGGCATGTTGGTCTAGATGAAAGAAAAAGAGGACTCCTAGTAAATATAGATGCCACCTGGAGACTTAAAATTTGAGTAGTCTAGTTAGAGGTTAGAGATGAGAATACTAATTCTTTCCAAATTATACCAACTAGATAGGGAAGATGAGTAACACTATTTGGAAACTCAATGATCAAGAAGGAAAGATTGTATCCTCCTTTGAAGATATGGTAGCTTTGGGGAAAAAATCAATTTGGAAACATGTTCAAATCTCCTCAAGGGGTTTTAATAGAAGAGGTGTTTTGACAGCACAACTATTTCTTGGGTTTGTCAATGAGCAAGATAATGCACATATGATGGAGGATGTGATAGTGAAAGAGTCAAAAGAAGTCTTGTCAAGCTTCAAAAGGGAAAAAAATTCCGAACCATATGGATGGTCAATCAAATTCTTCTTGGGGATTTTTGATGGTTTTAGAGAAGATCAGCTAAGGGTTGTAGAGTAATCTAAAACTTTAGGAGAATTTTGACATCTTTCAACTCTACTTTTATTGCTCTGATCCCTAAGGTGGATAATTTGACCAATTTTGTTGAATTTAAACCAATATTTTATGCAACTATATATACAAGGTTATAGCCAAAAAATCATTCTCATTGGATAAATCCCATCCTCTCCTCAATAATTTATAAGGAACATTTTAATTTTTTGGAAGGGAAACATATATATGAAGCAATTAGAGTTTCTTAGGAAGGTTTGCATTTTCCTAAACATAGGAACCTAAAAGGAGAAATCTTGAAAATTGACCTCTCAAAGACTATGATCATGTTAGTTGGCTCTACATCGAGCTTCTCCTTACTCACTTGGGTTTTTGGATGGATTTTTTTAATTGGTTCATGAGTTGCATCTCCTCAATCTATTGTGTTATTATCATAAATGGATTTGCATATCTTTTCTTCCATTCTGAAAGGGTCTTCAATAATGGTTCACTTTATCACCTCTTTCCGTTCCTTTTGGTGGTATAAGGGCTTAACGTAATTTTTGTGGGATTCCAAGAGAAGCGGGGTCTTACAAGGAATCCTTGTGGCTCCTCCTCTTCATATCACTCACCTAATTTTTGTTGAATATAATCTCATTTTATGTGATGGATCAATAATATATGTTACTACTATCAAGGATGCACTTTCTCTCTTTGGATATGTAACATGTACGATTATTAATTACAATAAATAAAATTTATCTTACTTTTGCTTGAGCAATGATGAGCTACAATTATTAAAATATTTCATCCCTTTTTCTTTGACCACTATGGTGGAAGGTCTAAAATACACGGGTTTTTAACTCAAGCCAAATTCCTATAAGACAACCGATTGGTACCAGTTCCTTTCTAAGATGGAAAGAGATAGAAATTTTTGGAGTTTACATTGGTTATCAAGAGCGAGAATTTTAGTTCTAATTAAATCAATTTTAGAGGCCATTATGGTATATTGGATGTCTCTTTCATGGATTCTAAAAGGAATTCAAAAGAAATTGTATAAATTGTGCCATAAATTTCTTAGGTCTCGCTCATATAAACAATTTTCCTTCCATGGGTGAAACGAGAAAAAATTTCTATTTCAAAGGATCGGGGAGGATAGGGACTAAAAAAAACGCCTATTTTTGTCAAATCCCTTGCGTGAAAAATTTAGGTGGTAGTTTCTCAAGTCTTAGAGTCTATGGTCGGTAGTGGTCCTGCAAGAAGTATATATTCCCATTATTAATCGAAGAATGGATTTGATGTCCGAACATGCTTAAGAATAATATCTCCATTTGGAAAGAAATTATTACTTCCATTCCTTTAATTGAATTTGGTTGGGCATGGAAGGTAGGTGAAAAATCTCAACTTATATAAGGAATAAACCTGTGGTTGGGAAGTAAGAATGATCATCGTTTTCCTATGGATATGACCGCATTTCTATGAGAAAGAGGTATCTACACTCTTAATCGGGTAGTAGCCCTAGATCACACTTCCCTTTGGGCTCAACGGTGGTTATTAGGTAGACAATTGGGCCTCCCTCGGGGTCTATAGGAAAGCTAGTCGGGTTACATTTCAAGTTTAAGGGCCATGTATATTAAATTGGCTAAAGAGGAAGATGATATTATCTATACCTTCTCACCAAATGGTGATTACACACCTGAATTAATTTAATCTCACCTCATTGGATACATGATCCCAAAGGAATAAGTGGGGTGGTGGAAACAATTATAAAATCTCAAGTGTCCCTACCAAATCCAAATTTTTTATATGGTGTTGTTGAGGAGGTAAATCCCTCTCGCAGAAAGAGGCGATCCCACTAGCCCTAGATTGGGTCTAGCAACAATCGAATCACGCAATGACATTGTTTCCTAGTTACAAGAAAGACAAAGATTGCGATAAGTAGCCTACCTCGAATCCCACGCTCGTTGTTGTCGATGAAGAAGCGGTGCTCCTCATCCCTAGCTTGACATATCACAATCCTTCCGTTTGTCACGTCCGACACTTGTACACACACAAAGAGACAACAACATACAACTTAATACTTAAAGCATGTAACTATATATCGATCGGAGAAGATATAATTCGTTGCATCACATAAAAGAGTAAACACAAGAATGGAACCAAAATCGCAGTCGCTTATATTATAAATGACAAAAGGGAGATTACAACCAAATGCTTTGACGCTATGATCTTCCTTCGACGGGGCTTACGATGGAGCGTGTTCTCAACAAATCCTGTCGGGAATCTGGGACGAAGCTCTCTCCTTACGAGGGTTTTCTTCGGCTAGCTCTCAATAGTTGCTCGACCATAGTTTCCTTCCTACAAGTTCAGCTAGCTAGAAAAATGGAGAGGGCAAGCTTTTATAGATGGAGGAAGGGAATTTTGGATCCCTATAATCATGGGATAGGTCCTATCTCTTAGGAAGGTTCCATGAGAGGTGGAAAACCACTTCCTATACATGGAGATCCAGAGCCAAACCACACAACTTATTTTGATGATTCATTCTATAGTTTGTTAGAATCAAACTTCCGCCATTTATTTTTAAAAAAACATCCCTTAATAATCTTGATGCGAGTGAAACATGGGGACATAGCACCACTGCGGCGCGCCCTCTAGTGTGGATTTCCCCCATTGGCATAAGGGATGAAGCGCGGCTAGTTACGCCAAGGCTAAAACATATGTTTTTAGGGTTTTTCGGAGGAAATGTTCTTCGAGAGAATGTTTTTTCCTTACGTAGGAGGATGCCATGAAGGTATTTTCAAGACATTCTATAGTTCACAGTCACGAGAATAGTCCTCCAATGTATGGGACGAGGGATTGCGAGGGACGGTGAAAAAAATGTTGTGTAACAGATGCCCCCCTAAAGCATGACGTCCGAGAGAGAGGGAGGGGTGAAATGCTTTATGAGAACACGCTCAATCGAAAACACCTGCCGTCGGAAGACCCGCAAAATACAAATACAAATGATATCTCCGATAAATGATATGTGGTATGGGTGAAGCCATCCATAATATAGTGTACAATAACCGGGATCCAAGGTATGGACATATCGATCCGGCAAATAAGGATCAACAAAGCGAGACTCGGGTATGGTCACAACCATCCAATCAAATGAGTTGTGTAATCAATCATGATAATCCACAAATAATTCGTAACCTATATTTTATCGTGACAAGATCCAGGGTCTTGCGCTCCATCTTGACCCGAACAAAGTACAAGTCCGAGCATGCGAATAAGTGAGCCCGAAGTCGAGCATGCAAGAACATCGTCGATTACCGACCAATAATGAAACTTGTTAACGGACACGAGAGAAACCACCAATAATGAGGATGGACCTCAAGGTACTATAGGTACAATCCACGAGAATGTGAACGAGTGAGTCAGCGTCGAACACCCATGAAATCATGTGATCGAAGGCCAATAAATGAAAACCTTGCGTCGAATGCGAAGAACCCGCCATTGAGGCATGTAGGCTCCAAGGTACTCGAAGGGAGTCTCTAGATAAGCTTCCTGGATAATGAGTCTGAAGTCGACAGGGAAGTGACCTTAATCGAAGGTGGGCCATAGTGTTTCCCACATCATCGACACGAGACAAAGGAACATGATGTTTGCGAATAAAGATCAATAGAGAATCGGAGGAAGTTGAAAACTGCAGAGGCCAACTTCTCTTGAACATATCGACGGCATGACACCGGATTTGGCGGTATTATACATCAAAGGATCCGAGGTCATGATGACATGGAAAAAGAGCGAGATGAGCGATCAAAAGAGATTACCCAAACCCACGAAGGCAAGCGGGATAACGAGATGAGATGTCCCCAACCCGACACGAATGCGGACAAGTGTCATGTTCAAGAGCGACATACTACCGACACAACGATGATCCGGTTCCATTTTCCCCCACCATTTCACGGTGAGTACTTAATTATTTTTGGAAACAAGCTTGAATGGGATAGCATATGCTAGTGATATAAGTTTTTCCTTCGGAAAAAATCCGACCTAGTACATTTAACGAGCCCTAGGAAGGAGGAACTCGAGTAACGTCATTACGACGCGAGTCCGATGTCATCGGTTTTAACGAGTCGACAAAGGAAGAAATCGGTGTCTTTTCATGTTTAGAGAGTTTGAAAAGACAATGGAAAAGAAAAATCCAGCGAGTCCCTTTTCATAGATAGTCCCTCGCATCCGAAAAGGTAGAAAACTATGTCCGAGAGAACCTCCTAGTCGTGATAGGCTAGGGTATTCCTTTTTCGTAAGTAATCTATCCTAGCCCGAAAAAAGGGGGTAAACATATACGGGTAGATGTCATTTTGCGACCCAATTTAACGAGCTCAAAACGACAAGCGACTCGGTGATCTTTTCAATTTTAGAGAGTCATAAAAAGCCGAAAGATGACTCCGATAGTGAATTTTTCGTGTTTTTACCGAGTCCGAAAAAGTATAAAATACAACTCGTCTCGTCATCCCTAATCGCATGAAAACCTCGTCGCCGCACAAAAAGCGAGTGTAAAACCCATTTTTTCAACAAAATATGATAAAATATCAGAAAAAATAAGTCCCAAAACCTAATTTTGATTTTGAAAAGTTATAAATATGACCAATAGTATAAACATATTTACTTTTTACCTCTTTACCTCTTGTAAAGCTATAGTGAGCCATTTTCTTTGCGATCTTACGATGACGATCGTGGACAATCCGAGTGCACTATTCTAGATCCCATCTTTTCCAGTAAGAGTTGCTTCCATTAGCCATTTTTTAAGCCATATTTCATAGTTTTTTCATTGTCATTTGGCATCCCCCAGGGGAAGATTTGAAAAACTAGGGCTTCCATGGTTAGCACGGGTATCAAGCACGTGACCCGCGCCAATCGACCTCTTTTGCAAAGGGGCCGCGCCAACCACGCAACCCAATATTTTGTTTAATTTTGACAAAAATACAACCAATAAATTGTTGGTTTAAGTACCCAAGAGATCTTATAATGTGCTTATGACCAATTTGATGCGGTATAAAGCAAAAATGGTGATTGAATGGAAAGAAAGGGAGCACAGAGTGAAGAAGATGAGTTGGCAATGGAGAATGAGCAATGCATGAATGCTCTTCGAAATTGTGGGTTAAATAAATTCTTCTTAACACCATGTCTCGTGGGCTCGACACTAAATTACTACAATATTTGATAAGTATTTGGGATGAGGATGAAGAGAGAGTTTAAACTTCGAGATCAAGTACTTGAACTTGAAGTGTACGATGTCTACTTCATCTCTAGACTCGTCACGTAGAGGTCCAGTTCCGATTATGACTGTGCACCAAGCCTTCTAGTGAAAAAAATGTCGATGGTCATGGAGAGGGTGTTCCCGGGGGGCACAAACGGGATCGAGTAGTGGCAAATTCGACATCCATAATGTTCTTGACCTAGCACTTAGAGTGGTGCTACATACCATTAAGTGGGTCATGTGGGGTTGCGAGCACCACACGAGGCTACCAAAACACATCTCCTCTTAGCGTCAAAGTGCATGAATCCCACGAGTTTGACAGGGCCACAGACTCGTGACTATGAACATCAAACGACAATTGAAAAAAATGAAAAAAGGCCAAACTAAAGCGGCTTTGAGTACGGGTCAATCTTGGTATCCTTCTTCCTAGAATGGCTACCTATCTTCCAAGGCCACGGGGCGATAGTCCCGGATCCACCACTGAGAGAGCCACGAGATGGCTCGATGGGCGAGCATTAATGCCTAGGGCAAGGGGCAGCCCGAGCAGATGTCATGGTGGCCCAAGTTATTTGGATGGCTGCGACAACGACCGGTCGTCGTAGAGGACCCTGGCCCTATGTGGGCAATGATTTCACCGTAGACCCGGACCTTCCGCTCCCGTAAGGAGAGGACTAGGGATGAGGAGCCGGGTAAGACTCTTTTTTTATTTTTTATGGATTTTATGATTTTTTTGGTATACATGCATGTTCTAACAATTGATCCTATATGTATGCGAGATGTTGGCCTAGAGATGCCTCGCTTTGGGATGTCACCAATAGGGAGGAGGACTCCGCTCGCTTATGACCCTCAAGGTGAGGGGGGGGTGAGGGGGGACGCACTGCACGCGAACCTGAGGGGATTGCTCGTGGGATTTCGAACTATGCTTGCCTAGCCGATGTCCCTATGGCTTACCGGAGGCACACCGTAGGGGGCGCGAGGTCACCTCCATCGCTACTCGTGGCGGTTGGTGCGGGCGGTGACGTGCTACCATGAGCACCATGCCGATTAGTCGCCTAGGCTTTTATTTGCACATTTTTTGAGAGACATGTTTTCTTCGGATGTAATTAAAACAAACATGTATATTTTTTTGGATTTTATATGATGCACACGTTGCAAACACTCAACATATATATACATACATCTATTTTCTACATGGATTTTGTTTACATATGATGATGTTTTTATATATTATGCAAATGTCTAATACAATGTTATCTAATGTATCAACTAAATAACCTTCATAAATAATGACCCAATTGAAAAGTTAAAGGTTCATAAAATGTATCACACCAACATATTTTATTTTTTTCACAAGCTTAAAAGCAAAAAGCCAAACTATGCTTGAAATGAGAAGGGAAACCGGGCATGCCCCCAAAGACATGGTGACTCAATTCGAGGTGTACATGCACCCCAAGCTTCAGTCCATAGAAAATGGAGTGAAGGTTCAAAACCCAAGAGTAAGAGAGACTCAAATTGAATTTTACAAAAATCTAAAAAAAACTCGAATTGAACGGGACCTTGTTTCTTGTTTTAACGAAGTTGACACACTTAACGTAATTGTCCTCGAAGAAGCTTGTTTCATTGTTTAGGGAGCTTGACACAAGAAGAGGAACTATGCTCCGACGAGCTCAAAGGAGCAGTGTTCGGGAGGGGGGATAACCATATGCAAAAACACTTGAGACAATTAGACATTTCCCACAGAGCCGAGGCATGAACAAGGAACGATGATGTCCATCGCTCCATGACGGATCATCGAGAGACATAGTCTCCATGATAACTTCGTCGGATGGAAAAAAATTCTCTCAAAGGATCGGGCGAATCGCATCGTCGAGCCGGGGGGATTGAGAATAAACATCAAGACCCATGTTCAAAGGAGCATTATCGGTAGGGAGGAGGATCTGATGCGGTAACGATCTCGCAATAACCGATTTCAGCTGGGGTCGAGGCATGGATTCTCCAAAAGAGGCAACCTTTGCTCAGAGAAAGGATGATCCACGGGTCATCCCGACCTAGAGATCGTGTTGACTTGAATGGTGTTCGGTGGTGGAATGGGAAAAATGAGAACAAGGTCCTTCAAAAATACCCGGGTCCTATACTTGTCTGGGGATTAGGAATTTGATCCACGTATGGCACGTTGTTCTCGAAGGATGAGGTAAAGAAACACAACCGATCGACGAGTAATAATCTTGCCCTCATGCGGAAATTTTAAAATTCGAAAGAGAGTGGATGGAACGCACAACATGGCGTGGGTCCAATCGCGACCGAGTAGAATATTGTAGTTGAGTTTGGGATCAGCAACTTCCACTTCGACATTGATTGTCTTGCCTTGAAATGTGATCGGTAGACTCATGAGAACACCCAAGGGTTTTGATTCCCTTCCATCGAATGCCTCAAGGGAATTGGGAGATGAAATAAGGGTTGGAGAGCCAATGGCCTTCCGGCAAGCAGAGATGACATAATGCGGTAGAGGCACCTTCATCCACAATGGCTCGTGAATATTGAGGCCGTTGATGCCGACTTGTATAACAAGGGCAATCGGTGCGGAAGTCTAGGGACGAAATTCTCTAGATCAAAGGTGAGAAGGCTAGAATCGGCGAGATTGATTCCGCCGATCGCGGATAACAAAGCTTTCCTTTGAGACGGACAACTTTGAAGTACTTCCAACGTAGAAATTATGGAAGGCACCTATGCCGGATCCTCAACAATGCTATAATTCTAAGCGAGCACAAGCGTTTGGGTTATAGGAAGACTTTTGGAGAACACCTTTAGAAGGTGGATATACAACGGGTTCAACACCGGCTTCTCAATTTCAAGAGGACCCGAGAGGTAGGTGGGGGGAGGAGGGCCATCAAATACTTCCTTCCCGATCGCCGGCGTGATCCAAGTATAATCCTTCGATCAAGTGACAATAGAAACAGGTGTAGCACCATTCATCATGAAAACCCGAGACCCAAAACGGTACGGATGGTGAAGGTTGCTCGACCATCCGGGTCTACCGAGATGGAAAAGGTTCCTTAAGAACCGCTCGAGTTCCCTTAGAGCCCTTAAGAAGTTTACTAACCTCGGATCGTCTAGGAAAATCTTTGGTGTAGTGGTATTCATCACATATCGAGCAAGGGTACTTCGGTTTTCGTTGCGAACCATCATCGGCGTGTGGTTTGGAGGATTCTGGTTTCGGGGCATCGGATTTGGCTTTGCCTTTGCCCTTCTTATTCCCTTTAGAAGTCTTGTTCGCAGGATTGGCCCGACTGGCGTTGACCTCCGCGGTCTTACCAAAATGCTGGGGTAGCCGGAGGGGCATAATTGTTGGAAGAATTCGATTTTTTCTTCCCATTAGAAGACTTGCAAGAAGTCCGAGAGATGGAACCAATAACACCATCAACCGATGGGATAGCCGGTGCTTTAGAGTTCCCCTAGTCACGGGGGCATCGGTCAAGATATCGTATAACGTGCCGGGACCGAGAGTACACTAAATCGAGAGTGCGGGCACGAGCAATGGCTTGTTCCTCGCTACACATGCCCCCCATAGAAATGTCTTGTGCAATCTTATTTACAAAGGAGGTAGTGAACCAGGTGAGTTAGAAGCTGATCGGGGAATGTCAAACTTGATCGGATGATGACGACGTCTCCATTCGTGAATATGATCTAAAATATGAGTGGCTTTATCCCTGTTTCAAAGATGTCGGGAGATGCGTCTCGGCTTCATAACGAACCCGTGAATCGGAAATGCGTCGGGAATGCCATAACTAGAGTATTGAAATCTTGAAAAATACCACGAGGTAGTTCTATGTACCATTTAGCAACGAACGCCGGTGAGAGTGCGCTAGAAAATATGTAGACAAATCGAGTCATTTATCCAAGAGTTCGAAGAACACCACAAATGGTATGTCATGACATGTGCTTGGGGGTCTTCTCGATTTACCCTCGAATTTAGGACAATCACCAAGCACCTTCATCGGAATCGGAGGCCAATATGGATTATGAAGAATTGGATCATTGGTCAATTTGGACACGTCAGTTACACCATTTTTTGGTCATCTAACCTATTATCATTAGATGGACCCAATTACACCATGTAAGACCAATTTTACCCTAAGTAAAATTGCTTTCACTATGTAAAATAACTTAATAAACCACATTTATTAGGTTGTTTATGGTCTAAACAGGAAATCCCAAAAGGAAATATTAAACAAACCTATTTTGTTTAATTTTCCTCATGGAATAATTAATTAAACCATAATTTAAATATTATTCCTAGTCCTGTTTAACCCAAAACAAAGAAATTAATTAGATAAACCTTTATTTATCTTATTATTTTCTAGGAATAATTATTTAAGTCTTATTTAAATAATATTCCTTGTTAAATATGACCAAATCACCCACAAATAATTAAATAAATCATTATTTATTTAATTATCCTTCAACCACTTCCTTAAAAAGATAAATAAATCATTTATTTATTTATTATTAACAAATAAAGGGATTTGACCCAAGTCAAATACTTTTCCCTCCAACAAATATAATAAAATATTCCATAAAAGGTGGATCTAGATTTGGTTAACATTATTTTAATCATGCACCAAGATCTAGAATGACACAATATTTTGTTATAAATAGGAGGGTTTTTTCCTACCATTATTGACCTTTTGTTGCCTATTAGATCACTCGGATCTATACACTTGGTCACATTTTTTACGCATTATTTGTTGTGTGAGCTCCCTTTGAGTTCTATCTTTGTCCGGGTTTTCTACACCAACAAGAGAGAGATTCTAGATCCGAAGTGCCGAGGACTTCAAAGAACCCATCCCATTGAGGAGAATTGGATACGCCTTCTTGTTTTCCTCCCGGGTGCCCTTAATACAAAAAAATTATTTCAAAAATTGTTCTTTTCTTGTCTATTGGATATATGGAGCAAACCCTTCTTTTTTCTCGCTTAATGTCTTTCTATGCATAGATCCGGTTTTTCGCAGCTCTTTTCTTGATCAACTAACTCGCAGATCCGAAGATATTGGCGACCACTTTTGATGTTAGGGCTATTAGTTATGCGTAGCTAAAGTGGTCTTTTTTCGTACACTTCGACAAAGGATTCATACTAACAAATGGCGACTCCACACGGGTTTTAAATTATGACCGCTATCGTTTTTTTCATATTCCCGCATATCCAGCCTACTTCGCACCCTAGGGTTTTTTTTCAGCTTTTTGTTTTTTCACATCACGCCAGAATCGAGACGGCAACTTTTTCGAAAAATCACGCCGAGACACCCGCAGCTTCGTGTCGCACTTTTCAGCCCATAACCTGCGACCCTGGACCTCCAGTCGCACTTTTCGCCCTATTTTCTCGCGACTCGCACCGAAAACGAGTCGAGCACTGCGACCGCCAATTTTTTAGCTATTTTTTCCGTAATTTTTTCCGGGTTTTGTCGAAACTTCTATCGTGGTTTTCCAGCCTTCTCGCTCCACCCGTTTAGACCTCGTTTCGATCCGTTTTGCTCATCTAAGTGGGAACCTAGCCCCCCTAGGGCTTCGATGCCCTCCACTTTTTGTGGAAGATTTTTTAGCTATTTCGACTAGTCTCATTTTTCGAGTTTCGACCTTCCCTTTTTCGGATCCGATACCTCCTCCTCGCATCCCTTTAAATCGGCTTTTCTTCCTTTCAAATCACCTCTTGTCGTTTTGTTTGGACCTACCTTAGGACCTCCTCCCCGTCCTTTCCACTTTTTGCTGATTTCCTCCTTTTTTCCAACCACCTTGCCTCTCGTCTCTCGACCGTGATCCGCACCTCTTTTCAAGCAACTTTCTCCTTTAGATCCTCGTCCCTTTCGACCCTAGATCTATTGGCCTATTTTTAGTGTGTTTTGACTAGATTTTTTCCCTCTTTTAGATTAGTTTTGAGAGACCCGCCTTTTTTGGGTTGAATCGATGCAATAGTAGTCGTTAATTTTTCTCGTTATTTCGGCATTATATATTTTTCTCTCGTAGATTTATTTTTTGAGTTACGCAACGACACACTTTTTTCTCTTGCTCTCAAAACGAAAAGGGTTTAAAAAATTAAAATTAACGCACGCCACACACTCACCCTAAGCGAAGAAGAGCCCTGGTTTACACCGCCGTGCAAAGACTTTAAAATCAATTGACACTCGCCCCTATCTCGCCCTTGTTTCGACATTGTACTCACTTGATTCTCGCACCTCCTTGCCCTTGTGGTCGTTCTTCTTCCCCTTGTGCCGTGTTTGTGTTGTCATCATTGCGCCCCCAAGGCGCACTTCCCCCCTGAGACTTCTTGGCCTTCACCCTCAATTTCCGGTCGATCGACCCGCTCCGTCCCGCCGTTGTAGAGCCGGTCCTCCTCCGAGTCCGCACTCCGACTCCTCTTCCGATTCTTTGGGTTCTCCTTTTCCTTCCGGTTCTCCCCCTGTCACCTTCACTATGTACCGGTCCGAGGCCCTAACGCTAGCGGTGCTCCCGGCCCTAATGCCGGGAACTACTACTAGCGGAACCGCCACAGTGAACTACCTCGGCCACACCCTTGCCGCCGTACATCGCGAGCCTTAGCCTCCCCAATTTCAATCGCTGATCAATGACCCTATCCGCCACGATGTTGGTTGGCCCTCGCTATGCCAACCAAGCTCCCCTCCGACATCCCTAAGTTCGAAGGCCTTGCTGGAGAAGATCCAACCAACCATGTCCGATCTTTCCACATGTGGTGTTCCTCCAACTCCATTCACCGATGATTCCATCTCGTCTTCGGTTGTTCCAACGCACGCTTACCGGCGAAGCTTCTAAATGGTATGTTGACCAAGCCCCCTCTTCCCATACCACCTTTGCGACCATTTCCCAAGCCTTTTTATCTTACTTCCAGCTCCCTCTCCGATACGATATTGGTACGGAGCTTTTGACCTCTTTCAAGCAAACTTCTTCGAGCCGCCTTTCCGCTCATGTCCAGGAATGGCGACGAAGACGAAGCTTATGTCGAGCTCCCCCTTTCAAAGATCATATCTATATGGACTGGTTCCTTCGCTCTCTCTTAGCTCCCATTGGCAAAGATGTTGCCTCCCATTTCCCTCAAACCGAAGAAGCCGCCCTCCAAATAGCCTTGAAATATGACCTGATCTATGCTCGGTCCGGTTATGTTTATACTGTCCTCCCCGACCTCCCCTGGGCCCGGTGGCGCTAACGACCCGGGGGGCATCTCATTCCGCCGACGGTATCGTTGGAGCCCTTTCTCATCCGTATGCTCAACCTCCTATGGGCTATGGTCTCCCTCGGAGAGGGGCCGGCACCTCTAGCACTCTTCCCCCTCCCGGTAGCATGTATCTAGGGATACGGCATGCCTCCTCCTTTTTGCCCAACCTCCCGCTACCTCAATGTTTCCCAACCTAACCATTACCTTTATTCGCAGCACGGTGCACCAGCTCCTCCGAGCATATGCATTTCCATCTCCCTTGCCTCCTCCAAACCCGCAACAAGACCTACATCCCCCTCCCGGGGCAAGTATTTGCACGGCGAGGCACAACTAATCCCCCTTCTTCTCAAAGAAGGCGGAGAGGCAATCCAAACCGATGCCCTCTGGTACTCGGGGACCCAATCCTCAAGGTATTGACCCTAACACTGCTAACCTGAGCAACGAGGGCACTCGCACCAAGCCGAACAGGCCTCTTCGCACAAATAAGCCTTGTTCGTGTTGCGGTGTTTATGGGCATTACACCCACAATTGTCCCCTCTTACCCCAAATGCGGCGATGTGGGAGTCTCAAGCCACGTTGCGTGGACAACATGCCTCCCCCTCATGCTCCCCCTAATGTGGCCACTACTCAACCAACCGTGTTTATCGATCCTTTCCCTCGAGCAGGGATTCGTGGCTACCCAACTTCTCGACGACTGGGTCGCCACTCAACCTTCCCTTTCTAGTTCCTCTCGATTACACGGATCCTTATGATGAACTACGATCCTTCCCCCAACCGTCGACCTTCACCTTCAAACTCTGGGTCTCGCCGCTACCCCAAGCCTCCCGCTCGGTCCGCCCCGAGCCTCCTTCTTCGGGTTCTACAGAGCCTCTTTCGACATCCAGGTGGCCCCTTACATATCCCTCAACCCAAAGTTGAGGTTCATACCAAGATTCCTAAGGGACCATTACGTCGAAATGCCGCTTCGGTCGAGCCGCTCATTCGTATAGCATAGTAGGTGATTTGTCGCAATCTCCTGCTCGCCATTTCCACATTGGAACTCCTCCAATCGTGCCCTTCCCAAAAGAAGGCTCTACTATCTACCGTGGGCACTCGTAGATCCCGCTCGATGACCAAATGATTGTTTTCGACGCCCATCAAGCCGAACATCCTCCTCTCCCTACTTCCGTCGCCTTCCGAAATCCCGACCAAAATCCGGAATGCCAACGTTTCTCGGTGTATAATTGATGAGGGGGCATCCACCGTGTGATGTCCGCTTCGGTTTGGAAGCAACTCGGATCTCCCCGACTTGGCCCCTTCCACGATCACCCTTCGAGCGTGGGACGGCCACACCTCCCCGACCCCATCGGCCTTTTCCGTAATTGTCCTATCACCCTTTCCGAGTAAGGCTCGTTTGCGTTGACGTCGAAGTCATCGACGCCCCTCTGGATTACAACATTCTATTGGGGTGAAGCTACACCTATGCCATGTCTGCCTGTCCCCCTGCGGTTTTTCGCAAGATGTCTTTTCCTCATAATGGAAAGATAGTCACCATCGACCAGCTTGACTTATCATGAGCCAAAGTCTCGGACCTCCCCCGAGACGACCATCTCTTCTCGTAGCCAATAAGCAAACCGTCGATTCCTTGACTAGTGTCTCCCCCGGCATCTACAAAGATTCCTCCCCCGCTTGGAACTTTTCCGGTCTTCCCCCTCCTCACATCTCCGATCCCGACTTATCGAATGTTTGCATGATGCAATCGTCTCGGGCTGCCCTTAAGTGACCCGCTTCGGCTAGTCGGCAACCTCGGACTCAAACTCGCCCACCGCAACCCGCTCCTAGCCCTTCATATCCACCGACTGGGACCTCCTCCTTCGGCCCTTCTCCTACAGCTGGTATCCATGAACCCCTTTATCCCCCCTGGGATCGGTTCCCCCAAGCCTTCACCACCTCGGAGCCGTCCCTCCCGGGTCATTATCCCGCTGGTCGAGATACCGTTCCTAGCTCCCCCTCTCGGAGTCTATTCGGTCCTCGTCATGACCACCCTCTCTCTCCCTAACCTCGACCACCCGGGTATACCCATCTGGTACCTTGACCCTCCGACCGCTACCCCTCCTAGTCACCCCAAACCCTATCTTTCTTTGACACCGGTTCAACCGGTCCCCCTTGCTTCCTCCGTTGCTACCATGCCCCCCTCGCACCTCCCCGGGACCATACCCCACGTGGTGACAGCTCCAGGAAAGAAAGGAAAAGCTCGCAAGGGGGCATCCAAAGACAAGGCCACCCCGACTAACCCTGCTCCTCCCCTGCCCGCAAAGCCTTGTGCCTTGTGAGATGTCGTCGGTCACACCACCCATACTTGTCATGAGTTGCCCCGTATCCAACCCATGGTTAAAGTCGTGTTCCCTGAGTCTACCATCTCCGACCCTTCTCTTCTTTCCCTCGTACGTAACCAAGAACCCAAAAACTATTCGCACTAACAAACCCTATGCTTTGTGCGGTATCCATGGCCATTACTCCCACAATTGTCCTCACCTGACGCATTACCATGCCTCTTTAGAAGTAGTCCGAGAGTATGAGGTTGAACAAAATCAATCCGCCTCTCCCATACTCGCGCAGTATGCTTCGGGCCAGCTTGAGGATCCTCTCGCTCCCATCGACATTCCCCCCACGATGTTCGGATGACGGAATCTACTACGACCATTCTTTACCTATCCTCCTCTCGTGCGATCTTTAGAGCCCGGTCCCCTTGCATCCTCCCCCCGTGGCCTCGCTTGACCCCCCCTTCGGCGACCACCCTTGACCCCCTTGTTTCTACCCATACACGAGATCACTCCACCCGTATCTCTCGTTGACCTCCGCAGCCCCGAGTCCCCGCCATACCTCCTATAGCCCTCATATACCACCCTCTAGTTTATATATGAGTCATAGCCATCCTCGCTCATTGCACTCCCCTCCCCTGCGGGTTGTCACTCGATGTCTTCCGTCCACTCACGCTGCCGTCATTGTATCTCCTCCCCCCCCATTTGTTGTCTTGTAACACCATTCCGCAGGGACCTCCCGTCCCTCCCCTTTATCGGTTACTGCCGATGGTGCAAGTCGTTACTCCCGAATCTAGCCTCGGCGAGGTTGGGCCATTTTCACCCCCCTTGCATGCCCTTGTTCTCTCAAACGGGGTACCGCATTGGCATCGCCACCAACAATCGGGGCGAATATGATGCGATGTGTGGTCTCTTAGCCGATGCCCTCTTTCATCACATCCTCCATCTGCATGTTCGTTTGGATTCCCTACTTCTTGTCATGCAACTAAATGGTGTTTATCGTGTGCATAACTCGTGCTTTGTTTAGATGATATTTACGAGTGAAACTCTTGATACGTGAATTTGAAACCATAACTTTCAACCATGTACCTCGAGAACGAATCACTATGTAGATAGTATTGCAAACCATGTTCTAGATTGGCATTTATCACACGCATTTCATACAAGACAATAACATTCATAATCATTAAAAACGATGCATATCCATAATATGTGTCGCAAAACATGTGTTTCGAGTCCATCTACTCGATACATATGACATTCCCATAGCATATTACAAAAACTCAAAGTCGGGGGCACCACATGCCCCACACCTACTCACTATCCGGTGGATCTCGAGCCAATGGCTCGCCCCCTACGACTCGTAGATCACGTATGCCTTGACCGGCCATCGCCATGTGTCGCATGACACCTCGCCATTCCGAGGGAAGACCAATGCATGCCTCCACGTACTCGGTCGTCTAAGTCTTGCCACCGCGCTCCGAAACTCCGGTCGGCAACCTCTCGCATCTACGGTGGATGTCCTCCCGTAAGGGCCGCCGCATCCTCATTGCGCGCCGCTCTCGACCCACTCGACCCCTGCAGCTCCGCGAGGCCGCCGGGCGTCCCATATATCCGGCCCGGTTTTTACCGGGAGCTATATCATCGCATACCAAAAGTACATGAATCGGTACCATATCTACTATTTAATAACTTTAACATGCCCATACAAGAATAGTAATATGTCACTTACCATCGGGCCCCCCATACTCGACCGGGCGGAAGTGGCGGTCCCGATCTCCACAATAACTCATCCCACTATAGGGATAGTTGTCAATGTATAACGACATCCGATCCCAATGGGCAAAGAACTCGAGGTTGAAACACTCACCCGATCGCCCCTCCTCCTCCTCTACACGATAGCCGCCCCACCCGGGTGCATCCTCGGGCTCTCTCGGGCCCCCCATCCGGGAGACGTCGTATACGAGGTCGTAAGGTCGGGATCTTCTCAAAGAAGAAGGCGCACAATAAAGTCCCATACGAGCAATCGTGGTTCACTTGCCGCTTGTAGAGCGAAAACTCGTCATTTTAGCGACACCAGAGATCATTTGGGCCCACCCATAGTAGGTCCCACTCAACACACTCTCCACAATCATCATCTGCCCCCCGGGTGATGTGATGGAGCGCCTGGTTTCCCCGGGATACGCAGCAGACCGCTGCGCCCACCGCACGGGTCTCTAATCTCTCTAGATCCCCCGATCGGTATCCGAGTCCCCCTTGACTTGGAGACCCGATCGACAATGTCGCTCCACAAACTCCATGATATGCCGCCCCCGCGGTAATACTGGCCGCGTGTTTCCCACCATCCCCGGTGGCGGGGAGACCCGTCGGGAAATACACATCCCGGACTCGTCGGTTCGATCCCCGTGCCCCCGCACTACACGGACCTCATGCTGCGGATCCCGATGAATCGATAATCCGGCCCAACAAAGGCTCTCCCGCTCTCATCAAAGGGTTCTCCAAAAAACTTTAGAACCCCAAACACGGCCAACACACGACGGACACCCCGATCCGCCTCGACTCTGCCCCGTAATGTACCCGTGTCTCCTCTCTCCGATTAACCCATATATCTGCCATATCTACACAAAAACATCATCGTTGTCGGCATACGGATAGGGAATATCATAACCAAACACAAAAACCCAACTCTCGGGCTCATAAAACAAGACCAAAACCCCCTCATCTTCCAGGTCGCACTTTTCCGCCCAATATCGGGACAAGTCACAGCTTTTTGTCGTGAAACACGCTTTCCCCCGAGTCACACTTTTTGGCCCAAAAAAGTGTGACCCGGCTCGTAGAGATGAAGGAGGGTCTACATGCGAGATTTTGGGCCCTAAACCGAACTTTCAATCCATCAAATTGAAAGAGTAAGGTTAGGCCTCTTACCCCGCCATCGACGGATCTCGATTCCAATGGTCGGTTTGTCCGCTACGCTCGCCGCAAGATTTAGGGCCTTCTCTCCTCTCTACATTCACCACGGCGAACACTAGCAAATGAGTGAATTTGGAGGGAAAACCGCCTTATTAAAAAAGAACCATTGTTTCTTCTTTCGCTCGCTTGTGACCATACCATAGCCCCCGCTTTGACAAACCGTCTGCACCGTTGGAAAGCTCTCACCGAGCCCTCAAATGGGTATCTGTTAGTTTTTTGTAATTTGATCCTTCACCAGGACACATTTTGTCCAAGAAGGGTCACTTCACCTCTCCTTAAAATCGCATTTCTTCACTTACAACACTTGTACTCGGGGCACCATTTTGCCTCCTTACTTGTCTTTGTTCGTGTCGATTTTCGTCATGAGTTACCATCTTGTACTCATGTTTTCATGGTCCCCCAATGGGCCTTTACTGTGTGGCAGCACCATCGAGTCGCTCTTGTTTAGAGCATCCAAGCAGAGTCATCATCGCATTCATGGAGTCTATCCCGAGTCCCTTTGTACTCCGCTATAGTCCTCCATCCCTCATTGCTTGGTTTCTCTCTTGTGTCGCACATTATGGCCTTCAGTCCCACTGTCCCTTATCCTTGATGATATTGTGTCAGTCGCTGCCATGTCATTCATGCCCTTCATGCTCTAGCAAGGGAAGTCGTCCATTCGCTACTCAGTCCCCTCCATTCCACCATCATCATTGGTATTAGTCTGTCCGTCGCTCTACTATTTTCTCTCGTGCCTTAGTTGAGAATCTCTCATTGCCTCACCTATGGCGGACCTCCTTCTGTCGACATCAGCTCCTTCATTCCAGAAGACAGGTCTAGAGGGAAGTGTACCTTGGTTCCAGCTTCCACTCTTGTTCGGTGCCTCGAATCAGGCAAAGGGATCTCTCATTTCCCTTTGACTTGATTGTTTCTCCACTTCAGCTTCTTTCAGCACGATCGAGATCCGTATGCTTGATGGTTCAGTGATGCAGCAGCAGCCTTTGATCATTCCCGGGTGTGTGTGAGATGTCACAACCCTCATGAGGGGGTGGCCCTGTAGGTAGCCCCCCATATGCCCGGATGACCTCTTCCGTACAGCCTTCGATGCAGCTCCATATATTTGATGATGTCGGCCTTAGCCGCTTGCAACGCCTCTTTGATTTACATGTATCAGTCAGATCTTGTGAGACCTTCCCCGTGTATAGGGGGCATTTGGGTTGTATTTGTATCTCATGTACTCAGATATTATTGTATAAGTCCTGGCTGTTATCCCAGGCACAGCATGTATGTGGGATTCCTCATTGTATTATTATCTGGCTCATGTTTATGCTGGTTGTACTTTATGGTTCGTTCCCTTGTTTACTGGACACACTATTCTTTTGTACTTTGTCTCGGCGGGCATAGGTATGCCTCCCCCGCCGCCTTTAGCACAGGTAGCCTCTCATAAAAAGAGACTTGTTGCACCTACGAGTCTCGTCTCCTCAGGGTCTAGTTCTTCATCACACTCGTCTACCTTACATTTCTCTCTCTGACTTCCCTCTTGATGTCTGGTGATTGAGTTCTTACAACGTACTTCGGTCATACGATTTGCTCCTAACACTCGCACGTTGGGGGGCAATCTGTTACACCATTTTTTGGTCATCTAACCTATTATCATTAGATGGACCCAAGTACACCATGTAAGACCAATTTTACCCTAAGTAAAATTGCTTTCACTATGTAAAATAGCTTAATAAACCACATTTATTAGGTTGTTTATGGTCTAAACAGGAAACCCCAAAAGGAAATATTAAACAAACCTATTTTGTTTAATTTTCCTCATGGAACAATTAATTAAACCATAATTTAATTATTATTCCTAGTCATGTTTAACCCAAAAACAAAGAAATTAATTAGATAAACCTTTATTTATCTTATTATTTTCTAGGAATAATTATTTAAGTCTTATTTAGATAATATTCCTTGTTAAATATGACCAAATCACCCACAAATAATTAAATAAATCATTATTTATTTGATTATCCTTCAACCACTTCCTTAAAAAGATAAATAAATCATTTATTTATTTATTATTGACAAATAAAGGGATTTGACCCAAGTCAAATGCTTTTTACCTCCAACAAATATAATAAAATATTCCATAAAAGGTGGATCTAGATTTGGTTAACATTATTTTAATCATGCACCAAGATCTAGAATGACCCAATATTTTGTTATAAATAGGAGGGTTTTTTCTACCATTCTTGACCTTTTGTTGCCTATTAGATCACTCTTGATCTATACACTTGGTCACATTTTTCTGCATTATTTGTTGTGTGAGCTCCCTTTGAGTTCTTTGTCTAGGTTTTCTACACCAACAAGAGAGAGAGATTCTAGATCTAAAGTGCTGAGGGCTTCCAAGAACCCATCCCATTGAGGAGAATTGGATACGCCTTCTTGTTTTCCTCCAAGGTGCCCTTAATACAAAAAATTCTTTCAAAAATTGTTCTTGTCTTGTCTATTGGATATATGGAGCAAACCCTTTTTTTTACTGCTTAATGTCTTTCTATGCATAGATTTGGTTTTTTGCAGCTCTTTTCTTGATCAACTAACTGCAGATCTAAAGATATTGGCAGCCACTTTTGATGTTAGGGCTATTAGTTATGCGTAGCTAAAGTGGTCTTTTTTCGTACACTTCGACAAAGGATTCATACTAACAACGTTTAGTAATTCCAATGTGGCGAGAAAAGGCAATTGAGGATTAAAAGGAATGCCAGGTCCCCGATAAGGACTTGTGCCTATACTCCAACCTGGTTGAGCATAACACTGCCCCCATTGGTTCTGTCCCAGAGGATTCTGACCATAGGGGGTATAAGCCGTATAATTGGGTTGATATGGCAGCTAAAAACCAGGATACGAGGGTTGATAATCAGGGTACTGATTCTGATTATACATGGGCCCCGATTGAGCAGTGTATGGATTTGACTGCAGAGTATAAGTATATCATGGCTGTTGAAGGTAATAACCAGAACCTTTGGGCGGGTTGTAAACCGGTCGAGACTGACCTTGAAGGTAATAACTACCTTGGGGTCGAACGGGCTGCTGGTAAGTGGGGCCCTACTGATTCTGATAAGTTGGGTGCACATGTGGATTTGGTTGTGGCATAGAATAGGTCGGCTACTAAGCAGGGTTAACAGGTTGTGCAGGTTGTCCTGGTTGAACAGGTTGACCTGGTTGTGCAAGTTGTCCTGGTTGAACAGGTTGACCTGGCTGTGCAGGTTTCCCTAGTTGAACAGGTTGACCTAGTTGATGACCTGGTTAATGAAGGACACCAAGCTACCCACGCTGAGCAGGTTGGCTTGATGGTGGGAGAGGGCCAGGTTGTGCCTAATAACCAGGTTGACTTGTGACAGGACCATAATATGGCCCTGGCTGTGAAAAAATTTGACCCATTGGAAAATGAGGTTGCTGAGGTTGCACCAACGGTTGAGAAGGATGGGTTTGCCCCCCAGGACCGTACAACGGTCCAGGTTGATACCCCGATTGCCCTGCTGGTCCTTGAGGTTGCCCTAGTTGGTGTTGAGTCTCAAAAGTGTTTTCCATATTCATACATATTTCTATTATGTCATTACCATTTAGCTCTCATTTCATAACTACCTGACCTAAAACCCTACATCAAGTAACCATTTTCATAAATATATGGGTTAGGATCCTTGTCTTTCAAAGTTATTTATTTTATGTGTTTAAAGTGAATTTATAATTAGAAACTAGAAAATTAACATAGTTTCATATATCTATATATGTGTTATGAGTTTTGTGACATGTGTAGGTCAAAAGGAAGCTTCTAAAAGACCTTTATGTTGCCTCCCAAAACCAAATTCGAATTTGAGTGGAGAAGATCATGGGATCATGAGGACATGTGTCTCATTTCCATTTTGTATTGAAACTCTAAGAAAATATGTGTCTCATTTCTTATTTGTATTGAAACTCTAAAAAAACATGTGTCTTATCATTTCCTATTTTGATTGTAACTCTAGAGATAGAGGGAGAGATTCATGGACTCTCATTAATGAGATAACTTCTCATATTTTTGTATAAATAAGGGAAGCTTTTTCCTATCAAGGGTAGTGAAAAATAGGAGAAGAAGAGAAAGGATTAGAGATTGTTTTGTAACAAAGCTTAAGATGGAATGGGATGTAGATTTGTGAGTTTATCAATAAAGAAGTTCTTTGATGTTGTTTTGATCACATCTTCAAGGAGCTAAGGATTACACCGAATTGGTAGCAGAGGGCCCCTGCTATTTAAGGAGGTTTTACATGTTTTCTAGATAAGTCATTTTCAATTCTGTTTTGTCATATTTCCTTACTTAGATTGCTTTCTGAAATCATAGTTTTTAGTATTATTTTTCATGTCATTTTCTTAGATAAAAGATCCTCATGATATTGCAGTTAGTCTCTTTCTCAAGCTCTTCCAATACATCTCTATTAAATGAATGGGATTCAATTGTGATATTCTGAGTTATTAGCATTTCATTTTTTGTTATTTAGTTAAAAAGAAGATCCTCATTATACTGCAGTTAGTCTCTTTCAAAAGTTTTTCCAATAAACCTCTAATTCACGAATGAGACTAAGTTGTAATATTTTGATTTATTGACTGTTTTTCTTCATAGGAGATCCTTATCACATTATGATTAATCTCTTTCAAAAATCTTTTCCAATAAACCTCTAACTCATGAATGAGATTTAGTTGTAATGTTATAAGTTGTTTCAGCATTTCCTTTTATGTTTTAGGAGATCCTCATTGCATTAGAATTAATCTTTTTCACAAGCTTTTCCAACAAATCTCTAACTAAATGAATCAAATTAAGTTGTAGTGTTTTGAGTTACTTTTCATTTCATGAATGTTCATTTAGAAGCTGTAATATCCATGGATTATGACTCTCTGTTTTCATCATTTTCTAATTAAGAACGGAACTTGCAAATAAATTCTGTTTTAATTCATTTATTAACATTTCATTTTCTCCCTTTTGACATAGATCTAATTTCATCATTTTAGCATAGAGTAGCGTACTAAGCATCAATCATAAAAACCCCAAAACATCAATAAAACACTAAAAACAACGAAGTAAGAAAAATGGATACTTAGGCACATATAGTGCATCACACTTCATCAGTTTACTAGCCCTGGTCGATAATTTATGTTAGCAATTTAGGACACTAAATTGACTAAAAATTTTGGCGCCATTGCCGGAGAAGTGTAACTAGGTAGTCTTATTTCTTATATCTAAAAAAAAAAATTAATAATTTCTCAAGTATGCTCTCCTCCTACACTTTGTGTGATCTAGAGGATCAGAAAAAGAATTTTTATGTTAAAAATAATAATAAATTATGTTTTCATCATTTCATTTCATTTTACAATAAACTTTAAAAATGATGAAAAATTTTAATTTCAATAATTGTTTTGTTTAATAAAATATATATGTATATTTTTGAATTTTTGAAAATATAATATATAATTTTATTAACAAATCAATTAGAAAATAAAATAAAATAAAATAAAAATAAATTGACTCATGGAAATAAGACCCACGCATACGCATGAGGCCAGCCTTTGGCTTGGCTTTACACATATATGCAGTCTTTCAATCCACACAAAGACCCATGCACTGCAATTTAAAAAAAAAAAAAAAAAAACTGTCTCTTTTCCATATTCGTTTTTCCTCAAATAAATAGTTATTAGAAATCATTTTTAAAAATTTGCACATAATGAAGGTATATCACATGAAGAAACTGTTGATGAGGAGAATATTGCAAATTGTTGATGAGTAGAAGATTACAAATTGTTGATTAAGAGAAGATTACAAATTCAATTGTAGGAACAAACAATGGAAGTGTATCATATGAATAAATTGCTAATGAAGAGAAGATTTCAGACTGTTGATGAAAAGAAGATTGCAGATTTCATTGCAAGTAATTGGAATGAGGGAGATCGATCTGAACTTCTCTGTAAGATACAAGCCATTACACTTCAAAACCTGCAAATAAAAACAAATCAAACCACAAGTAATTGCTAGAAAACGAAATGCGTAATTGTCAAAAACACCCGATTTTAAAATGAATTTTCTGAGCAAACCGAGGCAAATTACAAAAAACTAAAACATGGGTTTTTTTGGGAACGGAGTGAATTAGGTAATTTTATATAAAATTTCTGAAATTAGCAGCCATTTGGGAGAAATTCAGGATTCTTCAGAGCACTAATTTGCAGTGTGCGTGAGAGAAAAATGTTTTTTTTTTATGAAAACAGTCATGATTTTATAAAATTCAATTTTGAGAAATAATCAAGGATCTGATTTCCTTATTTGAAGGAAAATGTGGCAGAATTCATCTGTGGTAGCACATGATGAGTGACAAATGGATTATTTGAGGCAAAGACATTATCACATGTGCATCAAATGCAAGTTGTATAAATTGAGAAGGATTTTGCGTTCATCTCCTTCATAGTTAGGAATTTGACTTTAGAAATTTCAAGCTTTTTATTTTTATCTTGCATGAAAGAGGCATTGACATGACTTTGTTTCAAAAATATTCATAATGACAATTATTTCATCCATGCTTTATTTCATTTAAAAAAAAAAAAATTATTTAAAAAATAAATAAATAAAATAAAATATTTATTAATAATTTCTTTTTAATAAAGAAAAAAAAATTCAAAAAAAAAATCATCTTCTTAATAATGGTTTGCAGAACAATTGGAAGATTATTTAAATGATTTCTAAACATTTGGCATTAATATTGTTGATGTGTATTTTTCTATAAAGTTTTAACTTGCAGAACACAACGAATCTTTGTGATGCGAATTGTTTTGCTAAGCACAGTGCATGAAGTCATCCGACAATAGGGAGTTGATTTATTTTTCATGGTTATTATTTAAAAATGGATTGTTATCAATATCATGAATTGGACCAAATATAGAACTTTTTGATTTACCTTTATCTGTTTCATTTGACATTTAATTTTTGCATAAGAATCAGAAAGAAATTAGCTACTTCTTTTTTAACACACTTATGTTCCTTATGTCAAGTTTTTTTTGCAGATTTGGGATGATCGAATGATCATTGAAGAAAACTAATTGTGCACACGATTGGTTTTCAAAGGACCGATTTCATGAGAAACATAAAAACAATTCCATGTTCATATCTATCAATACAATTACTTTTCCTCCCTTTTTGAATTGTAAATCCAACCAAGAAATTCAAAGCAAACCACCATTATTTTCCCAGCAAGAGTTAGTTGTTCATTTTCCTTCATTCACATACACTTTCCATTACTTCTTGCCTACTCTACAAATAAAATCAAGAAGCTCACCTACATGCTTATTTCCCATTGTCATTTTCCATTTTTCATTGTCCATTTCCATTTTCCTTTTCCTATCCTTTTCATTTTGCAAATAATCAATGCAAATTATTGAATCCATAGTCCTTCAAAAATTATTCTTTCATGCGCGTGTTAGATGATGGAGGATTCCTTAAGGTCTCCCTTCTAACAAGTCTTGGCCTATCGACATCAGCACATTATCTAGGTCCAAGACTAGAGTCCTTAATAGTACCTTGAAGCTTGTATGCATTAATGAAAAGTTCTCTCACTGACAATCATGGGAATACATCAATGTCCCTTGATCGTCCGATCTTGCAAGTGGCTCGACATCAACCCATTTATTCGCACTTTGCAAGATGTACTTAGGTACATTGGCACTCATTGACATTAATGGTGAGTTTGTCTCGCATTGGTTAACGAAATTCATCAATGGTCGGTAATCCAATGACTTCTCTTCATGCTCGACATCAACATATTTATTCGCATGACTAGAATTGTACCATCGAATTTTGTAATAATTGAAGACTACATCATTTCAGCAGTTTGCAGCAGGAATCAATTTGTATCAGCAGCAATAAATATTCCAATCTTGCCATCAGCACAAAGAGAACAAAAAAAACAAAGACGCAGATCAAATTCAATTGTTTACATAGTTCCTGATCCAACAACATCAACAGCCACACTATTCAGTATACACAAGTCATCCACATTTAAGGTAAGTGAAGGTATGTGGTTTTCTAATTTTTAGTCATGTAATTCATTAGAATGCTAAAATTGTAACTTTGAAAAAATTCCTCACTCCCTTTTTCACATTGTCATATCTTTATTTGGAGGGAAGGGACATCATTTCATATCCACATGTCATACACTATCACACATTTTCATTTCATTTCCACCCACATATACTTCCCAACCAACTATTGTTGCAACATGATCCAAAAGATTATATGCCTTGCAAATGATCAATTCATTGATGAAGTAATTGATTCTAAATGTTTTCATGAACTTTGATGCAACAAAGAAAATAAAGCATGGTTACACAAGAACCATTGCTAAAAAAAAACCGGTTGTCACACAAGAACCAATCATAAAAAAAAAAAATGTTGCAATCAAATGTATTATACTTTGCCAAAAGAAAATATTATAAAGCAAAGTTTGGAACAAATCAATATTATTCAAAGCTCATAAAATATCAACTCATGAACAAATGAATCATTGCAATAGTTGCATGAGGACATGCAACAACTTCAGTTGGGGGGTATGTTGAGTTTCAAAAGTGTTTTTCATATTCATACATATTTCCATTATGTCATTACCATTTAGCTCTCATTTCATAACTATCTGACCTAAAACTCTACATCAAGTAACCATTTTCATAAATATATGGGTTAGGATCCTTGTCTTCCAAAATTATTTATTTTATGTGTTTAAAGTGAATTTATGATTAAAAACTAGAAAATTAACATAGTTTCATATATCTATATATGTGTTATGAGTTTTGTGACATGTGTAGGTCAAAAGGAAGCTTCTAAAAGACCTTTATGTTTCCTCCCAAAACCAAATTCGAATTTGAGTGGAGAAGATCATGGGATCATGAGGACATGTGTCTCATTTTCTTTTTGTATTCATTAGGGAAATTTTGAGGCCTAAAATGGGCCTCATAAGAAAAATGTACAACAAAAATAAACTTTATAACAACCAATAGGATTCAAGATGATGATGTCATCCATAATGGATGATTCACCATTTTTGGAGTAAAAAAGTAAAAATATTAAAAAATAATAAAATAATAAAACTACGTTTTCAACTCGTATATTAAACTTATCTCCCAAAATTTTTTACTCAAATTTCGAGCGGGAGTACTCGTTGGATGCGGAATTTAATTCCTCATCCAAGGAGTACCCATGTTGCATACTTTCGATGAACTCTTCTACACGAAAAATGAGAAATACATAAAAAAAATGTGATTGTAATCACGTTTTTTTATGTATTTCACATTTTTAAATGTCCTTCAGTAATACCTTCCAGATGGGGAGTCAGTGCCTTGCTGTACTCTGCTGAAACTAATGCGGAAGATGAGACAATATAATTGAAAAGTAGTTTTCATTTCCCTCTAAAATTTGATGATGTCATCAAATCTTATTAAATTTTTCACTATTATTTTGCAATTTTCTTAGGAGGCCATTTGAACCACCAAAATTCCCACAATGAGCTTCAGAAGATATGTGTGTCATTTCTTATTTGTATTGAAACTCTAAAAATACATGTGTCTTATCATTTCCTATTTTGATTGTAACTCTAGAGATAGAGGGAGAGATTCATGGACTCTCATTAATGAGATAACTTCTCATATTTTTGTATAAATAGGGGAAGATTTTTCCTATCAAGGGTAGTGAAAAATAAGAGAAGAAGAGAAAGGATTAGAGAATTTTTGTAACAAAGCTTAAGATGGAATGGGATGTAGATTTGTGAGTTTATCAATAAAGAAGTTCTTTGATGTTGTTTTG
Organism: Pinus albicaulis; assembly: GCA_034641835.2. Lineage (NCBI taxonomy): Eukaryota > Viridiplantae > Streptophyta > Pinopsida > Pinales > Pinaceae > Pinus > Pinus albicaulis. Next base: position 1,010,435,468 of record CM076578.1, on the reverse strand, counting down.
ATCACATCTTCAAGGAGCTAAGGATTACACCGAATTGGTAGCAGAGGGCCCCTATTATTTAAGGAGGTTTTACATGTTTTCTAGATAAGTCATTTTCAGTTCTGTTTTGTCATATTTCCTTACTTAGATTGCTTTCTGAAATCATAGTTTTTAGTATTATTTTTCATGCCATTTGCTTAGATAAAAGATCCTCGTGATATTGCAGTTAGTCTCTTTCTCAAGCTCTTCCAATAAATCTCTATTAAATGAATGGGATTCAATTGTGATATTCTGAGTTACTAGCATTTAATTTTCTATTATTTAGCTAAAAAGAAGATCCTCATTATACTGCAGTTAGTCTCTTTCAAAAGCTTTTCCAATAAACCTCTAATTCACGAATGAGACTAAGTTGTAATATTTTGAGTTATTGATTTTTTTTCTTCATAGAAGATCCTTATCACATTATGATTAATCTCTTTCAAAAATCTCTTCCAATAAACCTCTAACTCATGAATGAGATTTAGTTGTAATGTTATAAGTTGTTTCAGCATTTCCTTTTATGTTTTAGCAGATCCTCATTTCATTAGAATTAATCTTTTTCACAAGCTTTTCCAACAAATCTCTAACTAAATGAATCAGATTAAGTTGTAGTGTTTTGAGTTACTTTTCATTTCATGAATGTTCATTTAGAAGTTGTAATATCCATGGATTATGACTCTCTGTTTTCATCATTTTCTAATTAGGAACGGAACTTGAAAATAAATTCTGTTTTAATTCATTTATTAACATTTCATTTTCTCCCTTTTGACATAGATCTAACTTCATCTTTTTAGCATAGAGTAGCATACTAAGCATCAAACATAAAAACCCCAAAACATCAATAAAACACTAAAAACAACGAAGTAAGAAAAATAGATACTTAGGCACATATAGTGCATCACACTTCATCAGTTTACTAGCCCTAGTCGATAATTTATGTTATCAATTTAGGACACTAAATTGACTAAACAATTGGACCACAGGGTGAGGCTGTAGAGGTTAACCTTAAGGATTGTAAGACTTCCCTTACGGACCGTAAAACAATCCCTGTTGGACCGAAGGTTGTCCCTGTAAGGGTTGTCCTTGCGGGTCGTACGCATAACCTGGTTGGGCCAAAGGTTGTCCCGGGAAGGGTTGTCCTTGTGGGCCAGAAGCATATCCTTGCTGAAACAAAGGTTGTCCCTGAAGGTTTTGCCCTTTTTGATTAGAAGGTTGCCCAGGTTGGGTAGATAGAAAACCATTAATATACTGATAAGCCTCATGAGCAGAAAAACGAAGGGGTTTGCCTTGCTCATCATATTGATATGGAAATAAATAAATTGGGGCACCATCTGCTCCATAATGGGAAAAGTAAAGATGGTTAAGATCTTGAGAGGACTGACCAACCTCGGAGATTGACGGTTGTAAAGATAGTCGATACTCCTCGGGAGAAATATTCTCCAGAATAGCAGAAGCTATAGAAACGTCTTCAGGAACTGACGAGGTCCTAGCTGACTGAGTAGTGACAACAGGCGTAGACGCAGCCATGCAGACAGTAGGTCTAACAGGTGTCGACGTAACAAAAGGAGATGTCGTGAGAGGCATCGACAATGACATCCCCAACGTGGGAATGGTCGGCCTCGTGGACGGAGTCGATACTCCAATAGAGGCAATAGCAACCATGACCTGACTTAAAGACCTATATCCATTTGGGAGCGAAGGACCAGGTGAAGACATAACAAAAGGTTCGGAGATGTCTTCGGGAAAAAGCTGGTAATATTCACCAGAAGTAGGAATTCCCTCACTAGGAGACGGACTAGACGAGTCCATATCTGACCCTGCCATAAGATCTTCTAAAAGATGACGGGGACTAGGAGGTATGATAGCAGCCAAAAAGGGTGATCCTGATGTAAGAGGAGGGAAGTGTTCCCCTACTCCAAATCCAAACCAAGCATTGGACAAGGGCCAATTGAAGTCAACTGGTCCTCCAAAGGGAAGTTCAAATATAACCGGTCCCCCGTCGGGAAACTCGGATACAATGGGCTGCTGATACTCAGCAGAGGACTGGAAGACCTCTGATGAATCGTCTATGTAAGGATTACAATAATATGAAACTAATGGTTCCACCACTATGACTGTAACGAAAAGAGAAAGAGATCAAAACAAAGACACATGGCAAAAAACCAAGGCAAACAACAACAGGCCGAAAAATCAATCTCTAAATGGGTGTGTGATCGTAGGTGATTAATTTTACCAAATTGAAACTAGAAACTTTACTATTTCATGTTTTAAGAGTCTAGAAATGAGTAAAAGATGAATCTATCACTTTCAATTTCAAAACAAGCGTGAAAGGACAAGCGCTTGATGATCTTTTCAAATTTAGTGAGTCAGTAAAGATCAAAATGACTGCTCTGGTAATCTAGGAAAATGGGTGTACCAGATATCCGTGAACTGCCATATACACCTTGGTAAAAATGAAAGAGAAATCAACCAAGGACTTGACGTACGTGCAAGTAATCTCCCCGAATGTTGTATCCGGTGTATCACGAGTAAAGGATTTCAACCTAATGGCAGACTCGGCTTCCTACAGATAAAGGATTGCAACCTAATGGGGTCTCCATTTATATACGCGATGGTACGGGGAGCTCAAGTCCATACTAGCGCTGCCTGTAGCCAAATGGTGAGTGACAGCTGCTAGGCTTAAAGACTCTGGAACACGTCTCTACCTTAGACTACTAGATTTTCCATTAATGTTTCAATGTTGCCTTAGGTTAATTCAATAAATTTTAAAGTTGATCTTCAATTTAAGTTTCAATTTCAATGCCCTATCGAATGTCGAATCTCATAAAAGCTCTAAATGCAAACTACATGCCACAAAATATCATATTGTTCAATGAAGAGCTATCTACGGGAGAGTTGAGAGCTTTTAAAATGACAACAAAATGAAGACACAAAAACAACCACTACTGTTTCAAATGTAAGCTAATGAAATTAGAAAACTTCTCTCTAGAGTTATATAACACTAGTAATGCGAAAGAGCTTTCAATTTTCACTAAGCCAATCAAAATGCAAAAAAAATCATTTTTGTATTTTTCAATATATCAGAGCAAATGCACTAAATGAATGAAAAACTAATGAAAACGCCAATTGAGAAATGACAAAGAGAGAGCTGAAACAAACAAGTTCACTCAATTCAAACGTACACAATCAAGACTCAAACCGATGACGAAATCTCTCAAAGTGAAGAAGAATCTCGAAAGAGACTCAAACAAACCTTGTAATCAGGGCTTGGAGTAACACAAAGCGAAATCGAACGAAAGAAGGGACGATCACTCAATTAACGCAATGATTCAATGGGATTGAACAAGACAAATGTAGAGAAGAAAAAACAAAATTGACTAGGAAAGCAAGGACCCAAAACTCCCACGGGAGGCTCAATGCACTAAAGCACCTAGAAGCCCTAGGGCTAAAATGAAAAAATAACATTAAATGGAAAACAACTGGAGGACAAGGGCCAAACAGAGTTAAAAATGACCAATCAATCAAAAAAATGACACCAGGACCAAAACTCAAGCTCAGAGAGCCCAAAAGCAAGCAAACCCTAACACCAAGCAGAGTTAGCGCTCCTGTTTGGCTGTAATCTGCGCCAAAAAGGCATTGGCGCGGGGGCCTAACTAGCAAAAAGCGCCAGCTGGCATGACTGTCAGAGGAAAAATCGCGCCAATCGAGTTTACCCTATAAAAATAATGAAAATGGACAAACATAGATTGGATCTAGTCTTCTGGGGGCTGAACAGGGGTTTAACACCAAGGAAGATGAACTAGAAGAGAAAATAAATCAATCAAAAGCCAAAAAACAACCCAAAGGAGGAAGGAATAACTCCCACTGATTCCCCAGTGGAGTCGCCAAATTGTTGAGGAGGTAAATCCCCTCTGTAGACAGAGGTGATCCCACAAGCCCTATATTGGGTCTAGTTACAATCGAATCACGCAAAGACGTTGGTTCCTAGTTACAAGAAAGACAAAGATCGCGATAAGTAGCCTACCTCGAATCCCACGCTGCTCTTGTAGATGAAGAAGCGGTGCTCCTCGTCCCTAGCTTGACAGATCACAATCCTTCCCTTCGTCATGTCCGGACACCTATACACACACACAGAGACGATGACATACAACGTAATACTTAAAGCATGTAACTATATATCAATCAGAGAAGATATAATTCGTTGCATCACATAAAAGAGTAAACACAAGAATGGAACCAAAATCAGAGTCGCTTATATTATAAATGACAAAAGGGAGATTACAACCAAATGCTCTGACGCTATGATCTTCCTTCGGTAGGGCTTACAGTGGAGCGTGTCTCAACAAAGCCTTTCGGGAATCTGGACGAAGCTCTCTCTCTTACGGGGTTCTCTTCGGCTCAACTCTCAATAGTTGCCCAGCTATAGTTTCCTTCCTACAAGTTCAGCTAGCTAGCAAATGGAGAGGGTAAGCTTTTATAGATGAAGGAAGGGAAGTTGGGATCCCTATAATCATGGGATAAGTCCTATCTCTTAGGAAGGTTCCATGAGAGGTGGAAAACCACTTCCTATACATGGATATTCGAAGCCAAACCACACAACTTCTTTTGATGATTCATTCTGTAGTTTTTTAGAATCAAACTTCCACCATTTATTTTTTTAAAACATCCCTTCATAAGCTTGGCGCGAGTGAAACACAGGGACAGAGCGCCAGCTGGCGCGTCCTCTAGTGTGGATTTCCCCCATTGGCGTGAGGGATGAACTGGCTAGTCACGCCAAGGCTAAAACATCTGTTTTTAGGGTTTTTCAGAGGGAATGTTCTTCAGGAGAATGTTTGTCCTTATGTAGGAGGATGCCATGAAGGTGTTTTCAGGACATTCTACTGTTCACAGGTCACGTGAATAGTCCTCCAACGTACGGGACGAGGGATTGCAGGGACGGTGACAAAATGTTGTGTAACAAGTGTGACTTAGAAAAAAAAAATCCAACTTGAAATAGTATCTTTAAGAGGAAAAAAGAAGTCCTTGACTGGTGTTGCTTATGAAAATAAACAAATGAATCTATAAATCATCTAATTATCACTTTTTCCTATACACAATTTGAATGGCTAACAATCTCATCAGAGATAAGACTAAAATGCTAATGGCAAGGAGAGGACCTTCTTGAGATCTAGTATCATTGGTGTTCCACCCAAGTGGTCAAAGAATACAAATTTATTCCCCTCTTATCCTATTGGGGCATATGGATGGAAATATATAAATGTATTTGCAATGATTGTTATGTGCCACTAGAGATTACGAAAACACAACTCCTAGCCATTTTTGACATGTTACCCAAACCTAAGCCCTCTTATAAAATTAGAAATTTTATTGAAACTTGGATGGATAAGACCAAACCATGGGTATTTTTTGATGGAGCATATAAGGGTGATCCAAGAGCATGTGGAGGAGGATAAATTTTGTTTTTATATGAGGCACACTATTTTCATAACAAAATGGGTTATGGTGAAGGCACAAATAGCTATGCAAGACTTATGGCTTTAAAATTGCTTCTTCTTTTCACTTTATAAAAAGAATTTATCTCGCTACATGCTGTTGGGGACTCTAATCTGGTTATAAACTTGGTCAATGGAGCTTCTTGATGTCAAAATTGAAAGGATCTTTCTCCTTGTGGAAGAGATAGAAAGGCTAAAATCCTCTTAATTTATCTCTTTCTATGCTTCTCATGTCTATAAGGAACTTAATGTCACAATAGAATCCCTACAGTAAGGAGGGAAATAATTAGGTTTATGGGACTTAGATGATATCAAAGACAAAAAATGATAGGTTCTTCGAGTTTTATTAAAGACTCTTTATAGAAAGGGATCAAATTGACTAGACAATATTTTTGTTTTTGGATCTATTTATGAGTATCTTCATATGATAGATATTAACACATATTTTTTTTCTTTATTATTCAACACTTGTATTTATGTAAGCTATATGACAGGATATGTAGTAGTAAATATGAATTATCATTTTTTATGGCTTTACAACCACTTTTGTGGATAGATCCTTGCGATCTATTTATCCGGATACATGTTGCTCATGTATCAATGGAATGAAAATTTATATATATGATAATAAAATTATGATCTTTTCTCAACGAAAAAAATATAATTTAATTTTATATCAACTTGATATATATGTAAAGGGAGAAAAAGAAATTGAAAGTAAGAAATATCAATTATTTCCTACTTCCTAGTTTAAGAGAGGTGTATCTCATTCAATTATTGATATGTAGTTTACATGGCTTTTAAAAATTATTAAGAATAAAAACAAATTATTAAGAAAAAATAAATTTTGATGTGGGTTATAAATAGAGAAAAATATATGTCATATTTGATAATTGAGAGTATGCAATAACTACTATAGCCATATAAATTAAATTGTTGGTAAATGTCAATAGACATCACTTCATAATAAGCATCAAAGCACTTACTTCATAATACATCTCACCCTTTGGAGATAAATCTCAACCTTTGATTTTTGTATACTACTAAGAATATCCTAGAATATTCCATGGAAGTTAAATCCCTATCATCCACCTAATATAATTATTGATAATTAAATTAAAATCCTGGAAGCCCTATTCCAAAATAGACATGCCTATTGCAATAATTAATATGAATTTGACATTTAAAATATATATATATATATATATTATAGAGAGAGAGAGAGAGAGAGAGAGCATATTTCATAGTATGTTTTTTTTGGAAATATCATAATATTTATATTACGATAACAAACATGGGAATATATTAGTGATTATGGATACTGGTTTGCCACTAAGGAAACCAAAACAGTAGCATAGATGCAAAATTTTTAAATTATTCATGTTGTTTTTAACCTGAAATTTTGATGATAAAGAAACTACATAGAATTCTATATAGAAAACTTGAGATAGACTAGAGATCATAGAAAGGATATTGAAAATTATGTTGTTGTCATGAGGTGTTGTTGTTTTCCCTTTCATTTTGCAACGATGTCCTTCAAGCTACGCAAAAAGGGCTCTCTATTAGAGTTTTATGTAGAGGGATCCATTCCTATCAGCCTCGTAGTTAGGAGTGTGATATTCATGCTGATTTTATCCACTTTCTCCAAAGTCTCTGCCATACATATGATGATTTCTTAGTGAGTATCAACCCTGCGAGTAAGGAATATTCCTATTAGATTATTTATGTGCTAATATATATATTGATTTAATGCATGTGGGAGGAGGCTATAGATCTGGTAGAGTTCCCAATGTTTGGGATCCAGTCTCTAGTTTCTTGGTCCATGCACATGTAAAGAATGTACCTAAAATATTTCCTTGTTCATCAACATAAGATATTTCTCTTTGAACAAGCATAGGGATGATGCTCGTGTATATTTCCATAACTACTCTTGTAATTGATTGTTCTTGAGTGCCAAGAATGGAGGGAACACTGAAGTCTGGAGAAGAGGAGGGGCTAGAATGTCCTTTCCTGCCTTTGCAAGATTGACCAAATAATTGTTGCTTAGTCATATAGAAGGAAGGGAAAACCAAATACTAGGTAGAAGGGAAGAGTGAATGCTAGAATATATGAAATAGGGAAAGGGGAAAAAGGGAGAGAAGAAAGGTAAATAAAAAGCACAAAGTAGGGAGGGGGGAGGATGGATGCAACAAGGGGTGAGACTAAAGAAAAAAAATGAGAAAGGAGGGAATAGGTTATGAAACTGCAGTTCTATCGCTTTCACAACACCTACAAAAGCTAAATCACTATTTCAAAGCGCACAACCCAAGCCAATTTTTTTGTCTACTATAATAATTAATTCAATGACTAAATCACACAACACGAACATAAATTATTTCAAGTATGCTCACAAGAACATACAAAGGATTTAAATACTTTTTATTTATTCAAAATGTTCTATTACATACAAGAATTCAAATCTATGAGTGGAGTTCGTAGAGTGCTTGAAATTCATATGTTGTTACACCACAACACCATGCACAACAACCAAACACCTTCACTAACTTGTACAACAACCAATCACACTGTCTAAAAGTCATGAAACATCCAAACCAACGTCAACAACCCAAGAGATAAGAGACCAAATGAACTGACAAAAAACCTATAGCAAAAAGGAAAAAACTTATTTTCTTCCATGTTCATGCAATTTTTCCTCACACTGTTTACTTCTTCGTATTCCACTAAAACAAATCGCCTCCCATGTCGTCGACCTCTTCGCATTCCATAATTCTTGATTTTCTTCCTCTCACTATGGAGAAAAACTAAATTTGTAATCTATGTCTCATTCTTGTAGCATGCCTAGTAGTGGTTTTCCTGTAGCAGTGCAACTAAACAACTAATGATTTTTGGATGTGTTAGCAATTCTATGCAGTAGGAGATTCAACATGAAATCCTAGGAGTGTCAATAATCAAAAGAAATTGTCACTTTAGTAAAATGCATCTACATGAGTATTAGAAACTACCAGTTGGGTGTATCAACAATTGATATGATAGGTGTATCAACAACTTAAAACACGAGAGTAATAACACATTACAAACTCAACATAAACTTGTTTTTGGTTGATGAGGATTTCTTGAGGTTAAGAATGCTCTTGCATCAATAAGGTAGGGAGGGACGATCAAGAGGATGAATAGAGAGATAGGGGAGGAGACTAGAGAGGGAGAAGGGGAGGTTAGAAGTGTGAGAGACAAGGGAGTGAAACTAAAAAAAAAATAGTCCTCCTAGAACAATTAATCCCAACAAGGGTAGAAAAACAACATGATTTCATATTGAGACAAGATTACAAAGAGGTAGAACCAAGATATTGAACTTAAAATTATTGGTAGTACTGTTAGAGGTTGCTCAAGAAGGAGATATGAGTTTGAAGTAGTAGCTACTCAAGATTAGGAACAGAACCCCTAGGCTTAATTATTCAATGGATTACTTCTGTTGATCTAAGAAATACAACTTTGTTTGCCTCCTTCCATGGTTGGATGCTTATAAGAATGCAAAGGCATTCTCTCTTTACTATTTGTTCTCCTTGCTACCTTTTGACACTATTTACTTCCTGCACTCCATGACCTCCCATAATGAGCAACCTCCTTCCTCACTGTAAAAAGTCCTGTATGATTTTACTTTCCGTAAATGTCGCATGAACCAACTCTGTATCATATAATAGCCATTAACTTGCAATATGATATTCTCCTTATATGATGACATTGTATCCATGTATATTGCCAGGTGGAAGCCAAAATTACATCCCTTATGCTCTTATTAGTTCTCATCTCGAGGCTTGGTTGGATGGCCCATTAGTGTGTTAATTTTCTTAGGGCTATATTGTTCTTGGTTGTTGATATTTACATTTTTATACTTTCCATCATTTACATATGCATTCACCCCATAAGATCATCACATCATTACAAATTATGTAGAGAGAACAATATCATCTACAATGCAACAAAACAACAAAAGGAACATTAAAGGAAAATCATGCACAAATAAAGGCACTAGGATTTGGTTGGAGACCAGGGAAGAAACCCACAAGGGGGAAAACCCAAAATTCAATTCTTATTCTTCTATTAGATATTCGTCAATTATCTAAATGAGATGCAAAGTACATCCATAGTGAGTGTAAAAACCCCGGGTTAAAATGTTCATGTAATAAATTTAATAAAGAAAAAAATAATACCAAGGTCATGGGACACGTATTCTAAGTTTCATGTTGGGAAAAACATTATAGTGGGTGTTCATTTCAGTTTATTATGGATAAGGAAATTGGAAAAGGCATTGAAAAGGCTTTGAAAAGGAACAAAGGCATTAATTGGTATTTTATTTATTTAAATAAAGGAAAATAGGAGAAAAGGGAGATGAAAGGTCACAAAATTGCATGAGAGGAAAATTTAAGGAAAAATAAAGGAAATTGAAAAAAATAGAGGCCTCAATGATAAAAAGGATTATGAGGATTAGTTCATAACCATTTTTCAATTCTATGGTGGAGCTCTCTCTCTATTCGCTCATGCCATTGCACAGTTAGAGCATTCTTGGAGCACTCTATAATTTGAGAAAGAAAATTAAAGGAAGGAGAAGGTAGTAAAGGAAAGTAATGGATAAGCAAGGAAAAGTTGGATCAAGCAACCTTGGTAGGAATAATTGCAGGTAACATGTTGCATGTCTGGTTTCCTAGATGGTTTTTCAATGCACGCACATGCATGTGTGTATTTGGTTCTCTTGTTGTCATTGGCATGGGGTTTTCCATCTCTGACAGTGATTTCAACCTTGCCTTGCAATTTATGGATAACTATGGTGTGATGGGCTTCTTTCATTATTTTTAGCATTGGATTACCAGATGGTTTTCGAATCGGGTGAGGTGGTTTCAGGAAAATTCCCAAGGGCCCCTTGACCAGTTTTGGCGACATTGTGGTAAATCCTAAGGGTGGAGACGAGAAAATTCCTTAAGGTATTGGTGAAAAAATTCTTAGGCATCCAATTTTTTTTTGGGCCTAGTGATCCCTTGACCGGTTTTGATGGGATTGCGGTAAATCTTGGTTGTTTATGTGCTTGTTAGGCCTAGTGATCCCTTGATCGGTTTTGGCAGGATTGCGGTAAATCCTGAAAGCCTTTTTTTTTTTTTTTTTTGAGTCTCACATACATCCTTCAAATGTGGCACGGGGGTGATTGGATGAAAGAAATATTTTTTTAAGCTCAATCTATGGTTGGGTGGTACGTGGAAGTCCCTGAATTGGTTGAGTTTTACATATGTTAATAAGAGTGCTTTTTCTCTTGTATTTCATGAGTATTTTTACTTGTTATTATGTGGCTTTGATGGTTGTTCTATCATGGTTATTATTTTGGTTATATGTTGGTTATAAGCATGGTTTTATAATAGTTTCTAGCTATGGCTCTTGATATGTTGGTGAATGGTTAATGAATGCATTGCTGATTTTTGTAGCATCGGATGTGCTATAGCCTCAAGATTTTGTAAACAGGCTAAGACACATGCATTCTCCAAGATGTAGAAATTGTTTGGGAAAATTCCACCCAGAGATGATTTAATTAAAATAATTAATTATTTTTAATGTATTCCTAAGTCTAAACTTAAGAAATGAGAATAATTAAATGGTATTAATTAAATCAGGTGTGAATCTTCAAGATAAAGGTGTGGATCGATTCCTAGATAATTTCAGCCATTGATTAAGATCTAATATTGGTCGTTGATATGTCAATGAAAGATTATAAGAAGGAGCTCGATGGGAACTTGGAGAACACATTTGATATTTGCAAAGATCGATTTTGTTGGGTGATCAAATTCTCAAAGAGGTTGCACTGATTTTCTAGAGAGAGATCACATGAGATCGTTGCAGTGAGAGGCAAAGATAGTATATAGGAGGAATTTTTCAAGATCTAGGGAGTAAAAATTAGAGAAGACGTTGAGAGACATGCAAAGGCAGCGCAAATCTTCAGAGGGAGTCCACTATTTTGCTGGGAGACAGTCAAGATCTAGTGTCGGAAGCCGGGGGGTGAGTCCGGAGGGCTAGAGGGCCAAGTTTCCAATCAACAAGAGATCATAAGGAGGATTGAAATAGTCCTAGGAGCTATGACGTAGTGACTACGCATGAAGAGACAGTTACTGCGCAGAGACAATACATGGCAGCTCCTCTCCTGTCCAGATTAGTGTCGGATTGCTCGTGATAGTGTGATATTTTCTCACTATCTCTTTTGTCAGCATTTCTCTGTATCAAATAGCCAGTTTGGGCATCCAATTATTTGTACTCAGATTACTATTGCATAATATTGAAAACCTCAGTTGTTCCACCAGTTTTCCCAAGTTTGGTTTTTCCGGGGACGATTATCCAAAAATAATAGTGTACTTGTGTGTTTGTGTGTTTCTATCTTTCTTGAGTTTTATTTTCTATAGTATTTTATGTTGTGTATGTTGCAGTGAATTTAATTTGATTTTTTCGTAGGAAAATGCAAGTAAAATTTTAGTTTAACTAAACAATTAGAAGAATTAACATCAGTTGTTGTAGTAGGATTTAGGTTACCAAATTTTCACATGGTATCAAACTGTAGATAGAAGCTAGAGAGATCATTTGCAGAAGGAAATAGGGTGATTCAAGGCACTATGTAGGCAGATGCTAGAAACCTCAGAGGCTGCGTAGTCCAGAGGGCAGTAGGGAAAATTTTTGAGGGAATTTGTGTCTCTAAGTGACTCGACAAAGCACAAAGTTTCAAGATCGAGATTTTCAGTGGAAGAGGGAGAAACACAACAGTTTCCATGCAGAGAAGATCTTCAACCGGGACGTAATTTTTCTGCATTAGTTTTCTAGAACGGAAAAGCGTTGGGAGGAAAGAAGATCACATTGAGGGAATTATGTCCTCGAAGAATTTCTAGCCAAGAAATTCTATATTTCCACGTAGAGCAGCATGGAGTGCATAGAGCCAGTTAGAAAATACACAAAAGGTTAGAGGCAGAGTTCGACTTGTTGTTTAGTGAGATGGCATAAATTGGGTTGAGATATTAGGATCGGTTAGATAGAGTGCCTAAATACGTGATTTGGAAGGCAAGGATCTCATTCCTTCTAGATGAGTTTGATCTCAAAACCTACATCGATAAGGTGGTGGTTATCCTCGAAGATCCAGATTCACTAAATAAGTACAAGCTGGAGATGGCTAAGGTGAAAAGGATGATCCTTGATGGAGTTCAATATCATGTTATATCTCACATAGCAACCCTTGGAATGGAAAACGAGATGTGGGACTCCCTAGCCACATTGTACGAGGGATCTTTCGAGCAGCAGAAGATGTATATGGAAGAAAAATTGAGGAGCACACGTATGCATAAGGGAGAACACATATACCACTTTCTCTAAAGGCTTCAAGATGTCTGAGATCAGTTGGTAGTTGTAGGGTAAGCACCTCAAGCTACAAAGATGGTGCAAATAGCTCTAAATTGTGTCTCAAAATAATTGCAAGTTTTTTTCCAAAGTATTTTGGGTAGGGAAACATTTCTAAAGTGGGATTGGATGTGGACAGATCTGCAGCGAGAGGAGCTGAGGCGAGACTTGGAGAAGAGAAAACTAGAAGGTAGCATCAATAGTGGGACAAAGGTATAGGTGAAGGAAGAGGATAATGTAGCCCTTTCATCAAAGGGACACGAAGAGGAGCGCAGAAGAAAGAAGGATGTTTTGAAGATCAAGTGCTTCAATTGTGTTGAAATTGGTCATTACACTACCAAGTGTCCTCTCATAAAGAGGGAGAAAGAGGAGAGGCGGGATCAATAGGTTGCATCTACAGAAATCGACATGTTGTCCTCCAGATTTGAGGAATAGTTTGCCATGATCACTAACATACCTCTAGGGGTGAGGTGGGGTGATTTGGTTTTGTAGCCCCAGAGAGTTACAAGATGGGTAGGATCCTTGAGGAGTCCACCTCTTGGATTAATTCCTTTATATGGGAGCCCATAACAGTAGTAGCAGGATGGACCAATGATAGTTGGTGCAGTTAGGTTCTAGAGTGACAGATGTAGTGCTTAGCAGTGTTAGGAACTAAGCAATGCATAGCAGAGTTGACAGCAGTGCAGTGGGCACAATGCAGAGTCAGCAGCAATGCAAAGCACAGTTGACAGTAGTGCAGTGGGCACGGTGCAGAGACAGCAACAATGCAGAGGCTTCAGTGACAGTGTAGAGACTAGGAACAGTCGGGACTCAGGTGATAGATGCATCAAAATAAACACATTTGGTTCAGTATGATGTAAAACTCTCAGTTGCAGCAACAAAAAATGAGAGACAATTGCATATGTTACAGTGGCAATAACAACAATGTTGCAGTGAAAATGCAGTAGTTGGCAGCAATATGCAAGGTCGACAACAACACAGATGCAATGTAGAATCAGAGCTACGCAGTAGTTGGTGGGCAGTGAGGCCAGACATCAGCAGCGCAACAGGAGGTGATAGAGAGCCAGAGTGATGCTTCAGTGGGTTGTAACACTTGAGCACATTCCTTGCTAAGAGGGAGTGTTGATTTTTGTAGAATCGAATGTGATGTAGCATTGAGATTTTATAGAGAGGCTAAGACACATGCATTCTCCAAGACCCAAAAAGTCGTTTGGGAAAATTCCACCTAGAATTATTTAATTAAAATAATTAATTATTTTTAATGTATTCCTAAGTCTGAACTTAGGAAGTGAGAATAATTAAAGGGTATTAATTTAATCGAGTGCGAATATTCTAGATAAAGACATGGATTGAGTCCTAGATAATCTAAACCATTTATTAAGATCTAATAATGGTCGTTGATATGTCAACGAGAGAGTATAATAAGCAGCTTGATGGGCACTTGGAGAACACACTTGAGATTTGTAGAGATCGATTTTTCTAGGTGATCAAATTCTAAAAAAGGCAGCATTGAGTTGATAAAGATCGTGTGAGATCATTGCCAGAAGCTGGGGTATGAGTGCGAAGGGCCAGAGGGTCGAGTTTCCAGTCAGAAGGAGAATAAAAGGAGGAATGACACAGTCCAAAGAGATGTGACGCAGTGACTGCATAGGAAGACATAGTTACTGCACAAAGACAGTACAGGGCAACTCTTCTCCTGTCTAGATCAGTGTTGGATTGCCTGTGACAATGTGAGATTTTATCACTATATCTTTCGTTAGTATTCTCTGTAAGAGATAGAAAAATTGGGAATCCAATGATTTGTACTTATATTACTATTGCATAATATTAAAACCCTCAGCTGCTGCACTATTTTTCCTAAGTTGGGTTTTTCCAGGGATGATTGTCCAAAAATAACAGTGTACTTGTGTGTGTGTGTTTCTATATTTCCCATGTTGTATTTTCCGTAGTATTTTATGTTGTGTAGGCTACAGTGAATTTAATTCGATATTTTTAATAGGAAACTACAAGTAAATTGTTCGTTTAATTAAAAAATTATAAGAATTAACATCAATTGCTACAATAGGATTTAGGTTACCAAATTTTCACATGCATGCACTAACAAATGTTTTTGCATATATTATGAGATGGAATTAGACCTTCTTGATGATTCTCAGATAATTTTTAGACCCTTATGTTCATATGTGCATTCATGACCTGTAGATTACATGTTCTCAATATGCTTGACGAAATTACTGTCATGGTTAGGCTTGGATAGGTCAAGTTTATGACTCAAGATTGAATGTTTATCCTTTTCTTTATGTCATTTATGCATCTGATAAGTTACAGGAAGTTCTAGGAAGTGGTGTGGAGGCTGACCTAGAATTTAGACTCAATATTCGAGACTGTGTGCTCCTAACTAGAAATTTTGGGTTGCTACTGCATGGATGCAAGATTGTGCACGTGGTTGGAGGCTTCAAACCACATGGATGCCTTTTTGTGGGTATGGTTGAGGGCCCAGGGCAGAGAAGGAGGGGTCCAACTCAGGGTTTTTCCTCCTAGGACGGCTTCTCAACCTTTGTGGGTCTTATAGCACCTGCAGGATGTTGCAAATGCTCATTTTGTTGTCATTAGTCGACCACGCTTCCATAATGGGACCTAGGAGGTCAAGTAATGTCATAGCAGCTCTTTACTCATGTTTACCCTGACAGACCAGTGAAACTATGTAAATGTGGGAGGGGGTGTTACATGTTGGTATTAGAGCATGGCTCAAATACTTGGACTGAATGGGAGAATTGTGTTTGTCATGTTTGCATGTCAGTGTCTATATGGTTGTTATGCATGTATTTTAGTGCTTATGATTAGTATGTACCTAGTTAGTGTTATAGTTTGTGACATCATGCATGGTAATTGGGATTATGATTGAGATGATGTCGGTATATTGATATGATCATGTATATACATGTATCGTGCTAATCTGGACTGATTTTTTGACGAGGTAGCCTCCCCTGAACTTAATTGAGGTATGTTGAGTATATTTTTTTTTGGTTTATCTTGCATCATTTGATTTATCTTACATGGTATGTTTATAGGAAAAATATGATCAAATATGACTAGAAGAATTGTGGATTATAGTTCATGAGACTCTCCCTGTAGATAATATGACCAACCAAGTGAGGGGTACTCTCCATACATAGCAGACACTTTTATAAGTTTAAAGGTAGAAATTAGAAGTTTCAAGGAAGGTAACGAAAGAATAATTTAGTCACATGAAAGGCTAACAAAGACAGAGCAGAAAAAATTAAAGGTAAATGCAGTTATCCCTCAGAGTTTGTCATACTTGCAGAGACATGTAAAACCACATATCAGTTATGGACAAGAGGACAATACTAATGGGGCATATGGTAGCAGGTCTCACAGTGGGCACATGTTGGACATAGATGACATGGTCAGAGATGGAAGATTATTGGATACACCTGATAGGAGAGGAAGTGGATATGGGTTCTACTCTAGTTTGGTTCAGATAGGTATCATGGTCATCATCACTATCATCCTTACATTAGGAGTGATAGGGGAATTTTCCGGATGATTTCAAGAAATCTAAGCCACCTACAATTGATGGAAATTTGAAGAATTTGGAGGATGCAGAGGCATGGTTACTGGGGATGAAGAATTTATTTGAGTTGCATGATTACATAGATAATATGAAGGCCAAAATAGTTATTTTTTTTCTCAAGGGAAAGTAAACATCTCATGGGAAGATGTGAAGCATGTCAGAGACATCAGGAAAAAGGAGTTGATTTGGCATGAATTTAAGAGAAACTTTAGGAAGACATACTTTTAAGAGAGGTATAATGAAAGCAAGGCCAAGGAGTTGTATGAAGATGGGATCAATGACATATGAGGAGTACAAAACTAAGTTCTTGGAGTTGCTGAGGTATGTGATGTATCTCAAGGATGAGGATAACAAAGTTTAAATACCTATTACTGGATTTCCATTAGAATTTAAGGATTGAATTGAGTATGTTCAGCCTCGGTCGATGGAAGAAGTAATTGGAAAATTGAAACATTGTTATGATCCATAAAATCGTAAGACCAAATCTAAGAAGCGTTGGAAAGGGAATGAAAATACTAAAGATAAATGGCCACTGAAGCAAACAATACCTCAGGATGCAGGTGATAAATAAAATGTCTCTCCTTATAGTAATTTTAATGCAAATGAGAAGGGACATGGGTCGCAACCTGGAGAGTAGCAGAATAGAGGTGATGGTAGGAGATAGTTGCAATGTTGGATATGTGGAAAGGAACATCTCAAGAATAATTTTCCATCATATCAAGGTGGTAGGCCTTAGATCTGCAATGATCAAGAGGCATAGATAATTGGGAGTGTTGGAAAGACTATTCTTTAATTTACACAACATTTGATAGCAAGTAGGAATAGCACCAGAATTCCATCATGGATATGGAAGGTAAGCTTTGTGATCGAGTTGTTTCCATTGACCCTGGATCTAATTATAGTTATGTTAATCCTTACCTAATGGATATGTGTGGTTTGAGAAAATAAGTGCATGCATAATCTTGGTTCGTGCAGTCAGCTACAGGTACGAAGAAAAGAGTTTATCATTGGGTAAAAGCTTGTGCATTTTAGTTGAATGGTATGACTACATCATCGAATCTAAATGTGATTCCATTGGGATCATACAATATGCTTTTGGGTATGGATTGGTTGTATCTTCATAGGACTAAGGTGGAATTTTATGAGAATTATATTGAGTGTTTGGATGATGATGGAGAGAAGAGAATCTTCCAGGGTAAGAAGAAGGCTACATTAGTGAGAATGGTTACAACTATGCATACAAAGCGCAATTGTAGGAAAGGGTGTGTATTGTTTGCAATGCATGCTTCTAGTGATAAATTTAAGGATGTTGATGATGCAGAATTATTGGAGAGGTATCATGTGTTACAATAGTTTCAGGATGCATTTCTAGCAGAGATTTCAGAGTTTCTACCACGCAGGGAAGTGGACTCTTCTATTGAGTTGGTACCAAGGGCAACACTATCATCAAAGGCACCTTACACGATGAGCACTACAGAGCTGGTGGAATTGAATTTTCATTTGAAGGAAATGCTTGACAAGGGATACATTAGGCTAAGTGTGTTTCCTTGGCGTGAAACCATGTTGTTTGTGAAGAATAATGATGATACTCTCAGGTTATGTATTGATTACATGCATTTGAACAAGTTGAAGATCAAGAAAAGGTATATGTTGCCTTGGATTGATGACTTGTTTCATCATTTGAAGGGATAAACAATGTTCTCGAAGACTGATTTAAGATCAAGATATCATCATGTACACATCAAAGAAGAGAACATCTACAAGAATGCTTTCCAGATTAGGTATCAACATTATGAGTTTGTTGTGGTTCATTTTGGTTTGACTAATGATCCGACTACTTTCATGTGTTTGACAAATTATGTGTTGCGTCCTTACCTGGACAATTTTGTGATGGTATTCATTGATGATATATTGATATATTCTAAAAATGAGGAAGAGCTTGTCGAACACTTAGCAACAATATTGAGATTGATAAGAGATCATTAATTGTATGCCAATCTTAGTAAGTGAAGTTTCTTTCAAACAAAGTTTCATTACTTGGGGCATTTTTTTTCCAAGGAATAACAGTGAATTCAGGAAAGATCAAAGTTATCATGCAATGGGAACTCCTAGGAATGTGGACAAGGTTAGAGCATTCATGGGATTAGAATTTTATTACATCAAGTTCATCAGGAACTTCTCACAGATCACTTATTCTATGACATCATTTCATAGTAAATGAAATAAATTTTAATGGATAGAGGAATGTGAAACTATTTTTGAGTAGTTGAAGTAGTTGCTTACCAACACTCTAGTTCTAAAGATTGTAGATCCAGATAAAGAGTTAGTGGTGTGTACATATTTTTGCAAGAGGGGAATTGGTGGAGTCTTGATGAAATATGGATAGGTAGTATGCTATGAATCAAGGAAACTTAATGAGCACAAGAAGAATTATGTGACACATGATATTTTAGTTGGCAGTGATCATTCATGCATTGAAGATGTGGAAACACTATCTTCTTGGCAGGAGGTTTGTGTTGATGAGTTATCACATTGGGTTGAGATATTTGTTTGACCAACCTAATATGAATGCCAATAAATTTAGATGGTTTGCTACGCTCATTGAGTTTGAATTCAAGATCAAGTACATCAACAATAAATATATTAAGGTTGCAGATGCTCTTAGTAGAAGAGTACAAGTAAATCACATAGAAGCTTTGAGTTCATATGGGACAGATTTACAGGATCAAATATTATAGATAGGAAAATAGGATGGAAGATACAAGGATCTTAGGCATAGGTTACAACAATAGGGTACAAGTGAACATGATGTGGATCATCATCTCACGACATATGGTTTGGTGATATTTAGGGATAAGATCTATGTGCCAGACAACAGTGAGATCAAAAAGCTTATCTTGTAGGAATTTCATGTTAAGCCATATTAAGGTCATCCAAGGTATAAAAGGTCATTGAAAACCGTGAAGAAGTTCTACTACTAACCGAATCTAAAGAAAGAGGTAGTTGAGCTCATCACAAGGTGCTTGGATTGTCAACAAGTAAAAGAAGAGTGTAAGCATCCAAGTGGTCTACTATAGCCGATTCCAATTTCAGAGTGGAAATGGGAGGTCATTTCCATGGACTTCATCATATATTTTCCGAAGACATCTAGACAACATGATTCTATCATGGTTGTGGTTGAAAAGTTGACCAAGGTAGCTCACTTCATAAAGGTTAAGTCTACTTGTTTATCTAGTGAGGTAGCTTAGGTCTTCATCAGAGAAATAGTGAGATTGCATTGTATTTCTAAGAATATTGTATCTGACATAGATTCCATGTTCACTTCCAAGTTTTGGAAGGATTTATTTACATTTCTGGGTACAAATTTGGCCTTTAGTATAGCTTATCATCTACAGAAATTTGGATAGATAAAGAGGGTCAAAAAGGTTCTAGAGAACATGTTGAGAATGTATGTTATGCACCAGCAAATGAGGTGGGAGGAGTATCTTCCATTGGTGGATTTTTCTTACAACAATGGGTATTAGGAGTCACTGAGGATGAGTCCATTTGAGGCACTTTATGGGTGGATTTGTAATACTCCCATCGGTTGGAGTGATCCAGTGAACAAGGTATTGATAGGAACGAACATGTTGGCAAATATGGAACGAGAAATTCAGGTTATCTAGAAGAATATATAGGCAACACATGATAGAAAAAATTTATGCAGATGAGCACAGGGTGGTTAAGGAGTTTCAGGTTGGGGATCATGTGTACTTGCGCATCAAGCCCAAGAAGAGCTCATTGAGGATTGGGTTATGTGCCAAGATGGAACCTCAATATTTCAAGCCTTTCAATATCCTTGAGAGGATTGGACCAATGATCTACAGACTTGCACTGCCTTCGACAGTGAAATTCCATGATGTTTTCCATGTTTCATTACTTCAAATATATGTGAAAGATATTGATCATGTGATTGATTGGTCTGTATTGCGGGTGGATCCAGAAGGAGAATTCTAGTTGGAACCTCAATGTATTTTTTAGAAAAAATAACTCATGCTTCAAAATCAGGAAATCGAGCAAGTTAATGTGCAACGGAAACACTTTGGGCCCGATGAAGCTACATGGGAGATGTATGGTCAAATGAGGGCTATGTATCCTTCATTTTTCGTCATTTGAGAAAAAGGAGTTTTGGTATATGTATATATTTATGCATGGTTTTTGTTGTAACGACTGCAACAAGATGTGTCATAAAGTTCTAATAAGCGGTATTATTTTCATGTTGTTATGTTTTTCATGTTGGTTTTTATTTTCAGTAGGTTGTTCATTGTAAATACTACATCGAGCTGAGTTATAAATTTCCATGGGTAGTATGTTTTGGTTTCAAAGATTTTGCTGGTCATAGGTGTCATAGAACACCAAGGAAGGTGTTCCCCTCAAAGGGAAGGGGTCTGTAACAACCCCAGGTTAAAAAGTTCATGTAATAAAGTTAAAAAAGGCAAAAATAATACCAAGGTCATGGGACATGTTGTGGCCTGTTTTAAATTTCTTCTATGTTGTCTATATGAGATTATGTCTTCTCTAAAAAATAATAAATAAATAAATATATATATATATATATGCACAAAATGAAAATTTGAAAAGAATGTACTAAAAGTGGTCGGAGTAAATATGACAGATGGTGGGACCATATTTAACGCATGAGGTTGAAAGACGAGGAGGTGACATCGTCGGGACCACCAATTGGAAATGCTTTCCCATGATGGAGCAATGCAGCATCACAACTTGATTGGAGATTAACAAGCTAGGTGCCTCCACTGGAACATTTGACCCCCGACAATTGATTGGAATGAGTGGCCCAGATTAACTGTGGGAGCACTGCTTTGCGATCGATCCCGTACCACGGAGTCCCCCCGCAATGACGAAATCTAACGGGCCCACAACACCAGCAAGTGAGCCAACTGCATTTTCCATGTCACCCTCCATGTCATTTCACCCATATTTTCAGTCATTTCATCATTCATTACACTTCCATACTTTTTTTCCCACCTAATAATTTTCTCTTCCTATAAAAATAAATTTACCCTCATTATTTTCCACGTACACTCCCGAACAAATTAAATTTCTCTGAAATTTGTACCAGCATCCAAGTCACCAACTGCTTCAACAGAGCCATGTAATCCATACAACTATTCTTGAATTTGTCCAAAATGTCAAATAAAAGTGCTATGGATAGGTCTTCTACTCATATTCCATTGATCGACACAGAAAGTGACATTGTGGATACTGTTTGCACAGTAGACCACCCACTTTGCTATCAGCATGTCATCCTAAATCAGTCAAAAATCCCATTTTACTTTGCTTTAATCAAGTCTAGAGTCTTGTTAGTTTTTTTTCCACAAACTTACATTTTTCCTAAGTTTATCCACTGGTTAGTCTCTACCATGTATCCTCAAAAGTGTTTCATCATGAACCAATTGGGAGAAAATTTCTTTCAAGGGTCGGCTCTAGTTAATTAGGCGGTCTTTTTTCTTTCCCTCTGTAGAGTCATATGTGATTTTTACTGAAGAGTCCCTTTCCACATACTTTCAAGAATTGCAGGTACTTGAGTTTTCCCTATTTGTGTTCTATTTAATGCCTGAAAAGGAAAAAATTTCCATGGATTCAAACAAATATCATTTGAGACTCTTTGCTGAAGATGTAAGGCCAAATCTCCATTTTTTGGCCAAAATCCTAGGTAAAGAAGATGTTGAAATGGTGGATAAGTCAATTTTGGGAATGCTTGCTTTAACGATGAAGCCTGGGGTGGTTTTAGATATTCCTACTTATCTAGAGAATGTTGTAAACAATAAATTCATGAGTTTATCAGTTATTGAGAGTTTTAGGTTTCCATCCCAGTTCACATATTTATTTCTTTACAGTCATGTGGACATTTTTATTCAATTAGGGATAAATATTGTTGATGTGAATAAGAATAAGCAATCAGTGGTATTTTGGAAAAACCTAGTAAGAAAGGAGGTGGGAAATGAAGGTCTTTTTAATTTTACCTCCTCTCTCCTTTCTATTGTATATTCAATTTTAAATGGAGTGTCTACACAAAGGTTGTTGCCTAAAGCTCAGTCTTTTCTGAAATTGAGCAAAGATGTAAGGTATGGGGATTGGTTTGCTCATTAAGAACACACTGAGATGATATTGTTTGCTCAAAATTTTGAAAATTTTCAAAGAAGTATAAGCGTTTACCCCTGATGATGGACTCACTTAAGAAGTCCGAAACGTTGGGTTATTAAAAATACTCGAAACATGTTATTCCTCTATTTCTAAAAAAACTATTTTCAAATGTATGGACTCTCTTTTCAAAAAAATTCAGTCCTACCATGGAAGGGACTTGATGGACAACGCTACCCTCTTTGAAAAATTACGATTATCTAGGGCCAAACTCCTTTCAAACCTATCTTTTTTTAAAAATTGCAGAGATAATAAACTTACCCCAAATTTCGCTGTCTGCAAACATCCGCTCAATCGTGGCCGCAACCTTTCAAGTTTCAGAAAACTGAGTGAATCCTTAATTAAAAATGAAATAAAAACATCTAGACTTCGCCTTATTAAAATCTCTGAGCAACTGATCACCTTACACCTATTGTTAGCCTCATCTCTAAGCTATGATCTGTGGCGTGCTTTAGATGCCCACACCTATATCAAGGCAGATAGATGGCATTCCAAAGACACCTTGAAGAAAGAGAAAAAAATATCAGCGTTATCCTCTTCCTCACATCCCTCTTCACCGTCTTGCTGCATCCCGGAACAGACCTTAAACCAATCTCCCCTTCACACCATTACTTATAACATACCTGGTCACCACAACATACTAAACAACATACACCAGGTTGAATTGATGAAAACAGACTCAATTGTCACTCTTAATAGCCAAAGGGTCGTTGTTCCTGCTACAACAACATTAGCTTTGGATCACCTGTGAATTAATACGAATGATTATCACAAAGCCTCCCCCTCACATTCCTCTTCGCGTCCCACGACGCACGGCTGACCAGTAGCCCTCATCTTTATCACTCTACCAAGTGAGCTATATCCCCCGTACCCGGACCAAGTGGAGCATACATGAAAAAATAAGGCGCTTTTGCTTTTTCTTCCTACGATTTTCCCTGGCGCAGCTGGGCTATCCTGGACTTGAACCAGAGACCTCGCCCGTGAAGTAAATCCTCGCACCTGCAATACTATCCAATCGACTAATTGGAAGAGAATCAATAGATTCTTTTTCAGGAGCGAATCATCCTTCCCGAACGCAGCATACAACTTCCTCTCCGTTGTACTGCGCTCTCCAAGTGTGCTTGTTCCCCTTCCTTTTCTTTTTATTTCCTTACCGAGCCAACGGCGAGCAAATGGAAATCACTTTTGATGAGAAAAGGAGGCGTTGAAAGACCCTCCTGGCCCAACCCGGGACACTCCAAGATCCTTTTTCGAACCTGCTCTGCTCCCATCGTGAGGAGATGGATAAAGACATCCCATACGTTGCACTGATCCAAGGGCCGTTCGTAGTGGGGGGTCGAAGACCAAGGAGTTATTTTTATTTACACCAAGCATTCTTCTATTCTTATGACTAGATCAAATCTACTGGACCCTGCGGAAAATGAATTGATAGAATTTGATTTCACATTATTCCTTTAGGGAATCGACATGTTCAGCAATGGAACAAAATTCCGCAGATCGATACTCCAAAATACCACGAGAACACAGACAGTGTGAAGGGTCATCACGATGTCTCTGTTCAAGAAAACAATGATGCAAACGGTTTGATTGACAGCACAGAGTTTTTCAGTTGTAACACAGACAGTTTTAATGCTTATCACAAAGTCCCCTCCTAAAAATCCTCTTCAACGTCCCACTACATATCTGACCAATCTGCCCCTCATGCTATCAACATTTCAGAAACTGTCTTAACCATTACTTTTATTACGCAGATCAATGCTCAAATACACAAGGTGAACGCAGACGGCTTCAATGTTTATCACAACGCATCTGTCAAAGAGAACAATGACGTTGATTCAGTTCTCTCTTCTCAAGATAGCACAGTCTCTTTCAGGTGCAACGCAAGTGGAATCAATGTTGATCACAACGTCCCCTCCGCACATTCCTCCTCGATGTCCCACGATGCTAACGCTTGCCACGTTTCTCACAACATGCTCAAAGAATCTGTTATTCGACAGATCGATGCTCCCATATACAATGGCAACACAAACGAATTCAAGAGTTATCACGATGTCTCGGCTCAGGAAAGCAAGGACGCAAATAATCCAGTCCTCTCTTCACAAGACAACGCGGACTCCTTTAGTCTTTCTAAATATTTATACAGCACCATCTCATAAAAACCTGCGGACCACAAACCTCTTCCCACTAATAAAATCGTCCACATTTCTTCACTCTTGGCACAAGATTCCAACATTCACGTAAGTCACGATTTCTCTGCGTTTAAGAACAACGACTCCACCCTTTCTAATAATCAACAATCGCGTTCTTACATCCCTTCTTACCCCTCTAACCGTAGACCTCGGCTAACTGATCTCTTTATTGATCCTATCGATCCCCATTCAATCTCTCACCCTGCCCATATTAATGCACATAGTTCAGGGTTTGAAAACCCTTCTGTCATAAACCTTTCAAGTCTTAATTTAGACCAAGCTTCCATTTCTCTTCTTCAAAAAGTCTGAACTTTTCCATCACTCCCAACAAAATCCCGGTTGACAACATCATTAGTACTGTAGAATTTTCCTTAAAAGACCTAGAATTTATCGAAGCAGAAGAAATAAGACAAGACATTGTCAAAATCCTTAAAAACGCCAGACCACCCTCATGCAATTTATCTAAGGATGAAAAATTTACTCTAAAAAACTTAAGAAAGAACAAAAATATAATTATCTTAAAATCAGATAAAGGAAATGCTACAGTAATAATGGATAGGGTTGACTATGATAAAAAAAATGGAAGATCACCTTAAAAATAGTGGTTGCTACAAAGTTCTAAAGAAAGACCCTAGCTCAAAAATTCTTAAAGAGGTAACCAAGAAAATAAAAGACTCATCTCCAGACACTATCACCAAAAAAAGAATCACCCCTTCAAGCTCGATTACCCCCAGAATATATGGCACTCCTAAAATTCACAAAAAATACATCCCTCTAAGACCCATAGTCAACACCATAGGCTCACCCACCTACCTCCTTGCTCAATACCTTGCCAAAAAACTTCGCCCCCTTGCAGGAAACACCTCATCATACATTAAAGATTCCACATATTTTGTTCAATGGGCCAAAAACTTGGATATGAAAGACGAAGATCTCATGGTTAGTTTCGATATTGTCTCTTTGTACACCATGATTCCTATAGATGAAGCCATCGATGTCATGAAAACTATCACTGATGATGAGACCATAGATCTCCTAAAATTATGTTTAAAATCATCTTTTTTCAGTTTCAAAGGAACAATTTATGAACAAACTCATGGTGTAGCCATGGGCTCACCTCTATCCCCTATAATTGCTAACATATACATGGAACATTTTGAGAAAAAAGCTCTCAATTCCTTTCCATTCACCCCCGAGGAATGGAAAAGATATGTAGATGACATTTTCGCAAAATGGATCCATGGTATATCAAAATTATACGAATTCTTAAACCACATTAATAACATCTCAAATCATATCAAATTTACCATTGAAATTGAAAAAGATAACCAATTACCTTTCCTTGATATCCTTTTAACAAAAAAAGATGGAAAACTAAGCACTGAAGTCTATAGAAAGAAGACCCACATAGAAAGATACCTCCACGCAAATTCTCACCACCATCCTAAACAAAAAATAGGCATTATTAAAACCCTAACAACTAGAGCATCTAGAATTGCGGACACTCACCATTTAATACATGAAATCAATCACCTACGCCATGTCTTTCAACATAATGGATATAATATAGACATAATCAATAAAACTATTCACCAAACCCTTAATAAAAACAACATAAAGAGAACCGTCGACATCCCTAAAATTTCTTTGCCCTACATAAATGGAACTACTGATAAAATTTCCAAAATCTTAAACAAACATAACATTAAAATTGCCTTCACCCCCCCTAACACCATCAAAAATATGGTAGACTCTGCCAAGGATCCTATAAACCCTAGATTACAAAAAGGAGTCTACATCATACCGTGCTCTTGTGGAAAAGAATATATAGGAGAAACTGGTAGATCTCTTAACATTAGACTTAAGGACCATACTGCTGACATATCCAGAAACAGAACTAAAAAATCTGCTTTAGCAGATCATGCCTTCTCATCCTCCCATTACATAAGAATGGAAGATGCCAAACTTATATATAAAGAAGATCATTATCTTAAAAGAAAAATAAGAGAAGCCATAGAAATCGAGAAAAGGAAAAATAACTTAAATCGAGATGAGGGTCTGAACATTAGCAATACATGGAAACCTCTAATATATCATACCTCCCATAAACATCAAACCTAATAATAATAAATCCTTAATTTAATATATCATCTTAATTCTTCCACCTTCCTTAAAATCTTACCTCTTATAAAAAATAAAAATAAATAAATAAAAATAAATAAATAAATTATAAATTAATTAATTAATTAATTAAATTAAAAATAAAAATAAAAAGAAGAAGATAATTAAAATAAATATAAATAAATAAATAAATAAAATAAAATAAAAAATAATTATAAAAAATAATAATAATAATAATAATAATAATAATAATAATAATTTAAAAAAAATAAAAAAATAAAAAATATATATATAATATAATATAATATAATATAATAAAAATTTATAAACAAATCAATAATAATAAAAAATAATTTTTAAAGTAAATAAATAAATTAAAAATAAAATAAATAAAATAATCATATAAATAGTTAAATTTACATACCCTTTCATCCAACCGACCTCCCTATTAACAATTAACTTTTCATAAAAATTACTATTTATAGATTCATTCCTTGGCCCTAATCCTCAAAATTTTCAAAGAAGTATAAGCGTTTACCCCTGATGATGGACTCACTTAGGAAGTTCGAAACGTTGGGTTATTAAAAATACTCGTAACAATAAAAATACTCGTAACAAGTTATTCCTCTATTTCTAAAAAAACACTCGCATGATATTGTTCGGAGCTGATATAGAACCTTTTAGGCTACCTATATTTGTTCCTACGAGGATGTTTGCCTTGGAGTTCATCGTGCCAAAGTCTTAATGTTGATCAAGTTCATTTTGTACAAGAAGAAGGGTAATTTATTTAAATTACCTGTGACAAGAGGGGCCATTGATTATTAATACTAGACATGCCCTAGAATAGGCTCACTAGGATGCCGACTAATATGCATTTGTCATTAGAGGGAATGGTCACACCATATCATGTGGTTTCAAAATGCAGTGGAGAATGGTTATTCTCCATTTGTTCATGAGTCTAGGCTAGAAATGGAACCGGAAAATGGTGTGGAAAATTTATTGTGATGGGAGGTGGAAACCCCCTCATCTTGTTGAGAAGGGGTTTAAAAGAGGAAGGAATAAATTAGTTGATTTGGAGAGTGTTGCAAAAAATAAAGCCAAGAAGGCTAAGACAATGGAGGAGGGTAGTCTTTCAACTATGCATGGATTTTATTTGCATTTGGTAGAGACTTCTTGTACTCCTTCATCTCCTCTACCCGAGGGTACAAGTCATGATTCTTTGCCAAATGTTAAATCAAGTTTCTCACAAATTGAAGAAAGAAACAAAAGAATAAGAGATATCATTGAGGCTTAATCGGGGAGGCTCCGCATTCCTCTTAGTTAAACAAGAATATCGATAACCATGGATCCGGATCAGCTATGGATAGCCTTCTCTCATCCTTTAGCAATGAACGTGTCATCTACTACTTCTTTCAAATTGTTAATATGACAAGGATGAAAAAAATATTCCTCTTCCGGTAACATTAAATTGCACATGCAACCAGACGGTTAATTTTTAATGATTTAAACAAGACTACTTCAAATTACTACTAAAGCCGAAAATATGTTGAACAAAGTAATCAAAATTGAAGCTGATAAAGAAAACTCTAGAGATTACTCCACACAAAATGATTTTAGAAAGAAGAAAATAATTGTCAAGATTGGTGTTGATCTGACACACATATCGGGGGAAACCGAAATCCGTACTTTGAAGAAGAAGCTTAAGCTTCCTACTCGTGAAGCATCCCATGAATATTGAAGTAGGCTCAAGTTGAGCGAGATGTAGTAGAAAGAGCAGAAGGTGCTGCAAGCTCTGCTAGCAAAGAATGAAGAGATAAATAAGCTAAAATAAGGGCATGACATGTTACAGAAGAAGATAGACTCCCATGTCTGCGGTATTGTTGTTTCATCAAATTCAGAAGACCCTGCTTCCCAATTAACTCAAGTCTCTACCGAGTTAATAATGGCAGAAATTGATTTGAAGAAAACTTAGAGGGACTTGGAAAGTGATTATAAAGTAATCAGAGCTATTGAGCAGGAAGTACAAATTAACAAAGATAATGCAGAGAACTATAGGAAATATTGTCAGAATGCCTAGCAGGAAATCAAAGAGCTGAAAGAGACAGTGAAGGGAAATTTGTCCCTTATACAATCCAGGGAGATTATTTGGAATGACATTATTAATGTTGTCAAGGATATATAATATCTACTGATTATTTTCGGGGAAGAAAAGAGCATTGTGAGAGACCTAGAAAATGTCATTGTGGAAAATAAAAAGAAAATGTAGAACAGGGCCATGTATGCCAAGAGGTTGATTGATTTTATTAATTCCAAAACTGCAGAAGAAATGAAGGATTTTGGAATTGAAGACAAGACTCAATGTGTGCTAGATTTTAACAAAATGATCATGAAGAATTCATACAAGAAGACTACAAAGAAAAATTTGAAGGAAGTTAAAGAAGCAGTGGTAAGATTTAATGTGTTGTTTGATAAAAGAACCAGGGTTGGTTTTCCATCTTGTTGGGACCAGCAAGGAAATATTCTTCCTTGGGAGACATATGAAACATTGTTGGTAGAGGCAAAAAGTAAAATTGGAAATACAAATGAAAAGACTACTATCCTAAAGGGGGCCACTATTGTGAATGTTTTGCATAAATACTTTCAGCTGTTATGGATGATAAAAACCTAGTTTTCAGAAGACCTTCATATTCCAGGATCACAGACTTCATAATGGCTCATGTCAAGCTTGTAAATTGTTCCAGCTCAAACGTAGACTTGTGGATAAAGTGTAAACAATGGATGTATCCACAAGCTGATAATGCAGATGTCGAAACCTCTTCTATTACAGGATCTCAGGTTACTGCAACCATATGATCAAATGAAATTTTACATTTTACTTTTACTTTATTTTACTGAAGAAATTCTAATTTTATATTTTACTATGTAATGACCAAAAGAAATAGTTTGGGAAGTTCACAATTTCATAACTGTCCATTTTGTAATTTTGTATTTAAGACTTTTTTGAAAGAGAGAGAGGGTTCCGGACTTTCGGCCACATAATTTTTGGCAAGTTTTGTAATATTCCTTTCATGATATTAATAAAGATTTTCAAAGAATTTTCCAGCAATTAATGAATGTGTTGAATTTTTCCTGTCCATCTTATATATGTCTCTTCTATTGGAATAAAGTAATGCAACTGCTGGTGTCTAATTTAGATATGTGAGTTGGAGTAAATTTCCTTAATAATGCGCTTTTTTATTACAAAGTCATTTCTTACAACCATTTTCTTCTAAAGCTAGAGATAATAGTTTATGTACTTTACATCATATTGTTAATGGTTTTCACTAGAATTTCACTTTCTCCTGTTCATGCACATTTATCATTTAAAGGCACTTTGAGGAGTTTTTTTATCTATAAATATTAAAGGGTTTAAGATATAAATTATGGGGTTACAATATGAAGGGACAACAAATAATTTTATTTACAAGTGACAATAAATGTCTTGGGCACTGATCTCCTTACAACCAGAGATTGTCTCCCAAGGAACAACAGGACATGTGTTCCAAGTTGAATGTTGGGAAAAACATCCTAGTGGGTGTTCATTTTGGTTTATTATGGCTAAGGAAATTGGAAAAGGCTTTGAAAAGGAAAAAACATGCTAATTATTATTTTATTTATTTAAATAAAGAAAAATAGGAGATAAGGGAGGTGAAAGGTCACAAAATTGCATGAGAGGAAAATTGAAGGAAATATAGAGAAAATTGAGGAAAATAAAGGCCTCAATGATAAAAAGGATTTTGAGTATCATTTCACAACATTTTGTCCGTTTTATGGTGGAGCTAGCTCTTTATTCTCTCTATTCTCTCATACTCTTACACACTTAAAACATTCTTTGAGAAATCTAGCATTGGAGAAAGGAAAGTAAAGTAAGGGCAAGGAAGCAAAGGAAAGCAAGGGATAAGCAAGGAAAATTTGGATCAAGCAACCTGAGGAGGAACACTTGCAAGAAGTAGGTTGCATGTGTGATTTACTAGCTGGTTTGTCAATGCATGATATATGCATGTGTGTATTTCGTTTTATTTTTGTCATTGGCATGGGTTTTATCGGGTGTGACAATGGTTTTATCCTTGACTTTCCATTTTTGGATAGTCATGGTGTGATGGGGTTCTTTCATTCAGTTGAGCTTTTGATTGCTAGATGGTTTTGGAATCGGGTGAGGTGGTCTCAGGAAAATTACCAAGGGCCTAGGAATACCTTGACTGATTTTGGCGGGATTGTAGTAAATCCTTAGGGTGGAGACTGGAAAATTCCAAAAGGTATTGGTGACTAAATTCAGAGGCATCCAAGCTTGTTGTGGGCATAGTGATCCCTCAACTAGTTTTGGCAGAATTGCGGTAAAGCCTGGTTGTTTATGTACTTGTTGGGCCTAGTGATCCCTTGACCGATTTTGGCAAGATTGTGTTAAATCCTAAGGGTGGAGGTGGTTTAATCTCTGAGAAGCCCTAGTTGTTTTTTTTTTGAGTCCCACATTCATGCTTGGAATATGGCATGGGGGTGACTGGCTGAAATAAATATTTGGTTCAACTCAATCTATGGTCGGTTGGAAAGTGGAAGTCCCCGACTTGATTGGATTTTGAATATGTTAATAAGAGCTCTTTTCCTCATGTATTTCATGAGTATTTGTACTCTTTATTATGTGGATTTTAGGGTTGTTCTTTCATGGTTATTATTCTTTTTATATGCTAGCTATAAGCATGGTTTCATAACAGGTTCTAGCTATGGCTCTTGATATGTTTGATTTGTTGATGAATGATTAATGAATACATGAGCTAAAAAATGTTATTGAAACTATTATGAGAGGGAATTAGACCTTATTTATGATTCTCAGATAAGTTTCAGACACCTATGTTCAAATATGCTCTCATGACCTATAGATTACATGTTCTCAATATGCTTGATGAAATGACTGTCATGGTTAGGCCTAGATAGGTCAAGTTTGTGACTCAATATTTAATTTTTATCCTTGTTTTTATCTCATTTAAGCATAAGATAAGTTACATGAAGTTCTGGGCAGTAGTCTGAAGGCTGACCTAGAATTTAGGCTCATAATCAGAGACCACATGCTCCTAACTGGAAAGTTTGGATTGCAACCACATGGATGCTAGCTTGTTCATGTGGTTGGAGTCTTCCAATTGCATGGAGGCCTTGCTATGGGTGTGGTTGAGGGACCAAGGTAGTGAAGGAGGGGTCCATATCATGGTTTTGCCTCCTTGGATGGTTTATTAACCTCTGTGGGTCCTATAGCACCTGTAGGATGTTTTGAAAGGTCTGTTTGTAGACATTAGTCTATCCCACTTCCTTAATGGGACCTAGGAGGTCGGGTCATGTCATAGTAGCTCTCCACTCATGTTTTCCCTGACAAGCCAGTGAAATTGGGTAAATGTGGGAGGGGGTTTTATAGGTTGGTATCAGAGCATGGTTCAAATATTTGGACTGAATGGGAAGAGTGTGTTTGTCATGTATGCATGTTAGTGTCTATATGGTTGTTATGCATGAATTGTAGTGGTTATTATTAGTATGTATCTAGTCAATGTTATAGTTTGTGACATCATACATGGTCATTGGGGTGATGATTTATATGATTATGTATATACATGTAACATGCTAATCTGGATTTATTCTACAGACGAGGTAGCCTCCCTTGAACTTCACTGAGGTATGTTGAGTATGTTTGTATTTGGTTTATCTGACATGGTATGCTTACAAGAATAAGAGGATCAAATATGACTAGCAGAATGGTGGATTATAGTTCACAAGACTCTCCCTACAGATTATATGATAAACCAAGAGGGTGTTACTATATGGACATACAAACACTTTGAGAAGTTTAAATGAAGAGATCACAAGTTTCCAGGAAGATAATGACAAAAGCATTCAATCACATGAATGGTTAGCCATGGAACAAGAGAAACAAGCAGAGGTCAATACAATTATCCTTAAGAGTTTTTCATACTTGCAAAGACATGGACAACCAAAGAGAAGTTATGGATAGGAGGACAAGACTAATGGGGCATATGATAGCAAGTCTCATGGTGGGAACATGACAGAAAAATATTGAATCTACGTAGGGTTGGAAAGGTAATGACAATAATAAAGGTAAATGGCCACCGAAGAAAAAGATACCTCAAGATGCAACTGAGAAAGATAATTTTTCTCCTTATAAGAAGTTTAATGCAGCTGAGAAGGGACATGGGTCGCAGCCTAGAGAACAGAAAAATAGAGGATGGTAGGAGATAATTGCAGTGTTGGATATGTTGCAAGGAACATATCAAGAAGGCTTGTCCATCATATCATGGTGGTAGGCATTAGATCTACAATGCTCAGGAGGCGCAGACAGTTGGGGATGTTGGATAGAGAATTCATCCGATTTACGCAACATTTGATAACAGGTGGGAAGATCACCATGCATTTATCATTGAGATGGAAGGTAATATTTGTGATCGAGTTGTTTCTATTAACCCCGAGTCTAATTATTATTTATGTTAATCCTTACCTAGTGGATAAGTGTCGTTTTAGAAAATAAGTGCATGCAGAATTTTGGTTGGTGTAGTTGGCTACAGATACAGAGAAAATAGTTCATAACTGGGTAAGAACTTGTGCACTTGAGCTAAATGTTATGCCTACATCAACGCATATGAATGTAATACCATTGGGATGGGTATTGATTGGTATTATATTCACAATACTAAGGTGGATTGTTATGATAATTCTATTGAGTGTTTCGATGATGATGAAGATAAGAGAGTCTTGCAAGGTAAGAAGGAGGATACATCGGTGAGAATGGTTACAACTATGCAGGAAAAGCATAGTTGTAGGAAATTGTGTGTATTGTTTTTAGTGCACATTTTCAGTGATAAAGGTAATTATGTTGACTATGAAAAATTCTTGAAGAAGTATCTAGTGTTATAACAGTTTCCAAATGTATTTCCAACATATATTTCAGAGTTTCCACCTTACAGGGAAGTGGAATTTTCTATTGAGTTGGTACCAGGGGAAACACCAACATCAAAGGCACCTTATAGAATGAGAACTCCATATCTAGTGTAATTGAAGTTGTAGTTGAAGGAAATGCTTTACAAGGGATACAATAGGCCAAGTGTGCCACCTTGGGGTGCATCGATGTTGTTTGTGAAGAAGAAGGATAGTACTCTTAGGTATTGTATTAATTATAGGCAGTTGAACAAGGTGACGATCAAGAATGGTATTTGTTGTCGAGGATTGATGACTAGTTTGATCATTCGAAGGGAGAAACAATGTTCTCAAAGATTGATTTGAGATCAGGATATCAATAGGTATGCATAAAAGAAGAGGATAGATACAAGACTACTTTCTGGACTAGGTATGGGCATTATGAGTTTGTTGTGGTTCCGTTTTTTTTTACTAATGTTCCAAATACTTTCATGTATTTGATTAATAATGTGTTGTGTCCTTATTTGGAAAATTTTGTGAATGTATTCATTAATGATATATTGATATATTCTAAAAATGAGGAAGAACATGTTGAACACTTAGAATTAGTATTGAGATTGCTAAGAGAGCATCAGTTGTATGCTAAGCTTAGTAAGTGTAGTTTCTTTCAGACAAAGGTTCATTACTTGGGGCATGTTGTTTTCAAGGAAAGCATAACAATGGAATGGGAAACTCCTAGGAATGTGGATGGGTTTAGATCATTCATGGCGTTAGCATGTTATTATAGGATGTTCATTAGGAAATTCTCACAGATCACCTATGCTATTACATCATTACATAGAAAAAGGAAAGAAATCTGAATGGAAAAAGGAACGTGTGACTAGTTTTAAGTAGTTGAAAGAGTTTCTTAAAAATGCTCCAGTTATAAAGATTGTAGATCCAGATAAATAGTTTGTGTTGTGTAAAGATGCTTGCAAGAGGGGACTTGGTGGAGTCCTAATACAATAGTGACATGTGGTATTCTATGAGTCAAGGAAAATGAATTAGAACAAGAATAATTATGTGTCACATGATCTTGAGTTGGAAGCAATCATTCATGCATTGAAGGTGTGGAAGAACTATCTTCTTGGAAGGAGGTTTGTGTTGACGAGTGATCATATTGGGTTGAGATATTTGTTTGACCAACCTAATCTGAATGGTAGGAAAGCTAGATGGTTGGCCACACTTAGAGAGTTTTACTTTGAGATCGGGTACATCAAAGGTAAAAAGAACAAGGTTGTAGATTTTATTAGTAGAAGAGTGCAGATAAATCACATAACAACTTTGAGTTCATATGAGACAAATTTACATGATCATATCTTATAGGCAGGACAACCGAATGACATGTACAAGGAGCTTAGGAACATGTTATAACAAAAAGGTATAGGTGAATAGGATGTGCATCATCATCTCACGACAAATGGTTTGGTGATATTTAGGGACAATATCTATGTGTCAAAAAACAATGAGATCAAGAAGCTTATCTTGCAGGAATTTCATGTTAATCTGTATTCAGGTCGTCTGGGATATCAACAGATATTGAAAACCGTGAATAATTTCTACTATTGGTCAAATCTAAAGAAAGAGGTAGCTGAGTTCGTCACAAGGTGTTTGGATTGTCAACAGGTTAAAGAAAAGTGTAAGCATATAGGTGGTATACTACAATTTATTTTGATTCCAGAATGGAAATGGGAGGTAATTTCCATGGAGTTCATCGCAGGTTTACCAAAGACATCTAGAAAACATGATTGTATCATGGTTGTGTTGACAGGTTGACTAAGGTAGCTCACTTCATAGTAGTTAAGTCTACTTATCCAGCTAGTGAGGCAGCTCACTTTATAGTGGTTAAGTCTACTTATTCAACTAGTGAGGTAGCTCAAGTATTCATAAGAGAAATAGTGATATTGCATGGTATTCATAAGAATATTGTATCCGACATAGATTTCAAGTTCACTTCCATGTTTTGGAAGGATTTATTTGCATGTTTGGGTACAAATTTGGCCTTCAGTACAACTTATTATTCGCAGAAAGATGAACAAATAGAGAGGGTCACCAGGATTCTGGAGGACATGTTGAGAACATATGTTGTGCACCAACACAAGAGGTGGGAGGAGTATATTCGAATGGCGTAGTTTAGTTACAACAACAGTTATCAAGAGTCACTAAGAATGAGACTATTTGAGGCACTTTATGGCCACAGCTGTAATACTCCCATCAGTAGGAGTGATCCAATTAATGGGGTATTGATAGAACCATACATGTCGGCAGAGATGGAACAAGAAATGTAGGTTATCAAGAATAATCTAAAGGCAACACATGATAGACAGAAAATTCATGCAGATCAACACATAGTGTTTAAAGAGTTTTAGGTTGGGGAGCATCTGTACTTGCACATAAATCCCAAGAAGAGCTCCTTGAGGATTAGGTCTTGTGCCAAGTTGGCACCTCACTATTGCGAGCATTTAGAGATCCTTGAGAGGATTGGACCAATGGCCTACAGACTTGCACTGCCTCCGACAATGAAATTCCATGATGTTTTACATGTTTAATTACTTAAAAGATATGTGAAAGACGTTGATCATGTGATTGATTGGTCTATATTGTAGGTGGAGCCAGAAGGAGAATTCCAACTGGAACCTCAATGCATATTGCAGCGGAAACAACTCATGTTTCAGAATCAAGCAATCGAGCAAGTTAAAGTGTAGTGAAATCACTTTGGGCCTGATGAAGCTACATGGGAGATGACTAATCAAATGTGGGCTATGTATCCTTCATTGTTTTCCGATTGAGGCAAAGGAATTTTGGTATATGTACATATTTATATCTGGTTGTTATTGTAAATACCACAATGAGTTGTGTTATAAAGCTCCAATAAGCGATATGATTGTCATGTTCATTTTTGTTTTATGCAGGTTGTTCAATGTAAATACTGCATCAAGTTGCGTTATAAAGCTCCATGGGCAGTATGTTTTGTTTTCAGCGGTTTTGCTGGTCATAGGTGTCATAGAACATTGAGGATGGTGTTCCTCTAAGGGGGATGGGTATTTAACAACCCCCGGTTAAAAATTTCATGTAATAAAGTTAATAAAGGAAAAAATATTACCAAGGCCATGAGACATGTATTCCAAGATGAATGTTGGGAAAAACATCCTAGTGGGTGTTCATTTCAGTTTATTATGGCTAAATAAATTGTAAAATGCATTGGCAAAGTATTTGAAAAGACAAAACGGCATTAATTTATATTTTATTTATTTAAATAAAGTAAAATAGGAGAAAAAGGAGGTGAAAGGTCACATAATTGCATGAGAGGAAAATTGAAGGAAAAAAAGAGGAAATTGAGGGAAATAGAGGCCTCAATGAAAAAAAGGGAAATTCAATGCATGGTACATGCATGTGTCTATTTGGTTCTCTTGCTTTCATTGGCATGGGTTTTTCCAAGTGTGACAGTAGTTTCAACCTTTTCTTTCCATTTTCAGATAACCATGGTCTGATGGGGTTCTTTCATTCGGTTGAGCTTTAGATTTCCAGATGGTTTTGGAACTGGGTGAGGTGGTCTTAGGAAAATTCCCAAGGGCTTAGGAATCCATTGACCGATTTTGGTGGGATTGCGGTAAATCCATAGGGTGGAGATAAAAAAATTCCTCAAGGTATTGGTGAGGCAATTTTGAGGCATCTAAGCTTTT
The DNA here is from genome assembly GCA_034641835.2 of Pinus albicaulis. Classification (NCBI taxonomy): domain Eukaryota; kingdom Viridiplantae; phylum Streptophyta; class Pinopsida; order Pinales; family Pinaceae; genus Pinus; species Pinus albicaulis. The sequence continues at coordinate 1,010,397,769 of CM076578.1, read as the reverse complement.
TTTGGACCTAGTGATACCTTGACCAATTTTAGCGGGATTGTGGTAAAGCCTGGTTGTTTATGTGCTTGTTGAGCCTAGTGATCCCTTGACTGCACTGGTTATTTTTGTCTTGAGTCCCACATTCATGTTTGGAATATGGCACATGGGCGATTGGCTGAAAGAAAAATTTGGTTCAACTCAATCTATGGTAGGGTGGTACATGGAAGTCCCTGACTTGGTTGGCTTTTGCATATGTTAATAAGAGATTTTTTCCTCTTGTATTTCATGAGTATTTGTACTTGTTATTATGTGGATTTGATGATTTTTATATCATGGTTATTATTTTGGTTATATGTCGGTTATAAGCATGGCTTCATAATAGGTTTTATCTATGACTCTTGCTATTTTTGATTTGTTGACAAATGGTTAATGAATGCATGAGTTAACAAATGTTATTGTAGCTATTATGAGAGGGAATTAGACCTTCTTGATGATTCTTAGATAAGTTTTAGACCCCTATGTTCATATATGTATTCATGACCTATAGATTACATGTTCTCAATATGTTTGACGAAATGAATGTCATGGTTAGGTTTGGGTACGTAAAGTTTGTGACTCAAGATTGAATGTGTATCCTTGTTTTTATTTCATTTATGCATCAGAGAAGTTACAGGAAGTTTTGGGTGGTGGTTTGGAGGTTGACCTAGAATTTAGGCGCATAATATGAGACCACATGCTCCTAAGTTGAAAGTTTTGGTTGCAGCCGCATGGATGCAAGCTTGTACATGTAGTTGAAGGCCTTGATGTGGGTGTGGTTGATAGCCCAGGGCAGAGAAGGAGGGGTCAAACTTAGGGTTTTGTCTCTTGATATGGTTTCTCAACATCTGTGGGTCTTGTGGCACCTATAGGATGTTGTGAAAGGTCATTTTGTCGTCATTAATCGGCCCCACTTCCTTAATGGGACCTAGGAGGTCGGGTCATGTCATAGTCGATCTCCTCTCATGTTTACTGCAATAGAACATAGAAAGTGGGTAAGTGTGGGAGGGGGTGTTATAGTGTGATTGTAGTAGTTATAACCTAAAAATATATAACAATGAAAAATATGCCCGAGAAATCACACAAGAGATGATAAAACTGAAATATTTTATTAATAGAAAAACCCTTGAGGTAGGGTAAAACGATACAAATACTCCTTAAGGAAGGAGATCACTCCACAAACCATATGCTTGTCAATACAAAACAATACTTAGACATATCTCAATTGAGAGTCTCTACCCCCTATATAGGTTTCACTGACATACAATACCATGTGTAATTACCATGAGTCTCTCAATACCATACATCAATACAATGAGCTTATCACTTTATTCCCTAACTACTTGTGGTCCCTTACATAATGTGGGTTAACCACTTTATTTATTAATTATGGCCCATTTCTAATTATTACATTACATTATTCTCTTAGGTACATCTCTAATTTGTGCCCCATATTATCCCCCTTGTGTATACTACATTCCACCCCCTTAAACATGTTTCATCCCTGAACATGAGAAGAACACAAATAATAAGATCTACTCAAAAGAGTAGTCCACTGGTACCATGCACATACATCTAGCCATCCTAGAGAAAGGTGAACACTCGATCTAGCCGAAGCCTTTCTCGCCTGAGATGGAATCTGGTTCTAGTGGTTCCTCTACGTTGATGTGTTGTGGGTGGATCGTTGCACTTCTCTATGTGTCGTCTATGGGTTTTTGTCCTTTTTTCTAATTCGTTGAAACCTTGTTGGCAGTTTTCATGCTGGGTGATGCGAGTGGTGATATGTTGAAGCTTTAACTGATGGTATATCCTTGGTTAATTCCTTCAATATTGGTGTCTGAGTGTTGTTTGGTGATTTTTCTAGTACATGGTTTGCGGTATGTGTTTGGTTGTCTACCATCAAAGGTTCATCATCTGATGTGTCAGTGTCGTTAGAGATTTTTGCTTCTGCCTCCATGGTCTTTGTTTGGTTTATAATGGAAATATACTGCATTGTAATTTTCTTCTTTTTGTACCATAGCTTCAAGAATTCATTTTGTACATTAATATTGATGGTGCCCACTGAGTCCATCTAAGGACAAGCCAAAACAACATCTGCCTCATCCATGTCTAAACCATAAAATTTAGCATTTAATACATATTATCCATGGTCATCTTAAATTTCTTAAATATTTGAATAGGCGCCCCATCAACCTCTATGTTGGAAATTGCAAGAATTTGGCTAATTTGAGATTGTTAGATTATGCTTGCAACTAGGGCAAATAACAACAATGATATTCTCTTTTTGAATACTCCCATGAACTTGTAGAATGGGGGTATCAGTAGAAAATAGTCATTTATGTTTCTTATTTTCCTTCTTTCTAGTATGAGACCATTTATCCAAAAAGATTTTTTCAATTTCTTTAGGAGGAAGTATATTCAATAAATCACTGTCAAATGAATTCCACCATATAACCACCTCATATTCCAAATGATTCACTATGTAGATGCTCCAAAGTAGTGGGAATTGAGACTTGTGATATTGTATAAATTTTTCAATAGTAGGACCATCACATTTTCCTCCTAAAAAAAAAAAAAAAATCCATGCTATAACCTTTAAAATAGAATGAGGGTTTTGTAAAAATTTACCTATTTTGTGTGACAAATTTAAAATGGCCACAAATCATTCAATATGGCTCAGAATCCTTATTATAGCTTGTTTTCAGAAATGGAATGACCCTTCTGCATCTTTTGATGTAATTGAAATCACAATCTGGGAACTCTGGAAACTCAAATATGTGTTGCAACTATATGTTCGTCACAAAAATTTATGAGAAAAGAGCCGATTTAAAATCAATGATATATCCCTCATTCAGAATCCCATTCAATCAATTTGTTTTCTAAATTTGGGTATTTTTTCAATAGGATCTCGATATACAATTATTTTTCTGACATTATGCACAAAAAACTGCAAAAATTACTGGAGAGTCGTTGTCCACGAATTGTTGTGAGAAAAAATTCTACAAAACAACTAATTTTAAATCCGTGATATCTCCCTCATCCCAACTCTGATTAGACCATTTTTTTTTTAAATGGGTATTTTTTCGCAAGGAATTTAGATATGCTATTTATTTTTTCAAATTTTGTGTCAAAATTTTCATATATAATCTGCAAACTCCCCTCCCAAAAAATTCCATAAAAAATGAAAAAAAAAATCCCCACTCAAGCCAAGAGAGTTCTTTGATACCACTTGTAGTAGATATGACCTGAAAATATATAGAAATCATAAATATTCCCAAGAAATCACACAAGAGATGATAAAACTTAAATATTTTATTAATGGAAAAACCCTTGAGGTAGGGTAACACCATACAACTACTCCTTAAGGATGGAGATCACTCCACAATCTGTATGCTTGTCAATAAAAAAAAAAATACTGGACATATCTCAATTCAGAGTCTCTAGACTCTATATAGGCTTCATAAATACAATACCATGGGTCTCTCAATACCATACAACAATACAATGGACTTATCACTTTATTCCCTAACTACTTGTGGTCCCTTACATAATGTGTGTTAACCACTTTATTTATTAATTATGGACCATTTATTATTATTGCATTACATTATTCCTTGGGGTACCTCCCTCTGTACCCCATATTATCCCCCCTAGGTATACCACATTATACCACTTGTAGTAGATCTTACCTGCAAATATATTAAAATTCTTTGATAAAATAAACCCAGGAGCCAATACACAAATAAGATAGAAATGTTTTTCTTTATTAATCAAACCCTTGAGGTACGGTAACACCATACAAATACTCCTTAAGGAAGGAGATAACTTCACAATTCATATTCTTGTCAATACAATAATCCTTGACATATCTCAATTGAGAGTCTCTAGCCTCTAAATAGGCTTCATACATACAATACCATGGGTCTCTCAATACCATACATCAATAAAATGGGCTTATCACTTTATTCCCTTACTACTTGTTGTCCCTTACATAATGTGGCTAACCACTTTATTTATTAATTATGACCCATTTAATATTATTACATTACACTATTCCCTTGGGTATCTTCCTTTGCACCCCATATTATCCCCCTAGGTATACTACAAATATATATTGTAAAGCCTTGGTTAAAAATACATGTAAAAAATATAAAGACCAAGGTCATGGGACACGTATTCCAAGCTTAATGGTGGGAAAAAAATCCTAGAGGGTGTTCATTTCAGTTATTATGGCTAAAGGAAATGGAAAAGGATTTGGAAAGGAAAAGTTGCATTTATTGGCATTTATTTATGGAAATAAAGGAAAATAGGAGAAACGGAAGGTGAAAGGTCACAGGTGGCATGTCAGGAGGAAAATGAAGGAAAATCATGGAAAATGAAGAAAATGGAGGCCTCCTTGATAAAAAGGCTTTTGAGGATCAGTTCGAAATCTTTTGTTGAGTGTAGTTTTGGAGCTCTAATTATTCTCTCTCTCTCTCTCATACTCTTGGATACTTAGATTTTTCTTGGAGCACTATTGGAAGGTGTGCATACTTGGAGATTTGGAGCAAGAAGGTAAAGGAAGAGTAGGAAAGTGTGAGAGGACACAAGAATCAACAACTATAACGAGTTTTTATCCCGGGTACCGAGTATATGTTCTCCTCACTAGTTTTGGCATGCGTGGTGTATGCATGTGGTTTCTTGGTCATGATCTGCCATTGGCATGGAGGATTGTCTGGATTGAAAGTGGATTTTCCTAGCCTTACCATTTCTTGGATAACCATGGTGTTGTGGGTTCATTTCATTGTTTGTTTTCTGGTTGGTTATCATGTTCCTTTAGTTGTGGGTTGAGTTACTAGTTCTTGGAGCCTTGGTTGGAAAAAATCTTTGGAGCCCGACGGAAAGTTGTGGGTTGAGTTACTAGTCTTGGAGCCTTGGTTGGAAAAACACTATGGAGCCCTAGGTGGGTTGAGTTACTACTCCTAGAGCATTGGTTTGACAAATTCTCTAGATCCCATAAAAAACTAGGGTTGAGTTACTAGTCCTGGAGCCTTGGTTGGAACCAATTATTTGGAGCCTTGGACAACCTGGGTAGAGACCAAAATGATGGTTGTGATGTCCAACTGTGAGGTGGAATAACTGGTTAAGGGTTGAGGTGGTTTGGCTTCTGGAATCCCTAGTTTGGTTTTGATGGATTTAGTTTATGAGATCCCACATTCATTCTTGGAATATGGCACGGGGGAAACTAGCTGAAGAGAGATATGGCTCAACGATGTCTATGGTCAGGTGGAACATAGAAGTCCCAGAAATGCTTGCATTTTTTCCTATGGAAATGAGAGATCTTTTTCTTTGTATTGATGGGTAAATATGATTTTTATTCTACAACTTATATGGCTGTTATGTGCTTGTCATTTCTGTTACTTATATGTTGGTTATGACTGAGTTTCATGATGGTGATGAAGTATGGCTCTAATCATGATTTGATTCGTAATTTAATGAACAATGTATCTATGCCTAAATAGACTATAATGAAGTTAATATGATGTAGCAACAATGCTTCTTAGCGATTCTCATATAATTATGAGACCCCTATGCTCAGATCTGTTGTTTACACCTGTAGATTACATATTTGTGGTATGTTTGATGAAATTTTTGTCATGGCTAGTAGGGGTTTATTCTAGGTCTTGTCTTGGTTTTTTCAAATACATCATTGTTTCACTGTTTTATTTCATGTATGAACTTGTCATTGAGTTATGGGCAGTGGCCTAGGCTTTGGGCCTAAAAAAGTTCCTTAAATCCCATGGACGCAGACACAGGTCTAGGAAATTTAGTCCCTAGATGTAGTAATGAAGGCTTTTGTGTGCGTCCAAAGCCTCCTAGATGCACCCATGCCTATACCGTGGGAGATTCTAAAGGTTAAGTGGGTTAAAAACTCAGTGGGACCCAAGGTCTAGTCACCTAAGTGGTTGGGATGGCTCCTGTGAGCCTTTTTGTTGATATGGAAGGTCTATATGACGTGTTTCCTCTGATTCCACTTCCTTAAGGTCACATAGGAGGTTTAATATGATCATAGTAGCCTCTCTTCACATGTTTACCCTGGTTGGCTAGTTACTTGGGTAGATATGGGAGGAGGGTGTTACATATATCATTACATCAGGCCTCTTAGAGCTACTCCAAGTCAGTTTACAACTTCGATTGTGAACTAAATTTTGATAATGAAATGAGTCCAGGAAGGTTTCAACCATATCACTGTTGCATAAGCTATCATGTAACCATCAAACCAAATTCTATCGGGCCACCCTGGGCCATACCAACCAATTGTTTCCAAGCCACCCTAGGCCATACTAACCAAATTTTTCCGGGTCACCCTAGGCCATACCAACCAACTGCTGGTAGGACACCTTGGGCCATACCAACTAACTGCTATCAGGCCATCCTGAGCCATACTAACACCCTGGGCCATACCAACCAACTACTGTCGGGCCATACATATTGGATATTGATGCCATAACGTTAAGTATCAAAATGAAACATTGTAACTATTGTAGAGATGAAAGATGTGTATTAGCGCCAATCAAATTCCAGAGAAAAAAACCATATGTTGATGCCCATATTGTAATGAGAATAAAACCAATGCAAGAAAAACAAATATGCGAAAGTTATTCTCACAATCCAACAAGGTGCATGAATATTTATCCAGTGCATAGATGCAATACCATAGAGATAACCGAACCTTATAAGAATGAGAGTTCTACTATAGTGAGACCATATTCCAATAGAGATGCGAGTAGTGAGAACATATGCCAACAAAGATGAGAGTAGTGAGACCATACACTAACAAATATGTGAGTAGTAAGACCATAAGAGTGAGAGACTATAATGAAGAGAGAGAATCCTTACAATAATCTAAGCATCGGAATTTTAGTAGACCAAGCAAAGTTTTAGAGAGATCCAAGTTTTTCCATGTACTAAGTGACTAATACGATTGGGTATTCATAGTTGTTTCAACATATGAAATGTCATATCCATAGGGATGAGACGACATGATCATAATTGAAGTCTAAATAAATTTAATTTCAAATTAATATTTTCCCTCGAAGAATTTGTATATTAATTTATTTAATTAATATCTCATTTGCATTGAAGTGACAAAAATTTGCAATTGTGAGGAGGCTAGGGCAATTTATCCCTAGCTGTCAATTTGAACACTCCCTCTCAACTAGGGAGGAATTCCTACTATAATATAAGTCTCAAGTAAGTGACCATCATGAGTCTCATTTTGGATGACATGTCTCATCACAATGTCTCATATCGTCACATAGATGAAGAATAGTCCATAATCAAGGGTAGGGGAGATCGATCCTCAAACCATACTAATCTCCATATCAAATCACATGACCTCCATCTCAACTATATCAACAAAAAATCTATCTCATCTCAAATCAATTTCATTTGATCATCGATTGAATAATCGATCAAGTAAAAGAAGAAGAAGAATCCTAGGGGAGAATCGATTACTACCCTATCAACTCAATTATCATAGGGGAGCATCTAATTTCCACCCTATATTCAATAATTGTTGGGTGTGGAGCCTCATTATCTTGTTTATTTTGTATCACAGCGTTGGACCCTTGTACCTTAATGGGGTGGCAACGCCATATGTAATTAAACGCTACTTGGGGGGTGACATCCAGGAGGGGGCAGCTGCGACTTTATGGAGCCCCCCCAAGTGGGGGGTTTCGGGGGCAATGCCCCCAAAGCTAAAAACAAATGTAAAATTGCCTTGTAAATGTATAGTAATTTCTAGTCAATCTAGGTTGTTCATTAGGTGAATGATCTGATGATAGAAGTTATGTTTAGTTTAGGGTTTTTTTCCCTAGAAGGAAACCCCTCGCTTTGTATGAGGGTATTGTATTACAGCTGTGATTGCATGTGTATTCTCAGAGTGAGAAACTGATAGAGAGACTGTAAGAGAGAACAGAGGAAATTACAATGAATTTGTTATAGGTTGTGTCTCTTCATTTTGTTGGATAATAGAAAGGAAGGATTGGTTGTTCGGGGTGGACGTAGCCCAAACTAGGTGAACCACGTATATTTGTGTCTCTATGGTTTTATGTGTTTTGTGTGCTTGTGTTTTCCACATATTTTATGTGTTGCATTGCTCTGTAATATGTAATTTTTCTAACAATAATAAATCTTGTCATCTGAAATAGAATCATTGTCATTATTAAGTCATATCTCGTCTTGGATCATTTATGCCCATCTCCATTTGTTGAATAATATTGAACTAAAAAGGAGGAGTCTGACATCACAGGGAGATCAGGCTACCACCCTTTATCCAATAACAATAGGCGAGATCCATATACCAAGAAAGGATCACATCCATCTTGTTATTATATCAACACAAGAGACCAAACTTTCCATCTAAGGTATTGATCACATCCATCCTATCGTCCAATGATAATGGGAAAGATCCATCTAATAGAAAGGATAACATCCATCCCGTTGTCTAGTCAATATGTGAGACCAAACTTGCCATATAGGGTGGATATCACACCCATCCCAATGTTTGTTGATCTTCCCATGTTGACCCCAAAGAGTCAAGTGGTAAAACACCTGCATACTCTATACTTGAGCGAGATACCACTTGCTATGCAAGGATCACGCCATCTCAAGTCATGTCAACCCATTTACCATATGGGGAGGCAATCCCAACAAGCCCTGCTTGTGGGTAGGATGCATATTGGGGTATACTCTGTCTAATCATGATAGGGGGAGATACCCAACTTGTCATAGATGACAAGAATCAGACACACCCTATGGTGACAATAGGCGAGAAACTACTTATTTAAAATGGTAAGGATCAAAACCATCCTATTGTTCAGATATCCCTCGATGCCAAGAGCTCTCAATGCTTTATTCCCTCCTTGGGAGCTCAAAAAATGGGGAAGAGTTATGCTCAGTTTTCATGATCAGTCGGGACCTTTACCCAGGAGGGCCACATTCATCAATCCAAGTTTCTCTCTGAAGATCAAAACCATATCAAAGTGCTCATATCTGGTACCAGCTTAATCAACTCACTGAAGAGTTCAACCATACTTCCTTATGTAGTAATTTTGAGCAACAATATTTCATTTTCCTGTTCATACATGATAGAAAATCAAATATTATGTTAGAGAAAATACATATCATAAATAAAATAATACCATATTCATCCTTTCTCCCTTTCACGCAGGGAGACAACAATCACACACCTAAGCTTGTCTCATACAAAAAAATTCTCAATCCATGAATATGTCTCTGACCCAAATATATATGTACAAGCTTTATTTAGGTTGGGGTGCATGCTTGCAACGTGAGGATCCATCTGGTTGTTTTCTTATTATTGAATCCACTAAATCTAGCAACAATAATCCATCAATGCAATCCAACATGACATGATTATGATAGTACAATTCTTCTAGCAAGGAAGTCCTATACTACACTTTTAAGTGGATCCTGAAACTACTTGGGGTAAACCAGTCCCGTCAGCAATGAACTCAAAACTTCTAAGGTAGCCCCAAGTTTACAATCATTACACAAATAATAATAGGAGCTGGGATCTCATAAAAAATCTCTCCCTCTGAGTGGGAAGCCTCTACAATCATCATCAATCTTTTATATCATGCATCAAGACTATCATATATCACATAATCAAACTATATTGGGTTCTCATATATTTATCACTTTCATGAAAAGTTATCAATCATTAATCAAGGGTTAGTTTCATATAATTAGGGCATTTGAAAAATGTGCCTTCATTCAATATCATATCTTTATCATTTTACACAATAATTTCCATCAGAGTCCTAACATCATCAAATCAAGGCATTCATTTTTTCATATTGTCAAGATTGCTATGATGATAAGTCATCATAGCAGTTACAACTTATCAAATCCTTATTAAGATCACAAGAAGATAGTCAGTAGATCCCGAGTCATAATATTATAATCATACTAAATCATCACAAGCACTTTCAACAATATCAAGTTATTGTATATCTTGCTATGCTTCAAAATTAGGATATCCAAAAATAAATGAGATTCAAACTATAAAGTACATCAATATATCACATGTACTCGGAATCAAACTTACATATGTATATGAATGGCATGCATTACTCAAGAGTAATATTGAACCAAGTCATTTATGAAAGTAATATTCTTGTCATACCTCATGGCTTGACTTATCATCCCAATGTTGTAGCTAAATTGTATACATATCTCGTAATATTTATATACCTTAGCAATTATAGCACATATGATTTTGTCATCTCGCATATGATCAAAATTATTTTCTCTTGCTTGCATCAGGTTCCTTTTCTTATTCTAGCTTCATGTTCCTACTCCAACTTCTCTCTTCCTACACTATAAAATTTTTCTTGCACCTTTTAGTATCCCGATGATCCTCATGAATGATTTTCTTATCACATCTTCATCAGGAAGTTATAAGTATTCAAATACTCAAATACTCATGCAGGAGGGATAAGCAATAATCAAAACAATAAATCTAAACAAGAGTAGTGTCATAAATAAATAAATTTAGAAGGTACTTATATTCAACGAGAGGTGATCATATCCCTCTTGAACCAACCTCCAAGAGTCATATGTTAATGTTGCCTTCAATATTTTCAATCGTCTTCATCAACAACCCAACTTTGTCTAGTTAATATAAGGTTACACTGAATCTTTCACATGTGCTGAAATAACTTCTTAGTAATAATGCTATGGTTTCAAGTCTTGTAGAACTCAAGCCTTTATCATATCCAAGATCTTATTCTAAGGACACTTCATGGGTCTCTTCCAAACCCTAACCTCATGTTATTCTCTAAACCCTAATAACTAGGATGCCTAGGGGTTCCTTCAAACCCTAGCATTCTTTTAGGTATTTTCCACCTTCACTTGCTTCCATCAACAATGTATTCATGAGGGTGATGTATTTTCTTCAACCCAACTCTAATACCATGTTAATTTTATTAGGGTTGTATTGCTCTTTGCTATTGATAATTTCATTTTTATAATTTCTATCGTTTACATATGCATTCACCCCATAACATCATCATAACATGGGGTGGCAAGAGGGGGAGGGACTCTCATTAATCTTGAAGGAAACATTGAATATAGATATGCTTGGGGCCTGGGAAGAAAGACAAATAAGTAGGATGAGGCTTATGGGTTATTCCTCGGACTTGCTCTGACTCAAAAAAAATGGCATCAAGGAAACACAAATTCTATGGGACTCATTGCTCATACTAAAACACATGAGATACAACTTAGAAGCACAAAAAATGATGCTAAACCAAATTATAAAGAGATCCCAAGGCATGATTTCTCTCTTCGATCGAGTGAAATTTTTCCACATCCTAAGAGGGACTAACCATGAAGCGGACATGCAAGAAAATTTGGCTTGTCGGATGAATGAGGAAAGAAACAATGTGAACGATATAGAGGAAAAGTTAAACATTCTTTAATTATGGTGAAGTATTTCAACAATAGGATTGTGAAAGGCACTCTAGGTTGGATCAAGAAGTTTGGGAAAAAAATTATTATAGGTTAGTAGAGTTATCCTATTTATGCCCCTTGTTCCCCCTGTTCCCCCTCTTCCATTCCGCTCACCCCCTTCCCCCATCCTCTCCCTCACCCTTCCTCCCCATCCTCTCCCCTTCCCTTTTCCCCGTCACCCTTCCTCTCTACCTTCATGAACGTCACCCCACAGCCTCTTACATCCCTCACTCCCCAACCCTTGTCCCATTGAACTTAAATTCTTCCAGTCCTTCCTCATGCCTTGTGGTATGGCTTGGAGTGAAATGGTGTTGCAACGTGGTTGCTTCCATCATGCTCGTCCTACACTTGGATCTTAGCAGGCTCCCAACGTGAGAGCTATGATCTATCCACTTTGTATTAGATGAAATGGCCGACATTTCAACAATGGCACAATGCGAAATTATGGAGAGGGAGAGCAACAATTGATTCCTCTGCTCTAAATTAATTATTTCACGCATGAGAGGAAGGTTTGGGAAAGGATGAAGGACACTAAGAAGTGCATAGGTATTATGGTAGAGAATTGGGATCTAAGCTTCAGGAGTACCCTCAATCACTCCTGCATCGGAGTTCAAACCATCATCTCATTTAAATTGAGTAACGGTATGATCTTTTGCTCTAGATTTTGCTCAGTCTCTGCTCGGTGGGGGGGGTTCTTTGCAAAGGCCCAATGTTCATGCCTGAGGATCATGGGCAGACTCCATAAGGTGAATGTCAGTATTTTCGGCATGAGGGAGGTAATTTTCTCTAAAGGTAGTGGGAGGAAGGTGTTGGGTGCTGGGAAGGGTGGCATCATTGTTGCTCAGCCCATCGATGATGTTGTAGTTGTTTTCCTCATCTAGAAGAAGCTTAACTAGGAGTTTGTGGAGTGGGAGGTTCGTTGCACCTTGTTGGGTTGTTTCTCTTGTCTCTCCCTTGATGCCAAAATGAGTGTGAGGAGTAATTCTACTAAGGAGAGCTCGTTGTCTAGTTCTTGGGGCCACCGCCAGCCTCAGTTCGGTGGGTCGCAGGAGTGAGGGGCTCGGGAGAGAGAAAGACCCAAGAATACATGTGAAAGTTGCATGCAGGAGCATTGGGAAATCAGGAAGGGTCTGGAAATTGTGCATATGTGCCTCCATCAACAACAGAATGAGGTGCTAGAAATACAGGAACAACAAATTGAGAAGAAGGAGCACATTTGACAATTGGAGGATAAGGTGGATGCTCTGAGATAGGAAATTGAGCAACTGAAGCTCAAAAAGATTGAGAACAGCCTAAGGACTGATGAAGAAGCTAGTGGATTTGATCCCAACATTCCAACGTTGATGTAGGAGTAAAATGTTTTTTCTATTACATTTCATGATGGTTTTTTGATGGCATACACTACATGTAAATATTTACTTAACCAGTACTGCAGAATTTATAGCCATGGGCTTATAGCAAGGCGATTTTTTTTGGTTTTTTGGGAAAAAAATACTCTGGGAAGATATAAAAAAAAAGGTATTAACAAAATCCCTTAGGAGGCTCAAAACTTTGATATAAATTTCCCAGTTTTTTCAACATGTACAGGTGCGGTTTATATATAAATATACTACTCTTTCTGGTTAAAAAAAAAACATCATCATAACATTAGCAATTATGTAGAAAGAACAATATCATCTACAATGCAACAAAGCAATAAAAGGAACATCAGAACAAAAGCATGCAAAAATAAAGACACTAGTATTTAGTTGGAGACCAGGGAAAAACCCCACAAGGGGGAAAACTTGGAATTCAATTCTTCTTCTTCTATTAGAGATTTATCAATTGTTTAGCAAGGATTCAAAGTACATCCATAGTGAGATATATCATTACATAAGGCCTCTTAGGGCCACTCCAAGTTAGTTCACAGCTTCTATTGTGAACTGAATTTTGATAATCAAATTAATCCAAGAAGGCTTCTTCCATATCACTGTTTCATAAGCTATCATGTAACCACTGAACCATGTTGGCCTACCCTGGGCCATACCAACCATTGTTGGGCCACCCTGGGCATTACAACCCAACTACTACCGGGCCACCATGGAACATACCAACCAACTACTTCCGGACCACCATGGGCCATACCAACCAACTACTGTAGGACCACCATGGGCCATACCAACCAACTGTTGCCATGCCACCTTAGGCCATAAAAACCATCAGGCCACCCTGGGCATACCAATCAACTATTTTCGGGCCACCCTGGGCCATACCAACCAACTACTTCCAGGCCACCCTAGGCCATACTAACCAACCGTTGTCGGGCCACCCTAGGCCATACTAACCAATTGTTTTCAAGCAACCCTGAGCTATACTAACCAACTATTTCCAAACCACCTTGGGCCATACTAACCAACTGATGGCAGACCACCCTGGGCCATACCCTTTGGGTGGATCTACCTAGTACAAATATTTCATGGACATCGTAATCCTTGATCTCTAGGGTCCATAAAACACCTAGGAAAAAAAAAACTCTAAACCTTTAAATATTAAATAATTTAAATTACAAATTAAAATATTTAAAGATATTATATTCTTAAAATTCATATATAATTAATGGAGTCATGTTTTATAAAAAGGATTTATATTAGCCCAACCATATAAATCAAATCCCTATTTAAGGTTGATAGTTATCAAAGAACTTACCATAAGAATCAACTAAATTGTAACTTTATTTTAAATTATTATTATTAATTACAAAAATAAATAATGTATTAGTTAAACATATATACATTGAAAAAAACATATAACAAGATTCTAACCCATGAAGATTCTCCACTTCACAATGAAGATAAATAGGCTTTGTTAAAATGCCATGGACAATACCATGACTTACTAATACCACATGCCCAAGAAACCATAACTCATGATATATTTAAAAGAGTAGAAAGGGTATAACCACTTTTGAGATACATATTACCCTTTAATTTATAACTACTATTAAGAATATTCTAAAATATTTTGTGAAGGTTAAATCATTACCATCTACTTATACTTTTTTATAATTAAATTAGAACTCTACAAACCCTATTCCAAATAGACACACCTATAACTTATATAAATTAAATCACTATTTAACACCGATAAGCATCAAAACACTTATAATACATATCTCAATACAAATTTTTTAAATAATGATGAATGTTCATTATAAATAATATGATTTTTCAAATATATATATATATATATTTCTTTATTATTTTATTTTATTATAATAAGAAGAGCATTCCAAAATTACCTAAATTTTTAAATATTATGTTTTAAATTTTTTTTTTCTTCAATAATATTTCTGAAAATAAAAATAAGGGCTACATAGTAACTAGTAAATTCAACTTATTTTAAATATAGTTTAATTAAACTAAAAAAACAATAAAGACAAAAATTTCATCACAAAAATAAACAACTAATAAAATATTGTATTGTTGAATGTCATCACCAAAAATTAAGAAATATGATTAACTAATATTGCTTATATTAACATATATATACTTTAATAATATTTATGTGTTTTATTTTTTATTAATATATAAAAAAATTTATTAACAAATTTATTAAAATATGTTTTTAATATAATAATAATTTAATTAAACTAAAAAAACAATAAAGACATAAAGATTTCATCACAAAAATAAACAACTAATAAAATATTGTATTGTTAAATGTCATCACAAAAAATTAAGAAATATTATTAACTAATATTGTTTATTATTCATCTATCTTTTGGCATCACATGAGACAAAAAAAATGTAGAAAAGTTGGTTTAAGTTTCAAACCAAGCTTCAAACGAACCAGTGTATGTTAATATTGTTTATATTAACATATATATACTTTAATAATATTTATGAGTTTTAATTTTTATTAATATATATAATTTTTTATAATTAAATTTATTAAAATATGTTTGGCTTAAACTGCGGCTTTTTAATATAATAATAAGTCATTTTAAATTGAAAATATGGAGAAAACACTATAATTCATGAAAAGGGGGTAAAAAACAAAAAACAAAAAGTAAAATAAAGGAAATTAAAAACAAAAAAAAAACAAAAACAAAAAAAAATAGTAACTAATAGAAATGGAACTATTTTAAACAATCCAGAATAAGACCACAACCAATCACCTTACGAATAAATAAAATAATAATAAAAATTAACAAAAAATAATTTTTTAATATTAAACTATGATTAAGTACCATAAATATTTGGTCAAAAATAAACTAAAATAAAATCAAAGGCCACAACTAAATGGATAATACAATACCTCAACAAGTATAATAAAAATGAGTTACATAATTTTAGTATCATTGTAATTAATATCTTTTAATTAAATAGCATTTACTTATCAATAAAAGTTTAATAATTATAATAAATTTTCAAATATGATATCCAATCCATGCCAGGTAATTGTAATTAATATCTTTTAATTAAATAACATTTAATTATCAACAAAAGTTTAATAATTATAGTAATTTTTCAAATATGATATCCAAACCATGCGAGGTATAATAAAAAGTATAATAAAAATGCATTACATACTTTTATTATTATTTTTATTAATATCTTTTAATTAAATAATATTTATTTATTAACCAAAGTTTAACAACAAAAACAAAAAATTAGTAACTAATAGAAATGAAACTATTTTAAACAACCAATAATAAGATCACAACCAATCGCCTTACAAATAAATAAAATATTAATAAAAAATAATAAAAATTGAATTTTAAATTTTAAATTTTAAATTATGATTAAGTGCCATATATATTTGGTAAAAAATAAACTAATATAAAATCAAAGACAACTAAATAGATAATACCATGCCTCAACAAGTATAACAAAAATGACAAAAATGAATTACAAAAATTTAATATCATTGTAATTAATATCTTTTAATTAAATAACATTTACTTATTAACAAAAGTTTAATAATTATAATAATTTTTCAATTATAATATTCAAACCATGCTAGTTATAATAAAAATAAGTTATATAATTTTTAATTAAATAATATTTAATTATTAACCAAAGTTTCTCAATTTTAATCATTTTTCAAATATAATATCTAAATTTTAAAACATTAACAAAGTAAATCTTATTTAATTATTAACCAGAATTTAGCAATTATAATCATTTTTCAAATATGATATCCCCAAATTTTAAAACATTAACCAAGTAAATACTCCATTAATCTGATTACAAAGTAACCCAATTATCATTTTTATATAATTTCAAAATAATATACAACCCCACATCAAAACTATTTAAAAAACATTTATCTAGGAAATAAAAATGTGTACAATCACCCTTAGTTATATCAATATCAATATCCCAACATCCAAAAACATATCAATATCCCAACATCCAATATTAATATCCCAACTTCCAAAAACATATCAATATCTCAACATCTAAAAACATCATTGATGATTGCCTACTTGCCCACCCCAATCAATATAAATATATGTGGGGGACAGAATTAGATGAGTGGCTTTCAAAAAATTAAGTAAAACAGAGATGCAATTTTTTTTGACATATCAGATGATCGAATGAATATTTGGAAGGTTGCCCAATTGACCAAATAATCCATCGAGTGGAGTGGTAAGTTTTCTGTGTGAAACCGTGAATTACTGGATGGTCACCTATCAAACAGAGAAATATATACAATATTTAACAAGAATCGAGAGAGAGCTCTTCTCGAACCAATGGATTTATGGAAGGTTACCAATAAAATAAAATCCCAAATTTTTGTCCCCGAACTCGGGTACTGAGCGATTTAATTGTCTCAGGTGGCCCTTTGAGTGAATCCCACTAGATCTATTTATTGTTCAATCACAAGCCCTTTGGGTGAATCCCACGATATCTGTTTATTGTTCAATCACAACAACAGTCTCCTGTTGCCCATCAGTTGGGTGAGATTGGTTTATATGCTGATCGGGAGAATTGCTGTTTTTATTGATTCCATTCAGATTTATCTCTGATACACAATTTTCGACATGCGAATGAGCAGAATTTTGACAGCAGCGATTAGTCCTCGGCTTCAGGCAGGCGCAACCGCTGTAAAGGGAAGGATGGGAAACGCACGCGCTGCATTTCACGACGTCGCAGGTATTGTTGGCCTTGTGTGATGATGGGGACAAATCAGCTGCACTATTTCTGTCATGCCCACAATCACGCCTGCCATTGTCATTCTCATGATGGTGATGGTGTCCACAATCATGATTTTCATGATGGTGATGGTGATGTTCTCCATTCTGGTGGTGGTGGTGATCACCATTTTCTTGATGGCTATGGCTATGGCGATGGCGTTTTTCTCCTTTCAAGAGAAGCATGCTGTTCAACGTTACAAGCATACCAGTCCCAACGTCTGCCAGCACTGCTATCCAGAGGTACACCATCCCCACCAGAGTGAGGGCGAAAATAATAACCTTTGTGACAATGGAGATGGCAACGTTTATGTATATTTTCCTCAATGTCCTTCGGCCAATCTTCACTGCTGCTGCTATTTTCCTGGTATCGTTAGACATGAGGGCTATGTCTGAAGTCTCCATGGCCACGGCCGAACCTGCTACGCCCATGGCTATGCCTATGTCTGCTGCGGCTAACGCTGGTGCATCGTTGATTCCATCGCCTATCATGGCTGTCTTGCCCAACTGCTTTAATTCTCCGATAATTTGGACCTTGTCATCTGGGAGTAGCTGGGAATGAACTTGAATCTCCCCAACCTGAATTCGGAAACACAGTCAATAAATTTCGGGAAGCAGGATCTTATATTTTTTTGAAATTGTACAAATTAATCTATGAATCTACTCGCAGGGCGCTTGTTATGATTTTACCTCTTCTTCAATGAGAGCAGCTGAGGTGGCTGTATCCCCAGTGAGCATAGCTAGCTGAATTCCTAGTTTCTGTAATGATAACAACGAACAAAACATCATATTAAAAGACGGTTCAAACTTCAAGTACTCACACTACAAGGACTCAGCAATTCCGAGGAAAGAAATCAGCCCTTCTTTCAGCCCGAGGATTAGAGTGAGGTTGCTGGTACAGGTATACTCACTTAACAGTTCGCAAGGTTTGAAGTTAATAAAACAATATTTATAGGCATGAAGTCATTACAAATATATTTATCAAGGTATTATAACTCATCATGTCATTAGCAGGTACTTGAATCTGGGCGAGGAAGATAATAGTCATTCTGCCCAACCATCAGAAACCCCAATTGACACTTACAGCATAAAAGATGGTTCATACTTCAAGGACTCACAACAATTCAGAGGAAAGAAATCAACCTCCCTCTCAGCCTGAGGGCTAGAGTGAGGTTGCTGGTACCAAACCAGCGCACAGGTATACTCACTTAACAATTCACAAGGTTCAAAGTTAATAAAACAATATTCATAGGCATGAAGCTATTACAAACATATTTATCAAAACATTATAACTCATCACGTTATTAGCCATGATTTTAACTTGAGTGGGGAGGATAACAGTCATTCTGCCCAACAAAGACCCCAATTGACACTCACAGCATCCACATGTTACAATGATGTTGGAATTAAGCTTGAAGCATCCACATCACAGAAATTCTAAATACACACTGGTTGTATCTGAAACTCCAGCATATAGAAACAAAGGAGGTAACTAGTCTTATCAATGTATACGTCCCGGTTAATGCGGGAGAGAAGAAGTCCTGTTGGGACTCCATCAAAATCCTGGCTGACATTGAGAATCTGGAAAACACCGTCATTGCTGGCGATCTTAACCTTTCTTTGCTTTTGTCTGAGAAGCGAAGAGGCAACATTGTGAGAGACCCGGCAAGGGAATGGGTGGAGGACCTCATGTAAGATTGGGATCTTATCGACATCAAACCCATAAACGGTAAGTTCACTTGGTCAAATAAAAGAATTGGTCCTGGTCATATTGATTCTAGACAGATTTTTGGTTCAAAGTTCCTTTCTGCTTCTTGGACTAGAAACTAGAATGTGAATTCTCCCTTGCAGTGCCTCTGATCATAGGCCAATCATGCTTGAACTCTTGCCTCTAAAAGATGTGGGCCCTATTCCTTTTAGAATTAGCCCTCTATGGATCCAAAACCCGGGCTTCATGGAAAGAGTCGAGGCAGTTTGGGATCGCGCTGTAAATGGCTCGCCCTTCTTCGTTTGGGAAGAAAAGCTCAGAAGACTGAAATCTGAGTTAAAATGCTGGGCCAAAACCCTCCCCAACCCGGCTTCAGAAAGGAAATACACTCAAGCCAGTCTTGAGGCCTATCACCTCCAAATGGAAGACGCTGTCATTACTGAAGAAGTCCTTACCAAGGAGCCTGTCCTCCAACAAAAATTTCATAGGGCCTGCCTGGAGGAGGAGGAATTTTGGAGGCAAAAATATCGTAGTCTTTGGCTTAAGGAAGGTGATAGAAACACATCATCCCTCCACAAGCAATCCCATGCGAGAAGAAATTCAATTCCATTTCAGAAATCAAAGATGAGAACACTACCCATAAGGACTTCATGAGCATTAAAAGGGTTGCCTTCAATCACTTCAAAAGCCTGTATGGCGAGGAAGAAATTGGGAACCAATCTGCAAAATTTTTGGATGTGGTACCCACTGAGATATCCCCCAAGATGAATCAGTTTCTGGAGGCAAAAGTAACTAGAGAAGAAATAAAGGTTGCCCTCTTCGAGATGGATCCCGACAAAACCCTCGGACCTGATGGCTTTACTGCTAGATTTCTACAAACTTGCTGGCAAATAGTCGAAAAGGATCTGCACAAAATGGTTCTAAAATCTCAATTTTGCCAGAAAATTCGGGGCAGCACAAACTCTGTTTTCCTCGCCCTCATTCCGAAGGAAAAGGGAGCCAACACCTTTAAAAGATTTAGACCTATTTCGTTATGCAACATTGGATACAAAATCATAACCAAGGTGATTGCAAACAGGTTGAAACGTATTCTTCCCAAAATCATTCCGGAAAACCAAGGTGGATTTGTGCATGGAAGGCAGATCGTAAGCAACTTCATACTTGTGCAAGAGGCGATCCACTCTAGCATTCAGCCTAAAGAAAAAGGAATGGTTGTTAAGCTTGATCTCACTAATGCTTTTGATCAAGTTAGACAAAGCTTCCTGCTTGGGGTTTTGCTCAAGTTTGGATTTGGGGTGAGCTTCATCAACTGGATCCGTGCGTGTATTTCTGAGCCTTGGATAGCCCCCTTGGTGAATGGGCGTGCTGCGGCATTCGTCAAAGCCTCAAAAGGTCTCCGCCAGGGATGTCCTCCCTCCCCTCATCTCTTTGTTATTCAAGCTTCTGTGTTAAGTTTCTATCTGAATAATAAATTGCAAGATCAAGAAATTCTGGGTCTTGGTATAGCAAGAGGTGTTAAAAATATCAATCATGCTTTGTTTGCTGACGATTCATTATTGATGGGTGCAGCTTCTCTGCATTCTGCCTCCAAATTCAAAGAAGTTCTTAATGATTATTTCGATGCCACAAGCAGCAAACTCAATAAAGGGAAGTGCCATATCTATAGCTGGAACATCCCTCCCTGTATTCTAAATGCTATTTCCAGATGTCTCGATTTCGTTGGTTCTGCAAATTGGTCATCCTTCAAATATTTGGGTCTTCTCATTTTTCACAAATTTGCCTTCAGCAGAGATTGGATCCCTCTTATCGACGAATTCAAGCTTAGAATCCAAGCTTGGGGGCTCTCTTGGCTTAACATAGCTGGTAAGAAAGTGTTGGTCCAAGCAGTTCTCAGCAACCTCCCTATTTTCAAATTTTCAATCCTTTTGGTTCCCACAGGCATCGTCAAGAAGACGGAGGAGCTTATTTGAAGATTTTTTTGGAAAGGAGGTAAAAATAATTAAAACCTTAGAATCCAGGCTTGGGGGCTCTCCTGGCTTAACATAGCTGGTAAGAAAGTGCTGGTCAAAGCAGTTCTCAGCAGCCTTCCTATTTTCAAATTTTCAATCCTTTCGGTTCCCACAGGCATCCTCAAGAAGACGGAGGAGCTTATTTGAAGATTGTTTTGGAAAGGAGGTTGTCACGTCTCCCAGACCCAGCGTTCTGCACATATAACAGAACTCAGATATTCTCCGCTTTATACGCCAGATAACATTGATAGTTTTTTTTTTTTTTTTTTTTTTTTTATTATACTGAATCACTTACAAATTCAGTTTATTATCCGGGGTTTAAGTTCTTTGCAGTACTTATAGACAGCCATGGAATATAAGAATTTCCATGAGAATTTTTTTTTTTTGGCTTGACCTCCCCTCTTCTCAGTCCATCTGGTAGACTTATATATCTATATATATTACTTTGTATTTCTCAGGTTTTTTCTTTTCAGAGTTTTGTCCAACTCTAGATGATTGCTAGGCCCTTCCTCAACTTTCCAGTTGCAGGCCTTATAAAATTTTCAACATTTTAAAGTTGCGGCATCGAGGTATAGATGTATGCCTCCTCGCATACCTCTATCTATACTCAGTTAACCTCCATTGCTCCAACCTACTTTCCCAGCAGTTTATATGGACGGTAACCAGATGCTCTGTTCATTGTATTTTTACATATGCTTACAATCTTCCCTCACACAAACTTTTATCACACAATGGATTGTTCAATGGGATTTCCCCCCTTATTTTACTGTTACAACCCTTCAACAGGTGTGACACTCTGGTACAGATTCAACTGTTCCATGGGAAACTAGGAACAGATCCTCTTGCTTCAATCACATGGAGGTAGAGAATACTGAAATGGATAGTTTAAAATCCCTAGTTTTAGATCCTCGTTCTTAGTTAGGATTCAACTTCTGCTTTCATATGTTTACACTTACATTGAATAGAATAATTTAAATTCTAAATTTTACAATTCTTTCCATTTTAACACAGCTGACATACTGAACCCCATCCTACTATCACAGGGTTGTTGTTTCCTACTTTCTGTTATGGGTTACAGGGAATTCTGTGCCCTCAGTATTATTATGCTAGGTTTAGTTGTTTGGTACTTGCAGTTCATGGGTACTGTTTTGTTAACATTTTCGGTTTATACACACAGAAATTTTAAATATTCCTTTAAAAGATAGCAAGCTATACCTATACATCGTTCTTAGATTTGTTGTTCCATTGATCTATCATCTCTAACCTCATTACTACAAGGTACTCATCCCTACAACCCAACCATTTGTCTCTGCTATCAATAGCTTTAGTTGCAATTACAGGAGTTACTGAACAATTAATCAATCTAACATTTGCATAATGCACCATAACATAACAATTCATAAATTGCATAATGAACCATAACATCACAATTCATAAATCAGGGATATGTTTAATACAAACTTACAGAAATCTCCAAATTTATGCATGCACACCTCTACTATGACCAGTCCACCCAACCTTAGAGTTCGTTTATCTCCAGAACTCACCCCCGAGCTGAGATCCTCCAAGAACAGACTAACCTCAATCTGTTCTGGAGTAGCTTATTTAAGCTATGCTTTCCCCAAGCCTGTTTCCAATTCTGCGTCCAGAATTTCAGGATGCTTTATTCCTGTTTAGCTTAGGCTTCCCATTTTGGGACTCTTTTAAAGCTGCTTTAAGCTTTTCCTCAGCTTTTCCAGCTTTTTCTCACCTCTTCCCAACTACTCCTCTTCATTGGGGAAATTTAGATTTTTTCCTCAAAAATCTAAATTAGAAATAATTTCTTTCAAGGATTTTTGAAAGATTTTGGGGAAAGTCTTTTCCTTTTCCATCACCTCATGGATTAGGCATGTGATCTCACTTTCTCATCTGGTCATAGTGCATGCACAAAATATTTAATTATTTTTCATAAATAAGTAGTTAACCATATCCACATAATAATTATCCATTGGGGTCCACTCCCCTATGGATTAATGTTCAAATGTCTAATTTGAAAAGCATAGAACTTGGGGGTGTTACAGAGGTAAAAATAATTAAAACCGAATACCTTTGGTAAGTTGGGACAATTCTAAACCTCTCTTGGAAGGTGGTTTGAATTTTAAATCTCTCCGAGCTCAAAACATTGCAATGGGTGCTAAAATTGCTTTCCGAATAATTGCTCCCCAGCCTGGCTGGGCTTAGAAGGCGCTATGGCGCAAATATTTCTCTGGCCCAAGGATTCGCTGCTTAGACAACCCTCTTCCTTTTGCTGGCACGCACTTGGCCAAGCTCTGTTTAAATGCCATTTCCCTGATCCAATCTCATGCGTATTGGATTCCTGGAAACGGTAAGCTTATCGATCTCTGGCAGGACAGAATTATGCACAGCTCACCTCTTGCTGACGTTCCCTTACTGCGCCCTCTTCGAAATTGGATGGTAAACGCTGGCTACATCACGCTATGGGATATCTCCCTCTGGACTGACTGTCGCTGGATGGGACAGAAGGATATCCACGTCCCCGTGGACTTGAAATTAGATTTTGATGCATTGCTGGCCCTCCTCCATGGTTCAGCTGCGCTGCATAAAAGATAGTCAGAAAAACGTGATTGGGGTCTCTCTGGGTTTTATACAATCGCCATGGGATATTCAAAACATTTGGAAATGCCCACGTCCCCCCAAACCCAGCAACCTGGAAGGGACTATGGAACCTCAAATCCATACCCAAGATTGATTATTTCTGCTGGGTAATGTGTCACAACAAAAATTTGACAGATGATAGATTAAAAAAAAGAGGTTTTCAAGGCCCTTCAAGATGCCGGATGTGCCGGGCAAATGAAGAAAGCATTTGTCACATCATGCTGGAATGTAAATTTGCTGCAGAGGTTTGGCATGAAGCTCTGGCCCCCTGGGGTAACAGTTTCATTCTTCCGAACTCCATCCCTGATCTCTTTGCCAATTGGCTTCACAAATATCCACGGGGCTCCCTAAAAACAACAGTTTCAGAGCCATATGGCTTTTGCTTCCAAAAATTATCTGTTGGCATATCTGGCTCGAACCTTCAGAGACAAAGAGCACATGGTGAAAATTGTAATAGTTAAGATCAAAACCCACCTAAAAAAAAGTCTGGGTGGATACCTTGAAGCAGCAAATCTAAGTCAGCAAGATATGGAATGGAGCAGCATGATGGGCTTTACCATCTCAGTGGAAACAAGGCAAAATAAGGCAACTAATAACTAGCAAATTAGATTTACTGAGAAAGAATTCTTTGAATGGTTCATTGAGCAAACCTCTTACTCCTTGTTCTTTGATGGAGCTGCAAAAGGCAACTCTGGGAAAGTTGCTGCTGGTAGGGTTATTAAGAATTTCGAGGGCAGAGTAGAACATAGTTTTGCCTGGGGCTTGGGTCATTCTACAAGCATTCATGCTGAAGCGCTTGCTCTCCTCCAAGGCCTCATGCAAGTAAAAAATCTAGGCATCAAAGAAATTATTGTAGTAGGTGACTCTCAATCCATCATAAAATCTTTAGTGGACGGCTCTGAGCCTAAAGATCTTAGATTTGCTAGAGTTGTGAAGCGACTTAAATCAATATCCAAAACTCTCCAAAGGGTAGTATTCTTTCATGTTCTACGGGAAAATAACAAAGACGCAGATCTAGAAGCCAACAAAACAGCTCTCCTCCCCGCTGGCTTTCTTTTAAGAGATGGAGAAGATGATTGGGTTCCCATTCCTTAGTTTTCTATTTCATGTTTTACGGCATTTTATTACAGCAGTTTGTTTGTATCCACAAATTAGGGAAAATATCAGAGATTGCAGCGATAAATAGTTGTAAGAAGCATCAGCATACTATTTTCATTGCCTTAGACATCTCGACAGGCGAGGAAAATAGGGAAGCAGACCCTCAGCCAAAGATCTAATATAAAAGCATAACCATTCTTGTCAAAAAAAAAAAAGTTTAATAATTATAATAATTTTTCAAATATGATATCCAAACCATGCTAGGTATAATAAAAATGCGTTACATAAGTTTATTATCATTTTTATTAATATCTTTTAATTAAATAATATTTAATTATTAACGAAAGTTTTAAAAAAAAACCAAAAAAATAGTAACTAATAGAAATGAAACATTTTAAACAACCAATAATAAGACCACAATCAATCACCTTACAAATAAATAAAATAATAATAAAAATTAAATTTTTAATATTAAATTATGATTAAATGCCATAAATATTTAGTCAAAAATAAACTAATATAAAATCAAAGACCTAAACAAATATAACAAAAATGAAAAAAATGAATTGCATAATTTTAGTATCATTGTAATTAATATCTTTTAATTAAATAACATTTACTTATTAACAAAAAAAAAAAAAAAATTATAATATTTTTTAAGTATAATATCCAAACCATATTAATTATAGTAAAAATAAGTTACATAATTTTTAATTAAATAATATTTAATTATTATCCAAAGTTTAGCAATTATAATCATTTTTCAAATATAATATCCAAATTTTAAAACATTAACAAAGTAAATCCTCCATTAATCTGATTAGAAAGTAACCCAATTATCATTTTTATATAATTTCACAATAATATATAACCCCACATCCATTATCATTTTTATCATTTATCTAGGAAATAAAAATGTGTACAATCAACCTTAGTTATATCAATATCAATATCCCAACTTCCAAAAACATATCAATATCCCAGCATCCAAAAACATATCAATATCTCAACATCCAAAAACATCATTGATGATTCCCTACTTGCCCACCCCAATCAATATAAATATATAAATATAAATATAAATATATGTGGGGGGGGGGCAGAATTAGATGAGTGGCTTTCAAAAAATTTAGTAAAACAGAGATGCAATTTTTTTTTGACATGTCAGATGATCGAATGAATATTTGGAAGGTTGCCCAATTGACCAAATAATCCATCGAGTGGAGTGGTAAGTTTCCTGTGTGAAACCGTGGTCACCTGTCAAACAGAGAGAAATATATACAATATTTAACAAGAATCGAGAGAGCTCTTCTCGAACCAATGGATTTATGCAAGGTTACCTATAAAATAAAATCCCAAATTTTTGTCCCCGAACTTGGGTACTGAGCGATTTAATTGTCTCAGATGGCCCTGTGGGTGAATCCCACTAGATCTGTTTATTGTTCAATCACAAGCCCTTTGGGTGAATCCCACGAGATCTGTTTATTGTTCAATCACAACAACAGTCTCCTGTTGCCCACCAGTTGGGTGAGATTGGTTTATATGCTGATCGGGAGAATTGCTGTTTTTATTGATTCCATTCAGATTTATCTCTGATACACAATTTTCGACATGCGAATGAGCAGAATTTTGACAGCAGCGATTAGTCCTCGGCTTCAGGCAGGCGCAACCGCTGTAAAGGGAAGGATGGGAAACGCACGCGCTGCATTTCACAACGTCGCAGGTATTGTTGGCCTTGTGTGATGATGGGGACAAATCAGCTGCACTATTTCTGTCATGCCCACAATCACGCCTGCCATTGTCATTGTCATGATGGTGATGGTGTCCACAATCATGACTTTCATGATTGTGATGGTGATGTTCTCCATTCTGATGGTGATGCTGGTGATCACCATTTTCTTGATTGCAAACGCCATGGCCATGGCCATGGCTATGGCTATGGCTATGGCTATGGCGTTTCTTTGCTTTCAAGAGAAGCATGCTGTTCAACGTTACAAGCATACCAGTCCCAACGTCTGCCAGCACTGCTATCCAGAGGTACACCATCCCCACCAGAGTAAGGGCGAAAATAATAGCCTTTGTGACAATGGAGATGGCAACGTTTATGTATATTTTCCTCAATGTCCTTCGGCCAATCTTCACTGCTGCTGCTATTTTCCTGATATCGTTAGACATGAGGGCTATGTCTGAAGTCTCCATGGCCACGGCCGAACCTGCTACGCCCATGGCTATGCCTATGTCTGCTGCGGCTAATGCTGGTGCATCGTTGATTCCATCGCCGATCATGGCTGTCTTGCCCAACTGCTTTAATTCTCCGATAATTCGGACCTTGTCCTCTGGGAGTAGCTGGGAATGAACTTGAATCTCCCCAACCTGAATTCGGAAACACAGTCAGTAAATTCTTGGAAGCAGGATCTTATTAATTTTTGAAATTGTACAAATTAATCTATGAATTATGATTTTACCTCTTCTTCAATGAGAGCAGCTGAGGTGGCTGTATCCCCAGTGAGCATAGCTAGTTGAATTCCTAGTTTCTGTAATGATAACAACGAACAGAACATCGTGTTAAAAGACGGTTCAAACTTCAAGGACTCTGGCAATTCCGAGGAAAGAACAGGATTCCGAGGAAAGAAATCAGCGTTTCTCTCAGCCCGAGGATTAGAGTGAAGTTGCTGGTGAGGCCAGCCCACAGGTATACTCACTTAACAGTTCGAAGCTAATAAAACAATATTCATAGGCATGAAGCATTTACAAACATATTAATCAGGGCATTATAACTCATCATGTCACTAGCAGGTATTTGAACCTGGGCGAGAAAGATAATAGTCATTCAACCCAACCATCAGAGACCCCAATCGACACTCATAGCATAAAAGATGGTTCAAACTTCAAGGACTTGCAGCAATTCCGAGGAAAGAAATCAGCCTCCCTCTCAGCCTGAGGGCTAGAGTGAGGTTGCTGGTACCAGACCAACCCACCAGGTATACTCACTTAACAAATCACAAGGTTCAAAGCCAATAAAACAATATTCATAGGCATGAAGCAATTACAAACATATTTATCAATGCATTATAACTCATCATGTTATTAGCCAGGATTTGAACCTGGGTGGGGAAGATAACCGTCATTCCGCCCAGCAAAGACCCCAATTGACACTCACAGCATCCACATCGTACAGTGATGTTGGAATTAAGCTTGAAGCAACTTCTTGCTATTCAATTTAATGGTGAATTACAATACTATTACTTGCAAGATTTTTAATTATTTTTAAAAACTATAAATAAAACACAATCACTTGATTTAAGTGTATACATAATTTATTAATTCGTACACACTTTTCATAATTTAGTAGCGAAAATAGAAAGAAACATGAATCTAAAAGATCATCTCTGTAATTCAAAAGAAGTTGAAATATTAAGATTTTGAACCCCAGAATTTTTTGGACTGCATTGAAAGTTAAGATATCTGAATCAAAACTCTAAAAGTAATTAGATATCTGGCTCAAAACTGTATAAATAATTATCGTTCTTATCTCATGGATGTAATAGATTCTTCTGTGACAAGAATTCAAAAATATTTTATTTTATTTTTACCTGAAATTAAAGAAAAGCAAACGTTGAAGAAGACTAAATTAGAGACAACCAAACAGTAAAGTGGATGTGATAACCTGGTCAATACCTTGAGTCTATCAAGAGCTGCTGCTGCTTCTGATCGGCAATTATCAGCCACACTGAAGGCCCCTACAAAATTTTCCTCTGTTCCAACATATCCGACTGTTGCTCCTCGGATGTCCCAGTTTTCTGGTACATCTGCAATATTATACTCTCTCAGTGTCAATTGAGAGAATTAGTCACAGTAAATAAGATTGGGTGGGGTGACATGAGAGATGCACGCTTACATTTGGTCCAACCTAGTCGATTTGATAACCGAGAATTTCCGATGTAAATTTTCTGATTGTCCACCACTCCACATATGCCTTCTCCTTCCAGGATGGTGAAATTATTTACCTCAGCAGATGGCTCTAGGCCTTGCTGTCGACAGTGTGAGACAATTGCAACTGACATGGGATGACTTGATCTACTCTCTAGGCTTGCTATCCTACAATTTTCATTCCATGTTTGAAAGCTGAGTAAGATTTGAATATTTGAAATCTGAGTAAAGATTTCTAGTGAATGGGAAAAATACATATTTTACTGTTAATTTTATCAATCTGCAAACAAAAGTGAATCTGTAATGACTTACCATGATAGCCATTTCTGCACATTTATGGTCTCAGACTCAACAAACATTACATCAACCACCCTGAATATTCCTTCAGTGAGTGTTCCAGTTTTATCAAACGCTATCACCTTAAGCTTCCCTAAGGCTTCCAAATGCCTCCCACCTTTGATAAGGAGCCCTACTCTAGCAGCATGGGCCAACCCACACGCTGTGGCCACTGGTGTTGAGATTACCAAGGCACATGGGCAAGCGGTTACCACAAGAACTAAGGCTTTATAAGCCCACTTGCGAAATCCAAGCGAGCGATCAATGCAAGGGGCTAATACCATTGCTAGAGCTGCCACCACAATAACTGCAGGTGGCCAGATGATATGAAACCTCAATCAGATGTTTGTGAACTCCAAGACCTATGAAAAATTGATTTTCATTAACTAAATACCGTCTACAGACCTGGAGTATAATATTTTGCAAGCTTTTGCACGAACTCTTCGGTGGCGGACCGTTGATTCTGTGCTTCTTCTACTAGCTTTGCCATCCTTGCCATGGTAGATTCTTCTGCTAAGGCTACTGTATTGACGCCTAAATAACCTGCAATTTTCACAAATTTTAGGAGGAGATGAGATTTGAAAACATAATCATCAGCATCAGATGTATATTAAATTTCTTGTCAATTTTCAGATGGAATATTTGGATTTTTTTTGACAGATTGTGTGCATTTTTTCGACATGTTTCTAGTGCTCTTAGTCAAGATTGTTGCGACATATCAACAGAACGGAGCATACAAATTATATTCTAGCATACAAATTGTTATCTATAACTTTAACTTAGTTTTGAACAGTGTTTCTGGAGAATGGGTAACTTTAACTTAGCTTTGAACAGTGTTTCTGGAGAAGGGTAATTTCGAAACAGATACAACTACTTCATAAATGCCACAAACAGACTAGCTACAACTACTTCATAAATGCCACAAACAGACTAGCCACAACATGCCCTGCAGTCTTTCAGCCAACAGCACTGGAGAAACAAAGTGTTCACCAAAACCACTTAAACTAAGATTTTTTTTTACTATTGTGCACTCTATTAACAAACTTGGAATGAAATAATAACTGATTGTGGCTACACTGGGGAAAGTCTTCTGTCTGATTTTTTCAAATGGTTTGATGAAAATTTGTTTTTACCATAAATGTCTGAAGATCATTATCCTGTATTTAGGAATGTATTTCAACATTTTATAATTTAATGAAAATATAGAATTTAAACAAATTTTAGTGATTCTCCCAAACATAAAAGAAATAAGATTTTGTAATCATTCCACCCAGGAGGATTTTGTTAATTTAAGAAAATAATTTATTACTATTTTATTGAAGATGAAAAGGAACTGCTGTTTTATTCATAATTGATACAGTTGAGTGAACGTACTGTTAACAAAAATGAAAAATATCACAATACAAAATAACTAAGTGTGAGAAACCCAATTCAAAGACAAATTTTATAGAGAAATCCCATTAAAAACAATTTTCAATTATATGAAATTGAGCAGTAATTTGACATATGTTAAAAAATACAGCATTTTTGGAAGTACTTTGTATATGTTATTTTTCCTAAAGTTTTAAATAGTTTAAAAACATAAATAAAATTTCCAAAAGCTGGTTACTGGAAACCTGTCATAAGGAATATTTTCATAAAATTAAACCCAATGACTAGAAAGAGATTGCAAAGTTACCTGTTAGATTCATGGTACCAGCCCATACATTAGCCCCACCTTGTTTCTCCACCGGGAAAGATTCACCTGTCAAGCTACTTTCATCCACTGAACTACTTCCAGAAACTACGATACCATCTAAAGGTATCGTCTCCCCTGCTTTGACAGACAGCACCGTGTTAATGGCCACATCCTTCACAGATACTTTTTCTCCACTTCCTTCAATAACCGCTGTTTGTGGAGCTAAATTCATAACAGACGAAATCTCCGCTCTAGCCTGCCAGGAAATTCCAAGTAGAATTGCTAACAAAATTCCAAACATTTATCTACAATACTTAATAATCTTTCAGGGATTTCCATAAAATTAAGCTCACTTTGTCACTGGATCTACTTTCCAGCCATTCAGCCAATGTAAACAAGAAGACAATGGTGCCTCCTTCCAGATAATCTCCCAATCCAATAGTGCCTGCAACTGTTTCAAACCCATCTAGCCTAATTAAATATTTTATATACCCATTATAAAATTATTCATGCGAAAGGAATAGCTTCCACTATGACCTAATCTGCTATTGGTATTAGGTCCATTAATTACCTGCAATGACCATGAGCACATTTATATCCAGCATAAAGTTACGGACGGCCACGAAACTCTTTAGCAATATAGGCAGAATGCCTATAGCTATGGCACCTAAAGCCACCCACCGGAAAGGGCGGTACAGATACTGGAACAAAGATAGTGCAAGGCAAAACCCTGAAACTAAAGTGTAAGGACTTGGCCATTTTCTTGCATTTTTCAGCTGTCCAGACACGCGAAGACTTGCATCTAACCTTGCCTGATTTAATGCCTTAACTGTATAAAGCCATAAGAACATTAACATCTTAAAATTGCAAATAAACATCATTTCCTAAAATGTTAAATATCATAGGCTAACTCTGCAGGGTTTTAATAGAAAAGAAGGGGATTCTGAGAGATTGAGGTTTTTTCGTTCCTCCAGGGCTAAACTGCTCCGATTTGATTAGGTACCCGTATCAGAAAAGATAATTATAAAATGCAAGGTGAACATGTATCTGGTGTTTACATGGTTTTAGTATCTACTCAATTCATTTTTGTGGGTTTTTCTGTTTTGGTAAAGCTTGGTAACTAATATAACATACAACATACTGTTAATATTATGCTGTTGCTTGTGCTCCCTCTGGTTTTTAAAAGAGCAATTCTTGAACTAAAAAATTTCTACTTAAAGATTTCAATACCTATCTCGGATGGCGGAATGAGTACCGAATCATGTAGCACAGTCACTGTTCTTGCAGGAACATTAACTGAAACGCGCTCCACACCATTCAGAGGCTGAAGAACCCTCTCTATCAGAGGCACCTCCGATGGACAGCAGATGCCCAAGACATTAAAAGTTGTTTTACACAAATCCTGGTTATCACCTGAGACCTGAGTCACTTGTTTTGCTTCTTTGGCCTCCATCTCTCAGAGAAGAAAACTACGACAAGCAAAATCTGATATAAGGTGCAGTTAATGAACAAACAATACACATAAATAAAGCATTTTCAGCCAAATCTGATATAAGGTGCAGTTAATGAACAAACACATATATAAAGCATTTTCCCAGACTCGCAGAGAACTTACATTTAGAATTCTATTTCCATGCCATTACAACAAATATTATTTTTCAAACATCCGCCTCGCAATCGACACGCTGCTTATACCAGCACCGACATATACCTGAATTCTTTAGACACTTTATTTTCAACTACGTCAGACATCAGTCCATTATGCTAACCACATCATCAGCACTGGGAAATTTAATATTCTACACCTAACACATTACCATTTTACTGGGCAACAAAAGAAAGTAAGATAAAAGGTACTTGCATACCCCAGAAACATGCCATGTTTTGTGGAATGTACAGTCAATTTTACTTGATCCATTACTTAGGTGTACTCCATACAGATTGCATGCCTGCCCTCACATGTCACCGACTTTCATTTCAACTGCAAGATGCCGAATAGACAATTTGTTTCAATACGCAACTCATAGGCTAATCTCCAATGAAATGGCTCCGCGTCGGTGTTAATCTCCAATGGAATTGTTCGGTTTTTGGCATAATTTTTCCCCTTCTGCAGAGCCTCCAATGGAGTTGCTCTGTTTTGGGCATTATTTTTTCCCAAATTCTGTAGCTGTAATTCCAATTTTACAATTTCACTTACATTATTCAAGGTTCTTAGCCAATACACATGATTCATGATTGTCCATCGGTCTCAGCTGTCAGAGTTACCACTCTAATAATGCCAGAATCGCAATTTGAATATCATTCATTTGAATGATGCCGGAATTGCAATTTGGATAACAGAATAATCGGATTACAGAATTTTTCGTTCACCGGACCCAGAAGCATCGGGAACAAATAAATTTAGTTATTCTGTATGCAGTTATGCCTGGGAATCTGTAACGGCCATTTCGTAGCCCCTCGATTTTGAAAGGCGAGGCTCCCCAGCTTCCCTCCCTTCCCATGAAACACCATGTGTTTCATGTACATTGAAACTTTACTCGACAGTTCACCGCGCACCAAAGGCGATCACGTGGCCGTTTGTTTGTTTGCGCATAGTGGGAAGTTAAATTTGTCGCGATCAAATTCATTTTATATGGAAATTTAAATTGAATTTCTACACATCTTTTAATATAAAAGAGATAGTTTCAATCAAATCGAAATTGGAATTCTGGAATTTTATTTTTATAGATATTTTAGATAGATGCCTTTATAGATATTGTTATATTAGGATATATTTATGTATATTAAAAATGTGTGGAGTTTAAAAAATAAATAAATTGAGTTAAAGTTTAGTTGACAAAATATGTCATTTAATGCTTTAGGTAATATATTATTATTGGTAACTAAAGCTATCTCTACTATCATTATAAATATTAGATACACCACACTACACCTAATATGAATATATTAAAAATAAAACCAAAAACTTAATAATATACAACTTGAGTGGACTTAATGGGTAAGAGTATTTATTTCCTCCTACAAAGTCACTGGTTCAAAACTAGAGAGGAATAGAATATGTATGTCTTCTTAGACTTAACAATCCCTTGTCCCACAAACAAAAAAATAAAACCAAAAACTTAATAATATACAACTTGAGTGGACTTAATGGTTAAGAGCATTTATTTCCTCCTAAAAAGTCACTGGTTCAAAACTACAGAGGATTAGAGTATGTATGTCTTCTTAGACTTAACAATCCCTTGTCCCATAAACAAAAAAGTCTCCTACACCAATTTGGTGTCTAGTTTGACCGTCACTTTAAAATTAAATAATAATAATAATAATATATTACCTAAAACATTAAATGACATATTTTGTCAACTAAACTTTAACTCAATTTATTTATTTTTTAAACTCCACACATTTTTAGGCCGATAGGCCCTTCTCTTTTGAAAGAGATCACGTTTTTCATCGTCAACATATTCAATGTGCAGCTGACACTTGTTCCTTGAGAGTTTTAACCTGTCGCTGACACCTGTTCCCTACACCTATTTCCCCAAATTTTAGTCGCGCATTAAAATCTTGCAGAGGCAAAAATAAACTGCCAATAAGCCGGCGCCGTATATTTCGTTTCTTGCTTACAAATCAGAGCTAACTCGGACTGTAGAGGAAATTTCTGGTGTATTTGAACCTATCATTTAACGGCATATTGTTTATGACAGTGCTTTAGGATATCTGAGCATCAGGCATCTGCTATACTTCAAGCCTATTTGGTCAAAAATCGCCTTAAACTATTTTTTCCAGTATGAACATGGACTGAGGTTTCGATTAACACTTGTTCCCTCACATTTTGAACTCTTGCCTGACACTTGTTCTCCAATCCTTGCGACCGGAATGAACGGAATGGGTTAATTAATTGTTATCCGGCAGACTCCCTTGCAATCAGCCATGGCAGTTCAGAGAGGATGAAGGTTAATTAATTGTCTTTCCTGCACCACTAACTCCACTACAAACGTATTCACAAATACAAATAATGGCGTCTTCAACAGATTCCACCGTTAACGATTTTGGAGATTTTGCAGCCTCTCAACACCTCACTCAGCTTCTTCCCCAGCTCGATTTTGCTTCCAAAGACATTTTTTCCTATCCTCTCCTTCTTGTTCAGGTAATTAAATGTTTCTTTTTTGCACAAGTTCCTCTTTTTATTGTGAAAATGTTTATGTTGTATGTGATTTTACAGAGTAGGTGAGACATCATATTTAGTAGTAAGAAGTATACGGTATGAGAGACATCATAGATTTATTCTAATTCCAGCATCTGAGAAAGAAGTTTAAGATAATGCGCTCATTTTAAAATGGTAACCTGATAATTTATGTAACAGGATTACAACTATGACTATAACTGGATTTGTATTGTTTTGTAAAAATTAGAGTTTTGGATAAAAAATAAATCAGGTTTCTGTATGCTGAAAGCTTCTTAAACTATAAATACTATGAAAAAAACTTTCAAAATTACATAGACATTAGACAACGTTGTAATCATTCTTGTGAAAAAAAATCACTAATCCTGTCCAAAGTGTTATGTTTTGCTGCCTGAGCAGTGTCATTGAAATAAGGAAGATCCATTATTGAGGCAAAACACCACTACCCCTGTGCAAAGTGTTCTGTTTTGTTGCCTGAGTAGTGTCATTGAAATAAGGAAGAACCATTCTTGAGACAAAAACAGTACTAACCCTGTGCAAAGTGTCCTCTTTTGCTGCCTTATTGTCATTCAAATAGAGCATTAAATAACTATGCAACTTTATCTTTTCCAATTGCCTGTGAATCCAGCCCAATTCATCCTCAAATTCTCGGAAGTGTTGTCTGCCCTTCAGCAGAAAACTGGAATGCTCTCAAACTCAGTCACTTTCTTAGTAAAGCTCAAAATGGGCCTCTAGCCCGCATAACCCAGTTATTCTGTATGAAGCGTGTCTAAAACCCTTAATATTTAGCTCAAAATGAATCAGAGCAAAATTTATTATGAAGCCCAAAAGGCCCTCAAATGCAGAACTCAGCTGAACCAAATTACTGAGTATTAAGTTCATTTGAAGTCATCAACATGAAGCCTTAAATCACTAAAAACCAACAGCCCTCACTTGAAGTTCAAAAGGCCTGCAAAGACAAACTCATCCAAAGCCCTTGGCACAAAGCTTTAAGGCAGTCAAAAGCAAATATCATGTGGTCTGAAACTAAAAAAAAAAAGGCCTGATAATGTTATGTTGGTGAAATTTACAATACCTGAAGTTGTCTCTGTGAAGTTATTTTCACTCAGAGCTTCTTTGTTGCCCATGTAAAAGGACTGATGTCTAGGATCAGGGAGGGAGATCATAACTTTAGCACTTTGAACTGTTAAATTTAGCAATACGTAACTGACCGAAGTACAAGTGATTTCAAAAGCATGTATTGCTTGGATAAAGGAAGCACCTCTCAATATTTAAGTCCTACTGACCATATCTATTAAGGTTTTGGATGGAAATTATAACTTTTCTCATGCTTATTTGTGGCTCTTTGTAGTTCATATCTGTGTCCCACTAAGGATCAGATCTGCAGTTTGGAGCTTTATAATGAAGGTTAAATTAATGGGAATTTTGGTTTTACAAATCCTTTTGTCCTCTAAAATCAATTCAATTTAGAAGAATCTCGATTAAATAAATATACACAGCTTTGTAATGAAGTCATATAAACAAAATTACTTGGTCATGCATTGATCAAGAGACAAGTTTCTTGGTTTTCTAAACAACTGATTGTGCCATGGTCGAAGCATAAATTATGTTTATAGGAATCTGCCTGTCTTTTTAGATCTACGTTGAGTCGATACTCTAGAGACAGATTGTGAATTAATGAAGATTTGTGGAAAGTTGGGATCCCTGTGATAGTGAGCTTTGATTCCCTACATAGATCATGAAGCTTACTCTTTGTGGCCTACGAAATCCAACAGAGACAACACTAGATCTTTAATCGACATAAAGATATGTCTTAGAGAAAGGATGCATAAATCTAGCAACAGAGATTCGATGACCACATGCTTGTGATCTGATTTTAAGTCCCAAATTTGATCTCCAATCAACACTTCCTCCATTTTTTCACACAAACTATGCGAGCAAATTACATAATCAACTACACTTGCTCCATTGTAAGTATTGCAAGTGAAATTACCGGACTTTTCCCATTTAGTCAACCCATTACAAATGACTAAATCGAAAGCCCCACATAGCATAAGCAGTTGTTCTCCAAAGATATTGTAGCCTTTATCCTCTGAAATTCGTTTCCACCGATGATTACTCTCTTCTGTAAGCCAGATAGGGTCACTGTCTTCTTTACAACAAAGAATGCTAGCTTGTTCACTTGCAGTTCTAGCATTGAAATCCCCCACTATAAGGACTTCACCTAGCTGAGAATATATTGCAATATCCGTTTTTAGGGCCGCAAAGGGATCTTTGTGGTCAAGCCCTCTACTTTTGTAGATTTTTGAAACTTGCGGTGCAAAATAGCATGCTGCAATTCTAATGAGATTTCCATTTTCTGATATTTTAAGCCAAACAAATTGTTTATTTGGGTCTTCTTTTTCTAGCTGAATGAAACGACCTTCTTTTTCTCTTACTAATACCATGATACCCCCGTGCCCTTTGCCATTCCCTGCTGCCTTGTTCCACACCGCTATCTTCCAATACCCTTCAAACAAAGGTGTCTTACACCCTTCATGCTCATGTGTTTCTATGAGGCAAATTATGTCTCTACCTTCCGCAATAGGCCCTAACACAGGTCCTCGTCTCCATGGGTAACCCCTGCAGTTCCAACAAACTAATCTTAAGGAAACCTGGGTAAGACTTGATTGCTATTTGTTTTGACATGCAAGACTCACAGTTGAGTCTTTGTCCTTGCTTGCCCATAATGACCTTTCTTCCTCATTTCTTGATAAAGAGTTTGCTGCCTCTTCTTTGTTATCATTTTGTTGCATTGTTTTGGAAGGAGGTCCAAATTGCGCAATCACGGCTTTACCTTTATAGATCCATGCTCTTTTTCCCTCATCTCTTGCTGCCCTAACTTTTGTCATTTCATCCCTCCTTTCCTCTTGCTGTCTTACAGTTAAATCTTCTTCTATAAAAAAACCGAGAACCCCTTAAGAGTTGCTTCTTTCTCATAATGATATCTTTATCATGCAAGTTGGCCAAGATGACTTTTATGGGCCTGGCTCTCTCACCGTTGAGCTTACCTACTCTCCATGCTTGACATACTTGTCCTTGCCATTGGAGTTTTTCTTTCAAGAAGTCTCTTGCAAGGTCAAGAGTACATTCATTTTTACCATACTCTTTCACCCCTTTAATAATTATGTTTCTTGCTCTATCCAGTCTTTCCTTGCTTTCTCTATCTTGCATGTTGTTAACCTGGATGTTTGTTTCTCCTTCCCTCTTAGCAGAATTGCCAACAACTTGAGCCCAAGTTTTGGAAAGTTTTGTGGGATCTTCTTTCCTCCCTTCTCTTGATGTTTCTTCATTGTTGTCTATTTGAGCAACTGTTTTCCCCTTATCCTGGGGTGGCTTCGCATTCATCACCTCTGTGTTTTCCACTGCAACTTTCTTCATGTTTTGCACCTCCGCTTTCATGCGTTGCCATTCTGTTTTCCCTATTCGGAGAGCTTCCTGCAGTAATGACACTTGCTCCTTCAAAACTTTGTTGCTTTCTGCTAAAGCCTGATTTTCAGCTGTTATTATATGGATTGTACAATCTCTTTCCAGCGCTTTAGCTTCTACTACTTCCAACCTTTCTTTTACATTTAAGAGTTCTCTCACATAAAGGTCAGATGACCAAGTGAGAGGTGTGGATGTAGGACTATATAAAGCATACTCATCACTAACTTTTCCTTTTCCTCTGGACTTGTTGCCACATGCTTGCGAAGAAAACTTGTTTGAATGTTGTTTCTTGCGAACAATACTCTCCCTTTGAGACTTTTTCTTCTTTATCTGCTCCCATTTTAGACGAGCTATTCTCCTTTTTAGAATGCCCTGATATTGTTTGGCATTGACCCAAACCCACTTCCCAGTTTTCGTTGATGAGGCAATTTTCACTTGCCCTATATCATTTGTTTCTACGGGTTCTAAAGTTTCTTGTTCCATTCTCATGATGATATTAAGGAAAATCAAAATCTCTGCCCAAAACTGACGAAAACTTGCTGCTCTGTCCTTGCTGCTCTGCCCGCTATCCACTGAAAACTAGCTGCTCTGCCCTTGCTGCTCTGCCCACTGTCCCTGTCCTCTATGCTCTGCCCTTGCTGCTCTGTCCCTGTCCTCTGTATAAAATTGACGAAGACCCATAAACTCCATCGGAAATTTGGCTAATAATGGAGAAACATCGTAGCCTCCTTGCCTTGCCTTGCGTATCTTGCGTATCTTTAACTGAGGATTCGACGTGGGCTCATTGATTTATCGCAGATTGGGACGGCGCTGGATTCGATCCTTCGACCTTTAGTTTTGTGGTTTTCGATCATAACCATGAATTTTGCATTTCCCCACCGATTTGCTGAGTTACATTCCCGGTCGTTCTCGGGTGGTGGTGTTTCTGGGGTGGCAGTTTTTCTGGGATGGTGGTATGGTGTGGGTGGTTGTATGTTTTCTGGCTTATTGTTTCTGGGGTGGTGGTGTGGTGGGGGTGGATGAACTTTTTTCCAGCTTGTTCGTCCATTTCCATCGTCGGGGACATTTTGTGGGGGACATGGCTTATGTCCCTGGTCACCTAATTCCTTCTCCTCACATAGGGGATCTCTTGGAATCATTGCCACCTGATTTGGCCTTTCCGTTTTATATTTCTTCTGCATAGCCACTTGCCCTATTTGGCTGCTCGGGATGGCACTTCATTTTTTTCTTCTGACATTCTCTCTTTCGGGGTCGCTGCTAACTTCTACCGAAGGGGATGTTTTATTTCTATCATTGACCTTCCACTTTACGGCTTCTCCCCTGGATCTGTGGGTTTTTATTCCTTGGGTGTTTATCTGGGCACGTGCGTACTTTTCCCAGTGTGTTTTTCCTTTTCCTGGTGTATGTATTCTTATTGTGTACCCTCTGGGAATATCTCTGGATTCTCTGTTTCAGATTTGGCCATTCTGATATTAAATATTCCTTCTTGTTTCTTGCCATATTGGTTATTCAGGTTGGCTTTGTCATTTACTATTCATGATGACGGTGGTTTACCTGGATCTGTGGGTATTATTTCACATTTTCAACGTCTCTCTAGGTACGGGCACACATCACACGAGCGTCAGTGGATCGACAACATTGATTATGTACATGGATGCCTACTTGGCATCCCTGGACGGGGACACATCAGCACATGAAGAGCTCTTGAACGCCACCTTGCCTGCTGAAAGACTTGTGAGTGGGCTATCTTTGATAGGGATGTGGCATGGGGATGGGGGGCCCCACGTTCTGCATGCAAATTCTGACGCCCATTCCTCGTACATCTTCTGATCTCTTGCATTGGGGGGTGGTGGTATATGACCGAGATGGCGAGAGTAGGATTTCGCTACACTCTCTTTGCACTTTGACTCAGGCGACCCGCAAACACAATACTGGTAAGAATATTGTTAAGTGTACCTTGGAACCATAATTACTCAGTTTTGGTCACGATGTTCTCTGGGACAGGGTTCAAAGCCTTCAGAATAGGGCACTAATTTGGCGGTGGTATTTTTCTGAGGGAAATCTCATGGATATGGAAGCTTGGGTGTTGGTGAAGTGGAAGCCACTCCTGGGTTATACTCTGAAGGTCAGTTTTGATTAAATCACCGATACATTTTCCATTTCCTACATCAGGCCGACGCAGCGAAGATACTTGGTATGCCCTAGGTGTGGGGCCGTAGTTTTCTATTTCTGAACCACTGGTATGTGGGCTTCAACCCCCTTACTAATACTCTGAGGAATAGATGGACTTGGTTCAAACTATCGAGGCTTCCTCTCGAATTTGGTCGAAGTAGACTCTCATGGCGATTGTTAATGCACTAGGGTATTTCACCTATATGTATCCTACGACACTCGGAGATCGAGATAAATGTCTTGCTTGGATTCTGGTGTAGGTGGATATGACTGGCGGCCTTTCTGAGTAGATCAACCTTCAGTAGGGTTCCTTATGTTTCCTACAGCGTGTTGATTACTGGAATGTGCCATTCTGCTACTTGTTATGCCACCAGACTAGACATCTCCTGGAACATTGTCCGCGGCGTCTCCACATGGTGACATATCCACGAGACGATTGACATAATACAAACCTCAGCTCTCAGCTCTATCTCGAGTGACCACACCAATAAGCAACGAGACGCTGCATCTGAACTAGGTACCTTTTTAAATTTTGATTACTAAATTGATACTGATTTTAAAATACCTCCTTCTCACTTCGATGATTCTCCCTCCTCCCAAGATGACCTCAGCTCAGATTCCATTCCTATACCCCCTCATTCCTTCGATGAGCCAACTTCATCTCTCATTAATGCTGACCTCCCGTCGACTTTCTCTCATCCCGGGGACCTACCTCCAACATGCATTTCGGATCCACCTCCACCTGATTGCCTCCAGGTTTCCCATCTTTGACTGCTCATAACTCCATATGCCCTCCATCTGATCCTATTGTTCTATCTTCGCCCCATAACTATGTAGACAGTGACTTAGAATTCCTTAAGCACAATCTGAACATTGATCTCGTTTCTCTCATTGTACATGAGGCGGGCCCGAGTAGATCCTCTCCCACTATCAGACCCCGTTCTAGTAAGAACAACACTACCCGCAGAAATAATGGTAGGGGCAGTCGACGTTTTCAGGTTTGTGGACAGGGAAAAAAACTGATCTTCGATGCAGATGGTCTATGTGACATACCTGTGCTAGATTCATCTCCCTATGGGGCCCTTAGAGCAGTGTTTCCCCTGCCATTGGCTCATAATGACCATTCTCTCCTTTAATATTCATGGCCTTGGGGACACCACCAAAAGACACTCCCTCTGTCATATTTTATCTCGCAACACCCTTCATTATTCTTGTTCATGAAACCATGGCCCCTACAGATAAGGCCATTGAATAATTATGCGCCATATTTCCCTCTTAGTCCATGTCCTCTATTGACTCTTATGGCCAACATGGGGGTCTCATTACCCTGTGGGATCCTTGATCTACTGATTTCATCGCTCATTACCCTGTGGGATCCTTGATCTACTGATTTCATCGCTTTTAGGTTCTTTGTTGGTATACTTCTATCGGGTTACATCTGTGGCTCGAATGAATTTTTCCATATTTGGAACATTTATGCCCCTTATTCGGAACATCCGCATTTTGGGGATCGGACTCAGGTATTTAGCATCATGGATATTAATTCTCTTATAATTGCTAGTGATTTTTAATGCTATTATGTATCCTCATGAGTACTGGGTTCCAAATCCCATGGGAATCCCATATCTGACTATCTATTACAATTATGGGTGATCATCACTTACACAATGTTCTTCCTAGCCCATTGGTGCCCACCTAGTAGAATGGCCAAAGTGGTTCTTGTTATGTGGGGAAAATACTGGATCGTTTTCTTGTCCACTAGGGACTATTGGATTCTATGGGTAATTGAAGAAATTTTGTTGTACAGGAATCCATCTATGATCACTTCCCCTTCATTTTCATATGGAGAAGGGAGGGATTTTGGAAGGGTGTCTCTTTCAAATTTAACTCCACCTGGCTCAAATATCCATCCTTCAACACACTAATTTCTAATTGGTGGGGTGCGGATCTGGATGGTCAAGGTGGGAAGACTATGAGAAACCTCATGGAAAGCTTGCTAGCCTTAAGTTTGAGGTCTAAAAATGGGAGAGGGAGAAGAAGGTCGCCTTACTTCTAGAATTAAGGTCTATTAATATTAAAATTGAGGCCCTCAATCATTGTTTTACATCATATGTCCCTGATTCTCTCTCTATCCAGCGCATTAAGATAACTGAAGTAAGGAAATATCATATTTTAAGCATTCGGGAGAAGACTTGGTAGCTTAAAAGTCGGGCGACTTGGATCATGGAGGGTGACAGAAATACCAAGTTTTTTCAAAACTATGCTAATCAGAGAAGACATAATAATTCTATATGGAGCATTAAGGGGGAGGATGGATCGTATAAATTGGATGATTTTGAGATTCAAACTGAGGCTATAAGATATTTCCAGGAATTCTATAGAGGGACACATGATGATAATATTGAGGACTAGGTCTGGGTGATACAGGCTTATCCAACTATGTTTGATGAGGAGGCAAACAATGCTCTTTTTCACCCTATCACCCTATCCTTTCTTCTTTTCAGAAGGATATATGCCCAGGTCCTAATGGATGAGCAGTAGAGTACTTCCTCCATTTTTTTCACCTTTTGGGAAATTATTTATGTTATTTAGTTGAGGAATCGAGACACCTGGGGCAGATTTCAAGTGCGCTCAAGTCCACCTTCATTGCTTTGATTCCCAAAATTTGTGCCCTGGAGACATTTGGGGATTTTAGGCCTATATCATTATTCAACATTCTCTACAAATTTATTTCGAAGACCATTGCAGAGAGACTCAAGGTGACACTCTCCATACATATCACTCCTAATAAGTTTGGGTTTTTGAAAGGCAGGTCTATTCACGATGGTTTCTATTGCTCAAGAATGCATTCACACTGCTTAAACTGAGAAAAGAACATCAAAATGAGGAAAGAACATCGACAGTTATGAAAATTGATTTGAGGAAGGCCTATGATTGTGTGTATTGGCGCCTGCTCCGTCTCATTCTCATTAATATTGACATTTATTCCTGTAATTTGGAATGGATCATGGTATGTGTGTCTAAAATTTGGTATGTTGTTCTTGTCAATGGACAACCTTCTGATTTTTTCCATGGTGAACGGGCTCCATCAGGGATGTGCATTATCTCCCTTGTTATTTTTATTGATCATGGATGCTATTAGTAAGAATATTTATGAGGCTCAGGATATTGATCTTTTCATAGGGTTCCTTGTCTCTTCTTCGATATATATCACTAATATCCTCTTTGTGGACGACATCCTTACTTTTGGTGAATGTGAAGGTGATCAATGGGAGGTTATTCATTATATATTATCTAGGTATGGCACGGCATCATGTCTTATAATCAATGATCATAAATATTTCTTGTATCACTTAGAGGTGGATATGGGGATCTTCACACACATTGCTGACATTTTTTAGATACAGCTTAGACATCTCAAGGATGGCTTCTCATATTTGGGATTCATATTGAAATTATTACAGGGACAGAGATTGGAATTGGCTCCTCTCTCATTATGATCAGAAGCTTTGTATGTGGGTTCACCAGTTCTTATCACTTGGTGGTAGACTTACTCTCATCATTTCAATCCTGCAATAGAT
The DNA here is from genome assembly GCA_034641835.2 of Pinus albicaulis. Taxonomy (NCBI): domain Eukaryota; kingdom Viridiplantae; phylum Streptophyta; class Pinopsida; order Pinales; family Pinaceae; genus Pinus; species Pinus albicaulis. Next base: position 1,010,353,241 of record CM076578.1, on the reverse strand, counting down.
GGCCAAATACTGGATGCACTTATTCATCATTCCTCCCCATATTATTTCTAAGATACGGACTAAGATGTCTCATTTTCTGTGGGCTAATGGTGTATCTAGTAGAAAATATCATACGGCTGCTTGGGATATCATATCCTGGCCCAAACACACGAGGGATGGGGTATACTGGATACTCGATGTTTTTGCTTTCCCCTTCTCATTAAATCAATGTGGCGAGCCTTTTCTCAAAATGGTATATGGAACAACAATATCATTACTAAATGTTTACATGGTATTCAATTCACGAACTAGATCAGATCACCTGAGCATATACTGGGAAAGGGCTCATACATTTGGAGGAGTTTTCACAAGGTTTGGAGTTTTCTACTTGACTGGATCAAATGGTAATTTTGCAGGGGAAATGAAATTATGATTGGTTTTGACTTCATTGTTGGCATCCCATCTCAACCACATCTCACTGTGAACATTGGTTCATCATTACATAACAGAGGTGTCTTCTCACTGGCTCACGCCATTGATGGTTGGGTTGGTAACATGTCGAGATGGATGTATGCTGATAAACTACACCTTTTGATACACTCTGCATGGGAATGGAACCATTTCACTACGACTTTACAGAAGGCTCATGTGACGAGTTGTGGACTCAGGGACGTAATCATCTGGGATGGTCCTAGCCGGGGAGGGGTCCTCAACGTTAAATACGTTACAGAAGCCTATGACCTTCCTCACCGAATATGGATCGGGCCTAGTTAAAACATGTATGGGGAATACACATGCCTTTGAATATTACTTTATTTTCATGGCTTACTTGGCAGAAGAAAGCTCTTACTTGGGACAATTTATGTCATAGATATTTTATGGGACCTGGATTATGTTCGTTGTGTAAATACGATGAGGAGTTTGTGGTACATAATTTTCTCAATTGTCCATTTTCTATTCAGTTATGGGATCATATATTTTATCATATGAATTTTCATGTCATTCGACTTCACTCCATCCTCCACTTTTTCTATGGGCTTTCAAAAGCCTAACTATTGATTCTCGCATTCCTTTTTTCACTATCTGGGAACTTTGGAAAACTAGGAATAGTGTCATTTTTTAGGGATCTATTGCTCGTCCTTTTTGTACCCTGTCTAAGGTTTTGTCTTGTATTGATGCTATACCACCTCGGATGCTCCACATTCAGGATATGTCTAAGCGCCTTAAAATTATCAAGATGCTAGCAGGATATTTCGATGGCACGACAAAGGATGGTGTTTGTGGTTGTGGTGCTATTTTATACAGGGATATGAATGACAAATAAATTTTGAGTTGGTCTAGTGGGGAGGGACACTCGGGCAGAGTTACTGGCCCTCTAGGGCACGCTTTGGTTTTCCAGGAGGTTGAACATTGACCCCATACACATATATGGTGATTCTCATATCATTGTATAGGCCTTCAATGGTCGAAACACCTTCGACCCACTGCACCTTTGATATTGGCACAAAAGAATGGAGGACCTCCTTAGGACCTTTAAATCGACTTCCATTCAGCATATCTTCCAAGAGAAAATCACGGAGGCATATTTACAGTCAAAACGTGGCATGCTGATGGAGGGTCTCCTATTTTTTGTCCATTCCATCGTTGGTTTGGAGGTTGATAAGAGTCACATCCATATTCCATAGCACTTTCATTTCAACCTCTTTTTTTCTCTTCTCACTATTTATATAGGTTTTGTGGTGATCCAAGTGGATATTGGTGGCCACCCACCTATTCCATTTTGACCCCCACCATCGGTTCTTTCAGTTTTTCACTTTCAGCACAACTTACTATTTTTAGCAGGTTTTCGAGTCCTCAACTTCCGGAGTCGTTTTGGGGCCCTAATGATCTAGGTGGATATTGGTGGCCACCCACCTATTCCATTTTAACCCCCACCATTAGTTCTTTCAGTTTTTCAATTTCATCACAACTTACTATTTTCAGCAGTTTTTCGGGTCCTAAACTTTTGGAGCCGTTTTGAGGCCCTAAATGACGTTTTTTGGTCCTCAAAACGGCTTTGAAAGTTCAGAACCCAAAAAATTGCTAAAAATAGTAAGTTGTGCTGAAACTGAAAAAATGAAAGACCTGATGGTGGGGGTTCAAATGGAATAGGTGGGTGGCCACCAATATCCACTTGGATCATCAGGGCCCCAAAACAGCTCCGGAAGTTCAGGACCCGAAAACCTGCTAAAAATAGTAAGTTGTGCTAAAAGTGAAAAACTGAAAGAACCGATGGTGGGGGTCCAAATGGAATAGGTGGGTGGCCGCCAATTTCCACCTGGATCATGTGGGACTTGGATTGTTCCTACTCTCTCAGATGGAAGACAAAAGGTCTCTCTTTCCTATTTATGTTTTCTCATTGTCTCATGGACAACCTACAATATATGAAGGCACAATGCTCTGATGATGGATATGTACTTATTTCTCTTTGCTTATTATATTCTCATAGTGATGGCTATGTCAGGTATTTATTATCCACTAAATCATGTTTGTTACATAATATGTTGGAATATGAAACGAACATATGTAAACTAATTTGACACATCATAATGAAACAATTTGTTTTTTTCCCCTAAAAAAATTAATATCTATTTTTGGATTTACAAACTACTACTTTTAATTTTTAAACTTCATATTCATTTTGATAAAAAAAGGCACAAAAATGCCTTCACTCCGTTGCAATCCCATACTCATTTCCCCAATGGGTATCCATATCTATTTCTAGCTTTTAAAACTAAGAATTTTCATCTCTAGACCTTAGTTTAAATTTCAACAAAAGAAATGCCAACGTGACCCAAATTTTCCTGCAATTGCATGTCATGCTCATTTACCCATTCAAAATCAAGTTTTAGATCTTATAACACAGAATTTTCACGAAAATAAAAGAAAAAACCTACTATTGATTTTAACGAAAAGAAATATTAAAATGGATTGAAACTTCATGCAATCAAATCCTCATACTAATTTGAAAAATGGATATCCATATCTACTTTTAAATTTAAAACTATGAATTGCAAAATTGGTATCTATATCTACTTTTAGATTGAAAACTATGGATTTCCATTTTTGTATCTCACACTGATTTTCACAAAATCACCGTAAAACCAACTTGGAAAATCATGCAATTAATTCCACATTCACATCTCTGCAATTAGTATCCAAATCTAATTTTAGCTTTTAAAATGAAGAATTTCCATTTTTGGACCTTGGTTTAAATTTAACTAAGAGGGGCATAAAAATGACTTAAAATTTGATGCACTTACAACTTCATCCTCATCTCTTAAATGAGTATCCAAATCTACTTTTATATCTGGAGAATGATAATTTCCATTTTTAGACCTCATATTTGATTACACAAAATGAGTCACAAAAATGGCTAGGAATTTCACACAATTGTAGCTCATGCGCTTCTCCCCAATGGGTATCCAAATCTGCTTTTAGTTTTTAAGACAAATAATTTTCCTTTTTGGACCTCAATTTAAATTTAACTAAAAGAGGAACATAGTGGCCCTGAATGTATGAAATTGCACTCTCTATGCTCACCTTCCCAATGGGTATTTATATCTACTTTTAGATTTACAAATTGAAAATTATTATCTTTAGACCTTGGAATGATTTCAATGAAAAGTGACACAAAAGTGGTGCAAAATTTCATGATATTGCAGCCCCATGCTCATCACCCCAATGAAATATAATTTCATTCTATTGCATCTAATTGCTTATCTCCCCAAGGGGTATCCAAATCTATGTTTAGTTGTCAAAACCATGAATTTTTATATTTATACTTTAGATATATTTGGACTAGAATAAGCACAAAAAGGGCCTAGAATTTCAATGCAACTGTAATTCCATTTTCATCTCCCCGTTGGGTATCCAAATCTACTTTGAACTTTTAAAATGGAAAATTTCATTATTTGGAGCTTGATTTAAATTTGACAAAAAGAGGCAAAAAATGGTCCAAATTTGCATGCAATTGTAGCCTCATTCTTATCTCCCCACTATGTTTTAGGTTTGAAAACTATGTACTTGAATATTTATACCTTTGATTGATTTTAACTAAAAGAAACTTAAAATTGGCTTCGAATTTCATGCAATTGTAGCCCCATGCTCATGTTTCCAATGGATATCAAAATCAACTTTTGTAATTTCAAAGAGAGAATTTTCATTTTTAGACCTCTTTAAGTTTTACCAAAAAAGATATGTAAATGGCCCAAAATTTCATGCAATCGTAATTACATACTAATCTTCAAAGGGGTATGCATAACTACTTTTAAATTTGGAAACTGAAATTTGTTTTGGACTTTTGATTGATTTTAACCAAAATAGGCATAAAAATGGCCTAGGATTTTAGGTAATTTCCACATTGTGACAATCTTCCAAACATGTAAACATGTCTACTTTTATATTTGAATATCAAGAACCTTCATTTTTTACCTTAGATTAATTTTATCCAAAAGAAGCACAAAAATGGCCTAGAATTTCATGTAATTGTAGATGAATTCTCATCTCACTAAAGGATATCCAAATATGATTTTAGCTTTTAAAGCAAAAAAAATTATTTATGGACCTCAATTTAAATTTGACTAAAAAAAGCATAAATATAACCTGAAATTCCATGCAATTGTAGGTCCATATTCATCTCTCCAAGGCCCTATTAATATATAATTTTATATTTATGGGTCAATATTTTTAATTTTTGACTTAGGTTGATATTGACTAAAAGTGACATAGAAATGGCATGAATTTTCATGCAATTTCAACCCCCGGTCATCTCCCAATGGGTATATAAATCTACTTTTAGATTTTAAAACTAATAATTTTCATTTTTTTATTTCTATTGAAGTATGTGCAAAAGAGGCAACACAAATGGTCTATACTTTAATGCAATTGAAGCCCATGCTAGCCTCAAAAATGTGTATGCATATCTATTTTTAGATTTGAAAACTGAGAATACCAAAAGAGGCACAAAAATGGCTTGGAATTTCATGTAATGAGAGTCATGTGCTAATCTTCTAAATGGCCTATACTTTAATGTAATTCAAGTTCATGCTAACCTCAGAAATGTGTATCCGTGTCTACTTTTAGATTTGAAAGATGACAATACCAAAAGAGGCACAAAAATGGCTTGGAATTTCATGCAATGAGAGTCATGTGCTAATCTTCTAAATGGATATACATATGTATTTTTAGGCTTGAAAATTAAGAAATTTCATTTTTGTATGTTAGATTATTTTGACCAAAAGATACATAAAATGACCTAGAATTTTAGGCATTTGTAGTTGCATGCTCATGTTCAAAATGGGTATCTAATCTAATTCTAGATTTTGTAACCAAGAATTTTATTTTTTGGACCTCAAATTGATTTTGGCAAAAGGAGGTGCAAAATGGCTCAAATTTTCATGTAATCGCAACCATGCATATCTCCCCAATGTATTCAAATCTACTTTTAGCTTTTAAAATAGAGAATTTTAATTTTTGGATCTTAATTTCAAATTGACTAAATGAGGCATATAAATGGCACACAATTTCATGCAATTGAAACTCCTTACTTATCCATATCTACTTTTAGATTTGGAAACCAAGAAATTTTTGTATAGACCTTGGATTGATCTTGACCTAAAAAAAGGAACAAAAATGACTTGGAATTCCATGCAATTACAACCCTGTGATAATTTAGCTAGTGGGTATCAAAAACTACTCTTTCCTTTAAAATATAGAATTTTCATTGGTTTAAGTTTGAAGAAAATTGTAACAGTCCCTAAATTAAACATGGTAAATAAATCTTACTTTAACAGTTTAATCAAGAAACAGTTGAAACCGAATTCTTGATAATGACCTGGGTATTTTTTATTTACTTTGGATCGCTAGAGAGGGAAGAAAAAAAAGGGCATGGCTTTATAGTTTCAATATATTGCCTCAAGAGAAAATCGAAAACTCTACAAAATCATGGATCGTGATCTTGGTTTCACCAATGGATTACCTGGCGTGGTCATCGATATGAAAATCTGCCATATTCTTCAGGAAATTTACATTGCTCTCACCTGCAAGAAAGAGTTGAACCCTCTTACTCATTTATTAAAGAGAATCGACCCTCTGGTTAGGCAGATGCAATAATATCGCCTGCCATTAAATTGGAAGTAAGGGATTCGTAATGAGGCAACATTTGCTAATGCATGGATTAAATGATTGGAAGGACTTATCCTTGAAGCATCAACAATGGCGTAGGAGTGCAGAATAACAAGTGAGAATGTATAGATGAACGAGCAGGTGATGAAGGCAAGAAAAGCTCCGCGAGAGTTTTGTTGGAAAACCAACATAGATGGTAGCCAATCGAGAATACACCAATTTATTCGACAACATACCAGACAAGGGGCACAATATTTCTGCGTGGCACTATATTTCTGTGTGAAAGTTGTAAGAGAAATGGTTTGTGTATATAGGCTTCTAAAAGGTTCTCCAAATTCTCATGAAAGAAAATAGCAACATTATATCAAGCGAAGAGAGTAGAGCAATGCAAATTGAAGTGGCATAGCCAAATAAGTATCTCTATTTACTTTGCTAATCTTTTGAAAGGGTCTTGAAAAATAATACATGGAAACCTTGCACATAAGAAGACAAAGAAAACATGAAAATATTAGATATTGGACAAATTTCTTGGAAAGTACATGCATTTTAATAGTTATTATGCTTAGTTTTTCTTTTGAGAAACAAGAACATGTATTTTCATGAATGAAAATAATAGTTAGTGAAGAAGAAAAGAGAAAAGTTTTCTTACATTAATATTCTTGGAAGAGTTTTTAGGAATATGTATGCATACATTAACCATGTTGTGAACATGTAGATATAGTTTACCATGGTGTTGTTAAATATTAATTATTTCATAAATCCATGGATAGTTAACCATGGTATTGGTGAAGATTAATTAATTAATAAATCCATGGCTAGATTACCATGGTGTTGGTAAAGATTAATTATTTAATAAATCCATGGGTAGATTACCATGGTGCTGGTAAATATTAATTATTTAATAAATCCATGGGTAGATTACCATAGTGTTGGTAAAGATTAGTTATTTAATAAATACATGGTTAAAAGAACTATTTAGTTATATTTCTTTAGAAGAAAACACTGTGTGATTACTTTTATGTTATCATGATTATGATGTTAGTTTCTTTCATAATAAGATCATGTCTATGCATGCAATATTTGTATTAGATTTCATTGGAAAGAATATACATTTTTATATGGGAAATGATAACAAGTTTTGTTATCCTACATTGATTCTTTGGCAAAGAAGATGAATTACATGTACAAAAAACTAAAGTAATGTTTTGTTTCCTTGATATATATGTATGGGTAATGTTGGTATAACATTTGGAGAAAAAGACATGTATTCTTATGCTTTATTCCTTTAGTTTTATGGAAATGAAACCATGTCTTTGCATGCCTATTATGTTATATTTCCTCGGAGAGGAATCGTGAGTTTTCATACTCTATTATATTAAGTATTCTATTGGGAAATTAAGTTTAGAAAAATTTATGCATTGTATGCATAGGAACAACAATCATCATGTTAGCTTTAGCACCAAAAACAATAGTTGAATGGTTTGATTCTTTTGCTAAAGTTTAAGTAACATGAATGCACATTGTGTCATTTTCCATTGAAGGAATTCCTAGATAGTGGTAGTGAATTGTCTTGTATGAATGTAAGCGTGAGTGAGAAGTGTCATAATCATGTGGGAACTATTTTGAATTGATAACTACTTGCTCACATTAAGGTAGAGATGTTAGAAGAAAGCATGTTGTGATATTGTAATCACATCTCATGTATGCACATGAATAAGTGTTAATGGATCACTTAAAGATTAATTGTTTATTGATTAAGGCTTTAACTAATCATGCTATAAAAGCTTGTTAATGACATCAAAACAGGAAGCGATGGTGACTTATGAAAAGGAAATATTATGCTTAACATGGTGGCAGATAAATGAGTAATGGTTCATGCAGATGGGTGCGATGGTTCACGGAGATGAGTGTGAGCTGCAATATGGTCCATTGTGCATTTGTACGTTGTAGGTACATCCATGCCACCAAGATATGAAGATATGAAGACTAGTGGGTAAATGCTATCATATTTATTGTAATGGCTTTAAGCTAGATATTTGTATATTTCCTTTTAAGATTTATAAGCGATGGTTAAGGGATGGTCTCCCTTATAATCCATTGAGTGAGGGCTGAACACCCTCATGAGCATTTAATAATAAAATTAAACGTTTGCTGGTTTTCACCCTATGAGGTTTCCAGGGTATGTTGGTGTTCAATGATGTGATTGATTATTGTGTCGAGTTGATGATGTTGATTCTTTTCTTGTTGTGATGTTCATAATGTCAAGTATGTGATGACTACATTAATAATGAATGAATGCAAGGTATCTCATACAGTTTTATGTTAATGTACCATAATGGAGGTTGTTAATGGTTAAGCAACTTACTATTCTTACGCTAAGGTTACACTATGAACGGGTGAACGTTCTATGTAATGATGAGTAAGTAATATTTAATAGTGATTTGGATAGTTACCCGTGGGTAACTTGTATAAAAAAAAATTTAACTCCTGGCATTTCCATGTGAAGTTATTGATGTATGTTACAAGTGGTATCAGAGCTAAAGGTTGCAGCACTGGCGCCTTTGGGATTTGTTAAGCGAAAATAAATTGAGGTATGCTACTAATGGACATCAGTTAAGGTATGATTCTAGAAATCTACATATTGATTAATATATGATTCTATAAATCTACATATTGAATGATATATGAAGTATTCTACTCTTGACATGAGATGTGTGATTCATGTTTATAACTAAATTAAAGAGTAATGAGTAAAAAATGTTGTTGCAAAACGGTTTTCATAACATTGGAATCATGTTGAGGATAAAAGACAATAAAACCTTTGTTGTACTTATGAACAACTTGGGCACTGACTAGTGAAAGTGAGAAGACATTAAAACCTTTGTTGTATTTATGAACAACCTGAGTACTCACTAGTGAAAGTGAGAGTCGCTTATTAACAGTGGTTATATGACATATTACTCATACATTTAGTGAACATAACTAAAGTTACCATGCACTATTTGAAAAAGGTGAATGCGTATAGTAATGGTGTGTGAAACTAATACATGAATGCAAAAGGTGAGGAAAGTCCTTATATAAGATGATAGAGTGCTTTAAAATTAAATTGAATGAAGCCTTTTAGATGTTAAAAAATACTTAATGGGTCAGGTAGTGAGACTTGACTATAATGACTAGTTGATTGACTCGTTTTTGAATGAGTCATCATGGATGCATTAAGACTATTAGTGGCATTGAATGACTAGTTTTTTAATGAGTCGTGTCATGGATGCATTAAGATTATTAATAGCATTGATTAGTTATGAATGACTAACTAATGAAAGTTATTTGCACGAATCGATTTTGACTAAAGTTATTTGAAAGTTGTGAACAAGTGATTATGGTAATTACTTCATGTGTCAGTCTGTTGGTAACAGAACATTATGGGAATTGGAAATTTTTGCACTCATACCCTAATCGTTATTGACACATATGCATTAATGAATACTTGTATATAATTGTATGCATGACAACATTTTATGCAGGAAATTAAAATGATGACGTAAGATAATATGTGCTTAAGAAATGCATATCTACGATTAGCATTATTGCTTATAGTAAGCATAAGTAGCTTAATGGCAACAGAAAACCTATGAAAATAAAACATCGCAAACATTGCAATGTGAACAGTAAATGTTAAAGTATCATGTTTTAATGTGCATGGTTTTGTTATTTGGGAAATAATAATGTACAACACATGTATGTTAGTCATGTTTCCCATTAATCTAGATATCAGTGGACCCATGTTAAGGGCAAGTATGATGTATGATGTAGACAAAGTTTCTTTTTGTATAATTGTGTACATAGTTCATTATGTAATTTAATATGAGAACCGATGCTAAAAGAGAAATTTAACATGCCAGAAAGTTGAAAACAATTGTGAAAGGCTAGAAGGCCTTGGGTTGACGGTGGTTTCCTACCCGGAGGGGTTGATGGCGCTTACCTGCCCAGATTTCCTCTCCCTAGAGATATATGATCTCAGTAGGGAAGACAGTTGGCCAAGATGGTGAAGGGGGGAAACCTGAGGAAACTCTATTGATTTTGGAGCTTGTTGGAGGTGGCCCAAAATTCCTCATAGATGGGACGCTGTCAGAGGAATAGGCATGATGTTGCCAAGAGGAATCCATACTAGACCTGGAATGGTATTTTGTTAAATGACTGTCTGGATGTGAAAATGACTCAATTTGGTTGTGGAAATGATGTTGGGTACCCCGCTCAACCCACATTTTCAACTCTCATATTGTGCATATAATAATGCATTCAAATTAATGCCCCAAATAAATTTCAAAACCTGGGCCAACTCAAATCAAACACGGAAACTTTTATATCTCAAATCATAGATTTGAGATATTAAATAAAATTCTCTTATGGTTATGAAACCATCAACCAATTACACATGCGGAGTTTCCTTTTCATTTCTTTAAGGACCTGTGGTTATAAACCATAGAATAAACCCACTTTATGGATGTTGAATTTAGAATAATTCAAAATCCATAAAGTGAGTTTATTCTATGGTTTATAACCACAGGTCCTTAAAGAAATGAAAAGGAAACTCTGCATGTGTAATTGGTTGATGGTTTCATAACCATAAGAGAATTTTATTTAATATCTCAAATCTATGATTTGAGATATAAAATTTTCCGTGTTTGATTTGAGTTGGCCTAGGTTTTGAAATTTATTTGGGGCATGAATTTGAATGCATTATTATATGCATAGCATGAGAGTTGAAAATGTGGGTTGAGCAGGGTACCCAGCATCATGTGGTATCAGAGCAGGATAAACTCTTTGAAAAATAAATTTTTGAAATGCATATATACTGAAGTAGTGAGGAAAATTTGAAGTTTTAAATCTGTTTAAGAGTGATTTCATATTTGAAGAGGTGTGTAGTGAAGGTATTCAGGTTTGAAAAATCTGAATTTAAGGGAAAATATGTTTTGAATATTGCCAGGATATGTTCTGAAGATGTGAACATAGGTGTGATGGTGATGACAAAGTGATCAGGTCTAAACCTAATAGGACAGTGTGCAGTGTAGCAAAGCATTGGGAGAAATTGCATAAACAATTGCAAATAGATGTTGAACAAACTCCGAAGGTGAGGTATTTGTGATTTTGTTTGAATATTTTGTTTGCAAATGTAGATTGCAGACAAATGAGGAACATCTCAGCAAGAAGATCACAGTTTTGAAAAACAGTGAGGAAGGAAGCCAGTGAAGGTTTCTAAAGAGAAAAGGAAATTGTGGCAGAACCTTGAGAATTCCCAACAGAGGTTGGATGAGAAGAGAACAGATGTGTTCTGAGAGGTTGCATAGGAGTGAAGCCTAAAGGAGCAGAGAGGAATGCTTAAGAGGTTCCAGACATAGTGGACTTGTACTTGCCAAAAGACCAGATCCAGAAAGAGGATTGGTGAGGTAAGTTGTGACAAGGAGGACTTGTTATTGCAGAGGTTTTAGTGCAGCCCGTGATGAGTGAGTGAGAACTCATGAAGGAGAAGATGGCTACTGATAATCATAGCAGAGAGAGAAAAATTTCTGAGAGAGGCCACAACAGAATGAAGATGAAGAAAGAGGATGCCAAGAAAGCTAGCATACAGAGACAGTTAAAGAGAGAAGAGTATGAGAAAGAGGTAGTTGAGATCAGGGAGCAGATCAACAAATTGGAACTGATGATAAAGGAAAGCCAGAGAGTTGGTTGGCTCATGAAGAAAAATTTAAAGTGGCACAGGCTATAGATGAGGAGAGAGCAGATGATACATGCTCAACAGAAAGAGAGATTACTCGGAATGATTGAGTATTTGGAGAAATACTTGAAGACTGAAGCTTCAAGTGAAACCAAGAGGTCGAATGACTTTACATCTGAAAAATTTTGTATGTTTGCAGGAAGAACATGTGGAGGAGGACATATTGTTGATGTTGTCACTAAGGAGGAAAATGGGGCAGCCAGATATTTTGTAAATTTCCATACACAGTTGGGGAAGAATTTTACTTTCCAATACATTGGAAGCAGAGGAGATTTAGCTTATGATGATGGCCAAAAGCTGGAATTTGAGCAGTCAATTGGACAGCTCGAAGAGACTTAAGAGAGGACCATTGAAGAATTTCTGAAATGTATAGAAGAATTGGAACAGTAGGAATATTTGATGATTAAATCATCAAATGAGACCATGGGGTCTTATGATTTTGAAACTGACAAGTAGTGTGTGGATGCAGGCATTGAAGAGAACAGTTCATATGATGAAACTGTAATGAGTGAAGCTGATAGTTTCCAAGTGAAGTATTATGATGATTATCTTCTAGATGAAGATCATATTGAGTTACTGCAACAAAAGGAATTCATAAATTCCTTGTTTATTGAAAGAGATTGTTTCAATGAAGATATGACAGTTATGTCTGATGATGATAAATTTGTTGTTAATGATGATAATGAAAAATTGCTTTTATTAAATGGCCAAATGAAGAGTGATGGACAAATAACTAAAGTTATTACAGGCTTGGGAGATCATAATTCCATTCTGATGGAAGCTGAAGAAGTAGTGACAGCACGAAACTTGACTTGTGATAAGGAGGGAGATAGTGAAGATTGTATGAATGTTTTCTCAGATGAGATGACAGATTTGTGGCATGAGTTAAGTGTTCTGGAGCAGAGGATAGAAGCATAGAGAATAAGTTTTCAGATTTTAAAGGCAGAGATGAATGAGAATGAGAAGGTTCATTTTTATGAACTAGAGCAAGGAAACATCCTTGAAGAGGATGATGCAGATGAGAGACTAACTGACAGTCTCGAGAGTTTCTTGGAGAATTGGAATTAGCATACTGATGTGCTGATGACAGAGCAGCAGATTAAAATGTTGCCAGAGGAAAGGTCAGAACAATAGATTGAAGTGTTGCTGGAAGAAATAACAAAGCAGCAGATTGAAGTGTTGCTAGAAGAAATGACAGAGCAACAGATTGAAGTGTTGCCAGAGAAAATGTCAGAGCAGCAATTTGCAGTGTTGCCGGAAGAGGAAGAGACACAGAAATTTTATAATTTTGATGTTTTTTTTATGATTGCAGGTACTGATGGAAGGACTAAGGAATGTTTAGTCTAGGAGAAGAAAAGAGATGATGACAGTGACTGGTAATTTAAATACTAGTCCAGAGAATTGCTGAAGTCAGAGAATGAAGAAATTGTCATGGGTGACAATCAGGAAGAGTTTTTCCATTGCAGAAAACAAGAGGGCATGGATGATTGGGTGGAAGTAAGCGTGAGAGTTCAGCAAGTAAGAACTGAAGAAGTAAGGACTGAGCAAGTAAGAACTCAGCAAGCATAATCAGAAGTAGAAGTTCAGCAATCAAGGGGAAGCAGTATCCAGCTGTCAGAAGACATATTAGATAAATAAATTGAATTGATAAGAAGGCTGATGGTGGAAGTGTCTGAGAAGAAGACAACAGCAAGAAAGCAGAGAAGCAGCAGCATCAAAAGGAAGACAGAAAGAGAATGTAAAGGTGCAGCCAGTGGAGCAATACATAATAAAATATGGAAGCCTGGAGAAGTGCAGAAGAAGAATATTGCAACAGATGATCAGTTGCAGAACAAAGTGTGGGATCCAGGAAGGCAAGAACTAAAGCACATGATCAGGAGATCATGATAAATTTTAACCTTGGGAGTCTGATGCAGGGGCATTAGGCCCAAGAAAATACTTTGTATTTTAATAGACATAGGGGGGTCTAATGTTTTTAATTTCTTGTGTAATTAGCAGTATTTTGAATAAATCTAGTGAGAAATTGTAAATGTTCCCAAATCATTGGAGAACATGAGGGGAAGTCAATTAGCTAGGAATATGAAGAGACAGTTCAGATTTAGGCTAAATTTAGGACTTTGATAATTTCAAGAGTTTTGTTGAGCGTTAAGGGAGCTGAATAAATTTATTATTAAATTGTATAAATAAGCCTCAGAGGCATTAAGCAGGATCAGAGCTGCAGAGAGTTAGGGTAGAGTTAGAAAACAGAGGTTGTAGCCTACGGGAATTTTGATTGAAAGGCTAATCATCAGAAAATCAGGTCTGTGTGAGAGAGGGAAGAAGGTCTCTTGTATTTGATTACATTTGTATATGTATATATGAAGAATTGGTTCTAAATTATGTGCATTTATTGATTGAGTTATGTATGGGTGAAATCCTATGTTAAGGATTTGATATGTGAAATGTATGCGTGAGGACTATTTTAAGTCTCTGTGTGGGAGCTTATATTTCCTGAATGCATTTGAATCTATGCTTTCAGTGGATAAACTAAGTGCGCATTTATTTTGTGTGAAGGGCTCTAAACATATTAGAAATCCATTCTGTTATTGTTATAAATATCATGTAAGAATCGTTGGATTCGATTTACTGAATCGATGTCGACTTAGTCAACCCCAATATAGAAATTTGTGGAAGACTGAGTATTGAATGGTATAACTCTTTGTATGAATGATTCAACAGAGAATCGGTGAGTTTTATGATAGAACGCAAGTAATGTCAGCATACGATTTTTGGTAAGGTGAGATCGTACAAATGAAACTCTTTCTGCTTTTGGATCGAAATTCCATTCGGTTGGCTCAAACCCTGTTCATATTTATGAAGCCGTAGCGAAGAGATGAAGGGTGAAATCAAAAAAATGAAGTGGAACCATGAAGGCTATTTTGAAAGCCAGACAAGTAGTCTCGTGCAATTCTTAAAGTGGTAAGTTGTTTTCACTTTTTGAATGTGATATCGTTTGTTGGAGGACACGTGGTAAAGAATGGTTTCCAAAAACCATTTTTATCGCGCGATTTTGAGAGGTTAAAGAGAGCGCAACTAAATTAAGCGATTACCGTCAGATTGGTTGGTTGGAGCATGATAAGTTATTCGTCGTTGGATATAATTGGTATGTTAGTGCTGGGACCCAAACTTTAATATGTAATGGTGGTTGGTATTTTAACCAAAGTTCGAGTTGTATAAAGTGCTATGGTATGAAATTCATGTGCAGGTGCATTGGTTAAGCAATGTCAGACTTGGGTAAGTTATAAAGGATTAAGGGCGCATATATATAATTGGACCAAGATCTATCTATTTAATATAAATTCTTGGCATTGGGTTGTTAAGTTGCGGCGTAATAGTTATATGCATTGTTAGTGGAATGTGTGGTTATGCAGGGTACCCCGACACCAGGAAACCAACTCCTATGAGTTAGGAGGAACATTTTGTTTACCATTTTGGTTCTCATAGCGGAACAAGTTAAGTAATCAGTTATGTGTTAAAATAAAAACGATTTTTTATATGATTGTGTAAATATCTTATGTAGATATTAAGAGGAAAGGAGCTTAGTGCTCAGAAAATGAATTAATGAATGTATAAGTTCATTTATTTTATTACTGATTTGTTTGAATGTCTTAGCAGAGGCTAGGATATTCCCATGGTGCATTGATTGACCATTGGTACGATTAGAGAGCTAGGTGCTCTCTGAGTACTTTTTGAAGTACTCTGTGGATGTCTTTAGCAGGAACTAAGACAGTGTGCACATGATGCATTAATTAGAGGGTTGGTGCTCTTTGAGTACTTATGGAAGTACTTTGATTAAAACATCTCTTGATATTACATGAATTTTTGATAGTTTCAAGTATTTCATTTGATTGAAACTATGTGACTAATGTGATTGAATTTGTTAGTCATACATTACAGGTTTTTTCCATGGAGTGTTGATGGGTTGTTTAACCATTCTCAAGGAGCTTGTGTAAAAGCCATCATTACTTCCAATAGTAATTGGTAAGTAATGGTAAGTTGGTATAGTAATTTTTCTATATTATTTTGAATTTGAATAATGGATAAGTGGTTAAAAATGGAAATGGAATATTTCTTGAGCTATACATGCTTATGACTATGGATAAAAAATTATTGTTTCAATTAATGGCATTTAAGGAAAAGAAAGTGTTTCATTGTGAAAGGGAAGGACCCCCTTTGAGTTTTTTATATTATTATATCATGAGTATAAGTTTAAGTTTCAGTGAGAGAAGCACACCGAGAACGGTGTTCTCTTCAAGGGGGGGAGTATGTAACAGTCCCTAATTAAACACGGTAAATAAATCTTACTTTAACTGTTTAATCAAGAAACAGTTGAAACTGAATTCTTGATAATGACCTCGGTATTTTTTATTTACTTTGGATCACTGGAGAGGGAAGAAAGAAAAGGGCATGGATTTATAGTCTCAATATATTGCCTCAAGAGAAAATCGAAAACTCTGCAAAATCATGGATCATGATCTTGGTTTCATCACTGGATTACTTGGTGTGGTCATCGATATGACAATCTGCCATATTCTTCATCAAATTTACATTGCTCTCACCTGCAAGAAAGAGTTGAACCCTCTTACTCATTTATTAAAGAGAATTTACCCTTTGGTTAGGCAGATGCTAGAATACCGCCTGCCATTAAATTGGAAGTAAGGGATTCTTAATGAGGCAACAGTTGTTAATGCATGGCTTAAACGATTGGAAGGACTTCTCCTTGAAGCATCAACAATGGCGCAGGAGTGCAGAATACTAAGTGATAATGTGTAGATGAACGAGTAGGTGATGAAGGCGAGAAAAGCTCCGTGAGGGTTTTGCTGGCGAACTAACATGGATGTTAGCCAATCGAGAATACACCAATTTATTCGACAACATACCAGACAAGGGGCACAATATTTCTGCGTGGCAATATATTTCTATGTGAAAGTTGTAAGAGAAACGGTTTGTGTATATAGGCTTCTAAAAGGTTCTCCAAATTCTCATGAAAGAAGATAGCAACATTATATCAAGCAAAGAGAGCAAAGCAATGCAAATTGAAGTGGCATAGCCAGATAAGTATCTCTATTTATTTTGCTAATCTTTTGAAAGAGTCTTGAAAAAGAATACATGGAAACCTTGCCCATAAGAAGACAAAGAAAACATGAAAAGACTATATATTGAACAGATTTCTTGGAAAGTACGTGCATTTTAATGGTTATTATGCTTAGTTTTTCTTTTGAGAAACAAGAACATGTATTTGCACGAATGAAAACAATAGTTAAAAGTCAGAATTCTTGAAAAAGAAGTGATAAGAAATCCAATATTATTTTCTTGAAAATGAATATAGATTAAAGACGGGTAATTCTTGAAATATTTTCATATGCGGTGAAGAAGAAAAGAGAAAATTTTTCTCACATTAATATTCTTGGAAGAGTTTTTAGGAATATGTATGCATACATTAACCATGTTGTGAAAATGTATATATATTTTACCATGGTGTTGTTAAATATTAATTATTTCATAAATCCATGGATAGTTAACCATGGTATTGGTAAAAATTAATTAATTAATAAATCCATGGGTAGATTACCATGGTGTTGGTAAAGATTAATTATTTAATAAACCCATGGGTATATTACCATGGTGTTGGTAAAGATTAATTATTTAATAAATCCACGGGTACATTACCATGGTGTTGGTAAAGATTAGTTATTTAATAGAAACATGGATAAAAGAACTATTTAGTTATATTTCTTTAGAAGAAAACACTGTGTGATTACTTTTATGTTATCATGATTATGATGTTAGTTTCTTTCGGAATAAGATCATGTCTATGCATGCAATATTTGTATTAGATTTCATTGGAAAGAATATACATTTGTATATGGGAAATGATAACAATTTTTGTTATCCTACATTGATTCTTTGGCAAAGAAGATGAATTACATGTACAAAAAACTAAATTAATGTTTTGGTTCCTTGATATATATGTATGGGTAATGTTGGTATAACATTTGGAGAAAAAGACATGTATTCTTATGCTTTATTCCTTTAGTTTTATGGAAATGAAACCATGTCTTTGCATGCCTATTATGTTATATTTCCTCGGAGAGGAATCATGAGTTTGCATACTCTATTATATTAAGTATTATGTTGGGCAATTAAATTTAGAAAACTTTATGCATTGTATGCATAGGAACAAAAATCATCATGTTAGCTTTAGCACCAAAAACAATAACTGAAGGGCTGGATTATTTTGCTAAAGTTTAAATAACACGAATGCACATTGTGTCATTTTCCATCGAAGGAATTCCTGGATAGTAGTAGTGAATTGTCTTGTATGAATGTAAGCGTGTGTGAGAAGTGTCATAATCATGTGGGAACTATTTTGAATTGATTATTACTTGCTCACATTAAGGTAGAGATGTTAGAAGAAAGCATGTTGTGATATTGTAATCACATCTCATGTATGCACATGAATAAGTGTTAATGGAACACTTAAATATTAATTATTTATTGATTAAGGCTTTAACTAATCATGCTATAAAAGCTTGTTAATGACATCAAAATAGGAAGGGATGGTAACTTATGAAAATGAAATATTATGCTTAACATGGTGGCAGATAAATGAGTAATGGTTCATGCAGATGGGTGCGATGGTTCACGCAGATGAGTGTGGACTGCAAGATGGTCCATTGTGCGTTCGTACGTTGTAGGTACATCCATGCCACCAAGATATGAAGATATGAAGACTAGTGGGTAAATGCTATCATATTTATTGTAATGGCTTTAAGCTAGATATTTGTATATTTCCTTGTAAGATTTATAAACTATGGTTAAGGGATGGTCTCCCTTATAAACCATTAAGTGAGGGTTGAACACCCTCACGAGTGTTTAATAATAAAATTAAATGTTTGCTGGTTTTCACCCTACGGGGTTTCCAGGGTATATTGGTGTTCAATGATGTGATTGATTATTGTGTCCAGTTGATGATGTTGATTCTTTTCTTGTTGTGATGTGCATAATGTCAAGTATGTGATGACTACATTAATAATGAATGAATGCAAGGTATCTCATACAGTTTTACGTTAATGTACCATAATGGAGTTTGTTAATGGTTAAGCAACTTACTATCCTTACGCTAAGGGTACACTATGAACGGGTGAACGTTCTATGTAATGATGAGTAAGTAATATTTAATAGTGATTTGGATAGTTACCCGTGGGTAACTTGTATAATAAAAAAATTTAACTCCTGGCATTTCCATGTGAAGTTATCGGTGTATGTTACAAAAACGTGCACTTAAATGGCCTGTAATTTCATTGTGTTGATTCTTGTGCCAATCTCCTAAAGAGGTATTCATATATATTTTTAGATTCAAAAACTAAGAAATTTCATTTTTGGATCTCAAATTTAACTAGAAGAAACACAAAAATGGCATAGAATTTCATGTAACTACCACCCCATGCTCATCTTTGCAATTTCATATATGCATTTATCTTTTAAAATTGAGAATTTTAATATTTGGCTATGGTCTATTTTTTACTAAAAGAGGTTGCATATAACTTGTGTGAATTTCATGCATTGCAACTTCTTGCTCATCTCCCCAATGGATATCCATATCTACTTTTAGATTTGTAAATCAAGAAATTTCACTTTTGAACCTTAGATGCACAAGAATGACTTGAAATTTCATACAATTACAGCCCGTGATAATTTACCTAATGTGTATCCAAATCTACTTTTAACATTTAAAACTAAACATTTTCATCTTAGATCTCAATTCAAATTTAAGGAAAAGAGACATTTAAATGGCCCAAATTTTCATACTATATAAGCTTTGTGCTAATCTTCCAAAAAGATATCTATATCTACTTTAGTATTTAGAAACTTAGAATTTTCATTTTTGGACTTCAGATGGATTTGGACTAAAAAGAGGCACAAAAATGGCCCAGAATTTCATGCAATTACTAACCAGCCTTTTAATCGTCTTCTAATATCTAAAGGTAATTAAAACGTCAGCATATATCATTTCCAAATTGGAGTATGTATGGAGCCTGCAAGTTGAGATGCATATACATGTAGGCTATACTTCATACTTTTACTAGTTTTTCCAGATTCAAGGGTCTATGCAAATCACAACACACTATTATGTAAAGTAAACTATTGAAAAATAAATCACATTACATATTGTGAGAAAATAAATTGCAGAAAAGTAAATCACTTTACACATTCTTAAAAGTAAATTGCAGTGAAAAAAAAAATCATACCACACATTGAAAAGAAAGTAAAGCAATGTAAACTAAAACACACTTAAATTAAATTAAGTGAATTAACCATAAATATTTAACAAGAAAATAAACTATGTTTATAAATACATTGTCAAAATAGATATTTAAAAAAGATAAACCGTGTTTCATAAATAATTAAAAATAAAATCATAGAAATAAATATTTATGGAAGTAAATGAAATCACACGATAAGAAATAAAAACTACCTAAACTACTCCATACAACATGGTATTAATATTAACCAACATTTATATTAAATTCTTCCTCAACTTTTATAACATAAAAAATAAATAAGAATGAAATTGGTATTTAAAATAAATAATAACTCTTACATTCCAACCTCAATGCCTTTTTCTCTTCCAAGCGTCTTTAAGCAAGGAAAAAGTTGATATTAAAGCTCATACTCTTTTTTACACATCAACTTTCTTTAAAATGGAAATAACAAATGTTTGAAAATAGACCCACATGAGAATCAACAAATCTCAAGCGGTTATAACCATTTACAACATTATAAGCATAGAAAATGATTTCTTCTGTTCATGCTAATTAGAAATTAATTTTGGAATGTCAATTTGTAATAAGTTACGCGGGCCATGACAAATAATATGGGTTTTCTTTTGACAAAATAATTATTAATGGGTTCTCTAAGAGATATCTTTAATTTTATAATAAAAATGTATATGAACACATAAAAATATATTTCACAATAATTAAAACTATAAAATATATATTGTATTTTTTTTCTCAAATGGTTGCATCCGTAACATGTTAAATATGCAACACATGGATTATTAATTGGAATTTGCCTCAACTTGTGGTAAAAGATCTTGAATTAATATCTTATCAATTTGTGCATGTTAAATATGCAACACATGGACTATTAATTCGAATTTGCCTCAACTTGTGGCATAAGTTATTGAATTAATATCTTATCAACTTATCGAAAAATAATACATTATTCATACATAAATACAATGTATACCATTATCTTAATGTTCATTAGATTATTAAAAAAATGTAATGGAAAATAATTTATATCAAAATTATGGTTTTAAAGATCAAGAAGAATAAGTATTGAGTTATTGGTAAGTAAAAAGATATGTAAATAATGACGAAAATATGAGCAAAAAAAATATAATTCTAAGGCTCATTAATTACGACCTTGTGCTCATCTCCACTATGATATTCATATCTACTTCTAGCTTTTAAAATGGGGAATTTTAATTTTTGGGCCTTTGTTTAAATTTGACTAAAAGAGGCACATAAATCACACAAAATATTATGCAATTGCAACTCCTTACTTGTCTCCCTAGTGGTTATCCATATCTACTTTTAGATTTTCAAAACGATATTTTTCATTTTTAGACGGGGAATTGATTTTGACCAAAAAAAGTGATGTAAACCAGAGCCACAACTAGATAACACATTCATACAAAACATGGAGAATTGGATTCATAGAGTATCACATGTATTCTTATTCCAATTAATCTCCCAATTATGATGCTTACAACTCCTTTATATAAGGAATATTTCTATCTAAATAGATCTTCCCAATTCTACGAAAATCAAAACCACTCCTATTCTTACGCTAATACCCCTAACTATATGCTAAAACAAAGTACATCATACTTATTTAGCTCATTAGGTGCATTTAGGAGGTTGTGGAAAACCAAACCCTCCATATATGTCTGAGTCTAGAAGTACCTAGAATAAAATACATTTACTCTCATGCTTCCACATCAAATTCCCAAGGTATAAAAGGCATGTTAAGGGGCTTTGTCCTGGGAGTCTTTAATGTTCCTATTCAACAGTTTAAACCTTATCATTTTCAGGTACATCTATGAAAATGTATTATGCTCTTGGATGCCAAAGTTGTGTGTTGTTGATGTACACTTGCTTTGTTGTTTTGTTGCTTTGCTACTATCTAAAATTTTCTAAGATCCTGTAATTTACTTTCTTGTTGTTCAATTTCCTACCTTTCACAAGAACCTTCAATTGACTAATCATTGCGATTTATTTTCATTTTTATCCTTCAACTTTCTCATTGTTTCAAACTTATTCAACTTTTTTTTCCATCATATTCTTCATGTGTACCAATATTGTTGGGAAATCTTGGATGCTCCTTATAATTGACTTGAATTATGTCTACAACCTTTGTATAGTCTTCGTCAATCTTGGGATTCGGTAACCATTCTTCTATAAATTTTAAATCGTCCTCAAAAATTTTATCTCTTTTATTCCATCTATTGGAATCTTCTTGATGGTTTCCTATTCTATGGTTTCATGAAAAAATTATTCCTCTTCTTTTACAACAACTTATGGTTGTTGTCCATATTTGTAACCTACATAAATTCAATACACGCACAAACCCTTAGTTTTAAAACCATGAAAATCCTGTCTTTGTTGATGCCTCTAGCATCTCTTCCTTGGGATGGTATAAATCCTCCCAACTCTCCATAATAATTTCATCAAGTCTCTCATCTTCTTCATCATATTCTCCTAGTATTTCTCCCTTCTTTGGTTCACAAATTTGAACTTCTTCCTCTTTCATGTATCTCTATCCATATGAAGTTCCTTTGAGTATTTCCTTTGTTTTTACCGAAGCATTCATCTTATATATTGATTTCTTTGCATACACTTTCATAATAGGCCATTTGACCCTTTTATTTAACTTTCAACCATGATTCAAGTTCTCTTAGTAGCTCCCTTAAAATACTCAATCTCTCTTTTAGCTCAACAACATCTTTCTTTGTGCCTAACTCATTATTCTTGGCATTTTCTTTCACTAAGCGATTCCTTTTATGATTCATTTCCTTTCAATAACTCTTGTAGTTTTTTCTAATTTCAATGTGTCTGCCACACTTCTATTGCACTGCTTAGGTTCCTAAACTATTCTAAATTTGTTTCTTTCCTCAATTAACTTTCCTATGCATCCTTATCCAACTTCTTTCTCCACGAAATCTCCTTCTGCATAGATTCTTTGTGAATTTTCTTGAGTAGTTTTCTTTCTTTCAAATGATATCTGTCTACAATCTTTATATCATAAATATTCAACTTTGTGACCTTATTAAATGGAAAATGAAAGCATGCTACATGAAAAAAATCGTTGACCGTGAAATTAAAATGTGATTCAAATTTGACCCTTTTTTGCTCCAACATTGGGAGTATTTTTTTTGGATGACAATGGGTTAACTAATCGGTCCTACTCCAACTACATTTTTTTTTTAATCTTTTATGATCCTATAGTCCATCCAAAAAACACACATATATTAGTTTACAATTGTATATGTATATGTGTGTGTGTGTGTGTGTGTGTGTGTGTGTGTGGTTAGCTCAATTGGTCGAGTCCCCATCATTTAAGAACCTTCTCAATTGAGAGGTCACTATTCAATTCTCTCGCCGCTCTCGAGATCAGGCTTGTGTGTATGGTTAGCTCAATTGGTCGAATCCCCATCATTAAATAACCTTCTCAATTGAGAGGTCACTATTCAATTCTCTCACCACTCTCGAGATCAGGCTTCGTGGTTGAGCCATAATTAATCAATCCCTATGAAAAATCAATAAATTATCGCTTATTTAAATCAATTGGTAATTATCCAATGTATTTAATTCTGAGAAAAATAATAAACTACAAATACTGAATAAAAACATGATTGCAATATTCAAGAAAAAATAAATTGTAGAAACTCTAATAAGAAAGCCAATCACAAAATGGACACAATAATTTTGGACAAAATGTTCGTGGAAAAACACCAGAGGGAAAACTAGTTCTTCAAATGAGGGTTGTATTATTATCTTCATCCAATTCTGAAACATACGAATATTACAATACTATTTTTGAAACCCTAGAAAAGCTTCGGAAAAATATTTATTCACCTCCACAAGTTGATCTAATCAATGGAAGACTCATGGCCTCCCTCGGCAACCTCACACGGCCTCTCCTAGAAAATACAACATGTACATCCTCACATGTGTGGATCCTCTAGCTCTCTAATTCTCACGGCCTAGATGAAATTATCCTCTCACCTATGTTGGCAACTCATATGACTCTCTTGGAAATATTTACGACCTCCTCTTATAAATCTCATCCTCCACAAGGAATCTCGGCCTCTCTGGGAGAAAATTCAACCCTCATAGAATCCTCACAGCCATAATTAATTAGCCTCCATGTCTGCAAAAAAAAAATGGTATAATTACTCCTCTAAATATCAGAAATTGGAAGAATATCGATGAAAGAAAACTCCAAAAAATATTCACTACTTAAATTGTTGTTGAAACCCTCACAGGTGCCAAATCCCAATGATCATTCTCATGATTTCCAAATATGCCCATCAATTTCCTTTATAATCTCTCATTGAGAAATTAACAACAAAGATCTCGATATGAAACTATCTAATTGATGGCTAAGATCACTTAGAAACTTTTAGAAGTATCTAGAGGAAAATCAACCATGTATCAATTATTAATAATTAATCAATATTTTTCCCTAAGCTAAAACTTAGGAAAATAATTTAAAATTAATTAATTAATTTAATCAATTAAGACATTTCCATTCAAAAGAATAACTTGGGCTTGGATATGTTTTCTACTATTCTATTCCTAACCTCACTGACATCACCTAAGGCTAGAACACTTATATGAGCTACATCAACCAAAACTCCCTCTTAGCAAAGAAGGTGTTCTACGTTGTACACCATCGTGGTTTGTGCTCACATCTGGAACACCTATCACCTTGAGTATCCCATTACCTATTTTCACTCGTCGCATGTCACCTTGAGAAGTGATGAGTGAAAACTCATCCTTCATTAGTCTAGAAAGTTCATCTACAACTGTCGTTTTCTACCTCTCACTATTTTTGTCACTTTTCTTCTTGTGTGGGAAATTGTTGCAGTAATGGCCAAACTCGTGATAGTCATAGCATTGGATCTTCAACATGTGCTTCTTTTCCCCCTTGGATTTAGACCCTTTACTATATGCCTTCTTCACTTTTCCCTTTATCACACGAGAAACATTATCATTTTCATCTCTCATCTACTTGGAACTATTGCTAGTACCATTATTTCTCTCACAAGGCTTAACCAAATTTCCTCTTCTATGAAGTCATTCCACAAGAATTCCCAACTAGGAAAATCAGATCTTCCACTAACCACATTCATGAAAACATCCCACCACTTCCAAAGCCCATTTAGGGTTGTTCTCGCTAGCTCTTCATCATCAACCTTCTCTCCAATGGTTTTTAGCTCATCTCTGACTTTCCTTATGTGGGTGAGATAGCTAACAACATTTTCTCCCTTACTTTTTTTATTTTTCCTGAGATTCTCTCTTAGGATCATTTTCCAATTCGTATTTTATCCTACAAAAATTTTTTGATGGCATCCCACATCTTCTTGCCCATATTTTCTTCAGCCAAATGTGGAACTATGTGGTCTTTGACCCCATATAGGATAATATGCCTGGCCTTGGCATCATCTTTCTGGTACTCATGCAAGATGAAAGGATATATTGGTACAGTAATACGTGTCGTAGAAACTCCTTCATCCCATCTACTCTTTCAAAATAAGTAAGGAACTGGATTATCTAGACACCAAAGTTAGATGTTTCATCTAACCTATCTTGATCCCTCAATCCTACTAAATCCATTATTGAAGCCCTCAAGAGAAATAAATAATATCTCCTCTACCAACTAATAAAGTATATGGATAACATATTGGTCTCCATATAAAATTCAAATCAAACCTATGGAAGCTAATCGACCCACTGGAAGAAACTCGACTCGCCTCGAGATATTCATACACCTAAAAATACACGATGACCTAGTTTTGAGAAAAAACAAGTTGGAGAATTTTTTAGCACTTTAGCTAGATAAAATCACGAGAAACATCTTAACACATATTTTTTCTATCACCATGCATCAGATATTATTTCATCCTTCACTATTTTTCATTTCTAACCCTAAAGCAGCTCAGTTTCTTAGTTTTTTCTACCACATCCACAACCAAATCCCTCTCCATCAGCAACATTTGTTCCTCCATAAATTATCAAAGTCTCCTCACTATTTCATAATTATGTTTTAGTGAGCATGAGGGACCTTTGTGACTACTATAGGAGACCACACAATTCTTTAGCAGCCTGCAAAGATCCTGCAAGCTCAATGTCCAAAACAGCAAAAATATTCCTAAAGAAGACCACATCCTCCAAAAATGTGTCAACGTCTCTAGATCAAAAACATCAATAAAATCACTCATTCTATATATGAAAAATGGGACTAAGAAGCTACAAGATTTCATGTAAGCTACTACAATACTATATGTTCACCAACAACACCTGCAAGTACACAAAAAACAACATCTAGCATCATGAAAGGTAAGCATCAGGTAGGAAATCTTTGTCATTTGCCCTAAAAATTCATTCAAAAAATAATGAAACATTATTTATAAAAAAAGAGAATGGTTTTATAGCCAAATAAACTAGCATAGGTCTCAAACCATTTGGTAGACAAGCACTTTGTCTAAAATTTATTCCCATGGGTGGGAGAATCAATCAGACAAAATCGATGATATTTTGGAAAGGCGGCAATTCTCGCCTACTGATGATGAGTTAAAGTGGGTTTACAAGTTACAAAAAGGATAATAGGTGTAGGTGGGGTGTGAAATCTCTTGACGATTAATTCCCCTTGTAAACATTGTAACTCCATGTATATATGTTGATGGGGCCCAACCCTCACATCGATTCAGCACTCACAAGTTATATTAAATAACACACACAGTTATCGGAAAAGTTATTTATGGTTTGTTTCAACAGTTGTAATACATTACACTTTGAATTAAAATTTAAAATAAAAATCTCGGACCTCCTGTCATCCGTAAGATCTGGTAGCTGTGATTGATTTGGTAATTAATTTCAAACTAATTGTTTCGTCCTGTTGTCTGGCTGGACTGACACATGTCAGTGTCTCTCGATCCTCGCCCTTTCGTGCGGTAACAGTCTTACCCTATCAACTGTCACTCATTCTTTCATTCTTTGGTTTCGCCGTGAGGATTTCACCTTGCTCGTTCTTGTGAGGGTTTTGTGTCGACTTTCACTCCATTGTTCTGGAATTTTGTTTGGCCTTTCAATGTTTATGGCGATGATAATGCATCAGTTAACTTCTTCAACGGGGTTTGTGATTCTACGCAGCTGAACTAACTCTTTTTTTGTGCTTAGTCACTTTACATGTGTATCGTTGGCTCGAGACTGTATTTCATTTTTTTCAGTGTGTTTTCTTTTGTTGCCTGTAGCTTATTCGTTTCCTTGGGTTGCAGGTAGAACCCGCTGTGGTTTCCTTTCAGCTCGTCCTAGTCCTACTCGGCGCCAAAAAGGTAAGCTAACTCTCCTTGATTCAATTTCTCTGGCTCTTTTTCCTCGGCTCTGACACGCTAGCTCCTTGTGAGCAGACTCTAGTGGGTTTCGACCCAAATGTCCAGTCCAGTTGTGCTCGGCGTACTCTCGTCTTATCCCAGGTAACGGGCCTCAATCTTTCTCGTTCCTTTTTTTTTTTTAACACAGTGAATATATATTAAATTCCAACACTGATTTATTCTTGTTTTTTTGCAGGCAATCTAGACCTTCGTTTTTCTTAAACCCTTCGGCTCAGTTAATTTTTCGGCCTCCAATCCAAAATGGGTAGGGTCACTCCTCAATTTAGCTCTTTATTAAGCAGAATTGGGCATCTTTCTTAGTTTGCAAGTTATCTTAGTCTTCTTACTTGTTCTTGTCAAAAAAAAATTAGGGTTTGTAATTTAATTCCCGACCTCTTCCGTTCCTTCGACAAATGTCTGTAACTCTATGTAGTTCGGCCGTAGGGTTTTGGGTTTTAAAAACCCACCTGCAACTTCTTCTTTTGTTCCGAACTATTATGTAACTATTGTATCGTGATCCCTCGAGACTTGAACTTTGTTCAACAGAGCTGTAGTTCAATGTAAGTTCGATGGGTTTGTCTGTGATGCTGGCCTTCCAATGCATTCCAAATTATGTATGCCACTCAACCAGTTTCTGTTATACATTTGTAACGTCTGTTTGCATAATTGTCAGTCTGCAAAATTCTCCAGTCGATTTCAATGTCCGTGAGTCCTTGTCTTCACACACTCCTATTGCAATCTTGAGGGAAATAATCGGTTGTCGTGTAAATGCGTTAGTAATCTGACAGTGAAATATATCTAAAACAAATTATGATTCTTGTGTGACACAGATGGTTCTTGAAACAGAACTCTGTTTCTGCTTGTTATTATTTCTCTTTCTTTAGATGGATTCCAGAAATCTCTCTACAAAATGTATATTTTTTCTTTTTGTATCTTGGTAAGAAAAGGTAGTTTCCAGATTGAAACTATCATGCTGTTCGGTTACATTACATTCTTGTTTTTCATCCTTTTAATAATGAAATGAGCTTAAAAGTGATAAACAGTTAACTAAAACTACAGAATCTAATTAATCTCCCTAACTTAAAGACAATCTCCTAAAACAAATTTGAAAATTACAGGTTCAAAGACCTGTCAAAATAACACACGTAACAATGAGACAAAACATGCTTTTGTTTGTCTACCCTGAGTTAGATGCTCCTGCATCATATGTAGCCATAAATTAAAATGGCTAAGATAAAGGGACATGAATTCCAGAGTTTGAGGAGGGAAATTTCTTGAGGAAGTTAGTTTTTTTGAATATCAGTCATGGGTTGATTGAGTGGCTCTAGTGATATGATTAGA
This sequence comes from Pinus albicaulis, assembly GCA_034641835.2. Classification (NCBI taxonomy): domain Eukaryota; kingdom Viridiplantae; phylum Streptophyta; class Pinopsida; order Pinales; family Pinaceae; genus Pinus; species Pinus albicaulis. The sequence goes on along the minus strand of CM076578.1, from coordinate 1,010,324,271 downwards.
TATTAAATAAATATATAAATGAAGGTTGTTCCCATGTTCTCTTTGAGAAATAGTTACAAGAAAACAGAAGGAAAAAAATTAATGAAGAAATATGGGTTCTACTAGCCATGAGGAGGGCCTACGCGGACCTACAAAAAGATAGTATATGGTTGGTAAGTGGAAATAAAAAGAGAAGTGGAGGCTACGAGGCTCTGATAGAGGGAATATCATTCAAAATTCATATGCATATGAAAAACAAAGGGGGGAATTAAGTTACTAGGATAATTCAAAAAACAAGAGAGTCATTAGTGTTAGTCTAGTTGAGAAACTCGTAACCTTGATAGTTGATAATCATAGTGCATAACTAGGATTATATCCTTTATAAGAAACCCATAAGGCTTGCTAGTTGATAATCACATAGTAATTTTAGATGATAATCTAGTTGAGAAACTCAGAAGGCTTGTTAGTTAATAATCATTTAATAGTGGTTATGCCTTACAGGGATGATAAAACCATTGGAGACTATGTTGGTTGATAAGTTCTAAGAGGTTGAGGCACCCAATTCTAGTGGATTGATAACATCCAATGGTAGTCCAAAGGGATGGGTTGAGAATATATGTGGAAGCACCACTAACACGTTGTTGGAGAGTGCACTTATATTCCTATAGGAATAACACAACTTATAAAACCTCCTTATTATTAACTATATCTCTCTCTCCAAGTCTGAATCGAGAATTTCTATTTTTAAATTTCTAAATATGTTTTGATGTTATAATATAATCCCTTCTATGTAAATGACGATGTTACTTGTGTTATGTGTGATTGTGGATAACAGGTGGGCGGAGGTGAGGTAACCTTGAGACGCCTTGTTTCAATTGATAATATCGGTTTTAAATTCCTCTGAAAGTGCTCTACGTCAAGCTCTAGAATATGACTAGAGGGTGACAGCTACAAGTAATCTTCGATACAGCTTGTCTAAGATTGGGTGGAGAATCAAAGTCCCAACCTTATTTATTAGGTTCTTCAATACCAAATAAGTGTGTATCCAACTTTATATACTTGTGCTTGTGTTGTAAATATTCTGTATGTATTAAGTGCATGAAATAATATTGAAGGATGGTATTTCATTTATGTTTTTGAGGAGTGGCTAGATCATGTGTGGTTGTGCAATAGTGCTTATTATGCATAATGTGCAAGTGAATTTTATATGTCTGCTTACAAGCTTATTCATATTCCCTTATGAAGGTGTGGAATTTTATTTAGGGAGAAATATGGAATGGTGATGGCTTGTGTAATACTTGAGGAATGTTCTAATTTATGTCATTTAAAAAGGAATGGTTGTTTGGTATTTTTTCTGTAAGTGTTTCACAAGCATGAAACACGTTGAATTATGATCCTCAAGGATAACTGAATCTATACATTTATTTATAAGATACATGTGTGCAATTATGGCATGTATTGTTGTTTGCATTCCCAGCTTTGTGTTATTGAGGTTTTATTAATGAATATAACTCATATATGTGCATGAGTAAAATGGGGAGTTGGCTAAGCTACCATGTAATATTGTAGATTACATTTTCATGTGCTAATTATTTTGCATGTTTCAATGAGAAATTCATTAGGCTAGGTTGAGTTTGGAAAAAAATCATAAACCTAAAAAGGAAGAAACAAGTCCTTAAGATCTAAAAGTAGAGAGGCAAAGGCGCAGGTGCTCGCAGCCTTAGTAAAAAATTTTAAATGTTATAAGTAAAGAAACTTAGAAAAAATTCAACATTGAATGTTGGGCAAGAACCACCAAGTTAGCGAAGTTGAGGGTTGGGCTATTTGGCCCAAAATATATCATTTAAGGTGTGCATGTGCCTAATTAATGATTTTGGTCGAGTAGTTCGAGTCTCATGAACTTGTCGAGGTGAGACCCGCCAAGTTGGTGAGGTTGGGAATCAATAGGTCAAGACAAAATCCTTTGTCATGCCAGAAAAATAATCTGAGTAGCTTGAGTCAGATCCAGACCGAGTAGTCATGGGATCGGGTTAGTCAGAGTTAGAAGTTGTCAATACCTTAGGAAAACAACTTGAGCCACGAGGAGACCATATGGCCAGGTGCTAGGACCAAATGTTGGGGCATTGGCACTGATTAACAACGGGTAATCTGTGATGGATCCATTCAAAGGCTATATTGGTATGTGCATTCCATTTTCATACTAGGTTTTATTTAATTTTGTTCTTGGTGTTAGTAACTCAAACCTAGTTGCAAAAAAATTAGAGGAAAAACTTGATAGACCTTGTGCCAACCTTCTTTAGAATGGATTCCTTCAAATTTTACTCTATTTCCAATAAAACCTTTGTTGCTAAGAGATTTTTTTTCCTTATTTATTTTCTAAGTATAACTTCCGTAGAAGGATCATCAATTTTTTATTTTGTGGGAATTTTAACTATAGGTCTACAAATGCAGTTATAAATTGTGTCTTCTAAAGGCCCGCCTAATATATTTAATTCAAGACTTGTTTTGGCATCCCAAAAAATTTAAATTGATTTAAGAATGACCTCAAATGCAGAATATGATTTTATCATGGATGTTATTTTTCATATGTTACAAGTGCAAGTTAGTTGACTCTCATGTTGATAACTATACTTTGTTTTCATGAGGGCATGTAAAATTGAAAGAATGTGGAAGAAGAAATGGTAGTTGTATTTGTACATGGAAACCCATATTCTATTGTATTAATTCATATCCATGCACGGGAATAATAGGCTCCCAAGGAAAAGAAGAATACTTTTGGTAATTTCTCACTAATTTGCACTATTTTTCCATATAAAATGCATAAATTGATTCATGGATATCTCCCAATTCATGCATCGAATGCCCGTGAAACTTGGAGGAGGAAGAATTATGGTAAGATGAACAAACATGAAAGTTTTCATTCAAACCCAATTTATAATTTTTGAGAAATTAAGCATCATCACGTACAACCATTTTTCTTATATCTCAAGATTTGTGTATCAAATTAGCACAAAACTTCGAGTGGGGAAGCATTAAGGTAGGATGAACAAAATTGCAAAGTTTCAAGAAAAAAATTGTAGAAATTCCGTGTAGATTCAAATTGCTAATTGTAATTTGCTAAAACAATAGACTGGAATCTACTCTACCAATTGTAGAAACCAATTTAAATGATCACGAAATCATGAAGCATAAAAGAGAAAGAATTCAATCAATACATTACACAATGACTTCCTAGGGAAAGCCAAAGCTAAAAAACCTCTCTATCTGTATCTTGCATTAGTCAGAAAATATGAGAATATTACAATGCTTTTCTCAAGCCTGAGAAACCTCTACACTATCTCTATCTGTCTCACTGCTTCCTAGACTAACTCTTGCCAACACTTAGACAATTTCCTAGCCTTCAAAGCTCCTACTTCCTTGTGTTTTTCTATGAGGAATTCAGCCCCATTTAATAGGAATTTTCCTCTATTGGATTGTGAAGTTCCTTTAGTATCTTCCTATGACTGCATGCACAATCTATACAACCTGAATAATTTTACAACTGATAGTCCACTTCCCTTGAACTCCAATATCAACTAAGTAACTTTCAGATCGTACATGCATGAGTTATTTCTGGCTGATTTATCAGTTCTCTGGTTGATCATTGAGTGTGGTTCAAGTTCAACTTCCACACTTTGACCTTCCACCAGTTCCTCCAACAGTTGGAACTAGTTAAACTGAATTTAACTAAAATAAATTGAATTAATTAATTACAACTCAAAATAAACTCAACCAAGGCTCCTAAAAAGTAGTAAATGTTAGCCCGGGTATTTCAGTGATCAAATGACTCTTTCAGTTGTTTTCCATTAGGTCATAGGTCAAAATTTTTACTTTTTCAAACCATTTCTCAGAAATAGTTTTGGTCACTGAAGAAGGCTAAACTATGTATGCTGCTCCTTCATTTCATTTATCATCATCATTCAAGAGGTCTAGGGTTATATCATTTCATTTAATTTAGGTAAAGTCTAGGTTCAGCCTTACCTTTGGAAAAATCTTCAAAATTTCACTGAACATAAGGCAGTAATCCTCCATTTCATCCGTCAAACCCTAATGAAGGATCAAGTAAGTTTATGTAATTCAAATAAAGTCATATTTCTTGATCCATATGGCTCAAGTTTCAAGAAAAAGTTTCAAACATCTCATCTCTATCTCAATGTCTCTTTTAAAGGATCAAAAAGTCACCATCCACTATGAGAGCTCCAAGGGAGGTCATTTTGACCTATTGTCCTAGTCAAATGCAAAATAATGTCATTTCAAGCTTCAAAGACATCTTATCTATTTTGAGGAGTCACTATCCAATGTGAAAGTTCAAAAGTGTTCAAAGGCAGTCTCACTGTTTCATGAAAGGAGAAGTTATGTCTCATAAAAAGGGAAAAAAGTGTCCTCATTTTTCATTCGAAAAGCACATAAAGTCACTTAAAATGTCATAAAAACACCTTGAGTGTCAAAGCTTTAAAGGAGGTCAATCTGCCTTCTCATCTCATTTGAAGGGGTAATAGTCATTTTTTAAGTGCAAAAGGGTTAAAAGTCGCCTTTCATGTCAAAATGTTCAAAAAGTGTTATTTTGTCTTCTTACCTCATTTGAAAAAAGCCAGCATGTCATCCTCCAATTTGCAAAAGGGTTAAAAGTCAATATAAATGTCAAATGAAAAGGTAATATTCATTAATGTTTATAAAGGGTGAGTGAACTTCATGTTTATTCATTGTTACCCTTTCCACATATAAGAAAGTAACCCTTCACTCTTTTAAACTCCAAATCCAAACATTAAAAATTTGTAGTGTACCTAGAGGGGATAATATAGGGTACAGAGGGAGGTACCCAAGGGAATAATATGATGTAATAATATAAGAATGATAAATAAATGGGCCATAGTTAATAAATAAAGTGGTTAACCCACATTATGTAAGGGACCGCATGTAGCTAGGGAATAAAGTGATAAGCCCATTGTATTGGATGTATGGTATTGAGAGACCCATGGTAACTACCCATGGTATTGCATATATGAAACCTATATAGAGGCTAGAGACTCTCCATTGAGAGAGGTCAAGGATTATTTTATGGGCAAGCATATGGCTTGTGGAGTGATCTCCTTCCTTAAGGAGTGAATGTATGGTGTTGCCCTACCTTAAGGGTTTTGATATTAATGAAGATCTGAAGTTTTGTCTTCTATGGTGTTATTTCATGGGCATATTTTCCATTTCTATACATTTTCTTATCGGATCTATTACAAGTGGTATCAGAGCACTTTCTTGGGCAGAGTTTGGAGATTTGTTTTTTCATTTTTTGCAGGAAATTTTTGGGCGGCGAGTTTGTAGAGCAGATCTGGAAAATTTGGTGAAAAATTTTCAGAAATAAATATTAGATCTGGATTCCTTATCGAAAAATACCCAATTAAAAAAAAAAATCAGTCGAATCGGAGTTCGGATGAGGGTGATATCGCTGATTTAAATTCAGCTATGTTGCAAAAATGTTTCTGATGGAAATTTGTGTACGGCGGATCTCCTGACGTTTTTAGTAGATTCTGGTGCACAATTTTAGACAACCAATTACGAATCTAAGCTCCCCTTGAAAAATCACCCGATTTCAAAAAACAAATCAGTCAAATCGGAGTCCGGATGAGGGAGTTATCACTGATTTAAAATCAATCATTTTTTCAAAAAATTTGTGATGGCGGGACAGTTGCAGCGCAAATTTGTATTTCTAGAGCGCCTAGATCGAGATTTCAATGGTTAGATGCAGAATGGATTTTCCATTTTCAAAAACGGGTTATAATAAGGATTCTGAGTTATATTGACCGAGTAATGTCCATTTTAAATTTTTTCCAAAGTAAGTGATTTTCTTCAAAACCCTTACTTTATTTTATGGATTCTCGCAAGATGAAGTTTACAGGAAAAGATGATGGCCCTACTATTGAATATTTTTTACAACATCTCAAGGCTCAATACCGAAGTTTTTGGATATGCTCCATAGGGCTTCATCTAAAATATGAGGCAAATAAATGGTGGACCTCACTTGACAGCGCAGTGAGGAAACTTCCCGAGAAAAAACTTGAAAAAGTCATTTTGGACAAGTGGTCTAAAGCCGGAAAGAAGGACAGCAAGAGCCATAAAGACTTATTTTCTACTAATATTTCCATATTACGGGTTCATGGAAGTATTCAGAAAGAGAACATCGTTGTGTCTATCATTCCTAGTTGCAAGCATAATTGTATTAATGTGAATTTGGCTAAAAAATTGCAAGTTCCAGCAAAGCATATTGAAAACACACAGGTTGATAATGAAGATGTTCAAATTTATAAAGATTTGAAGATTTCTATGGATAAGTATGTGTTGCATTCTGATTTTTATGCTTCAGATATGCCTGTTGTGGATGTTGTTTTGGGACATCCTTGGATGGAATCCGTTGGTACTGTCAATTTTAATGTGCAAAAGAAATTCATGAAGCTCTGGTATAAAAAGAAGAAAATTACATTGCACGATATTGGCATTAGGAACCATGCAAAGATCGAGGAGGAAGAAGAAAAAATATCTAATGACACAGACACATCAGATGATGAGCCTTTGATGGTAGACAGCCAAACACAGACATCAAAGCAATTACCAACAAAAGAACCAGACACCACTCCATCACCAATAATGGAGGAATTAAGGAAAGATATTACATCAGTTAAAGCTTCAACATATCACCACCCGCATCACCTAGCAAGATGACAACCAGCAAGGTGGCAACGAATTAGCAACAAGGACAACAACCCCTGGACAACACATAGAGAGGTGCGACGATCCACTAACAACACATCAACAATGAAGAACCACCAGAACCCGCTTCCATCTCAAGCGAGCGAGGCACCGACTAGATCAAGTGTTCACCTTTCCCTTGGATGGCTAGATGCACATGAATGGTACCAGTGGAATATTCTTTTGAGTAGATCTTATTATTTGTGTTCTTCTCATGTTTCGGGGACGAAACATGTTTAAGGGGGGTGTAATGTAGTGTACCTAGAGGGGATAATATAGGGTACAGAGGGAGGTACCCAAGGGAATAATATGATGTATTAATATAAGAATGATAAATAAATGGGACATAGTTAATAAATAAAGTGGTTAACCCACATTATGTAAGGGACCACATGTAGAGAGGGAATAAAGTGATAAGCCCATTGTATTGGATGTATGGTATTGAGAGACCCATGGTATTGCATATATGAAACCTATATAGAGGCTAGAGACTCTCCATTGAGAGATGCCAAGGATTATTGTATTGTCAAGCATATGGCTTGTGGAGTGATCTCCTTCCTTAAGGAGTGAATGTATGGTGTTGCCCTACCTCAAGGGTTTGGATATTAATGAAGATCTGAAGTTTTATCTTCAATGGTGTTATTTCTTGGGCATATTTTCCATTTTTATACAGTTTTTTGTCAGATCTATTACAAAATTCCTTTGTTACCTGTATGGACCTGTTTTCTCACTAACCAAACTCCTTTGTTACGTTTATGGCATCAAAATTCAGTGGAGAAATTTTATTGTTACGCTTCTGTGGGATTGAAAACCTCTTGTTACACTCTTTTCAGTGTGAAGAAATGTGTTGTTACGCTTTTATGAAGTAGAATACCACTCTTGTTATGCTCCTGTCAGTGTGAAGAAGTGCATTGTTACGTTTCTGGGTGAGGGAAGTAGTTGTGTTGCGCTCCTGTCAGTGTTGGAGAAAGTGTTGTTATGCTTCTGGATAGTCTAAAATCCTTTTTTAATGCTCCTTTCAGTTATAAAAATCAAAGGGTTACGCTCCTGTGTGTTGAGAAACATAGTTTTACATTTCTGTGGAGGAAGAAATCAAGTGTTACGCTTTCTGGTGTTATTTAAACCTTACAAACCCTCCAGCCTTCGAGATCATTTCTTGGTGTGGCTTCTCCGCAAGGTAATAAAATTCATTATGCTTGTTTTAGTCACAATTTGAATATTTATTTTGGTCATTTCATGTCATTAAAAGCCTTCTCCAGCTCTCCACTGTCCACATAAAAAAATTATAATAAAATAATAATAAAAAATTTGTCAAAAACCTACCGTATTCAACCCAAAACCTACCCCATTCAAACCTAAACCCTAACATATCACATTCATACACCCCCATTCCCATCTACATTCCTATCACATTACCCTCATAACATGTCAAGAACAATAAAATCCTAATCTAAGGCTATTTTACACAGTGAGAGGTGTGAAAACAGTGAAAAGATAAAAGAATGTGTTTTAGGGTTTTGATGGACTTAGACTTATCCATTTTCATCCATTCCACTTGCATTGTGGATCTAAGGTGTCAACATATCCTCTCAAATTTTATCAAAATTTTTTTCTAGCTCCATAACCCTCAAAAATCAAAACACTTCTTCACTAGTTTTTTCCCACAGCGAAAATTGGGAAATGACTTTGTTTTGAGGATTTTAATGACTTCCACTCATCCATTTGCCTTCATTTCACCTTAATTATGGAGACAAGACACCATCCTACTCACTTATTGTTTTTTCAAAAATTTTACTCAACCCCATCACCCCTTTTACACCTCACAAACTTGTCCTATTGTTGCACAGGCTATTCTCACAGTCAAAATTGGAATTTCTTGTGTTTTAGACATTTTAACACCTTCCACTCATCCATTTTCTCTCATTCCACCTTCAACTTGAAGCTGACACACAACACTACCCACTCAAATTTTTCTATATTTTTTCTCAGCTTCAAGACCCTCCATTTCATCCACCAAACTCACACCTTCATACACTCTGTTTTCCAAATTTCCATTCGCATCCACTCATTTCATTAACATCCTAGGGTTTTCATCATTCCATTGACCAACGCCATGGAAAATGACAAGAAGAGATTCAAAGGAGGGTGCCATCTCAGACTTGAGCCATTCACCATACATGAGATTAATGCTTCACCATTGGCCAGAAGATGCTTTCAAAGAACTCAGTGCTTAACATTTTGTGAAAGGATTATGGAAGGAGGGTATCATCTTCAATTGTCTAGTCATTTTGCAACTAGCTACAATATGGAAAAGGTAACTCTTGCAGATATGGATATCAGCTTATCATCTAACCTAATTGCTTCGGCTACAGGTATCTCTTCTCAGGGAGAGCACTGGTTCAAGGGTATGGATCTTGACATTGAAAAATACAAGCAGTTTCTAAAGTCTCATGCTAGAGATGATCCATAATTTTTTTTCCTTTTAGAAACCTTAGAAATAGGTATGCTTCTCTGATGATGTTTATAATGAATTAAATTACATGTGAAGGAATATTATCCAGGATATACAGGTATCACATCAGGCTTTTGACGCATTTTACCATAGTCAAAACACTTGATTTGCCTCATTATTTATACAGGAGCTTGATTAAGATGGTTGAGAAGGTTCAAAGCAAAAGAGAAGATCATCATACTAGTATCTTTCATCATGGCCTTATCAAGATCATTGTGCTGCATCACTTGTCCTCCATAAAAATGACATGGGAATACTTCATGGAGAAGTTGTCAGCAGCGCATTATGTCTTACCTATTACATCATCACCACAACCAATGGAGATTGGCTCTTCTGGCATGCTTCTTCATATTTCAGATGTCCCTAGGGTTTTGGGATTTTCTCACACATATGAAAGAGGGATGAGACAAGTTTTTGTGCCTAAGTCTACTAGGATATTTCTTACACTTGGCACCCATGATGAGCAATGTCAAATAGAGGAGCGGCCTCTTTTGCATCAGCATGATGAGTCAGTTCCAGTGGAGCCTGAGGTATCAGAAAATGAGGAGGTCATATCAGTTGAAGACATCATCAAAGAGAAGGATAAAGATATTTCAGAGTTGAAATATGCCTTCTCCATTTCCCAATCCTGAATTACTTTCCTTAGGTGAGAAAATATTCAAGAAAATGAATCAACTACTCCAAAGTAAATAAAAATCAAACATGAAGGAAAATAGAGGTAAAGGAAAGAATATTGTTGTTTTTTACCAAGTGCAGGAGATGGAGGCTGAAGCACATGAAAAAACACCAAGAACAAGAGGCCTAAAAAGGGCATTGGTGCAAGAGAGACGGTAAATTCATCAATCTGAAGAATTGACATTTGATGAGCTCATTGCCATGGAGATCAACGAGGATAGATAGCTTTGGCTATCAAGAGTTAATGTGCATCTATAGAAGTTATTGAAGAATGCTAAAAGGGATAACAACCTACAAGGCACATGACAAGTCAGTATCATACCAGGGATACCATTTCTCAAGCAAGGCTGAAACAGGTCAAAAAGAGGCTTAAAGAGGCACAAATGAAGCTCAAGGAGAAGGAAAGCTTGGATTTATTAGTTGAAGATTAATTAGTTGTGCATCCTATCTATGTCAGGTGTCAAAGAACAAATTTTGAAGGCTTTGGACCAATTTAGGTATTTTACATGATTTTTGGCATAATTCTGGAAATTTCTCATTGCAGAAGGGTAACGGACACTTATGACTTTTTATTTTGGAGGCATCCAAATGGTGATTTCTTTACATGGATGCATGTATTTTGATTGGTACATCATAGATAAGTAACCCTCCTGGCATGAAAAACTGAAATTTGGGATAAAAAGCTAAAAAACCACCTATTTTTCATGTTTTTGCCTCCTTTTGGACCCTCTATTACGCTTTTGAGTGACCCTGGGAGAATGGATTTTTGAAGGCCTTACATGGTCCATTTTTAAAAATTGAAGATGTTATGGAAACTAGACACATAGGACTAGTTGAAATTTATTTCAAAAGTGTATTTGGACTTCTCAAAGTTCCTCAAAAGTGCCTCCAAAGTTATGTTACTCTTCTACAATTTGTTTTTTAAAATATTCAGTCAGAATTGTCACAGATCAGCATTGGATTCCCTCAAGACACTTGTCAAGCTCAGAAATGGTCACAAATTTGAGGCTATGAGTTGTAATTAGAGTTATTAGGTTGGTTTTTTATTCCTATAGTGATGGAATTTGTAATTAATGTAAGTGACAAACACTCCTAGTTTGTAGCTAAAATTCAATGGTTTCTAACCTCCGTAGAAACTAGGAAATGACTCATATTTTGCATTTATGATCCATTTTGGATAGGATTTTGACCTGATGAGGTGTCATGGTCTATATTTTATATAATTATACTCTCCTTTGTCTTTTTTGGTGTTGGATAGTCTGCAATTTTGCAGTGGAGCTCTTGTAACCAGTTTGTGGAATGAAATCAGAGATAAATTTGCAAGAAATATTGTGAGATACTTGTGGTATGCTTTGGAACATCTGTGTTTCTCATGTTTTCTTATTATCTTATGCTTAATTCTATGTCTACTTCTTCATATATGTCTATCTTGTGAGTTTGAGAGCAGAATTCATGTTATGTGCTCTCCTTTTTATACAATATTCACCATATTATGTTTATTTGCTTCTTAAATTGAATGAATTCACTTCAGTGGTCATTCAATCCCTACTTTATCTTCATCCTATACTCAATGATTGATCAAAATGTTTCCAAAATACATACCTTGCCTCACACACTCTCTACAGGTTCACCTCGAAGTTCTGACCTAAAAACCTCATTTACAGTCCATTCACTGACTTTCTTATCTAGCATTCAAAATATCAAACAAATTTTACTCATTTAAGCTTGCATATCTAGCCTAAATCTTTTGATACTCAGCCATTCATTTTACTGTTTAAAGTGGCAAAGAGAGATTCCTCTCTTGTTCGGGTAGGGCTAGCTACCTAAACTAAAGTTAGTATGTGGTTACCTTTCTCCAATCCTACTGTTAGCCTTAGGAATTTCAGGAGAGTGATAACAGGAACCACTATAAATGACTCAAGTTAGACCCTCAACTCAAATTAACTAAACCAACTAAATCAAATTAACTTAGTTAACTCGTACAAATTTTCATGTGATGTGGAATTAAAATTTTATTCTAATTTTATTCAAGGGAAAATTAAATTAGAATATTTCTTAGTGCCATTTTCAACGCTCCCTCTCAACAAGAAATGAATGCAACTCTATTCTGATCTAGTACGTTTGGAATGTTCTGCATGCAACACTTCTCATTGTTAGTATTGCTACTGCAACATCGGAAACTCAAAATCACCCAAAAAATAAACAAACTAAATCAATTGTGATCAGTATGATGCATTTGTCACCCGAGTCACGACTACTACTAGCTATTGCATTGTCTACTGAAAACTCTGCATTGCTGCCAACTCTACATTGTTCTCCCCAGTATCTGATTGCTGCTAGTCTTGGAATATGTCACTCTGGCATCTGACTGCATCAATTTCCACTGGTCCATCTCGGTACTGTATATTGTGGGCCCTCATAGCAAGGTAATGATCCATGACGAGAACGCCTCAATGGACCCTGCCCAAATCTCTCCACTCCTGGTACTAGGTCTCTAAATTGCCCCACCTCACACCTATAGGTATGGTTGCATGTGCTCCCTCTGCCCACTTAGCTTGAACTCTCCTCTTACTGGAGTTATGTGACTGATCCTCTTCATCATCATCCTCGTGTTCAATGAAAACATTTAATCTTTGACAAGTCCTTCTTCTTGCCTTCCTGACAAAAATATGATTTGGAATGGGATGACTTCCCTTTCCCTTTATTTTACTTTTCATCCAAGGCATAGTTCTCCTCATCATCATGCTTTGATGAGGATCCATCTTTGGTGTTCCATTGAATATATACTTGCACCAACTCGGACCACAAATGCTCCCACTCTTGTATTTTCTCCCTCCCATTTAGTGAATCCTGGTAATTGTGCCAGCTCTTGGGAAGGCCTAGAAATGCTAGGTTGACCAAATAATCTTCTTCAGCTATTACACCAACACTTCCAAGCTCATCTCGACATTGGGTGAAATTGGTCAAGTACTTTGGTATTGTGTTTCCCTTCTCCATCTTGATTTTCCTGAGCTTTTCCTTCAGATCCAACTTCCTATGGTTACTTTTATTTTGAAACAATTTTTTCAGGGCCTTCCACATAGCATATGTAGTTTCCTTTCCATGGAGGTTTGAGACAATATGATCTCAAACAACTTCTAGTAGTATCCTTCTCGCCTTTGCTACATTATTCTTCCAGGTCGTCAGATATTGAGCATCAATTGGTGGAGGCTTAGGAATATCATTGTTTATGAACTCCTTTAGCTCATTATATTCTAACACTGGTTCCATATTTTCCTTCCAAGCTATGTAATTTGAGATGCACTCAAGGGTATACTCAAGTATCAATCCATAGAATGACATTGTGATCCTACTTCTAGTCCTAGAGAATAGATCTTCAAATTCGATTCACCTGCAGAAGAAAAACTCATATTCTTCTCTTCTATAGTGATTTCAGCTCTGATACCATGTATAAATCCCTTGTATATTAAAACTGATAATTTTAATTTGTTAAAACAATAGACTTGAATATACTCTACCAATTGCAGAAACCAATCTAAACGATAGCGAAATCACGAAGCATAAAAGAGAAATAATTTAATCAACACATTACACAATGATTTCATGGGAAAATCAAAAGCTAAAAGACCTCGCTATTTTTATATTGCATTAGTCAAAAAATATGAGAATATTACAATTGTTTTCTCAAGCCTGAGAAACCTTTGCACTATATCTATCTACCCCATTGCTTCCTAGTCTCACTTTGGCCAACACTTAGCCAATTTCCTAGCCTTCCAAGCTCATACTTCATTGTGTTGTTCTATGAGGAATTATGCCCCTATTTAATATTAATTTTCCTCCATTATATTGTGATGTTCCTTTAGGCTCTTTCTCTGACTGCATGCACCATATGTACAACCCAGATAATTATACAACTAATAGTGCATTTCCCTTGAACTCCAATCTCAACTGGGAAACTCTTAGATCACACATGCATGAGTTATTTATAGCTGATTTATCAGTTCTTTGGTTGATCATTGTGTGTGGTTCAAGTTCCACTTCCAAACTTTGACCTTCCACTATTTCCTCCCACAGTTGGAACTAGTTAAACTGAATTTAACTCAGATAAACTGAATTAATTAATTACAACTAAAAATAAACTCAACCATGGCTCCTAAAAAGTAGGAACCACTCTACATGACTCAAGTTAGAACCTCAACTCGAATTAACTAAACCAAATAAGTAAAACTAACTTAGTTAACTCGTACAGTTTGTCATGTGATGTGGAATTACAATTTTATTGTAATTTAATTCAAGGGAAAATTAAATTACATTATTTCTTGGTGCCATTTTCAACATTTCTTGTCTCCAGTTTCAACACAAATTTTGAAATTTTGAGAAATTAAGCATCATCATATACAGCCATTTTCTTTATATCTCAAGATCCATGCATTAAATGGCTCTAATTTTTGGTGTGGAGAAGCATTAATATAGTAAAAACTTGCTAACAAAGTTTCTTGAATTATATTTTGTACTTTGGGAGAAATTGGTTAAAAAAGGTTGTTGCAACACCTATAATAGTTTGTTGCAATTAATGTAACAACTTATTTATTATATCTCAGGATTTGTGCAATGGTTTGTTGTAAATTTTGGTAGTTGAAGATATTAAATGGGGGCAAACACACCCACCAAAAATCAAGTCAATCTCAAGTATTGTTTGCATGAAATGTCATGTACTGTAACTCCATGTATAGATTGTTGTAACTCCACTAAAATTGTTAAGAAACTAATTTTTAAGGTATTTTAGCTATAGGAATTGAAAATAAGACTTATAAGTTGATATAGGTAACCATGGATTGAAACATCATAATTTAGATCACTTGTTTCGTTTCATGATTGGCTAATGGAGATATGTGTTTTAGGAAGGCATTTTTGATAAAATGGGACAACCATTGTTCAAAAAAAAATTAAGGTGTTATTGGACATGAATTATTGTCTTTTATCAGTACATTATGTAGAGAGGTAGAATTTATTTATACCCAATAGTTTCAAAGTATTCCCAATGCAACATTAACATTGTCACACAAGACTACCAATGTTGAACATAGCACAAAATGAATCAATGATGCCATACAAGAACCAGAATTGGATATAGAAGTGAAAGTTGATCCAAAACAAATTTTTGTGGGAAATGATTAAGTTCAACAACATTATTTTAGTGGAATCATTCATGGAAGGAAAATGGGCATACAAAAAAATAAAAACTTTCAAGGTAAATGGCATACCATTGGAATAGGTATTGGGTTATGACATAGTGAAAATTGTTGCAATGAACAGGAAAGTTTGAAGCACTTATTCCTAAATGATAGTCCTAAAGAAACTTGGATAACAATCTCTTTTAGGGATATAATTACAAATCATGAGAGTTCCATGGGATATGGTATTCTTGAAACTATTCAAAATAGAGTAAAGAGTGAAAATTTCATTCCATTGCACTTGTTGTCAATGAGAAGTCTGGTATAGCCATGCAGGTTGGGTGCATTTGAAAACTTGGGCGAATCTCTATTGCCAACTTTATCTTGTTTGCACGAGGACATGAAAAAGTGTACGCGTGGAGGAGATGTTGGGTCACTAAATTTTCACCTTTTTCATCGTCCTAAAAATCCATTTTTCAATCATTTTATTGCACTTATTTTCCCGTCTATTACCCATCTTGTCATTTTTCTTCGTGAATGTGCCACAATAAGCTTATGAATGTTAAAGTATTTATTTATCATTATTTTCATTTATTTTTTATGAATTCGAAATTATTATTATTGATTTTACTCATGATGGTTTTCCTAGTGCTCTTCCTATGGCTCATATGTTGTTAGTGTAACTAGCCTCTGTGGTTGGCATATCCACACAGCCCCAGGAGAAATTTTGGAACGTGGGTTTTTTCCTATGGATGTTGAAATGGATTTATGTTAACTAATTCATACCCAAGTCGAATCCATAAGTCTCCAACTTATGATCTACAGTTCAAACAACTCATGTCATGAATAATCGAGTAACAAACTCCAGGCATGATTTATGGAGAAATAGAGAGGAATCTAGAAAATTTATGAAATGGATTTTTTCTAAAACATCCCTAGTTAGGTTAATCCTGATTGTTTTCTCCAAAATTTTCATGGATTGGGAGATATGTGTGGTTCTTCCAAGCATAAATTTCTTGTTGTGATTGTTGGCAAATAAAAACATGAACAAAGAAGCTAGTTAGTAGATGAAACAGTGCCATCCTACCCTAAGATGGGTACATGATATATTAATCTAATGTAATCAAAACTTGAGTTGTTTTTCAACTAATACCTTTCAAAAACAAGAAAACATAATATCTTGTAAATATGTCCATAACTTTGACAGTCCATATTTGGGGGAATTGGTTCCAATTAGTTCTTGTGTCTCTCTATATAAAATGTATGGATTGAGGGTAGGTTAGGGAGAGCAGGCATCATCATTATTAGACTATGCATATTTTGTTTCCATTTTCAAAGCTAATAAAAAATTTTATGAGTTCATGGTCCATTTATAAATTGTTGAGCTAGCCTATGAACTTTGATTATACAAGCTCCCTATTGAGATGTTACATCTGCGTAATTTGTTAGATTGGCAAGACCAAATGTACAAGGGTAACATCAAACCAAATTTGGAGTCCTAGGACCTATCCTTCCTGGACTCAGAGAGGGGTCTCTCTATATTTGTGTAAAAGATGTAAACTGATTGATTTTAGGGTTTTTATTTTAGGCTAGTTATAGTGATTAGGGTTTGTTTGTTTTTTTGTTTGGTTGGGTTTATTGTCAAGTATAACAGATAGAGTAAGAGAGGTTTAAACCATTGGGCTATGGAGTATGCAAAAGGTCCTGAAAAGTACAACAATAGGTCAAGGGTGCTTCGAAGGGAAATTTTAACAAAGCCAAATGGATCTTCAAAGCTTATGTGAGTGAAGTGAACATTAAATTGTCAGATTAGTAGGTTTAAAGGGCATTTAAGAATCCTTTAACATGTACTATAACAAGAAAATTCTTTAAGAACAGTATGCATAAGAAAGAATCAAAATACAGGGTGAACCATAACTTCTTTGACCAAACCCTAGCAAGTAAACATTAAGACAACAATCCATCAAACCCTAGAGAGCAAGAAACTTGTAAATTCTCTAGTGATTTCAACTTCAGGCAAAGAAAACATTTAAGATAAAATATAGTAATGATCAAAGAGCAGGGAACTCCTAACATCCTTAATAAAACTATGAAATACCTTCAAATAAACGATTTAATATGGACTAAAGGACAGGGCAAACCATGAACTTCCTCAGCCAAAACCCTAATTAGCAATAATTTAAAGAAAAGAGCTCAAAAACAATGTTTTAAGTTATACCAAAGGACAGGGTAACCATAAACTACTTTCGCATTAGCTACATTAAATCATTCTTAAGATAAACAAGCTGAGTGGAACTACAGAGAAATTAACAGTTCTCTAATCTAACCTAGCAGAGGAAAACATCTAAGCAATAGAAACCAAACAGAGTTAAGGTGCCTCTAAACAACATTTCTTAACCTAAACTTTCTATTCTATTGCATGAGGAAAGATGAAACAATATGAAAACATAAGAAGACATGTACTAAATCAGAAAGACATCACCATTAACCATGCTCATGAATCCTGCAAATGTGCTTGCTCCATTTCCATTCAAATCAAAGCATTCACAAAACTCCAAAGCCAATTTATCCTCAACTCCAAGTCTATGATATTGAGCTTAACAATCAACCAACAACATGAATAATGAGTCCTCCATGTAGTATTTAACTTCAAAAGGAGGACCAAAAGCCTAGCTAGGTTTCCAATATGTCATTAATTACATCATAAATGTCATTTTTGTCCTATGATACCATGCAAGGCCCAAGGCACAAATATCCTAACTTAATAAATGAAAAAATAAATTATAACATAACTTCTCATCTAACTTTGGAGATATTTGCCTAATAAGCCTTCAAAATATCTTTTTCATTTACTCCAAGTGTCTTTTGTTGACTTTCAGGCAAGGGCGCAGCACCAAGATTCAAGGGCGCAGCGCCAAATCTGGAAAAAAGGCCTCTTTTGCAGCTGAGATTTGGAGGCCTTCCCGGTGTCCAAATGAGCTCCAGGATAGCTCATTGGAAAGACTGTCTTGTATAATTTCCAAAACTACCTTTAGTTTCCTAATTGGTGTCCATTTTCTTAGTCAAAAACCAATTTTTCCAAGAATTCTTAGGGCTCAGTGCCAGTGCTAAAAATAGCACAGAAAAGTGCTTTTTTACATGTTTTTGGAACTTTTGGAATACCAATTTTGCTCCAAATGAGCTGAAACTTTGTGAGGGTGATGTCCTTGACCTGATTAACATGAAAATGTAAGCCATTCCTCCATTGGGTGCCCCAAAAGAGAGTGCAGCGCCAATGGCGTTGCGTGCTTGGCCCTTCAAAACAGTCAAAATTTCAAAAACTCAGAAAGATGCCAAAATTGGGATTTATCTTGCTGATCATGTCTGGCATGCTTGTATGGATGCATCAGTAAGAATGTCCAGATTTTCTCTTTCTTTGCCTCTTTTAGGGCTTTAATATTTGCAAGGGATCTTTTGATATTGGCCCTTGCAATCTTGTTTCTTAAGGCATAATACCTTGCCATCTTCTTATGCATGTCAAGATCTGTCTTGGTCTTCTGCAGCTGATCCTCCAAGTGTAAATTTTCCCTCTCTAGCCAAGATTCCCTATCATAGTCTATTTCCATGGCAAGCAACTCACCTGGAGTGAGTTGCTCTTCCAATGTTGTCTCTTGCTCTCTTTCCTTGGCTAGAGCCTTCTTCAAGCCCATTGTCCTTGACCTCCTCATAGGAAGTTGTTCTTCCTCTTATTCATTGTCATCATGAACTTCCAAGACCTCATATAGCTTAGCCTTGGCTCTTCTAGCCTCTTTTCGAGCTCTGATAGCTCTGACTTCATAGATTACTTTATGTGCCTCTCACTGTTGATTTTCCACCGAAAAGAAGTTGATCACATTCTTGGCCCTACCAAGATTGGCTTATAGATCCCTAATCTGGGCATCTTTTCTCTTGAGCAGCATGTTAGTGATCCTCTCCTCATTTTTATCATCACTGTCAAGGTGAATGAATTGAAACTCTTGTTTAGTCTCATTTTTGTCTTCCTCTTCTTCATCAACGACCATTTCCTTACCTTTGTCAAGCTTCTTGGTTGATGTAGAAGGCATGGCCCCTTGCCTCTTAAGGGCAACAAACACATGCCTATTTCCCCTCTGGTAGGTTAAATTAAAAGGTTCTATGTTACTCATCTCAATGCCACTTGTCTCACTACCATCATCACTGCCATCTGCTTCAATTCTCTCTACCTCACTGACATCTTCCTCACTGCCTTCTTCACTTTTTGATGCACTAGTACCATGAGATAATGGTGAGGGATTGTGAAAAGGTGATGAATGAGAGTCATCATGGGGTGAAGGAATGTGAGTGGAGGGATATGTATGATTAGCATGATGTGATGGAATGTGAGTAGATGGAGGAATGGGAGGATGAGAAGATGAAGGGGAATCTTGTTGTTGATGGGCTTATGGAGAAGTAAACATCTCATTGGCAATGAAGGTCTCCCATGGAATACCCTTCTTTTGTAGTTCATGCATAAAAACAATTTTAATAAGTGAGTGATGGAAGAGGCTTTGCATCTGCTGAGGATAGTCTCTCTTTTGTACAATATAGGACATTTTATCAGTTCGTTTGTAGAGTTAATAGGGTATGTGTAGCTTCCTCACTCTAGTAAAGTGCATAAGAAACCTGATGTGGTAGGAGTAAATACGGGAGAACCTTCCCTCACATGTAAAATATTTCATAATAATTCTCATCATAGGTGCATATCTATCAAGTAGGTGAGAGAAAGGAAAGATAGATTTGTTGTGGTCTTTATATTTGGGCTTAAGGTAGGGTTCAAAGTAGCTCATGTCTAGGTTTTCCTGTTTGAACCATTTCTCACCCACACTTGGTATCCCAGTGGCATTGGCAGTAGCATCTGTAGATAACTCAAAGGTGACCCCTGTAAGGTTAACTTTTTTTTCATGCAAGTTAATGATAAAGAGTCTGGTTAGCTCAGGGTGGTTTTGCACTTGCTACACCTTTTCACAAAATTCATAGCAACCTACATGTTTGAAACATGAAACAATAAGGGGAGATGCCATTAGCTCCCTTGTGTTGAGGGGTTCAAACCTATTGATATTTCCACCTTTTTTCTCATTCCTCCTTGGCATTTGAGCTTCACCATGATGACCACTATCCTCTTCCTCTGCTGACATGTTTAAAACTCTATTTTGAAACACTCTTGGGCTGATGTAAAATTGAGATGAAGGAGGGCAATGGAATGTAAATTTTTTGAAAGTGAAGGGACAGAGTGTTATGAAGGAAATGGATTTAGGGGGGAACTTAGATGAATAAAAACCTTCACAACACCCTAATTCACCCTTGTCTTGACTGATACTCTTTATAGGTAGATGAAGAAATGACAAACAGTGATTGCAAGTTTAAACACCTAGGGTTTCTTTTTAGGGCTTCAACTTCTTTCAATTACAAATCATCAAATAGTTTGAAAATGGGGTTAGGGCATCCATTTACCATTTATCATTGTTTTGGAGGACCTTGGAGGAAGCTTGAAATAGTTTGAAGTGGACTGAGTGGTTGTTTTTCTTAGAAAGCCCTCTTGGCCAAGAGCGCAGCGTCTAAGTTGAGGGCGCAGCGCCAGTCCCAGGCGCACAGTGCAAATAAAAATTTGATGTGGGTTTCAGGAAAGAGCGCAGTCCTCTGCCAGGCACATAACTCTCACTTCCAGGTGCGCAATGCTAGTGTAAAATGTATGGGAGGATTTTTTCCAAGGGTGCAGCGCCCGATCCCAGGCACGCAACGCCAAACAAAATTTTCCAAATTTACTTTGAAAACCCCAAAATTATTCACTCCAGAATGCTCTGATGGTTTTGAAAGATAAAAATGATTTATTTGAATTGTTAGATGGCCTTTTATAGGCTCACGAAATTTTTATTTAATCTTTGAAACCCACTTTCTAAAGTTTACAAATCCTTTTCTTTTTCACTGATTTCATTTAACACTTTTGTTTGCAGGTGACTGAAAACATTTGAGGTGGCTCTTCATTTTGCTCCATGAGGCATGATGCATTCACTTTTAAAAACCTTAGGATGTTTACACAGTAGTAGCATCTTCAAAAACCTCTTTTATTCCCCCTTGGAGCTCAATTCATCTTTTGCTCATTTAGGCATGGCAAGCTCATTTCTTACAAGTTTGGGATCTGATCACACAATGACATCTTCAAAACCTTCCTTTGCTTCCATCATGGAGTTTAACTCATCCTTTTCTCATTTTAGGCTTGAAAAGCTAATTAAAAACCTTTGGGAGGATTTCTCATAGCAGCACCTTCAAAACCCTCTTTTGCTTGTACCATGGAGTTCAACTCAGCTTTTCACCTTTTCTTACTAACCTTTTTACATTGTTTGCATGTAGGTGACTAAAATGATGAATTTGATATTTCCCTTTGTCTATTGAGGCAGGAAAATTTCACCTTGGAAACTTTGGGGTGATTGCACACAGTATCACCTTCAAAACCCTCTTTTGTTCCCACTTTGGAGCTCAACTCATCATTTCACCTTCTCTGGACAATTTCCCAAAACCCTAGGTTTTTGGAGTTCTTTACAGCAATCATCGGTGTTGTATTCCAAGTTATCTATAGCCCTTTCAATTTCATTCATTTATGTCTAGTTCACCTCATGTAATATTCCTAAATTAGCATGTAGCTAACGGGAATATTACTTTTTGTTTCCCACACCTAGTTAGATGAATAAGTGGGTAAGGAGGCCCATACATATCTAAAACAGGAATAAAATCCCTCATGATGTGAAAAGGGATCATAATAATAGCTGGATCTTGCACCCTCATGTGTGAACAGGGGAAAATACATGTGGACAAGGTCAAGCTTGACCAAGTCAACAGCACTGGAATGAATGGTGGAGATCATCAATGGAG
The DNA here is from genome assembly GCA_034641835.2 of Pinus albicaulis. Classification (NCBI taxonomy): domain Eukaryota; kingdom Viridiplantae; phylum Streptophyta; class Pinopsida; order Pinales; family Pinaceae; genus Pinus; species Pinus albicaulis. The sequence continues at coordinate 1,010,302,251 of CM076578.1, read as the reverse complement.
ACAGCGTAGCGATAGTGGGAGGAAGATTCCTTGATGGAGGAAACCCTAATGAGTGGGACCCAAGGTAAGAAGCCTCACACTTGTTTATAAGGAGGGAAAGGCAGCCATAGTGAGGTGATTATTGATTATTTATTTTATGGTCTACATTGCTATTGTGCATTCTTCAATTGTTTAGTTGAGGTTGATGTGTTGTTTAGCACTGGGTGTTCTTGAGCAGGAATCCCATCTCCTTTCTTGAGAGGCCTCTTGGGGGAGCTTGCACTTAATTTTCCATAGTCAGACTTAAGGCCAAGCTTCAGTCTTCAGCTATAGCGCAGTTTCTGCAGAGGATTGTGTTGTGTTGCGGGGTGTTGCAATGGAGGGTTGAGAAACCCACTTCCGGAGCTAGTTTTTCAGAGGAGGAAGCATTATTCTCTTTGGGAGACCATTGAGGAAGATTATAGAGCATAATTCAGATCTTGGCACTAGGCCAACATATTTCCAATCATCTACAGTGAATTATCCCTCTTTGGCTGCGTTATTTCAGTGAGCATTTGCAGTGGGGGTTTCAGTGCTTGATTTGGAGGGTGAGATCTTCAGTGTTAGGATTAGCCTTTCACTTGAAGAATCTATTGGAGGGGATATATTCATTATATGTATCATCTTTAGCCATATCCATCTAGTTATTCAGTTGCAGCTGCTATTCACCCCTAGGGCTGCATTCCGGCATTTTTGTATTTTTCATATTTCAGGAAATCCTTCCTGGTTTGTCTTGAAAATGTGTTTGGGAGCTTAGATATTTACTCCCAGCATTGTATGAGCCATATAGTTTCAAATCTGTGTATTGACACTTTCCATCAGAAGTTATACTTAATAAAATTGCGCTGTCATAGCCTTGGGCATTATTTGTGTAGCAGTGTTCTTCATATTTCATGTACATGTTCTCTTGAGGCTTGTGTTGCCTAACTTGATTGATACTTTTCTCAAGATATTGTATACATTTTCTGCTATGACATTAATATGATGGCTATATGATCTTCTTACATTTTATGTGTTGATTTATCACTGTTATTTCCATTATTGTGTTCATATATTGATGCTTCCCCATTTTGGGATATTACAACGGTATCAGAGCATAATCTTGGCTCAGCCTGTGGATCTCAATCATTATTCTATCAGGAGAATAAGAAGAAGAAGAGATGTACATAAAAAACAAAAATAAGACTCCATTATTTGGAGGAAGAGGGGAGGAGGAGCTTGGAAAGCTTCTCTTTCAAACTATGCAAAGCATTAAAGGAGATCTCAAGAAGATGAGAAGGGAGAGAGAATCTCCAAAGGGGTTTGAATCAAGCCCTATATTTTTGCATGATGAATATGAGCATGCAGCCACACATTATGATTCACAGTGTAGTCATATGCACAGATCTACTATGAGGAAGAGGAAAGAAGAAGGAATTCCTAAGAAGGAGACTCTTAGGGATTATCTGCAAGAATATGAAGCTCAAACTAAGAGGTTCAAAGACCACATCAACTTCCAAGAGTTTTGCAAGATCAAAGTGGAGAGGAGAAATCAACATGATGTAGGTAGATTATTTCTATATATTTTTTATGGTTCACCTCAATGTTCAGCTAGGGCTTGGGTGGAGGAGCTAGACATCTATTTGCAGCAACACCAAGTTTCTGAGATTGAAGCCATCAAAGTTGTAGCACTGCATTTTGAAGGTAAGGCATATCCTTGGTGGATATTTGAGTCTTTTTCATTAAGAAATGAAAATAATTCTTCTTATGCAAAGTTCACTAGGAAAATAGTGGAAAGGTTTGATGGGAAACATTATGAAACACCTTTGGTGGAGCTAAACAAACCAAAACAAACAAAAACTTTGCATGTGTTGGAGGAATTTTTAAACCCAAATCCACTTCAAAAAACTGTTGAAGAGGCTGATATCCTGCATAATACCTTGCTAGAGGCAAGATATGTATCTCATACTCCTAAAAAGAACGGCATGGAGATATTCTTCTCAAAATCGGATCCTCTTATTGAAAGATTGCCCATTCATGTTGAAGAAGGAAAAAAGGTTGGGGGTAACAGCATTGTCACATCTAGAGCATATCTAACACCTCATGGGGAGGAAGGTGGAGCCCTTTCTTCCATAAGAGGGATTCTTGTATGTTCACAAAGAATCCCAAAGGATCTCAGATGTGGATATCAAGGCACAACCCATGAACAGCATGTGCCATTATTGACGGCTTGTGAAACCATGCAGATAAAAGGAGGAGGTAGGGAGGATGACCAGCATCATGTGATGAGGAGCACACACCCCTATCTATTTCAGGAGGTTGATGCACAGAACAAGCAGACTGATTTGCGTAGTGAGGGTAGGGACAAGGTTTTTCATTCATATATGTAGTCTACTCTTGATATTGATGTGTCATTTCATATAGGCATTCCACCGGGGAGACCACCAGATCAGGAGATGATGAGGGATGCTTCACATTTGGTTGCACCACTCATTGATTCCAGAGGGGTGAGGACCTGGGGAGAACTTGGTACAGCGCTGAGAGTCTTGGGTAGGCTCAAGGAGAGGAGAGGCATTCTCCCAACATCATCATTACCCACTCTCATTTCAGATTTTGCATTGTGGTAGGAGCGGCATGGAAAGGATAGCAGCCTTCCAACTTGCATATTTGGCATGGGAGATGTCAAAGAGGAGGACAACCATATGAAATATGTTATTTGTGATATATCATCAGCATTGTCACTATGGAGGTTAGATCCATATTGGAAATCCCAACTATTGGTGGATTATTCCAAGGATCTTTCTACTTGTATGATATTGGATGACCAGCTGCATGAGGAGGGATATTTAGTCAGAGATGAGGTCATCTACTATCATGGTAGGATCTTCTTATCTAGAGCTTCCAAGCTCAAGGAGAAGTTACTACAAGCAGATCATGAATATTTTCTCTTCAGCCACACTTATTCTATGAGAGCATACCACACCATCATGGAGGGGTACACTTGGGAAGGCTTTGAGGAGGAGATATATCAGCATTTGAGGAGATGCATGGATCATGTGGAGATGGAGGAGATACATAAATCTTTGGTGGAGTTATCACAACCACCTATTTTCTCTTTGATAATGAGAGGGGATTTATCTATGAGCCACTCCATTTGCATCGGCAAAGCATATGGTAAGGATATTGTTTGGTTTCATAATGGTTTATATAATGAATATGTGCATTCCTTAACCATGTATGTGCAAGGCAATGTTCAAAGAAGGAGCATTCTTTCTTCTAGACTTCATTGTCTACTTGAGGCCATAAGCAGCACTGATGATGGCCACTCCCTAGGAGGTCTTGGGGAGATGATATATTATGAAGGGTATGCTCACTTTGCACCATACACTTTCTCCAAACTTGTGAGGAGATTGGGGCGGCAAAAAAATGGTTGGGAAGCCACACATCATGCCATATTCTGATAAAGTTGAGAGTAAAACTGTGTTGGTTGCATTTTAGGGACCATTTTCCTTCTCCCTTGTTACATATGGCAGCTAGTATGATTCTCAATTTGATTCCCTATGTTTATTTGTTCTTATCTTTGTGGGGAGAATGTTTGGAGGAGAGACACATTGGTTGGATGTGTCCATGGGGAATGAAAACTCCCACACCTTTTATGCTCCATGCTTCAAGAGGATTATGGGAGATGGTATGGCCACTACATCAAATCAATTTCTTCTTTATGAGGTGGGCCATGTGATTGTTTGGAGCACTTGGGTTATGCCTCTCATGAAAAATTGGGAGGAACTTTTCTATGAGTTTCCATGTTGGGAGGTGACTCATTTTGTATGGATGATAGCTTGGGGATGGAGATTTCACATGGGAGTTATATTTCCCAATGAATTTCATATTCCATGCCTCAAGAGGACCTCTAGATAGCACCTTGTTGCCTCCTTGGGTATTTTACTTCTTCATGATGATAGCTATTTGGGATGGTCACCAAAAGCTAACTTGCATACTTGGGAGGGGCATTATGGAGATTTATTGATGAGACAGCATCTTATTCCTTGCAGGATTTTATTTTATGGGGATGCTACAGGAGGAGTAGAGGAGGATTTTTAGTTCTATCCTCGCAGTTTCTTTTGTACAAGCAACATTTGGGAGGGGAGGACTGTAATATTCCTAAATTAGTATGCAGCTAATGGGAATATTAATTTTTGCTTCCCACACCTAGTTAGATGAATGCGTGGGTAACGAGGCCCATACACATCTAAAACAGGAATAAAATCCCTCATGATGTGAAAAGGGATCACAATAGTTGGATCTTGCACTCTCATGTGTGAACAGGGGAAAATACATGTGGACAAGGTCAAGTTTGACCAAGTCAACAACGTTGGAATGAATGGTGGAGATCATCAATGGTGACAATGCAGTGATAGAGGGAGGAAAATTCCTTGATGGAGGAAACCCTAATGAGTGGGACCCAAGGTAAGAAGGCTCACACTCTTTTATAAGGAGGGCAAGGCAGCCATAGTGAGGCAGGTTATCGATTATTGATTTTATGGTCTGCATGACTATTGTGCATTCTTCAGCTATTTAGTTGAGATTGTTGTGTTGTTTAGCACCGGGTGTTCTCAAGCAGGAATCCCATCTACTTTCTTGAGAGGCCTCTTGGGGGAGTTTTCACTTCATTTTACACACTCAGGCTTAAGGCCAAGCTTCAGTCTTCAACTACAGCACAGTTTCTGTAGAGGATTGTGTTGTGTTGCAGGGTGTTGCAGTGGAGGGTTGAGAAACCCACTTTCGGAGCTAGTTTTTCAGAGAGGAAGCATTATTATCTTTGGGAGATCAGTGAGGAAGATTCTGGAGAATATTTCAGATCTTGGCACTAGGCCAACATATTTCCCATCATCTACAGTGAAGTACCCTCTTTTACTGCATTATTTCAGTGAGAATTTGCAGTGGGGGTTTCAGTGCTTGATTTGGAGGGTGATATCTTCAGTGTTAGGATTAGCCTTTCACTTGAAGGATCTATTGGAGGGGATCTATTAATTATATGTATCATCTTCAGCCATCTCCATCCAGTTATTGAGTTGTAGATTCTATTCAGCCCTAGGGTTGTATTTCGGCATTTTTGTATTTTTCATATTTTAGGAAATCCTTCCCGGGTTGTCTTGAAATTGTGTTTGGGAGCTTAGATCTTTACTCCCGGAATTGTATGAGCCATATAGTTTCAGATCTGTGTATTGACACTTTCCAGCAGCAGTTATACTTAATAAAACTATGCTGGCATAGCCTTAGGCATTATTTGTGTAGCAATGTTCTTCATATTTCATGTACATGTTCTCTTGAGGCTTGTGTTGCATAACTTGAGTGATTATTTCCTCAAGATCTTGTATACATTTGCTAATATGAAATTAATATGATGGCTATATGATATTCTTACATGTTATGTGTTGATTTATCACTACTATTTCCATTATTGTGTTCATATATTGCTACTTCCCCATTTTGGGATATAACACCACACTTTTTTCCCTATCTCATCAATAGTCTCTAATAGACTTTCTTCATGTTTGACTTTGTATGCCTTCTCCATGTCATTTCTGCAATTTATCACTATTTGGCACTCTACTAGATCATCAAGCTCAAAAAACCTGATTAACTACAAGAAAAAGTGTTTCCTTTCTTCCTTGTTGCAAGTTGTCTTCATTCAGGAGTAGACCACCTACCTTACCAGTATTTTCTGTTGATAGACCTTTCAACACTATTACAGAAGTGTCAAATTTTGTCCATTTTCCTCATGTGCAGACTCTGAACTGAAGGGATAGTCTTCTTTGGAAACTCTTTAGGTTTTTCCTGAATAACCATGTCTCAACATTCTATTACATCTGACCCAGACTCTAACAAAGGAAAAGCAGTGCTTGAAACACCCATGATGACCTTAAAACATGTGAAACCCTAATTGACCTAGTGGGAGGGTTCTTTGACCTAATCTTGACTAAAATTTGGCTTGGAGGCTTCAAGTGAAAAACAAAGTATTATCAAAGGTGTTGTATTGAAGTTCCAAAATCCAATGTACTTTATTTATCTAAAGAGCCTACAAAGATAGTTTTGAGACCATCAATGCTTGAGGGACCTGGGGAATATGGGAATGAGCTGGCTATAGGAAACCCTAGAGGGAAAGTGGAGTTATGGATAGGGTAAAAATAGGCCAATGAGGTTATAGGCAGAGAAGGGGCCTGAAAATAATAGGTAGAAGCCCATAAGGAGTTTGTAGGAGTGACATGGTGACCATGAAATGGGAAACTAATGGAATAGTGAAAACTTTTGTATAAGGGTAATGAAGGCAATGAGATTTCTAAAACTCACAATATTTCAAGGAACATTTTTTTCAGAAATCTAGAACCAATTTGTAGTCATCTATAATTAGTAAAAAATATTGATGACTAACAATGGCTCCACTTGGGGAGGGCAGCTCCTTTTCAGGAGGTGTCTAGAACCTCATAGTCCAGATATCTAAGTTTTGAAGATCAGTACCTTACTTGTACTTGGCAGATCCCTCTTTCTTCACTTACTGATGTTCTTTTGAAGATGTGATCTCAAATCTGAAAGAACATGATTGCTTCAATATCACTCCTACCTACCCATCATACTTTGCCTAACATTTTTCTTCACTTGGGTGCATTTGGATTGGCAAACCCTTGACATCATTTTTATTTTGAAAGAATAAAAACTATCTACTTCTACACTTATCACTTACAAGAGCTTAGATTAGGCTGATGAGCACTTTTATTCTCTACCTAGTCTACTTAACTTTCAAGTTTAAGCAGTTTGACAAATCTTCATTCTCTAATCTATTTAACATGAAATTTAAAACATGATCAAAACAAGGTTAAGCAATCTAATTTGTCATGGGTTGTGGCATTTTGGACAAGCTGCACACAGACTTTACTTCATACAAGTGAAACTAGAAACTTGAGGGCTAATAATTTGGAATTTTTACTCATCCCTCTCATTTCTCTTTATTCGGTGTTAAGCTTTGGGAACCAGCATATTTTCCTAACCTAGTCTACTTGATAAGCCAAGTTTATATGGTTTGAAAAATATTTTTTCTCTAACTTATCAATAGAAATTTAAAAAAATTTCAATCATGGTTAGGTTGTATGATTGAACAAGACTTTCTTTTCTTCCAAAGCAGTGGAATTTAGACTTGCACACTTTCAGACATATTATTTTTTGGTATGGGGTTGTACCTCTTCTTTTTTCCTACCCTATTTTTCTTCTTTTCTTTGTTTTTGTGTTTCATTTTTTTTATCTTTCATCAAGCAATGTTATGTAAAATGAATGAAGCTTCAAACTAGGAATTTTTAACAAAAATATTGCTTGAGCATCTTGCCATTGACAGGACCTCCAAAAATCTTTGTTCCATCCAGTTCTTGTAGGAAGAATTCATTGTTACCTCTAACCGAATGGATAATTTAAGGACCCTTCCATAAATTTTCAAATTTTCCATGCTTTCCTTTGTCCTCTCTTCTTGAATCCCACTTCAGCACTTTGTCTCCAATCTGGAAATCATTTTCCTTGGTCCTTCTGTCAAAGGTCTTATTGATTTTCTCTTGAATTTCTTGTGTTCTGTTGTAAACTTCTTCCCTTGACTGCTGCAATTGAATGGTTTGGTTCAGTCTCTTTTGCATATCATTCTTCTCTGATTATACCTCTTAGAGAAACTTCATCACCGGGACTCCCAAGGATGTTGGAAAAACTACATCCATGTCATACACTAGTTGATAGGGAGACATGTTAATTGATTTCTTGCTTGTTAATATGTCAGCCCATAGTGCATGCACCATTTTTCTATGCCATGATTTTTTGTTCTCTTCCAACAACTTCTTGATGATGTTCACCAAAATTTTGTTAGAGGACTCAACCAACCCATTACCTTGAGGGTAATAAGCTATAGAGTGCCCTAGAGTGATGTGATACTTGTAGCAAAAGTCCACCATTCTCTTGGACTTAAATGCAGCAGCATTATCGGTGATGATTTTTCTTGGACAACCAAAATTGGACAAGATGTTGGTTTCAAGGAATTTGATGATTATTGTGTCAGTGGCATTCCTTGAAGGGATGGCTTCTATCCACTTGGTGAAATATTCAATCACAGTGAGGATCCACTTGTGTTGGGCAGATGAGGCATGGTGGATTTCTCCAATGAAAACTAAACCCCACTATTGAAAAGGAGTTTCAACACTGATAGGATGCAAAGGAAAAGGTAGTATTTTTCTCTTTCCATCAAATATTTGGCATTTAGGGAAAGTCATTACTAGCTTATGGATATCAAGGAAAAGAGTGGGCCAATAGAAAACAGCTCTAAGGATTTTTTTGGCAGTGGTTTTCCAATAGAGATGACCTCCACATTCTCCTTCATGAAACTCATGCATGATTCTGTATGCATTGTCTTCAAAAAAACATTTAAGCAAGATACCAAGAGAATTTTTCCAGTACAAATCTCTATCAAGAATGAAGAAATTTACAGCCTTTAGTTTCAAGAATATAGCTTTAGTTTTGGATAGAGCAGGAGGAGAATTTATATTAGAAAGCACATATAATATATCAGCATACCAGAGTGAGTTTAGAAATGCTTCTTCAATGGGTGGAGTCACCAGTTCCTCTTGTTCATCCAAGGTGTTGAGATTCAACAAGATGATGAAGCTTAGTGAAAATTAGTTACCTTCACTAAGTGGGCCCGCAAGCTATTTTTAGGTCTAAGTCTATTTTTAGACATGGTGATCATATTTCAAAAGTTGCAGGATGCTATTTGTGGATGGTTGATCAAGTTGGAAAAATAGATGAAATTCTATTTTTAGAATATTGGGTGAAGTCTATTTATAGATCATCAATCTAAAAATATAAGTGTCAATTATTATTAGCTCTTAATAATAATCTGATAATAAACATCAATTTATTCTCTTGGAGCACCTAATTTCAGTATACAGATTTTTCAAATCACTAGGCTGAAGGAATTACGCAATTCCTAGGGTTTACTAGTGGTTCATGCATGGAGGACTCAGTTAGAACTGAAGTGGAAAAGTTATGACATAGTTGGAAGAGTAGTTCATGGAGTTGTTATTTAGCTTAACTCAGTTAATGGAGTTAAACTAAGTTGAGCTAGTTGTATCTAGTCTAACTGAATGATACACTAGTGAGAGTGGAGTGAATTAATTAGTTAATTAATTCACAAATAATAACTCATTAATCAACTATACAAATACATCAGTTAACTACAATGCATGTCAGTTCTAGTGGAGACCGAGTGGAGAGATAGGTGAAAGGGCAAGATGGACTATCTGTTGTGACTATAGTGATGCATTGATTGCACCACACACACATTGGAGTTGCCAATGAGGATTTCACAGTGCAATCAAGGTAGATTCGAATTCATTCAGGGGTCTTCTTCAGTAAGGATTGCGTAGTGGAGGCAGGCTAACAAGGTGGCAAGAAATTGGGTCATGGATTTGCATATTTCTTCTTATTAGTGTGTGACGATTGATTTTACTGAGAGATTGATGTACTGAGCTTTGTATTATATTGTTACATGATCTCCATGATACATAATATATGATAGTTTGGGTTTTTAGCTTCAGGATTTCCCGTTAAACAATTGTGTTATGTGCGATTGTTTTTATTGCTTCATGTGTTTGAAATTGAGTTTAAATTTCCACAAAAGATTAACAGTGGAAGGATTTTGTATTTAACAAGAAGATTAAATATTGTTATATCAGGAGAATATGGATATATACATGCATATTATATATAATTTCTACATGATATCAGAGTAGTGTTAATTCTTGAAGATTGCAATTGTGAAGAATTGCTAAGTTTGTGTTGGTGGACAATTCGAATTTGCTGCAGAAAATTCTTGGTGTGACAGTTGAGTATACATTGAAATGTCTTTCAATGGGTTGTGATTGGAGCATGCCCATGATGGCAGCTTGAATTACATATCCTGGAAGGATAGGATGGAGGCGGTGCTGGAAGATAATGGACTGAAGGAGTTCATCAATAGAAATGTTCCTAAGCCGGGATCTAGCGATGCTGCATTACTTGACGCATGGCAAAAGAAGATAGCAAAGACAAGAAGAATTCTATTGGAAGGTGTGAAGGACCATATTGTGTCCATCCTTCATGGGAAAGGCACTCCATTTGCAATGTGGAAGGCTTTGACAGATTTTTTCCAAAGCATCAATGACCAGAGGAAGTTGGCGCTGAAAGATAAGCTCAGAAAAATAAAAATGGAGAAGGACGATAGTATTCCAAAATATCTCACGAATTTTGTCCACTATAGGGATGAACTGGGAAGTGTGGGGATTAATGTTGATGATGAAGACTTGGTGAGCTTGGCTCTCCTTGGGCTTTCGAAGAGTTGGCATAGCTACGAAGACTCTGTCAATGGAAGAGAGAAACTGCCGGGATGGGAGTGACTTTGGTCAGATCTTGTGCGGGAGGAGATAAGGCAAAGTACCAAGGATGGATCTTCATCGAAGAATGAAGATGAAGAAAATTGTGCTTTGGCTGCCAAAGAAAGGAAAGGGAAGGGCAAGAAATTTCCTTCAAAATCCAATGCTAAATGCAAGAAGCAAGATTTGTCCAAGGTGAAGTGTTTTCACTGTCACAAACATGGGCATTTCGCCACTAACTGCCCACAGAAAAATAAGAACAAGAAGGCTATTGGAGCTGTAGTTGGAGAGGCCTTAGCCTCGCAATTTGAACTTGATTTCTCTTTGATCGCATGCTTGGTTTCAAGCTCAATGGGATCGGTGTGGTATCTTGATAGTGGTGTGTCTTTCCTTATGACGGGAGACAAAGAGTTGTTTAGTGACTTGGAGGAGAAGGATCTCACAATGCATATAGAGATGGGCGACAATGGTCAATACAATGTGACCGGCATTGGGACCATTACCTTTGAGAGGGAGTCAGGTAATCCATTTCTGTTGAAAGATGTTATGCACGTTCCAGGTCTAAAGAAGAACTTGGTCTCAGTTGCAATGTTAGAAGACAAAGGTTATGACGTTGGTTTTAGCGATGGAAAATCTTTCTTGTGACATAAAAAAATGGGTCAAACCAAGAGGATAAGGATTAGAGTTAAGAACCTCTACAAGTTGGAGGTAGATGGCTACGCTAAAATGATGGGCAAAGCAGAAGAAGTGGTGAGTCGGGATGAGGGCGAATTATGGCTCAGGATATTGGGCCATATTTGAAGATTTTGCAGCAGATTTCTACTGGACTTCCCAAGGGTACTCTTGCACAGTTAGATCAGTGCAAGGGATGTACTATGGGTAAGTTTGTGAAGACCACCTTTCATGAGAAGGAGAATTGTGCTTCGGTGATCCTAGAGAGAATTCACACAGACATGTGTGGACCTTTCACGGTTGCTTCAATAGTAAAACATAGGTATTATGTTATATTTGTTGATGACTATTCTCATAGATGCTAGATCTTCTTCATGCAGAAGGAGAGAGAAACATTCTCAAAGTTCTATGAGTTTAAAGCATTGGTGGAGAAGGAGTCGGGGAAGCAAGTGAAAGCTCTACGGAGCGATAATGGTGGTGAATATATCTCAGGTGAATTCAAAGACTTCTGTAGAAAAGAAGGAATTCGAAGAGAAGTCATAGTGCCTTATAACCCACAGCAGAATGGGGTCGCGAAGAGGAAGAACATAACAATCATGGGTGTTACACGAGTTATGCTGCATGACCAGGGCCTACCGATGCACTTGTGGGCGGAAGCATGCAACACTGCGGTTTATGTGCAAAATTTTTGTCTTCATAGAGTACTTGGCATGAGTACACCTGAAGAAGCTTTTACTGGTAAGAAGCCCGATATTTCTCATTTGAATATTTTTGGCTCATATATTTACATTCATGTGACAAAGGAAGCCAAGAAGAAGCTGGAGCTAACTGCAGAAGTTGGGATATTTTTTGGGTACACAGAAACACCCCATAATTATCGTGTGTATTTTCCAAACAATCGGATGATTGTGGTGCGACGGGATATAAAATTTAATGAGGTGAAAGCCATGAAGTTACCGCTTGAGAGGGAGCTACACTTGCATGCAGAGGAGGAACTTCTTGTTCCCAAAGATGAGCCTCTATATGTGGATTAGCCACAGGAGGAGATTCATGGAGTGGAGGAGTCCACTCATGCAGAACCAAACATCAGACAAGGTAGAAAGTGTACCACAAAAGCAGAGAGACTGAAGCTTGATGCGGCACAGAATGTAGAAGTCCCTATATCACAACGCAGACAGAGACAATCACCTGACCGATTTACTGGATACATGGCTCTTATGAGCCAGTGTATTGTGACAGAGCCATATTCTTTTGAAGAAGAAGTGCAGGAGCCCACATGGGTAGATGCCATGGTGGAGGAGTATGACTCCATTGTCAGAAACATTGCTTGGGATATTGTTCCATGGCCAGTGGGTAAATCAGTTGTAGGATCAAGATGGATCTACAAGGTAAATCAAGCTGCTGATGGGAGCGTCGAGAAGTATAAGGCAAGATTTGTTGCTTGGGGCTTCTCACGGATCGAGGGGATTGATTATGAAGAAACCTTTGCACCTGTCGCACGATATTCTTCCATAAGTACCATCCTTTCTCTCTTTGCACAGATGGGTTGGCACATTCATCAGATGGATGTGAAGACTGTGTTCGTTAATGGGATCATTAAGGAAGAGGTGTACATTGAGTAGCTTGAAGGATTTGAGATCTTCAGTAGTGAATCGCATGTGTGCAGGCTCAAAAGAGCGATGTATGGGCTGAAGCAAGCACCTCGTGCTTGGTACACATGGATCGACAACTATTTCACTGGACTTGGCTTCACCAAGAGTGAGGCGGATGCAAACCTGTACCAAATTGTGGTGGAGGGTAAGCTTTTAATCAATTTTCTTTTATGTTGATGATCTAATACTAACAAGTGATGAGCAGTTGATACACTCATGCAAGGCAGATCTTGCAAAGGAGTTTGAAATGAAGGATTTGGGCCTCCTTCATGATTTCCTTGGATTGGAAATATGGCAGCAGGAAGGTGAACTGTTTGTGTCTCAAGGAAAGTATGCCCGGGAGATACTGTAAAAGTTTCACATGCAAGGTTTCAAGCCTATCGACACTCCTCTTCCAGGAAATTGGAGGAAAGAGGATGCTACATTGGAATAGGTAGTGGATGCCACTATTTATCAACATTTGGTGGGTTCGCTCATTTATTTAGTTAATACAAGACCATACATATGCTATGCGGTGAACCAGCTTTCACAAGCGATGGTTAAGCCTACCAAGCTATTTTTGAAGGCAGGAAAGCATGTCCTGAGGTATCTCAGGGGCACATCTGAGTATGGCTTATGGTACAGACAGATAGATGAGGTGAATTTACATGGCTTCATGGATGCAGATTGGGAAAGTAGCCCAACAGACATAAAGAGCACATCAGGAGGGATTTTCAATATCGGATCTACAACATTTTCTTGGTACAACAGGAAACAAAGATCCGTGGCACTTAGTTCAGCAGAATCAGAATACATGGTAGGAATTCAAGCTGTATGTGAGGCTATCTAGATGAGGAAGATCTTGGCCGGTTTGTTCGGTTCACATTTAGATCTGACAGTGATACATTGTGATAATCAGAGTTGCATTAAAATATTGATTAATCATGTGTTTCATGATAGATCTAAACATATTGATATTCGGTATCATCATATCAGAGATTGTGTGTAGCGGAAGATCATGTTGCTTCAGTACATTCCTACGGAAGATCAGGATGCAGATATTCTGACGAAGGCGCTCACCAGGAGAAAATTCGTATACCATAGAGGGAAGATCGAGGTGAAGGATAATCCCTATCTTTTTGAGAGGGAGTGCTGAGATTCAACAAGATGATGAAGCTTAGTGAAAATCAGTCACCTTCACTAAGTGGGTCCGCAGGATATTTTTAGGTCTAAGTCTATTTTTAAACATGGTGATCATATTTCAGAAGTTGCAGGATGCTATTTCTAGATGGTTGGTCAAGTTGGAAAAATAGATGAAATTCTATTTTTAGAATATTGGGCGAAGTTTATTTATAGATCGTCGATCTAAAAATAGAAATGTCGATTATTATTAGCTCTTAATAATTATCTAACAATAAACATCAACTTATTCTCTTGGAGCACTTAATTTCAGTATACAGATTTGTCAAATCACTGGGTTGAAGGAATTACGCAATTCCTAGGGTTTACTGGTGGTTCATGCATGGAGGACTCAATTAAAACTGAAGTGGAAAAGTTATGACAGAGTTGGAAGAGTAGTTCATGGAGTTGTTATTCAGTTTAACTCAGTTAATGGAGTTAAACTCAGTTGAGCTAATTGTATCTAGTCTAACTGAATGATACACTAGTGAGATTGGAGTGAATTAATTAGTTAATTAATTCACAAATAATAACTCATTAATCAACTGAAGAAATACAGCAATTAACTACAGTGCATGTCGGTTCCAGTGGATACCCAGTGGAGAGATAGGTGAAAGGGCAAGATGGACTATCCATTGTGACTATAGTGATTCATTGATTGCACCACACACACATTGGAGTTTCCAATGAGGATTGCACAGTGCAAGAAAGGTAGATTTGAATTCATTCAGGGGTCTTATTCATTAGGGATTGCACAGTGGAGGCAGGCTATCAGGTGGCAAGAAATCATTGCATGGATTTGTAGATTTCTTTTGATTAGTTTGTGATGATTGATTGTACTGAGATCTTGATGTACTAATATTTGTATGAGATTGTTACTTGATCTCCATGATACATAATATATGATAGTTGGGGTTTTCAGCTTCAGGCTTTCCCGTTAAACAATTGTGTTATGTGCGATTATTTTTATTGCTTCATGTGTTTGAAATTGAGTTTAAATTTCCGCAAAAGATTAACAGTGGAAGGATTATGTATTTAGCAAGAAGATAAAATATTGTTAGATCAAGAGAATCTAGATATATACATGCATTTTGTATATAATTTCTACACAAGCAATGTATCATGTTTATGTCTAGTGCTTGAAAGTTTGCTTCAGCCATTAGTTTGGAAAGTCCTTGTCCTTTGATCAGTTTAGTAGGCCTGATTTCTAGATCATATTCTAAGATGACAACAATCCACTTACCCCTTTTACCATCAGGATCCTAATTCAGTATGTCCTTGGCAACTGTATGTGGAACAAAAGAAATTACATGTGAATGCAAGAAGTAAACTCTAAAATATTTTAAGGCTTTGATTAAGGCAAAGGCTTGTTTCTCCATAATGTTATATTTCAGAGGGGCATCTCTTAGTGCCTCGCTGAAGAAATCTATGGATTTTTATTGTCCCATCATGTTCTTTTTTAGAAATACTACAGCAATAGTGTGTTTTGATGCAAATGAGAAGATGAATAAATCCTTGGTAAAGGCGGGGCTGATTAGAACTAGTGTTTGGTTAAGTGCTTGTTTTACCAGTTCAAAGGATTTTTTTATCTTCTGTGGTCCACTTGACTCCTATTTCTATTTTCAACATGTTTGTAATATTTCTTAGGAGTTCTGCAAGGTTTGGTATGAACCTTCTTAGGAAGTTGATCTTTCCAATGAAATATTGCAGCTCTTTAATATTCCTAGGGCGGTTGATCTACAATATTACCTTCAATCCTTTTTGGGTCTATCTTAATCCCTTCTTCAGATATGATGTGGCCTAAGATTTTTCCTTCTTGTAGACCAAACAGAGTTTTCTTAGGATTTAAAGATAGACCATACTTCCTACACTTTTCAAAGACCTTTCTTAAGTGAGCTAGATGTTCTTCATTAGTTTTAGAATAGACAGTGATTTCATCCAGGTATATCACAATGAAGTAGCCTATGTCTTCGAAAAAAGCAATGTCCATGGCTCTTTGAAAAGTATCCCCCGCATTCATTAACCCAAAAGGCATTTTGACATACATGAAGGTGCCCCAAGGTGTAGTGAAAGCAGTTTTTTGATGATCATCTGGGTGTACTAGCACCTGATTATACCCTGAAAATCCATCAAGCAATGATATTCTATTAGAGCCTACTACCCTTTGCAATATATGATCCATCTTAGGTAAAGGGTAGTTGTCTTTCAGGGAGGATTTGTTTAAGTTTCTAAAGTCTATGCATAGCCTAATCTCCCCTGTTTTCTTTCTTACTGACACAAGGTTTGAGACCCATTCTGAGTATCTAAGTGGGACTATGATTCCAGCATCATACATTTTCTTTATTTCCTTCTCAACTAGAGGCACTAGGACAGGGTTTATCCTTGTCAATTTTTTCTTGAATGGTTTTTGGTTTTCCTTGAAAGGAATCTTATGCTGAATGATGTTTTTATCATAGGACTTAAAGTCCTCATAACCCCATGAAAACACATCTTTAAATTCTTTGAGCAGCTCAATATATTTTTGTTTTATGTGAGGTGGCAGAGTTTTAGACAGCTCTATCATTTTAGGTTCTTCTACACTGCCTATGTTTCATTCTTCTACATCAGTCTCGATGGATTCCATTTTTGGCTTCCTAGCAACATCATTGAAATCAAACATCTCTTCTAAGGGGACAAGACCTTTTCGAAATAGGTTATCTTTGCATTGCAATACCTCAAGGTATTTTTGCTCTGGATCCCTACAAAATTTTTCCTCATGGAGATGTTATAGCATATTTATATCAGTAGTAGGAAATGGCTCTATTTTGTGTGTTTGCTCTTCATTAGGGCAGTCTCGTTCATTATCTGAGTCTATTTTTTGCATTTTAAATTCATTCTTGGATTGTAAGAAGTCCTCAATTTGTTTTTCACCTTCAAACACTTGCCAATAATCTATGTTGTCAGGTATTGTAGGTATGCTTTTGACTTTTATCGTGTATTGTTCATTAGCACGAGGTACTTGGCAAGTGCTAGCAGTAAAGGCTAGTTCATTGGCAAGGTTGTTTTGAGCTCTTTGCATAGAGGTAAGTTCATATTTCTCAAATGTCTTCAAGAGGTCTAAGGCAGAATTCCTATATTCTCTTAGCCTAGGATTCTTGGCTGAATATTCTCCTTTGATTTTCCTAATGATTAGCTCGAAATCTCCTTGAACTAAAATCTTCTTAGCTCCTATGTTTTTCAGCAAGTGTAATCCTAGGAGAAGAGCCTCATACTCTGCAATATTGTTTGTACATTGAAAATCCAGTTTGTAAGAGTTACCTTCATTGGTGTTATGTATCCAAACACCTACTCCTGAACCAGCTTTGCCACAAGAGCCATCAAAGCTCATGTTTCAAAGTGTTTCAAGTTCAGATTCATCATTATGTTTTTGTTCATGGTTGCAAGGGTTTTGACTGTTATGTTCTTCATTTGGTGTTTGGTTTGACTATTCTGAAAGGTCTTTTTCTTCCTCCTTTTCATTTACTTGTTCATTAATGTCATCTTCATTGTACCAGATAAATGAGTCAAGGTCTAAATGGATAGAATAGAGAGGGGTGTTGTTTGGCCTATCTTGGCTACTTACCATGTATTTCATGTGATATTCTTTGTACAATCTTCTTGTTTGGTTAAAAACTAGAATGGTAGCATATGTCATGTCCATTTGGAGGTTTCCTTGGAGTTTGGCTCCCCATGATCTAGATAGAAGCATTCCATACTTTGAGGGAATGTCAACCACTACAATGTCCATGACTAGGCTCTTCACTGGTATTTGTGCCAGATTGACACACATATCTTTGATCATGCCTAGGAATTTAACTTTACTTGAATCAAAAGAGTATAAGTCCTTGTAAGGTTTGGTTATTTCGAGGCCTAATCTCTCCATCGCTACCTTTGGCATGAGGTTATGTGAAGCACTAGAGTCTAGCATAGCATTGTGTAAGATTTTGTCATGAATGTTTAAGCTGACATAGAATGGAGGTACAACTACTTCTTGATATTTTCCCTCTACCTCGGGTCCAAACAGCAACTCTGGCTTGTCATCAATTAGATTCAGAGTGTCAATGTCATTTCCTATGTTTAAAGATTTTAAAACTTGAACTCTATCTACATCTTGAGTCACCAGTTCAGTGAGTGGTATGGATATTTTGATCTTGGAAATTTCTCCCTCAACATTGAATGGTGTTTGTGTTCTTGGCATATTTACATCATTTCTATCATACATGGTCTTTTTAGCAATCTTAGCTTGATGATTTTTATTAGGAATTTTAGGTAAAGAAGTTTTTTCAGGGCCACTAGTTGAAGTACTAGGGCATCTTTGATTACCATTTGGTTGGTTGGTTTTGTCTTTGCTCTGATTAGGAGTCTTAGCCATTATGTCGGTGTTCTCTATTGTCTTTCTAAGAATATTTTCAGGTGTCTTTTTAGCAAAAATTTCTGGTTTGTTCTTCCTATGGGTGTCTTGAGTCTTCCTACTTCGGAGGTCATACTGCCTATGAACCTCCATGATAGCATTTTCAAATCCTATCTTGTACTCTTCAGAATCCTCATATGTTCTATCAGTTTGGTTTGAGGAAAACAGACATTGTTCTTCTTTTGTGAGAAAAACATCATCCTCATTATTGGAGTCTATTAGGTTGACATGATTTTCTTCTGAATCCTCAATCTCTCTTTCCTCTTCATCTACATAGTTTTCTTGGAAAGGAGGTATGATTTGTTGGTCATTGTCTCTTTGTCTAATTTGAGGAGGGCCTCTTCTGAATTTTTGGCTTCTATTTCTGTTTTGAGGATTTTCTTGGATTTCCCTAGGGGGTTCTCTTTCATTCAAATTTATTTTCTCCATCATTCTCTCCTTTACCCTAATTAGATTGTCAATTTTAGCATCAGATGTGGAGGCCATGGTTTCCTCTTTGTATGTAACCTTCTTCTCTATTCTTAATCTAGCCCTTTTAGCAATTAGGTTGGCTTCTACACTTACTGCTCCTCTTTGCATGTCTTCTAATGTAAGGGGATCTCTTTCTCTTAATTGATAGGACATGTCTGGATCAAACCCATCTGGAAATTTTACTAAGGCTAGCCCTTGTGGGGGTTTCATATGAGGTGGGAGTGCATTGTAAACACTATTGAACCTAGTGCAGTAGTCTTGGACACTTTCCCCAACATTCCTCTTAAGGTTATCATACTCTGATAGGATTTGAAGAGGATTTTTCTTAGTCTCCCACGTGTTTATGAATGTTTGATAGAGGGAAAGGAGGTCATGAATGTTGTTAGGAGTTAAGTTTTTGAACCATTTCTTTGCTTCTCCTCCTAAACTTTGGGCAAACATTCACATTTTTATGGTATCCTCTTCTATCTCTTGGTATTCAAAGGCATCATTCATCCTATCTACATGTTGTTGGGTAGTGGTAGAGTCAGCTCTAATAAAGTGAGGGATTTTAGATTGGTAGTCTGAGGCATAGGCATTAAAGGTTGTGGTACTAGGGGGGCATACCATGCTGCCATGATTTGAGGTAAGGGAATCCAAGGAGAATTTAAAAGAAGAGGGTTTATGAGTGGAGGTGGAGGACGAAGTGGAGTGATTTGCACAGTGGATGTATGAATGGGGGTGGCAGATGTACTTGGACCAGCAAGCTGAGATTGAGAAGATTTTGATCGAAAGGAGTCAAAGTGTTGGAGAAGCTGAAAATCAAGAGGAGTGGAAGGAGAGGCTTCTCTAATAGGACTCTGCTGCAAGTCTGTAGGCTCAAATTTTGTCTGGTCTATCCCACATTGAGACTTAGTTCTGAATAGGTTTCTTCTATGGTGTAAGTCAAATTGGGTATCTTGCAAGTTGTGAGGTTTTCAGGGACAGAACTTGCTTTGTGAATGGGTCTAACAATAGTTGAGTCTTCAGTCCTAGAAATTTTCCATAAGATTCTTTCTGGATCATCAACTATGGTAGGAGGGTTTGGGTTAGGGTGAGATCTGGTGCTGATTCTTTGTGAAGCTAGATTTCAGACCCAAAACACAGAGAGGCTGAAAATTTATGAGTGTTTTGAAAACGGACCTATCTGTAAGGGTACTAATTTTATAGAAATTATATAACTTATGTGTTATATGTCCAAGATTCTCCTAATCTCACACTATTTTAACTTCATGCAAAATACAGAATCTATTCCACCATTGATCATTTGCGGAAATTAAATCAAGATTGCAATGCACAATAAAAATTCACACACATTAACATATTTGTTTAACGGGAAAGCCTGATGTTGAAAACCCCAAATATCTGTATATAATATATGTCATAGAGATCATGTAACAATCCTCGTACAAATCTTATCATATCAATCTCTCAGTACAATACAATTGCTACACACTAATCAAGCCCGATATTGCAAATCCATGCACCAATCTTTGCCACCTGCTAGCCTGCCTCTACTGCGCAATCCCTGCTAAAGAATGGCTCTAAATGAACTCAAATTTCTCCAGCCTTGCTCACACAATCCTCATAGGCATCTCCACTGATTTTTGGATGGTATCAATGCATCACTATAGTCACAACTGATAGTCACACTTTCTCTTTCACCTATCTCTCCACTGGTCTCCACTGAAACTACCATGCACTGTAGTTAACTGATGTATTCTTCAGTTGATTAATGATTTATTATTTAGTGAACTAATTAACTAATTAATTCACACCACTCTCACTAGTGTATCAATCAGTTAGACTAGATACAACTAGATCAACTGAGTCTAACTGAGTTAAACTAAATACAACTCCACCAAACTCTATCACATGAGTTCTAACTGAAGTCCTCCATACAATAGCTCCAGTAAACCCTCAGGAATAGATTAATTCCTTCTGTCAGCTACTGTGCCACATCTGTGCACTTAACTGAAGTGCTCCAAGAGAATAAGATAATGTTTATAGTCCAAATATTATTAAGAGCTAATAATATTCGACATATCTATTTTTAGACTAGCAGTCTAAAAATAGACTCCGCCAAATATGTCTAAAAATAGACGTCCATCTATTTTTCCAACTTGATAAACCATCCACAAATAGCATCCTGCAACTCATAGAATATGATCGACATGTCGAAAAATATACGTAGTCTAAAAAATATACTTTGCGCCAAAAATCACCTGTATGGGCCCCACCTAGTTTGGGTGATTATTTTCGAACTAGGATCAAGGATGATGTTTCAGGATGCCTCCTTCACTATTTCTTGTTGCAATATTCAACACTCACTCTCAAAAAGAAAGGATTTTCTTTGCATGCGACATGCAACTCCATGCATTCACCCCGCAACCTTTGCAAGCACCGTGCAACTCCATGCAACTGCTCTGCAACTCTTCTGAAACTGAAAGGCTCCAAAAAAATCAATCAGTATTAATGCATCTATCATCAAAGTCTTCGAATTCTGCTACTACCAACTGCACATGTCTTCAGTAACCACTGTGCTGTTGAACTTTGCACCCATGCACTCTGCACTTGCTGTCAAATCTGAACTACGCTCCAGTATCTTACACTATCACTTTGATCTGCCAGCATCAATCCAATTGATCATGCTACTGCTGCTCTGTGGGCACCTCGTATCCAGGTTCAATTTATGAGATCCACACCATCTCCATCAATCCTTTCCAGAAATCTCCTCTTGGGATTACTCATGCATGTCGCCCCACCTCTCACCTGGTGGTATAGTTTCATGCACTCCCTCTGCCCATCTGGCATGAAATTTCTTTGCATGAGTGGTTTATCCCACTCCATGATCATCATCTTGTGGCTGCTCCACATCCCGAAGTTCACTCTTACCTGCATGCAAATCTAGCTCCCTCTCAAGCTTTAATTGCATGTCTTTCTTGCACTTCCCAACAGTAGGAAGCTTCGTAGAAATCCCATCTACTTCAAGTATGTAGAGATTCTTCGCTCAAATCCCAACCTTCTTGACTTTTCCTATTGCTTTGTACCAAAGGAAAACTTTTCCTTCACTAAAGACAACATCATACCCTTTATCCTCTAACATTGTGGCTGAGATTAAATTCTTCTTTAAACCTAGAACATGCACTACATCTTGCAAAAGAATGATTTTACCTGAATCCCTCTGAAAGGTAATGATACCAATTTTGGTTGCACTATATCGTCCATTTTCGGCCAAATCAACATGCAACTGGAGATATTTCTCCACCAAGTCACTGAAAAGGTTCACATCTCCCATCATGTGAAAGGAAGCACCACTATAAAAGTACCACCCCGATCCCAATGCACTAGAAACTATGCATGCGATCAATGAGAAGTCAAGCTCAAATTGCGAGGCAAGAGCCTCACTAGGTGCAGCTCCAGCAGCCTGTTTTTTCTTCTTCTTCTGTGGACAATTTTTGGCAAAATGCCCATGTTCGTGACAGTGAAAACACTTCACTTTGGACATGTCACGCTCTTTGCCATCTTCACCGACCTCAGATATAGAATGGAATTTCTTCCCCTTCTTCTTCTTTGCCTTGGAAACCAAAGCACAATCCTCTTCATCATCATGCTTTGATGAAGAGCCATCCCTGGTACTTCACCTTATCTCCTCCTACACAAGATCTGACCAAAGTCGCTCCCATCCTGGCAGTTTCTCCCGTCCATTGACAGAGTCTTTGTAGCTATGAAAACTCTTCAAAAGCCCAAGGAGAGCCAAGCTTAGTAAGTCTTCTTCATAAACACTAACTCCTACACTCCCAAGCTCATCCCTGCAGTGGAAAAACTTTGTCAAGTATACCAGAATAGTGTCATTCTTCTCCATTTTTATTTTTCTGAGCTTGTCTTTAAGCGCTAACTTCCTCTAGTCACTTCTACTTTGGAACAAATCTGTCAAAGCCTTCCACATTAAGAATGGAGTGGCTTTCCCATGAAGGCTAGAAAAAATGTGGTCCTTTACACCTTCCAACAGAATCCTTCAACACTTTGCTACCTTCTTTTGCCATGTGTCAAGTGTGGCTGCATCGCTAGAACCCGGCTTAGGAACATCGTTATCGATGAACTCCTTCAGCCCATTATCATACGGCACCGCCTCCATCATGTCCTTCCATGAAATATAATTCAAGCTCCCATCAAGGGCATACTCCAATCTAAATCCGTTAAAATACATTTCAATGAATGCTCAACTTCGACACCAAGAAAACACTGCAGCAAATTCGAATTCCACCAGCACAAAACTCAACCGCTTCAATAATTGCAATCTGCTCCAATGGTCAACTTCTCTGATACCATGTAGAAATTATATAACTTATGTGTTATATGTCCAAGATTCTCCCGATCTCACACTATTTTAACTTCATGAAAAATACATAATATATTCCACCATTGATCATTTGCGGAAATTAAATCAAGATTGCAATGCACACATGAAACAATAAAAATTCACACTCATTAACACAATTGTTTAACGGGAAAGCCTGAAGCTGAAAACCCCAACTATCTGTATATAATATATGTCATAGAGATCATGTAAAAATCCTCATACAAAGCTTATCATATCAAGCTCTCGGTACAATACAATTGCTACACACTAATCAGGCCCGATCTTGCAAATCCATGCACCAATATTTGCCACCTGCTAGCCTGCCTCTACTGCGTAATCCCTGCTGAAGAATGGCTCTGAATGAACTTGAATTTCTCCAGCCTTTCTCACGCAATCCTCATAGGCATCTCCACTGAGTGTTGGATGTAATCAATGCATCACTATAGTCACAACTGATAGTCACATTTTCTCTTTCACCTATCTCTCCACTGGTCTCCACTGAAACTACCATGCATTGGAGTTAACTGATGTATTCTTCAGTTGATTAATGAGTTATTATTGAATTAATTAACTAATTAATTCACACCACTCTCACTAGTGTATCAATCAGTTAGACTAGATACAACTAGCTCAATTGAGTCTAACTGAGTTAAACTAAATACAACTCCACCAACTACTTCTCCAACTCCACCAAACTCTGTCACATGAGTTCTAACTGAAGTCCTCCATGCAATAGCTCCAGTAAACCCTCAAGAATAGTTTAATTCCTTCTGTCAGTTGTTGTGCCACATCTGTGCACTTAACTGAAGTGCTCCAGGATAATAAGATAATGTTTAGATTCCAAATATTATTAAGAGCTAATAATATTCGACATATCTATTTTTAGACTGGCAGTCTAAAAATAGACTCCACCTAATATGTCTAAAAATAGAATTCCATCTATTTTAACAACTTGACCAACCATCCACAAATAGCATCTTGCAACTCATAGAATATGTTCGACATGTCTAAAAATAGACATAGTCTAAAAATAGACATAGTCTAAAAAATAGACTTTGCGCCAAAAATCACCTATGTGGGCCCCACCTATTTTAGGTGATTATTTTCCAACTAGGATCAAGGATGACATTTCAGGATGCCTCCTTCATTGTTTCTTGTTGCAATCTTCAAAAAATCTCACATAGTATGTAACTGGGCTTTACACTGTTATGATTGATTAATACAATCCCAGGGGAGTCTGTGAGAAATAGTGGGGTCAACGGGGTTGCTGAAGACCAGTGGAGTCACTTGGTGGATGATGCTTATTGTTTTGAGGATGTACTTGTTATCCACCATCAACAACTAAATACCAATCTAAAGATTTTTTTGGGTTTTATGATTTCTTTATGTAACACTAAGATTTTCAAAGAGTGTTCTCCAATATGGTCACCATGGTGCTAGTATGATGAATCAACCAGATACCACTCTTGGCTAACACTTGATTTATCTAAGTTTCGACAGGAGATTTGTGAGTTCTTAGGGAATGTCTAAGCTTGTTACTTACTCAGATCGCCACTGGAGTCGCCATTATGTTAGGTCCCTATAATTTGTCAGATTGGCAAGACCAAATGTACAAGGGTAACATCAAACCAACTTTGGAGTCCTAAGACCTAGCCTTCCTGGACTCATAGAGGGCTCTCTATATATTTGTGTAAAAGATGTAAGCTAATTGATTTTAGGGTTTTGATTTTAGGCTAGTTATAGTGATTAGGGTTTGTTTGTTTGTTTTGTTTGGTTGGGTTGCTTTTCAAGCAAAACGGATAGAGTAAGAGAGGTTTAAACCATTGGGATATGGAGTCTGGAAAAGGTCTTGAAAAGTAAAGGGTGTTTTGAAGGGAAAGTTTAACAAATCCAAATGGATCTTAAAATCTTACGTGAGTTAAGTAAACATTAAATTGTGATATTAGTAGGTTTAAAGCATAGTTAAGAATACTTTAACATGTACTATAATAAGAAAATTCTTTAAAAACACTATGCATAAGAAAGAATCAAAGGACAGGGTGAACCATAACTTCTTTGACCAAACCCTAGCAAGGAAACATTAATACAACAATCCAGAAAACCTTAGAGAGCAAGAAACTTGTGAATTATATAGTGATTTCACCTTCAGGCAAAGAAAACATTTAAGATAGCATATAGTAATGATCAAAGAGCAGGGAAATCCTAACATCCTTAATCAAATTATCAAATACCTTCAAAGAAACTATTTAAGATCGACTAAAGGACAAGGCAAACCATGAACTTCCTCAGCCAAAACCCTAATTAGCAATACTTAAAAGAAAATACCTCAAAAAAATGTTTTAAGTTATACCAAAGGACAGAGCTAACAATAAAATAATTTGGAATTGGCTCCATTAAATCATTCTTAAGATAAACAAGATGAGTGGAACTAGAGATAAATTAATAATTCTCTAATCTAACCTAGCAGAGGAAAACATCTAAGAAATACAAAGTAGACAGAGTTAAGGTGCCTCTAAACAAAATTTCTTAACCTAAACTTTTTGTTCTACTGAAAGAGAAAAGATGAAACAATATGAAAACATAAGAAGACAAGTACTAAATCAGAAATACATCACCATTAACCATGCTCATGAATCCTGCAAATGTGCTTGCTCCATTTCCATTCAAATCAAAGCATTCAAAAAACTCCAAAGCCAATTTCTCCTCAACTCCAAGTATATGATGTTGAGTTTAACAATCAACCAACAACATGAATAATGAGGCCTCCATGCAGTATTTAACTTGAAAAGGAGGACCAAAACCCTAGATAGGTTTCCAAAATGTCATTAATTACATCATAAATGTCATTTTTGTCCTATGAGACCATGCAAGGCCCAAGGCACAAATATCCTAACTTCATAAATCCAAAAATAAATTATAACATAACTCCTCATCTAACTTTGGAGATATTTGCCTAATAAGCCTTCAACATATCTTTTTCATTTACTCCAAGTGTCTTTTGTTGACTTTCAGGCAAGGGCGCAGTGCCAAGGTTCAAAGGCATAGCGCCAAATCTTGAAAAATGGCCTCTTTTGCAACTGATATTTGGAGGCCTTCCCGGTGTCCAAATGAACTCCATGATATCTCATTGGAAAGCCTATCCTATTTACTTTACAAAACTGCCTTTAAGTTCCTAATTGGGGTCCATTTTCTTAGTCAAAAAACACTTTTCAAATACTACTCAGGGCGCAGCGCCGATGCCAAAAATAGGGCGAAAAGGTAATTTTTTGCATGTTTTTGGCACTTCTTGTAGGTTTTAACCCTGAACAGAAATATCTACACACGATTCTTATAACAGAAAATAAACAATAGCAAGAGCATAAAACATAAAACAGATAAACACAGAGATTTTCCCCTGGATCCCAAATCGGGACGACCAAATTGATTTTTCATTATATTCCTTTTAGTGTTACAACACATATATATACATGCCAAAGCATACATAAACCCCAATCCATTAACCCTGGATTAGAACATAACCGTAGTTCCCTTGACCGGATCTACAAAATACCAGGGGCCGAAAACCATCGAACCCAAAAACCATGTGCAAAACCATGCACAAAACCATGGGCGGATCCGCCTATGAGTGGGTCCGCACAAAAAACAAATTTTGGCCGGGGCGCTGCCCCGGACCCCAACGGTGGGGACTGCTTCGCCCCTCGTGACCCCCCAGCTACGCCCGACGCAACATACATCGCATGGGGCTAATCGTGGAAAGAATATAACACATACCCAACATTCTCCCACTTGTTGTTTTCTTTCCACGGGGGGCCACAGGAGAGCTTAGTCATTTGGCCAATTCTTCAACACCCATTGTTTCTCTACACCAAGAGAACTTCTGAGTGCTCACAGACTTCGTCAATGCATCCGCAACATTCTTCAAAGTGTCCACCTTTACCAGTAACACCCTTTTAGCCTCAACCATATCTCTAAAAAATTGATATTGAACATCAATGTGCTTTGTCTTTGAATGATAAGCAAGGTTCTTAGCCAAGAAAAATTCACTTTGGCTATCACAGTCTATCCTTATAGCTTGCTGTACCAACCCCATACTTGAACACAATCTCTGCAACCAAACTGCTTCCTTGCTTGCATGAGTGGCTGCTATGTATTCTGCCTCTGTAGTTGAAAGAGCCACTACAGACTGTCTTTTACTCATCCAACTGACCGCACCTCCAAATAGGCTAAACACATACCCACTTGTAGATCTTCTTTGGTCCAGATCTCCAGCCCAGTCTGCATCAACAAAACCACGAATGTCCAACATTCTTTCCAATCCTGGTCTTCCCTGGTAGCACAAGACATAATCACTAGTGCCACGTAAATATCTGAAAACCCGCTTCACTGCTGTCCAATGCTCCTTCCCTGGGTTTGACATAAACCTTCTCAATACTCCCACTGCATGTGCAATGTCTGGTCTAGTACAGACCATTGCATACATCAGGCTACCCACTGCACTTGCATATGGAACACGGGACATATACTCCTCTTCTTCTTGTGTCTTGGGACACTGTTCAACAGACAGCTTTCCACCTACAGGAATAGGAACATTCACCGGTTTACTATCCCGCATATTGAACCTCTGCAATATAGTCTCGACATACTTCCTCTGGTTTAACCAGAGCTTCCTCTTTGCCCGATCTCTCTTAATTTCCATGCCCAAAATATAGTTTGCAGCACTAAGATCCTTCATGTCGAATTTGGAGAATAGTTGGGTCTTCAAATCTTGGATAATTTCTTTGTCATTTCCAATCAACAACATATCATCCACATACAAGACCAAATAAATAACATGGTCACCAATTAATTTAAAATAAACACAGCGATCCTCCTTGCTTCTGGTGAAGCCAAGTCCCCATATATAGGTATCAAATTTCTGATACCACATCCTTGGTGACTATTTTAACCCATACAGAGACTTCTTCAACCTGCATACCAGTTCTTTCTTACCCTTCACCATAAAGCCTTCAAGTTGCTTCATGTAGATCTCCTCTTCTAGATCCCCGTGAAGAAATGCTGTCTTCACATCCATCTGTTCTATCTCAAAATCAAATGCAGCAGCAACAGATAAAAGTAATCTAATAGAAGTAACCTTGGCAATAGGAGAAAAAATATCACCAAAATCAATTCCCGGCACCTGGGAATAACCTTTTGCTACCAACCGAGCTTTGTATTTCTCCACCTTGCCTTCTACATTCATCTTATTTTTAAACACCCATTTGCTCCCAATGGGCTTCCTTCCAGCCGGCAACTCCACCAGATCCCATGCCTCATTTTTGTGCAAGGATGCCATTTCATCAACCATGGCCTCCTTCCAGAGTTTTCCATCCTCTGAATCTACTGCCTCCCTGACAGTTTTGGGATCATCATCAGTTATAGTTAAGGAAAAACCTGAACAAAAAGTATATGGACTATATCTTTCTAGTTTCCTTCTTTCCTGAACTGATCTTCTCAAAGCTGGGGTTTGTGGCTCTTCCTCTTCTGAATCTTCTTCTGTTGTAGAGTCCGATTCATCCTCCTTTAGCTCAAACTCTATATTCTCAGGTTCCTTTGGTATGATTTCATGTTTAACAACATCTTTCACCTCTCTAAACACCACATCTCGGCTGTACACAACCTTCCTTGTTTCCGGGTTCCAAAGCTTGTAACCTTTTAAACCATCCTTATACCCAATAAAGATGCACCTTTCGCATTTATTATCCAACTTGGTCCTTTTCTCCTTTGGAACATGTACATATGCATCACATCCAAATTCCCTTAGATGTGAAAGAGAGGGTTTCTTACCAGTCCTTACCTCATGTGGGGTCTTATCCTCCAACACTGATGAAGGTGATCTGTTAACTAAGTAACATGCAGTCTCCACTGCCTCTGCCCAGAATTCTTGTCCTAACCCGATACCACTGAGCATGTTTCTTGCCTTTTCCATCAATGTTCTATTCATTCTTTCTAAAAATCCATTTTGCTGAGGTGTGTATGGAGTAGTCTTCTGCCGTGCTATACCACAATTCTTACAGAACTCTTCAAATTCTTTCTTGCAGAACTCCCCACCATTATCCGTCCTCAACGCCTTTATCTTCTTCTCTGTCTAGTTTTCCACCAGAGCCTTAAATTATTTAAATTTGTCAAAGAATTTAGATTTCTTCCTCAAGAAATATATCCATGTATTCCTTGAGAAGTCATCTATGAATGAAACATAGTACAATGCATTCCCTTTCCTAGTGATGGAACTGACACAGTCCAAACACATCACTATGCACAAGTTCTAATATCTTGTTTGCCCTCTTAGCACCAAAAGGAAAACTCACCCGATTCTCGCTTTCCCATATACACAATGTTCAATAAAATCAAAACTAAACAGAAAAATTAGACATACCTTCTACCATACCATCTCTATGTAGTATCCGAAGGCCCTTCTCTCCAATATGTCCAAGCCTTTGATGCCATAGCATGGTCTTTTCTCCAGAGACAGCTAGAATTTATGTCCCACTTTTAGGAATCACAGAATTGTTACACCCATCAATAACAGTGCTACCTTGTAGCTTGTACAGAGTTCCAGTCCGAACTCCCCGCATTAATACCAGTGCTCCCCGAACCATCTTGCAGGCATCTTTCTCGAACACTGTTTTTACCTGCATCATCCATCTTGCTTTACAAAATCAGATTTAAGCCAATGTGAGAATATGCGGAGAACACCCCGAAGTGTTTTTCCCTCCACCTTACGGCTTCGAACTTGAATTTCCACGTCGAAGCGATTCTGGCCTTCCTATCATCACCTAAGAAGACATCACCACCATCATATTTCTCATACTCACAAAACCACTCCCTATGGGGAGTGAAGTGAAAGGATGCACCTGAGTCAATCAACCATGACTCATGATCTACATGTGTATTTGAAGAAGAAGCCAAATACACATCCCCACCTTCATCTGTGGTGGTTTTTGCCTCTGCAGAAGGAGCTTCATCAGATCCCTTTCCTTTCTCAGGAGCTTTAGATCTGCATTCCTTTTTGTAGTGTCCTTCCTTTCCGCATTTCCAGCACACCTTTACAAACTTTCCGGGAGATTTAGATCTCCCTCTAGATTTAGATCTCCCACTCGAAACCTTATTCTTGTTTCTGTTCTGGGACCTTCCTCGTACAGATAAGGCATCTCCATTCTGACCCTCCATATTTCTCCGTCTCATTTCCTCCGACAGCAAGGCTAAGACAATATCATCAAAATTCAAGGTAGTTGTATTGCTACCTATTGCAATAACCAGACTGTCCCACGAGTCTGGTAGAGAGCACAACAAACTGATGCACTTATCTTCATCTGAGATTTTAATATCAACAGACGACAGCTGACTTACCACAGTATTGAAGGCATTCATATGCTCTGTCACCGAGTCTCCATCCTTCATCCTCAGGTTATACAGCTTTTTCCGCAGGAACAACTTATTCACCAGAGACTTAGATTGGTACAAAGTCCCAAGTTTTTCCCACAAATTCTTCGCCGTAGCTTCCCGAGATACATTCAACAATACTGAATCTGAGACACACAACCGTATTGTGCTCTTAGCCTTCCGATCCAGTTTCTTCTAGTCTTCATCTGACATTGCCGTTGGTTTAGTACCTGGATCTACCGCGATCCACTGATCTTTATCCACCAACAGATCCTCCATCTTGAGTTTCCACAACTCAAAACTCTGACCATTAAATTTCTCGATCTCTATCTTTCCGCCGCTCGCCATCTTCTTTCACCGCAAGAATCGATCCCACAGATCTCCCACTGAACAGGGTCTACCTCAGGCCCAAGAAAAAAACCCTCAGCAGCAAAGGCGTCCCCTTGAAGCCGAAACAGCTCTGATACCAAATGTAGGTTTTAACCCTGAACAGAAATTATCTACACACGAATCTTATAACAGAAAATAAACAATAGCGAGAGCATAAAAAATAAAACAGATAAACACAGAGATTTTCCCCTGGATCCCAAATTGGGACGACCAGCTTGATTTTTCATTATATTCCTTTTAGTGTTACAACACATATATATACATGCCAGAGCATACATAAACCCCAATCCATTAACCCTGGATTAGAACATAACCGTAGTTCCCTTGACCGGATCTGCAAAAATACCAGGGGCCGAAAACCATCGAACCCCAAAACCATGTGCAAAACCATGCACAAAACCATGGGCGGATCCGCCTATGAGTGGGTCCGCACAAAAAACAAATTTTGGTCGGGACGCTTCCCCGGACCCCAACGGTGGGGATTGCTTCGCCCCTCGTGACCCCCCAGCTACGCCCGACGCAACATACAGCGCGTGGGGCTAATCGTGGAAAGAATATAACACATACCCAACACTTCTGGAGTACCAGGTTTACTCCAAATGAGCTGAAACTTTGTGAGGGTGATGTCCTTGACCTGATGAACATGAAAATGTAAGCCATTTCTCCATTGGGTGCCCCAAAAAAGAGTGCAGCGCCAGTGGCGTTGTGCACTTGGCCCTTCAAAACAATCAAAATTTCAAAAACTCAAAGAGATACCAAAATTGGGATTTTTCTTGCTGATCATGTCTGGGATGCTTGTAGGGATGCATCAGCAAGAATGGCCAGCTTTTCTTCATCCTTTTCCTCTTTTAGGTCATGAATCTTTGTAAGGGATCTTTTGATCTTGGCCCTTGCAATCTTGTTTCTTAAGGCATAATGCCTTGCCATCTTCTTCTGCATGTCAAGATCTCTCTTGGTCTTCTCCAGCTGATCCTCCAAGTGTACATTTTCCCTCTCATGCCAATATTTTATAGCATAGTATATTTCCATGGAAAGTAGCTCACTTGGAGTGAGTTGCTCTGCCAATTTTGTCTCTTGCTCTCTTTCCTCGGCTAGAGCCTTATTCAAGCCCATTGTCTTTGGCCTCCTCTTAGGAAGTTGTTCTTCCTCTTATTCAATGTCATCATGAATTTCCAAGACCTCATATAGCTTAGCCTTGGCTCTTTTAGCCTCTTTCTGAGCTCTGATAGCTCTAACTTCATAGATGGCTTTCTTTGCAACTAACTGTTGGTTTTCCACCGAAAAGAAGTTGATCACATTCTTGGCCCTACCAATATTGGCTTGTTGATCCCTAATCTCGGCATATTTGCTTTTGAGTAGCATGTTAGTGATCCTTTCCTCATTTTCATCATCACTGTCAAGGTGAATAAGTTTAAACTCTTGTTTAGTCTCATGTTTTTCTTCCTCTTCTTCATCAATGACCTTTTCCTTACCTTTGTCAAGCTTCTTGGTTGATGTAGAAGGAATGGCCCCTTACCTATTAAGGGCAGCAAACACATGCCTATTTCCCCTCTGCTAGGTTAAAGGAAAAGGTTCTATGTTACTCATCTCAGTGCCACTTGTCTCACTGCCATCTACTTCAATTCTCTCTACCTCACTGACATCTTCCTCATTTCCATCTTCCTCACTTCCATCTTCCTCACTGCCATCTTCCTCACTGCCTTCTTCACTTTTGATGCACTAGTACCATGAGATGATGGTGAGGGATTGTGAAAAGGTGATGAAGGATATTCATTAGGGGGTGAAGGAATGTGAGTGGAGGGAGATGTATGATCAACACGAGGTGATGGAATGTGAGTGGATGGAAGAACGGGAGGATAAGAAGATGAAGGGGAATATTTTTGTTTATGGGCTTGTGGAGAAGTAAACACCTCATTGGCAATGAAGGTCTCCCATGGAATACCCTTCTGTTGTAGTTGGTGCATAACAACCATTTTAATAAGTGAGTGATGGAAGAGGCTTTGCATCTGCTAAGGATAGTCTCTATTTTGTACAATATAGGGCACTTTATCAATGCTTCTTTAGAGGTAATAGGGAATGTGAAACATCCTCACTCTATTAAAGCGCATAACCAACCCGATGTGGTAGGAGTAAAGACGGGAGAACCTTCCCTCACATGTAAAATACTTCATAATAATTCTCATCATAGGTTCATATCTATCAAGTAAGTGAGATAAAGGTAAGATAGATTTGTTGTGGTCTTTATATATGGGCTTAAGGTAAGGTTCAAAGTAGCTCATGTCTAGGTTTTCTTGTTTGAACCATTTCTCACCCACACTTAGTGTCCCAATGGCATTGGCAATAGCATATGTATATATCTCAAATGTGACCCTTGTAAGGTTAACTTATTTTTCGTGCAAGTTAATGATAAAGATTCTGGTTAGCTCAGGGTGGTTTTGCACCTGCTGCACCTTTTCACAAAATTCATAGCAACCTACATGTTTGAAACATGAAACAGTAAGGGGAGATGCCATTAGCTCCCTTGTGTTGAGGGGTTCAAACCTATTGATCTTTCCACCTTTGTGCTCATTCCTCCTTGGCATTTGAGCTTGACCATGATGACCATTGTCCTCTCCCTTTGCTAACATGTTTAAAACTTTGTTTTGAAACACTCTTGGGCTGATGTCAAATTGAGATGGAGAGAAATGGAATGTAAATTTTTTGCAAGTGAAGGGACAGAGTGTTATGAATGAAATGGATTTAGGGGGGAACTTAGAAGAATAACAACCTTCACAGCACCCTAATTCACCCTTGTCTTGACTAATACTCTTTATAGGCAGATGAAGAAATGACAAACAGTGATTGCAAGTTTAAACACCTAGGGTTTCTTCTTAGTGCTTCAACTTCTTTCAATTACAAAACATCAAATAGTTTGAAAATGGGGTTAGGGCATCCACTTACCATTTATCATTTTTTTAGAGGACCTTAGAGGAAGCTTTAAAGATTTGGAAGTGGATTGAGTGGTTTTTTTGCTTAGAAAGCCCTCCTAGCCAAGAGCGCAGCGTCTAAGCTAAGGGTGCAGCACTAGTCCTAGGCATGCAACGCCAACCTGAGCACGCAGCGCCAAGAGAAAATTTGTTGTGGGTGTCGGGCAAGAGCGCAGCGCTCTACTAGGCACGCAGTGCCAATGTAAAATGTATGTGGGATTTTTTCCAAGGGCACAGCACCAGATCCTTGGCACACAACGCCAGTCTGAGCGCACAACGCCAGTCTGAGCTTGCAGTGCCATCATGAACGCGCAATGCTAGACAAACTTGTCCAAATTTGCTTTGAAAACTCCCAAATTCTTCACTCCTGAATGCTCTGATGGTTTTGCAAGATAAAAATGATTTATTTGAACTGTTAGATGGGATTTTATAGGCTCATTAAATTTTGATTTAATCTTTGAAACCCACTTTCTAAAGTTTACAAGTCCTTTTATTTTTCACTAATGTCATTTAACTTTTATTTGTAGGTGACTGAAAACATTTGAGGTGGCTCTTCCTTTTTCTCCTTGAGGCATGATGAATTCACTTTTGAAAACCCTATGATGTTTACACTGTAGAAACACCTTCAAAAACCTCTTTTATTCCCCCTTGGAGCTCAATTCATCTTTTGCTCATTTAGACATGGCAAGCTCATTTTTTACAAGTTTCAGATCTGATCACACAATGACATCTTCAAAACCTTCCTTTGCTTCCATCATGGATTTTAACTCATCCTTTTCTCATTTTAGGCATGAAAAGCTCATTAAACACCTTTGGGAGAATTTCTCATAGCAGCACCTTCAAAACCCTCTTTTGCTTGTACCATGGAGTTCAACTCATTTTTTCACCTTTTCTTACTAACCTTTTTACATTGTTTACATGCAGGTGACTGAAATGATAAATTTGATCTTTCCCTTGGCTTATTGAGGCATGACAAGTTCACCTTGGCAACTTTGGGGTGATTTCACATAGTAGCACCTTAAAAACCCTCTTTTTTTCCGACCTTGGAGCTCAACTCATCATTTCACCATCTCTGGCCACTTTCCAAAAACCCTAGGTGTTCAGAGTGTTTTACAACAATCATCAGTGTTGTCTTCTAAGTTCTCTATAGCCCTTTCAAGTTCATTCATTTATGTCCATTTCACCTCACCTTTTTCCCTATCTCATCAATAGTCTCTGATAGACTTTCTTAACGTTTGGCTTTGTATGCCTTCTCCGTGCCATTTCTGAAATTGATCACTATTTGGCACTCTACTAGATCACCAAGCTCAAAAACCCTGATTATCTACAAGAACAAGTGCTTCCTTTCTTTCTTGTTGCAAGTTGTCTTCATTCAAGAGTAGACCACCTACCTTTCCAGTATTTTATGCTGATAGACCTTCCAACACTCTTGTAGAAGTATCAAAGTTTGTCCATTTTCCCCATGTGCAGACTCTAAACTGAAGGGATAGTCTTCTTTGGAAACTCTTTAGGTTTTTCTTGAATAACCATGTCTCAACCTTCTATTACATATGAGCCAGAATCTTGTTGGGTATGTGTTATATTCTTTCCACGACTAATCACGTGCGGAGGGGTAAGAGGGGGGGAGATAGCCCCCCCCTTTGCACTGGGCGTAATGGGGGGGTCACACGGGGGGCGATAGCCCCCCCTTTCGGGGTCCAGGGTAGCACCCCAGTGAAAATTTTTTGGTCCTTAATTTTCGGTGGGCGGTCCATGCCCATGGTTTTGGGGTACGATGCTTTTCGACCCCTGGTATTTTGTAGATCTGGTCAAGGGAACTATGGTTATGATCTAACCTATGGTTAATGGATTAGGGTTTATGTATGCTTCGGCATGTATATATATGTGTTGTAACACTAAAAGGAATATAATGAAATATTAAGCTAGTCGTCCCGATTTGGGATCTAGGGGAAAATATCTGTGTTTATCTGTTTTATGTTTTATGCTCTCGCTATTGTTTATTTTATGTTATAAGATTCATGTGTAGATCATTTCTGTTCAGGGTTAAGACCTACATTTGGTATCAGAGTTGTTTCGACTTCAAGGGGATGCCTTTGTTGCTCGGGCCTAATGTAGACCTTGTTCAGTGGGAGATCTGCGGGATCGATTCTTGCAGTGAAAGAAGATGGCGAGCAGCGGAAATATAGAGATCGAGAAATTTAATGGTCAGAGTTTTGAGTTGTGGAAGCTCAAGATGGAGGATCTTCTGGTGGATAAATATCAGTGGATCGCGGTAGATCCAGGTACTAAACCAACGACAATGTCAGATGAAGACTGGAAGAAACTGGATCGGAAGGCTCAGAGCACAATATGGTTGTGTGTCTCAGATTTAGTATTATTGAATTTATCTGGGGAAGCTACGGCGAAGAAATTGTGGGAAAAACTTGGGACTTTGTACCAATCTAAGTCTCTGGTGAATAAGTTTTTCCTTTGGAAAAAATCTGTATAACCTGAGGGTGAAGGATGGAGACTTGGCGACAGAGCATCTAAAAGCCTTCAATACTGTGGTAAGTCAGCTATCATCTGTTGATATTAAAATCTCAGATGAATATAAGTGCATCAGTTTGTTGTGTTTTCTACCAGACTCGTGGGACAATCTAGTTATTGCAATAGGTAGCAATACAACTACCTTGAATTTTGATGACATTGTCTCAGCCTTGTTGTCGGAGGAAATGAGATGGAGAACTATGGAGGGCCAGAATGGAGATGCCTTATCTGTATGAGGAAGGTCCCAAAATAGAAACAACAATAAGCTTTCGAGTGGGAGATCAAAATCTAGGGGGAGATCTAAATCTCCTAGAAATTTTGTAAAGGTATGTTGGAAATGTAGAAAGGAAGGGCACTACAAAAGGGACTGCAGATCTAAAGCTCCTGAGAAAGGAAAGGGATCTGATGATGCTCCTTCTGTAGAGGCAAAAACCACCTCGGATGAAGGTGGGGATGTGTATTTGGCTTATTCTTCAAATACACATGTAGATCATGAGTCATGGTTGATTGACTCAGGTGCATCCTTTCACTTCACTCCCCATAGGGAGTTGTTCTGCAAGTATGAGAAATACGATGGTGGTGATGTCTTCCTAGGGGATGATAGGAAGGCTAGAATCGTCGAACATGGAAAGGTCAAGCTAAAGCTGCAAGGTGGAAGGATTAGAACACTTCCTGGTGTTCTGCATATTCCTGCATTGGCCAGAAATCTTATTTCTGTAAGCAAGATGGATGATGCAGGTGTAAAAACAGTGTTCGAAAAAGATGCCTACAAGATGGTTCGGGGAGCACTGGTATTAATGCGGGGAGTTCGGACTAGAACTCTGTACAAGCTACAAGGTAGCACTGTTATTGATGGGTGTAACAGTTCTATGGTTCCTGAAAGTGGAGCGGAAAGCCTAGTTGTCTCTGGAGAAAATACCATGCTATGGCATCAAAGGCTTGGACATATTGGAGAGAAGGGCCTTCGGATACTGCATAGAAATGGTATGGTAGAAGTTATGTCTAATTTCTCTCTATATTTCGATTTCATTGAACATTGTGTATATGGGAAGCAGAATCGGGTGATTTTTCCTTCTGGTGCTAAGAGGGCAAACAATATATTAGAACTTGTGCACGGTGATGTGTTTGGACCTGTGTCAGTTCCATCACTGCGAAATTATGTGTACTATGTTTCATTCATATATGAATTCTCAAGGAATACATGGATATATTTCTTGAGGAAGAAATCTGAAGTCTTTGACAGATTTAAAGAATTTAAGGCTCTGGTGGAAAACCAGACAGAGAAGAAGATAAAGGCGCTGAGGACAGATAATGGTGGGGAGTTCTACAAGAAGGAATTTGAAGATTTTTGTAAGAAGTGTGGTATAGCACGGCAGAAGACTACTCCATACACACCTCAGAAAAACGGAGTTTCAGAAAGAATGAACAGAACACTGATGGAAAAGGCAAGAAGCATGCTCAGTGGTACCGGGTTAGGACAAGAATTATGGGCAGAGGCAGTGGAGACTGCATGCTATATGGTTAACAGATCACCTTCATCAGTGTTGTAGGATAAGACTCCACATGAGGTATGGACTGGTAAGTAACCCTCTCTTTCACATCTAAGGGTATTTGGATGTGATGCATATGTACATGTTCCGAAGCAGAAAAGGACCAAGTTGGATAATAAATTTGAAAGGTGCATCTTTATTGGGTATAAGGATGGTCTAAAAGGTTACAAGATTTGGAACCCAGAAACAAGGAAGGTTGTGTACAGCTGAGATGTGGTGTTTAGAGAGGTGAAAGATACTGTTAAACATGAATTCCTACCAAAGGAACCTAAGAAGATAGAGTTTGAGCTAAAGGAGGATGAATCAGACTACAATAGAAGAAGACTCAGAAGAGGAAGAGCCACAAACTCCAGTTGTTAGAATATCAGTTCGGGAAAGAAGAAAACCAGAAAGGTATAGTCCATCTACTTTCTGTTCAAATTTTTATTTAACTATAACTGATGATGATCCAAGAACCGTCAGGGAGGCAGTAGATTCATAGGATGGAAAACTATGGAAGTATGCCATGGTTGATGAAATGACATCCTTGCATAAAAATGAGGCATGGGATCTGGTGGAGTTGCCGGCTGGAAGGAAGCCCATCGGGAGCAAATGGGTGTTTAAGAAGAAGATGAATGTAGAAGTAAAGGTGGAGAAATACAAAGCTTGATTGGTAGCAAAAGGTTATTCCCAGGTGCCGGGAATGATTTTGGTGATATTTTTTCTCCTGTTGCCAAAGTTACTTCTATTAGATTACTTTTATCTATTGTTGTTGCATTTGATTTTGAGATAGAAAAGATGGATGTGAAGACAAAATTTTTTCACAGGGGTCTAGAAAAGGAGATCTACATGAAGCAACCTGAAGGCTTTATGGTGAAAGGTAAGAAAGAACTGGTATGCAGGTTGAAGAAGTCTCTGTATGGGTTAAAACAGTCACCAAGGATGTGGTATCAGAAATTTGATACCTATATACGGGGACTTGGCTTCACCAGAAGCAAAGAGGATCACTATGTTTATTTTAAATTAATTGGTGACCGTGTTATTTATTTGGTCTTGTATGTGGATGATATGTTGTTGATGAAAATGACAAATAAATTATCCAAGATTTGAAGACCCAGCTGTTCTCCAAATTCGACATGAAGGATCTTGGTGCTGCAAACTATATTTTGGGCATGGAAATTAAGAGAGATCGGGCAAAGAGGAAGCTCTAGTTAAACTAGAGGAAGTATGTCGAGACTAAATTGCAGAGGTTCAATATGCA
Source organism: Pinus albicaulis (assembly GCA_034641835.2). Classification (NCBI taxonomy): domain Eukaryota; kingdom Viridiplantae; phylum Streptophyta; class Pinopsida; order Pinales; family Pinaceae; genus Pinus; species Pinus albicaulis. The sequence continues at coordinate 1,010,262,964 of CM076578.1, read as the reverse complement.
AGATAGTAAACCGGTGAATGTTCCTATTCATGTGGGTGTAAAGTTGTCTACTGAACAGTGTCCCAAGACATAAGAAGAAGAGGAGGATATGTACCGTGTTCCATATGCAAGTGTAGTGGGTAGCCTGATGTATGCAATGGTTCGTACTAGACCAGACATTACACATGCAATGGGAGTATTGAGCAGGTTTATGTCAAACCCAGGGAAGGAGCATTGGACAGCAGTGAAGTGGGTTTTCAGATATTTACGTGGCACTAGTGATTATGGCTTGTGCAACCAGGGAAGACCAGGATTGGAAAGAATGTTGGAAATTCATGTTTTTTTTTATGCATACTACACTGGAGATATGGACCAAAGAATATCTGCAAGTGGGTATGTGTTTAGCCTATTTGGAGGCGTAGTCAGTTGGATGAGTAAAAGACAGTCTATAGTGGCTCTTTAAACTTCAGAGGCAGAATACATGGCAGCCACTCATGCAAGCAAGGAAGCAGTTTGGTTGTAGAGATTGTGTTCAATTATGGGGTTGGTACAGCAAGCTCTAAGGATATACTGTGATAGCCAAAGTGAAATTTTCTTGGCTAAGAACCCTGCTTATCATTCAAAGACAAAGCACATTGTTGTTCAATATCACTTTGTTATAGATATGGTTGAGGCTAAAAGGGTGTTGCTGGTAAAGGTGGACACATTGAAGAATGTTGCAGATGCACTGACGAAGTCTGTGAGCACTCAAAATTTCTCTTGGTGTAGAGAAACAATGGGTGTTGAAGAATTGGGGTAGTGACTAAGCTCTTTTGTGGCCCCCTGCAGAAATAAAACAACAAGCGGGAGAATGTTGGGTATGTGTTATATTATTTCCATGACTAATCACGTGCAGGGGGGTAAGACCTTTGCACTGGGCACACAGGGGGGGAAGTAGCCCCCCTTATCGAGGTCCGGGGCAATGCCCCGGCAAAAATTTTTTGGTCCTTGATTTCCGGTGGGCAGTCTACACCCATGTTTTTGTGCATGGTTTTGCACATGGTTTTGGGGTACGATGGTTTTTGGCCCCTGGTATTTTGTAGATCCGGTCAAGGGAACTATGGTTATGATCTAATCCAGGGTTAATGGATTAGGGTTTATGTATGCTTCGACATGTATATATATGTGTTGTAACACTAAAAGGAATATAATGAAATATCAAGCTGGTCGTCCCGATTTGGGATCCAGGGGAAAATCTCTGTGTTTATTTGTTTTATGTTTTATGCTCTCGCTATTGTTTATTTTATGTTATAATATTCTTGTGTAGATAATTTTTGTTCAAGGTTAAGACCTACAACTCTAAAAAAGGAAAAACAGTGCTTGAAACACCCATGATGACCTTAAAACATGTGAAAGCCTAATTAACCTAGTGGGAGGGTTCTTTGACCTAATATTGACTGAAAGTTGGCTTGGAGGCTTCAATTGAAAAATAGAGTATTATCAAAGGTGTTGTATTGAAGATCCAAAATATAATGTACTTGATTTATCTAAAGAGCCTACATAGATAGTTTTGAGACCATCAATGCTTGAGGGACCTGGAGAATATGGGAATGAGCTGGCTATAGGAAACCCTAGAGGGAAAGAAAAGTTATGGGCAAGGGAAAAATATGCCAATGAGGTTATAGGCAGAGTAGGAGGGTGAAAATGATAGGTAGAAGCCCATACGGAGTTTGCAGGAGTGACATGGTGACCATGAATTGGGAAACTAATGGAATAGTGAAAAAGTTTCTATCAGGATAATGAAGGCAATGAGATTTCTGAAACTCACAATATTTCAAGGAATGTTTTTTTCAGAAATCTAGAACTAGTCTATAGTCTTCTATAATTATTAAAAAATATTGATTACTAACATGAGGAATGGCCCTCCTCTTTAGCAGGGATCATAGTGTTTGTAGAGGTTGCATAGTTGTTTTGTTTTAATTAATTTGTGGGTTATGCTAATTTATTTTTTATTATAATTTCAATTATCATTGTTATTGATTCTTGCTAATACATTGTTATTATTGTTGGTTAAATGATCTTCTAGAGTATATCATATATATTTCTCATGTGTCAACATAATTGCTTTTGGATATCCTCACAAATTGAGTGTTATTATTATTATTCAGTTTTTGATATTGTTACAGTTCCACAATCCATTTTTGGTAGATATTGTTAGTTAGTAGTTGTTACATTTAATATAGTTTGTTATGCAGTTACATAGTCGATTGATCTTGATTGAATGACTAGTTGTGTGAGGTTGTGATTGAATGATGATGTGTGAAAAAGGATTGATTTCAAGGAGTGTTGTATTTGTTTCTTATGAGAATAATTTTGATGAATGAGTGTTATTTTATTCTACAATTGTCGTTTCCATTTCCAAAATTGTGTGCAATTAGTTATCTTTATGCAAGCAAGGGTTTGATAGTGTGAATTTTGTGGATTGATTTCCATTCTTGCAAGTTTGAAGAGTTACAATAGCTTTTAGGTTGTCTGAATGCTAGTTTCTTGTAGAAGAAAGCTTAGCATTAGTAATTATTCAATGTCAATTAACAATTATTACTTGCATATACTTTGAATTTTAACCTTGAAATAAGAAAACTTGCCCTGGTTGATAATTTATGCCTAAGAAAATTGACTTGTTTTACTAAGAAAAATAACTTTCCCAACACCTACTATTGGAACAGATTGTAGAATTGCAGAAAGCTAAAAAATCAGACAAAAAAACCAAGAAAGATCCATTCCTATTTTTCTTGGCTATTAATAGCTAATCCTCCTCCTGCAAGAACAAAAAGAAGAGTGCTTCTTGAGCACCAGTGCCCCAGCTACTACTCAAGATGGATAAATAAAAATTTGAAACTCACTAGTGGAAGATAATAGCCCAATACAAAGGAGTAGTTAGTATTGATAGAATGGAGGAATTGATGAATAAAATGAGGGAAGAAATGACCTTAATAATTCTAGATAAAGAAAATACGAGGGAACCTGGCCCTAATATATTTGTTGAAGTCCATATTAAAAAGTTAACATCCATTAATAACCTGTCAATATTCCACACTTTTTCTGGTACATGATTCATCAACCATCTCACATCTTGAAATTTCATAATCCCCATCAAGCTAGCATACAAGTACACCTTTCACCCTCCTATCTATTAAGTGGTCCCTTTTACAAATTTCTCATACATAACTCCATGCATCACTACACTATAAAATGTATGCCTAAATAATAGGTCTTACAACAAACTAACCTCAAGCTAGCATATGAGTACACTTTACACCTATGTACTTATTCAATTACTTCATTAGATAATTTTATCCTCCATCCCCTCTATGCGTGAGAGGGATGACATCATGTGCTAGTATGGTACATGTATGATTCAAAAATAGGTCTTATAAAAACCATGGGGAATACACATTCCCTATAGCTAGGATTTACATATTGAACCAAACACTTTAGGGTTTTCATGCACTGTTGCAACTCTTTATAACATGTTAGCTCCTTCACCAAGACTTAGCACCATTGACTCGATATATGTTCTTTCACACATGTAGATACATGAAATTTATCTCACAATGTCATCATTCTTTTGAGCACATTTATAATCTACCCCCACTCGACAATCATCTACCACGCTTGTCTCACTTTGAACCCACCTTTTAATCTATTTTTGAGGCTAGTCTTACTATGTCTCTCTCCAGTAAACCATATATTCATCATGGTTCACTTCATGTTTCTTCCACATATATCTCACACCCATTGATCAAATTCCAATTAGAATTCTCTATCGGCTTCAACCTCCTTCAATATTGCAACATTTACAACCACCTCTTTCTTCTCTAGAACATGACCCCTTGACTCTTATACCAAAGTTATGAGAAGGAGAAATAAACACATAATAACAATAATACATGGGCACCATAACATATCCTAGAAACAATTTTTGGAATACGAACTCAAAATAATAGATCTATTATTCCATTTCCCAATGGAAAATTATGATGGAGTCATCATGTCCATAAATAGGCTACATTACATGAGACTACCATAGGAAAAATCATGGGCTACAAAATTCTCGATCTCATAAATTGTCATTGATAAATTAAATCTATGACATAATCAAGTTTACGAATGTACGTCAAGAATAGGTAAAACATAAGGCCCATCAAACCAATCCTAAGCACATAAAGCTTATATTAAACCTTCATTTTTTCACTTAATAACACTTTCGTTGCTTAATCAGTTCTTAGGAGATTCAAGAAGATTTTTCATGCTTTATGTGCCTAAGATGACTATTGTGTAGAATATTAAGGCTATTTTGAAAATAATTTGAGGAGATCATACCAAATATATTCATGGGGCCCTCCCCCTACTATAGAATATTACAACTCATTTGGATGAGGACAGTAATGCTCCTTCATGTTGTTGCATGGTGACCTAGGAAACATGATCCACGTTTTTATGGATTTTGGAGAGAAAATAGTCCTCCCCTTAGGGAGGATGTCCCCTACCATATTATATAAATATAAGGCTCAAGTATCCCAATAGAACAAGTAGGAGCAACATAATATAACGTAGAGCATTAGGACACATTTTAGAGTTCAAGTTTTGCAACTTTTGTCATTTACATGGAACTCTTCAGTTAATGGAAGTGATATTTGATTTTAGATCTTATTCTGGATGTTTTTTAAGGGTTATAAGCTTCCTTTGGTTAGTTCCCAACCTAGGTTCTCAAGATCCCTCTAGTACCATTTTTTTTCATGCATTTGTTTATCTCTACAATATATTTCTAAACATTAGTTTTATGCATGATTATTTAGCTAGTTTATGAGTAGTATTTTCTTGCACATTATCTTAGAATTAGGTGATGATATTTTTCATGGTTACATTGTTAAAATAAATTCTTATTTCTATATTTGGTTCACTTTATTTTCTTCTATTTCTTTTTTTTCCATCATTCATTGTTTATTGTTTATTTTTTATGCACAATTCCCTGTTTAGCAGTTACATGAAACCCTACAGCCTTTCATCATGTTGGATTAAACTTGCCATAAGTTGTTGTAATGAATTAGACATGTTTGATTTATCATTTTAGAGCCTTTCCTTAGCTTCTTTGCTTTCCAACCTTGCATTTAGCGTATTTTCTTGCTTGTTGGACTATCTCTTGTAGCAAAACAAGTACTCATGTAGCAGTTTGAAACTCGCCTATAAAATCACTCAAATTTGCACCCAACTCATGATTTTCATTATTTGATGTATTAAAATTCTCTTTAAACCCTGAGAATGGAATTTATAGGAAGAGAGACCATGTAGATGCCTTTATTTGAATTGTTGTATAAATCACTTATTTCATGCAGAATTAGGGTTTTTTGTTTGCAAGATTTTATTTCAGCATTGTGTTTGCTTTCCTTGCAAGATATAATAGGTGTATTATCACTTCATTGTAGATAGAATAGTTTTCCTTACTCTATTTCAATTAACCTAGTTTTACATGTTATTTTTTATTTCAATTAGATTTCATCTTGATACTTCCACCTACATAAAAGTTAGCAAAGGTAAGAGATTGTGCCTGCTTCACGTATAGTGTCATCCCCTCTTAAGTTTGTATGAACCCCAGGTTGAAAATTAAATTTGATCCCTTTGGGAGTTGCAACAATATTTCTACAATATTGAGGTCGATCAACTACACTAACACCACTCATGCATGTGAATTGGGGATATTTCATTGCAAAGGAACCTTTGTACCTTAGGAGTTGGCTCAACACTAGTTTCTGGAATCTACCAATATCCTTTATTAGGCTGAAGAAGATTTTTGGACTTGGTTAGTTGATCCTCAAGTGGTAAACCATACTCATGAGATTCGATAAACAAGTTGATATTCGTCAAATCCATGTATAGGATTTCATATGTACCATCTCCAAACATATTCCTTAGAAACGGGAGGTAGCACTGAAGGATTGGCTTCTAGTGTGACCATATAGCCATAAAAAAAAAATTTAAGGTAAAATTTATCCCATTAACAAAATTCTAAAGGTTTAAAATTTCAATGGGAAATTCTTTTTTAATTACATATATATCTGGGGTTTTTCCCCATTTTTTAAATTTATATTTCAAATATATAGCATATTAACACATTAAAAATTATACAAATAAAGGTAGATATATCTCATGAATTCAACCTATTAGGTTTTGAATCAACCAAATTTCATGGAATCAAGCTCCAATGATCACGATTTCACCCAAAACTATGACCAAGATTGGTTTGATCCCTTGGAATACCCCTATATCAAACACACCATCCAATTATACAATGAGGTTTTTGTATTGCAAATATTTAGAGAATGTGAGCATATTCATTACCCTCACCATGAAGGGTATCACAACCATATAATGGGAAGATGTTGAAAATGTACCATTCAACTAAATGAAATTTGGTCATCTGCATAAATAGGTTATATTTATTTTTATTTTTTTAATATTTATAATTATTTTTATCATTTTCCTCTTTAAATTCAAATTTTGAATTTTTAAAATGTATAATTGTTGGTCAATAATTTTCATTGATGGAATATAAGCCCTCTTGATGTGCTCTCTTAATGGAAAATTGATAGATGCTACACTATGAAATATGATGACATAAATGTGCACTATCATATGATGGCATGATGATGTAATATCATGATGACATGGAAGACACACCATGATGAAGAAGCTCTAATGATCTCTTACTGCCCCAATCACCTTCTGCTCTAAAATTTCAAGAACTGTCACAAAGAAAAATAAATTTAGATACCTTGGAGGCATCCTTTCACAATGAATCCTAGACCATATTAAAGAGGATTTTTCCCTCTTTCCAACGAGCTCTTACTTGCCCTCAAACTCCTAGTGGTTGAAGAGATATCGATTTTTTAATATTATAATATATTTTATCCTAGCCGACCTAAGCCGACTTGTGTAGGCTCATGTTCCTTGGTGAAGGGACGTGTCTTTTCTTTTATGATCAAAACCAGTATATATATGACATTTAGAATTGACATTCAATCATCTTTTTCAGTCAAGGACACAGTGAGAACTTAGAAGCAATAGCAGTTCACAACTCGTGAACTTTCAAACAGCAAGAAGGAGCCTATACAAAGCATATTTCTGAGTCTACAACCTCTAATCTAAATGAGAATATAAGCCTCGAATATGTGAGAGTGTACCAGCCTCAGAATTGTCTGCAATTATAGTGATTGTAGGCTCGTTTTTTTTTTAATACTGCAGGACAGAGCTTCGGACTAGTGAAATAAGGGCTTGCTCCTGTTAATTACACCCTCCATACCTCATAATTGTGTTATATATCTCGGACAGTCACTTGACCAGGGTTATAAAAACTCACCACAGAATTTCAGAACAATGAACCTGAAGTGTAAATTCAGTGTTTCTTCTGAGCTCGGACATAACACATCAGTGGTGTTGACCAGTGCTTCTTTGGATCTCGGATAGGAAAAATATATGGAGGATTGGACATACAACTGTGGAAAGCTCGGTGTAATAAATCTGTGGTGATACAACTGTGGAATGATCATCATCATTTCAGTGATCAGAGTTCTTTCTGTCGACATCTAGTGGAGGCATGAACAGTCAACATTAAAGTTTGAAGTGATAGTTGGAGGCCTGTACAAGTTACAAACTTGAAGATCTTGGACTGTGGAGAAGTTAGTGGTTTGACAGTGGAGTTTTGGACAGTAAATAATATTCAGTGAACAAATTGGAAGTCTAGAACAGACTTGTGGAGAAACCGATGTAAGTTACTTATTCATTCTATTTATTAAAATTTGGATGATTAGTGTCCTAAGGGTTGGTGCCTCTAAACACAAGGTTGTAGCCTTGAGAAGTATAGGGTCAAAGCCCTAGAGGTCGAAGCCTCACCAAAGTCCAAGTTGGTGCTTGGAAACAGGTTGGTGCCTGTTTCATTAAAATGGTTGGTGCCCTTCTCTCATTTATTGTATACTATTATTATAAAGGGATTGAAGTTCACTTTAATTCTTAATATCATTATTATATATATCTCTCTATCTTTAATTGTGAAGAATCTAACTGGTAATAATTAACAATTGAAAAGAAATACTGATTCACCCCCCTCTTAGTATTTCCAACAATTGGTATGAGAGCCAGCTTCTTCATTATCAGCTAACAGCTGGAAGAAGGATTCTTAGGCACAATGAAGAACATGGAAGCAACAAGGAAACTACCTATCTTTGATGGAATAAATTTTAGTTTCTGGAAAAAGAGGATGTCCTACTATCTAATGTCTCTTGGCCCTGAAGTATGGCACTCTGTTTTGGATGGATACAAAGTTCCCGTTGGTCTTCCAACTGATCCAGATGAAAGAAAAGCCTACATTTCTAATGTCAAAGCTTTAAATTCCATCACTAGTGGAATCACTGATTCCGAATTTACAAAGGTCATGAACTGTGACTCAGCCAAAGAAGTATGGGATAAATTGGTTTCGCTATATGATGGGGACTCCAAAGTTAATAAGGAAAAGCTTCAAACCTATAGAAGACAATTCGAGAGTCTGAAAATGGATGATGAAGAAGATATTGCATCATACTTCCTCAGTGTAGCTGAAGTGGTTAACTCTCTTAAAGTACTAGGGGAAAATATTAAAGAAATCAATATAGTTCAAAAAGTCCTGAGATCACTTCCTGACAGATTCGACTCCAAAGTAAGTGCCATAGAAGAAATGAAGGACCTAGATACTCTTAAGATGGATGAACTTCATGTAATTATTATTGCCTATGAGATGAGGAAAGGGATCCCAAATTTCAAAGAAGCAGCTTTCAAAGCATCAAAATCTACAAAAGAAGGAAAAGGATGGAATTACAACAGTGATGAATCAGATACTGAAAACGAGTTAGCTCAATTTGTACGAAGACTAAAAAGGGAATCTAAGCTAAAAGGTAAGTACCTCTTATTTGTTTCAACTGTGGAAGAATAGGTCATTACGCTGCAAAATGTCCTCATAAACATGATAGTGATGATGAAAAGGACTCTAAAAGAATGATGTACAAAAAGAAAGGGTTTAATAAGAATAACTTCTTCTCTAAACAAGATGAGTCTGATGAAGATGAATTTGTAGTCATAAAGAGGAAATCAACTAGAAATGTGCATCATTTGTTAGGTCCCTATATTACTAGTAGTGTCCCTTATTATTGTTAGTGTAACCCCCTTATTTTTATTATTGTACTCTTGTAACCCCCATATTGTTATTATTGTGCCCTTAAATTATTATTGTTAGGTCGGCTAGGATTACATTGTGGCCCCATGGACTCCTATATATAAAAAGGAGTTTTTGTAATTTGAATCATCCAAAAAATGTTCATTAATGTAATGTATTGGAGGTTTCCCCCTCAAAGTGGCTTATTTCAAAGGCATTGATATCTCTTTTCTTCTATTTTTGGAGTTGGTTTCATAACATTTGGTATCAGAGCTTTAAGATTATAGGGTTTCGCTTCTCCAAACAGGTCAGCATGGAATTTTCGCCATAACTTTTTTTTATACGAAGGTTCAGAATCTGAAATTTTTAGAGTGCAAAGCTAAAATCCTGAGGAACATCATCGCAAAATTTCAGATCTTGGTTTGCAATATTTTAGGAGATATGATCTGTGCAAGTTAGGTCATTTTGCAGGCTCCTGAATTTATCCTAAACAGGTCATCGTGGTATTTTCATTATAAAATTTTTCTATGAAGGTTCAGAATCTGAAATTTTTAGAGTGCGAAGCCGCAATCTTGAGGAACATTGTCAACAAATTTCAGATATTGGTTTTCAATATTTTCAGAGATATGATCTGTGGAAGTTAGGTCTTTTTGAGGCTTTGGAATTTCATCTCAAAGAGGTGATCATGGGAAAATATTCATAGCTCTCTCTCTGAGCATCGGATTGGAATGCCGTAAAAATTGGCTGCAAGTACACAAACTGTATTTTTTTTTATATCAATTTCGGAGCCAAAGGAGGAAAAATTGAGACGTGGAAAGTCGTACAAGTTCTCTCTATTGAACAAGTCCAAAATTGGGTCATTTTGGGAGATTGGACATAACTTTTCCTTGAAGAATCCAAATCAGATCATACCTGTGGAATTTGAAAGAAGCTTCAGAGGGTTAATACAAGGCTGAATTTCAGATATTGAGGATCCGCAATTATAGAGATAATTCAATTTCAATATCAATCCCCTCAAAAGCAAGTAAAAGGTGTGTATTTTTTTTTTCCGAATTGCATAAGTCTTGTTTGAAGAATCAAGTTGAATTGATTCCAAGGGAATATTGTAGAATAGATATCAGTATTGGATTCTAAAATGGCCCATAAAAATAATCCAACACCCATTAAGCCTTAGAAAGCTCTAATATGACTCATGAAGATGAAGAATGGCAACCTGACATATCAAAATTACAAGAGAAAGTGAAACAAATTTCGCTCTTGCAAAAAGAAACAAAAAATGACATGGGAATTTTCAAGAAAGGCGTGGAAACTAAGATGGATGGTTTGAAGAAATGCATGGAATCTAAGATGGATGGTTTGAAGAATGGCATGGAATCTAAGATAGATGACATGGAAGCTGGCATGGAATCTAAGATGGATGGCATGGAATCTAAGATAGATGACATGGAAGCTAAAATGGAAAACATAAAGAATGATCTAAAAGCAGACATGGAAGGTTTGAAAATTTTGATACAATAAATGTTTCCTAATGGTCAAAATATAGTAGAGGAAACTCATGATGAGAATAAAATAAATGTTAATCGTGATTTCATAAAATCTAATGTTGGCGGGAAGAACCACCATATTCCAAAAATGGATATGAGGAAGTTTGATGGAAAGGATCCTGTAACATGGATACTACAGATGGAGCAATATTTTGATCTCTATAATGTGCAAAACACACAAAAGGTACACATTTCAACTTTACATTTAGAACAAAATACATTTGTATGGTATCGATGGCTTTGCTCCCGTAAAAAATTGTCACTTGGTCAATTTTTACGGAGGAAATGATAGCACATTATGAGGATACAAAGAGCAACACCTTCTTTAGCCAATTGATAAATCTCAAACAAAAGGGTTTAGTGGGGCAGCACATTGAGGACTTCCAAAATTGAATATAAGGGTAACTGATATTCCAGAGGAACACAGGATTGATCTCTTCATAGGTACTCTAAAGGATAACATCCAACATGAAGTTCGTGTGTTGGAACCTGATTCATTAGAGAAGGCATTCAAGTTGGCAAGAAAAGTTGAATGTAAAATTATGGCGACAAGGAAGCCTACCACTCAATTCTATAAAGAAGGAAGTGTTGCTACGCCTAGATTTCCACAACCTACAAGGTTGACACCACAACAATTCGAAGAAAAAAGAGCAAAAGGGCTTTGCTACAGTTGTGATAGCAAATACACTAAAGGCCATAAGTGTGCTGAGAAGAAATTATTTTACATAGATTGTGAAGAGGAAGAAGAAAATGAACAAGAAGAGGATATACACCAGGAACCAACCCAAGAAGAGGAAGAAATTAGCCCGACCATATCGTGTAATGCATTGGTAGGAATTACCACTCCTCAAACTCTCAAGATAGAAGGACATATAAAGAAGAAAAAGGTAATAGTGTTGATTGTGTTAGACTCCTATACCAATAGGTGTCATATTTCATGATTGACTTGATGATCTATGTAATATGTTCATACCTTTTCTTGTTGCAAAGGTTTTCCATATTTTCAAAAAATCAAAAAATTTAAAAAATGTAAAGAGGGTGTACCCTAAAAGAAAAGCAAAGGGTGAAAAGAATAAAAATTGGCCAAAAAAGTGAAAGAAATGAACCCCACCAAAAGAAAGGCCAAGGAAAGTGTGCAGGTCTAAATGCCACTACTTTTTGCTCTGATGTAATAAACAAATTATGTGCAACTTGTATTCTATGCCACAATTTATGAACAGTCAAACAGTTTAAGCTTGGCTAGTTCATCTTTCAATTTCATGTTTTAGAGATAGAGAATAAAATCTGACCAAACTGTTTAATCTTGGCAGATAAGTAGATAGGTAGATTGAATAAAAGGAGCTCAACAGTTTAATTAGAGCCCTTGGATGTAATAAGGTTAGAATTAGATAGATTTTCATATGTAAAAGAAAAAAAATGTGATAAGGGTTTGCCAGTCTAAGTGCACCCTAATAAAGAAGAAAAAATGGTAGGGTAAAGTAGATAGGGTAGGTAGACGATGTTGCAGAATTACATGTGATGAATGATGGCTTTAGATGTGGTAAATCTTTTACTTTCATCACAAGTGCATAGGCAGACAATACATTGAAGAATTTCAAGCAATGCAAAGTCAGATTATTAACTTCCCTTCTCATATTTTCCCTAAAAATTTCACTAATTTCCCCTAAGTACTAGGCATTTAAAGATTAGAGGGGCTCAAGGAATTTCCTTGACTTTTGGAGGGACCGGACCCTCGGCCCAATAATTGGAAAAGCCTAAGTACTTAAAATCATTTATCATAACATTCATTCACCTCTAAAAAATATTTTCATAAGTAAAATCTCGTTTTACTTAGGAAAAATCAAGTAATATTTCACATAAAAACCCTCCTCATAAAATCATAAGTTAAAAAAATTAACCTAATGTTTACACTTAGCGCTTCTTTCATTTTTTCATATTAACTTCTAATTTTGTTATTTAAATCCTTGTAAATTCCCCTTTTCCCATATTATTTTAAAAATAAAATTACCAAATAATAATATCCCGCCCCTTTGGTTGAAAAATAACCATATTAATGTATTAATCATGATTAATTAGTCAAATCTTTGATTAATCGTGAGCGCATTTCTCCGCCATATCAATAAGGGTTAATTAATCCTCATGATTAATTAATAACTTGAATCCGCCAATCAAATCACCCCTGATGCGATTATTTCAAAATAAATTACATTGGGCCCGCTCGTTATCTTTCCGTCATCTCGTAACCTCGACCACCGTTCGATCAACAGATATCATATCTATGGTTGATATCAATATCACTAGCCATCCTCGTCCGAATGATAACGCACGATGGCTAAGCGGTTTTCTGAACAGTACCGCGCCACACGTCGTTCATCGTATGGAATCGCTCGCCCTCCACCGAAAACCACCTTTCCCCAAAAGCAGTGCGATCGCGTACCGCTTACCACCTTCCACTAACGACAAAACTTCACATCGTCAAGTCAGCACCATCTGTCCACTGTTCATTCAAAGCTTACCTGCCAATATCAACCATTTACCCGTTGTTGAGGAGGTAAATCCCCTCTGCGGACAGAGGCGATCCCTACTAGCCCAGCAGGGGTCTAGCAACAATCAAAAATGTTACGACGCAAGTTCTTAGTTACGAATGAAAATACTAAAGATAGAAGCCTACCTGGATTCCAATGCTATGATCTGAAGAAGAGAGCGTTCCCGTTCCTCAGCCTCGGCAGATCACGATCCTCCAACGATTTCCGCAGATGGACACCTGCACATGCAAGAAACAAACAGATACAAGCATAAAATCCGGCATACGTAACTCAATATCAGTCAAAAAGGATATTACTCATATTAACATTATTGAAAATAGAGTGGAACCATAATCGTAATCATTCATTAAATAACGATCGAAAGAGATTACAACCAAAGTTCTGACGTCGTGGTCTCCTTCGGATGGGTCTCCAGTCGTTCACGTCTCACAAAGCTCACCAGGGAAAGAGCAAACCTCTCCTCAGTCTCTCGACAATATTCTCCTTACTTGAGTTGGCCTTAAGGGAAGAAAAAGGGCTCTTACAGCACAAAAGGCTCTTGGGAATTTCGAGATTCAAAGCTTAGGCACTTCAAGACTAGCTTGCCATGGAATTGAGCAGGCTTTTATAGATGGGGAAGGAGGGAGTTGGGATCCCTATTATTGTGGGATTGGCCCTGTCAACAAGGAAGGTTCCATGGGAGGTGGCAAAACCACTTCCCTTGCATAGAACTCCCGCAGCCAAACCTCCCAACTCAAGATAGGCAATGGTTTCTGAGTTTGTTGAAACTCAACTTCCGCCATATTTATTTAAAAAACACTCCTTAAATTGGTTGGCGTGGCTACTGCTCTAGGACAGAGCACCAGTTGGCGTGGCCTCTTTGCAGGATTTTCCCCATTGGCGCGAGTGCTGAACTGTCTGCCCGCGCCAATGCAAAAAGGGATGTTTTTCATGATTTTTGCAAGGAGATGTCTTTAGGACAAATGAAGCTCATGCTTAGAGGAATGCATTGATGATGTTTTCAAGGCATGACAATGTTCACAGGTCACAAAATGGGTCCTCCATTGTGCGGGACGGGGAATGGTAGGGACGGTGACAAATTACTGTGTAACAGATGCCCCCTAAAGTATGAGGCCCGAAAGAGAGAGGGGTGAAATGCTTTACGAGAAAATGTTCAACTGAAGGCCCGCCGTCGGAAAACCTGCGCAGAAAGATACAACTGATATCTCAAGTACATGATGTATAAGTGGTATGGACGCAGCCATCCGAAACAGAGTATGCTATAATCCGGATCCAGGGTATGGGCGCAGCCATCCAACTAAGATCAAACAAATAGACTCAGGTATGGTCGCAACCATCCAATCAATGAGTCATGTACATAATGATAATAATCCACAATCGCAGCCTAGATTACAACAGACACAATCCAGGGTCTTGCGCTCCATCTCGACCCAAACAAAGTACAAGTTCAAGCATGCGAATATGTGAGCTGAAGTCGAACATGGAAGAACATCGTCTGATTACCAGCCAATGATGAAAGCTGTTAACAGACGCGAGAAGAACCACCAATAATGACAATGGCCCTCAAGGTACTACAGGTACAATCTACGGCGTGCGAATAAATGAGTTGACGTCGAACACCCGCAGAATCACTCGATCGGAGGTCAATGATGTAAACCTCACGTCGAATGCAACGAACCTGCCATTGAGGCATGCAGGCTCCAAGGTACCATAAGGAGTCTCTAGACCAACTTCCTGGATAATGAGTTGATGTCGACAGGAAGTGACCTTGATCGAAGGTGGGCCATAATGATTCCCACATCATCGACACGAGACAGAGGAACATGATGTTTGTTGTGAATCAGAAGCGTATGAGAAACAGAGGAAGGTTGATATTTGCAGAGGCCAACTTCTCTTGAACACATGAACGGCACGACAGTGGACTTGGCAGTATTTGACATCAACGGATCAGAGGTCATGGTGACGAGGCAATGAGCAGAGGAGAGGTCAAAAGGGATTATCCAAACCCACGGAGGCAAAGTGAAGAAACGAGATGAGATGTCCCCAACCCGACACGAATGCAGACAAGTGCCATGTTCAAGAGCGACATACTGCCAACGACAACGACGATGGTTCCATTTTCCCCCACCATTTCTGGCGAGTACCCCAATTATTTTTAATAACAAGCTTGAAGGGGATAACATATGCTTGCAATATAAGTCCGCCCTTTGGGCGAATCCATCCTAGTGCATTTAACGAGTCCTAGGAAGGAGGAACTCGGAGAACGTCATTTCGACTGGATCCGATGTCATCAGGGTTTAACGAGTCTGACAAAGGGAGAACTCGGCGTCTTTTCATGTTTAGAGAGTTTGAAAAGACAGCAGAAAAGTAAACTCCATAGGTCCCTTTTCGTAAATAGTTCCTCAGATCCGAAAGGTAGAAAACAATATCCGAGAAAATCTCCTAGTCGCGATAGGCTAGGGTATTCCTTTTTCGTAATCAATCCATCCCAGCCCGAAAAAGGGGTAAACGTATACTGGGTAGATGTCGATTCGTGTCCAATTTAACGAGATCGAAACGACAAGGGCCTCGGCAATCTTTTCATGTTTAGAGAGTCAGAAAAGCGCTGAAAGATGACTCCAAAGTGACTTTTTCGTGTATTTACCGAGTCCGAAAAAGTATAAAATACAACTCGTTTCCATCGTTAAAGTCGCAAAAACCTGTTGTTGCACATACCAAGCAAGCGTAAAATCCATTTTCGACATAACATATAAAAATATTCGATAAAAATGACTTTTTACAACTCATTTCATGTCAAAAAGTTATAAATATGTCAAATTGGTAAAAATAAAATCACATTTACTATTTACCTTGGTAAAAAGCAACAGTGGTCCATTTGGAGCAGAAAATTCTGACGGTGATTGCGACAAATCCAGTTGACCATTCAGCTTCTCGTCTGTCACAGGTAAGAGGCGCTCCCTTGCTCTTCATTTTCATCCAAATTTTAATAGTTTTACCCTGTAAATCAGTCTTCTAGAGCCATTTTTGAAAATTTAGGGCCGGGCTCATTGGCGCGGGTATCGGGCACGGACCCGCGCCAATGAGCTCTTTTATACAAAGGGCCCACGCCACGTGGCGCAACTGTTCACGAAACAGCCGCGCCAGCGGCCGAACCTAAAAATACGCCTAAAATTTCGACATTTAGACCAAATTGCATGGAATTCGAGACTCATCAAAGATCTAACTAAGGGTTCATGACCATATGAATGCAGGTAATCAATCAAAATGGAAATTGAATGGAAAGAACGAGAACATGGAGAAGAGGATGAACAAGCCATGCAAAGTCAAGCTTGCATGAATGCACTTAGAAACTGTGGACTGAAAAAGTTCTTCCTCACACCGTGTCTATGAGCTCAGCCCGAGCTCCTCCAGTATTTAATCAGTATCTGGGATGAACATGAACAGGTATTCAGGTTACGAGACCAGGTATTAGAGCTGGAGGTTTCCGATGTTTATTTTATCACTGGATTGTCCCGCAGAGGTCCGATCCCGGTGTTGACTGGAAGCAGACCATCTGGGGAGAAGATGGAAGAAGTGATGGCACGAGTGTGCAAAGGAGCTCAAACGGGATCAGGCAGCAAGAAGGTGGATATCCACACTATCCCTGATCTAGCATTGAGAGTGGTCCTCCATACCATCACGCGAGCTGCTGGGTCGCAGGCACCACACGAGGCCATAAAGGCCGAACTCCTCTTGGCCTCAGAATGCATGAGTCCCCTGCTGTTCGACTGGGCAACAGCAGTAACAATCAATATGAAAAGGCAGCTCACGAAATGCAAACAGGGTAAACTGAAACAGTTCAGTTATGGTTCCATCTTGGTATCGTTCATTCTGGAACGCTTACCAATCTTCCAGGGCCAAGGGGCCGCAGTAGCAGATCCGATACCACGAGAGCCAAGAATGGCTCGCTGGGCAGCATTGATGCCCAGAGCTGGAGGCGGCCAACAGATGTCCTGAAGGCCGGAATTCTTTAGGTGGTTACGGCGCTAGCTGATTGTCGTGGAAGACTGGCCCTATGCAGGAACTGACTTTACCGGGGACCCAGATCTCCCACTACCAGAAGGAGACGACTCGGACGAGGAGTTGGGTGAGACCTCATGTTTTTTTATTTTTTATTTATATGTTTTTTTTTAATACACATTTGTCTTAACACATTTTATATATGCATGCAGATGTGGGACCCGAGAGACCAGCTGGGATGTCTCCTATCTCACGGAGGACACAACTCGCCCCTGATCCTCAAGGAGAGGGCACCGGAGGAGAGGAGTTGATCCAGAATCTCGAGGGCATTGCCCATGGGATCCGAGACTATGCTCGGCTGGCAGACGTACCGATGGCATACCAGCGCCACACGGTGGGAGTTCCGAGTCAGATCCACCGAATCCTGAGACGCTTAGTGCGTGCAGTCACGTGCTATCATGAGCACCATGCGGATTAGTTCTTAGGATTTATACCACACCTATTTTTTGAGGGACGTATCGTCTCCGGATGTATTTAAGATGACTATGTATATTTTGAATTTTATGTGACACACTCTATGTAAACATTTCGATATCTATATATATACATATCTATTTCTGGATGGATCTTTCTTTACATGTGATGATGATTTATAAATTACGCAAATGTCTGTCTAATACCAAATTTGCTACTGCATCTGTTAGTGTATTCAAATACCTGGGTATATGATGATATGTAATGTAGTAAAAATTCCTTTACAGTAATCGAATACGCAGATACAGACGTAAGATGGCCGGGTTTCTTACCGAATAGTGTCCGTTCAGTTGTAACACCACAAGTTGCGAATCTAGATACACGAGCAATTCACGGATACCAAGGTTTACTGCCTCGGTTAATAATTCTAACACAGCACTATATTCCGCGATGTTGTTCGTGGTACGTCCTAGACACACTCCTTGCAGGTCAATCAACTCACCAGCAAGATCATAGATTACCCAGGCTGTTGAAGACAGATTCCTGGTACTGCGGGAGGCACCATCCGTGAAACCGACAAATGGATGAAAAGACATCTGCACAACCAGGAAGACTCGATCAGCAGAAAGATGTTTACAAGGCACACCACACAATACATGCACACAAATAAAAAACACACACCTATGTACACACAAGACGGGCATGCCCCCCAGCATGGTGTCTCAATTCGAGGCGCATGCCCCCCAAGCTTCAGTCCATGGAAAATGGAGTGAAGTTTGAAAACAAAAGAGATTTGAACTAAATCTATCAAAACTCGAATTGAATATGCTCATTTTTCATTGTTTTAACGAGGTTGACACACTTAAAAGAACTATCCTCGTAGCATCTTGTTTCATTATTCGAAGAGCTTGACACAAGAGAAAGAACTATGCTCTAACGAGCTCCCGGAGGAGGCTCAGGGGGTGGTGCGGGGAAAATACCCATGAGGACTGGGTCTTTGAAGAGACCAGGTCCTATACTGTCTGGGGGATTCGGAATTTTATCCACGTATGACACGTTGTTCTCAGAGTTAGAGGTGAAAAATGACAACTGATCCACTGTGACAATCTTGCCCTCGTGAGGGAACTTAATGAATCGAAAGACGGTGGACGGCACGCAGAGCATGGCATGGGTCCAGCTGCGGCCAAGAAGTATATTTTAGTTGAGTTTAGCGTCAACCACTTCCACTTCTACGTTGACAGTTTTTTCCTGTAATGTGATCGCGAGACTCTCGAGAACGCCCAGGGGTTTAGATTCACGACCATCAAATGCCTCAAGGGAATTGGGAGATGACGACAAGGCTAGAGAGCCGATGGCCTTCCAGCAAGCGGAGGACATAATGCAGGTAGATGCACCCTCATCTACGACGGCCCTATGAATGTTCAAACCATTAATCCCGACTTGAATGACCAAAGCGATTTGATGTGGAAGCCGGGGAGTAAAATTCTCCAGATCGAAGGTGAGAAGGCTCGAGTCGGCGGGATCAATGCCCCCGATTGCAAACAGTAATGCCTTCCGTTGTGAAGGACAACTTTGAAGAACCTCAAGTGCAGACATAGCACATGGCACCTATGCCAGATCCTCAACAATACTGTAATGTTGAGCGGCACGAGCGTTTCGATTATAAGAAGATCTTCGAAGAACAGCCTTGGGAGGTGGCTTCACAACGGGTTCCAGAGAAGGCTTCTCGATTTCCAATGGAACGGAGACAGGTGGGGGAGGCGGCCCATCCGCAACTTCCTTCCCGGGTGCCTGCCGCGATTCATTGTAATCCTTCGACCGCGTAGCTACAGAGATAGGTGCAACACTCTTCACCATGAAAACCTGAGACCCAAACGGTGCAGATGGTGATGCCTGTTCGACCATCTGGGTCTACTGAGATGGAAATGGCTCTTTCAAAACAGCCAGAGTCCCTTTAGGGCCTTTAAGAATTTGACTAACCTCAGATCGTCGTGGACAATCCTTAGTATAATGGTCCCCTTCACAGATGAGGCAAGGGTACTTCGGTTTACGCTGGGAGCCATCCTCAGTACGAGACTTAGATTCTGGTTTCGGGGCATCAGATTTTGATTTTCCTTTGCCCTTCCTCTTCCCCTTGGAGGATTTGTCTGCAGGATTGGCCTAAACAACATTCACCTCCGCAGTTTTACCGGAATCGGATGAGGCGGGATTGGCAAAGGTATTGTTGCAAGAATTAGCCTTATGCTTCCCATTCGAAGACTTCTTCGAATTCTGAGAGACAGAACCAATGACACCATCCACCGCAGGGGTGGGCGGAGCCTTAGTGGTTCCGAGCCATGGAGCATCAGTCAAGATGTCATAAAGCGTGCCAGACTGTGAATAGACAAGATCCAGGTACTAGGCACACGCGATGGCTTGCTCCTCTGTCACGCACGCTCTCATCGCGATATCCTGAGCGATTTTATTCACAAAGGAGGTGGTGAACCAGTGAGTAAATATCTGATCAGGTATGTGAAACTTGATCAGTCGACGACGGCGCCGCCACTCATGAATGTGATCTGAGATGTGAGTGGCTTTATCCTGCTTCAGGGAAGTCAGGAGGTGCGTCCCGGCTTCATACCGAACCGGTGACTGGAAATGCGTGAGGAAAGCCATGGCTAAAGAGTTGAAATCTTGAAAAATGCCACGGGATAGCTCTATGTACCACTTAGCAGCAGCTCCAGTTAAAGTACGCTGGAAGAGGCGCAGGCGAATCGAATCGTCGACCCAAGAGTTAGACGAACACCAAAGGTGATACGTCATCACATGCGCCTGGGGGTCCTCTCCAGCTTTTCCCTCAAACTTGGGGCAATCACCTGGTATCTTGGTGGGAACCGGAGGCCAATACGGATTATGTAAAATCGGATCATTGGTCAACTTTGAAACATCCGGCAGTTCCAAGGTAGCCAGGAACGGAAATGGAGGATTAACTGCCATGCCAGGCCCAGGATGAGGTCCGGTACCCATACTCCACGATGGTTGTGAATATCCTTGCCCCCACGGGTTCTGTCCCGCAGGATTCTGACCGTAGGGGGCATAGGTCGTATAACCAGACTGATTGGGATGCTGGTAACCATAGTGCGGGGTTTGATAACCAGGGTACGGACCCTGATTAGGCATCGGCCCCGTATAAGCAGCGTTTGGATTTGTCTGCTGAGCGTAGGTGAAACCGGGTGGAGGAGGATAACACTGAGAGCCTCTGGGGTGGTTATAGTTCGGTTGAGACGGACCATGAGAATAATAACCGCCCTGAGGATGAGTAGGCTGCTGAAAAGTGGAACCCTGCGGAGCCTGATACGTAGGGCGCAGCTGTTGATTTGGCTGCGGCATTGAATGAACCGGCTGCTGTGCAGGGTTGATGGAATGAGCGGGCTGCCCTGAATGAACAGGTTGACCCGACTGAGAGGGCTGACCTGAGTGAACAGGTTGACCCGGGTGCAAGGGTTGACCTGAATGACCAGGCTGACCCGGATAGACAGGCGGCGCCGGTTGCGCAGGTTGACCTGGTTGTAAGTGAGCCCCAGGTTGTACCGGATGGACCGGTTGGCCTAGAGGCGGAACACCAGGTTGTACTGGATGAGCCGGTTGGCCTGGTGGTGGAACAGGACCGGGTATTTGCTGGAAACCGGTTTGACCTGAAGCAGAACCATAGGATGGTCCTGGCTGACATGCAACGTTAGAAACAACAGGATACTGCGGTTGCATCGGTAAAGAAGGCTGGATTTGCCCCCCAGGACCATAGACCAGTCCCGGTTGGTACCCCGGCTAAGGTTGGATAGGTTGACCGGAAGGGCTGTAATACTGTCCTTGCGGACTGTACGACGGCCCTTGCTGGCCTGCAGGGTAGCCCTGAATGGGTTTCCCCTGTGGATCATAGAGATAGCCAGGTGGGCCCGCAGGTTGGCCTTGGAAAGGTTGCCCCTGCGGGTTATAAGCCTGGTTGTACGGTAAACCTTGAGCATAAAGATAAGCCTCAGGAGCGGGTAGACGCAAAATCTCCCCGTGCTCGTCATACTGACCTGGGAAAGCATACACGGGAGTACCATCCTGTGCATAGTGCGAAAAGTAAGGTCGGTAGGGCTCCTGGGCGGACGGTCCAGCCTCGGCGTTCGGCTGTTGCAAAGACAACCGATACTCCTCCGGAGAGATGTTCTCCGGTATAGCAGTAGCTAGATAAACATCTTCAGGAGTTGGCCCAGCCCTGGTAGCAGATGCTGAGACAACAGGAGAAGAGGCGGCCACACAGACAGTGGGCCGGACGGGAACAGATGTGACAGGCGTCTGAGGAGACACCCCGGGTGTAGTAGCAGTTGGCCTCGAAGCAGGAGATGAAATTCCCATAGAGGCTGCAGCTGAAATGATCTGACCCAGAGATCTGTATCCCTGTGGTAAAGAAGGACTGGCTGTTGACATGTTAGCCAGCTCAGAGTTGTCTCCCTCAAACAATCTACGCGGGAAGAGCTGATATTCTTCACCGGACGTTGGGATTTCCTCACCAGAATCACTCATGGTTGATCCTGCCGTTAAATCACGCAAAAGACGACGAGGACTAGGAGGAAATACAACAGCAACAAAAGGCGAACCCGAGGTAAGAGAAAGGAAATCAGCTCCTAATCTCAATTCAGACACAGGGTCCGAAAAGGGCCAATTGAACTCAACTGGTCCTCCAAAGGGTTGCTCAGCGAGAACCGGTCCCCCGTCAGGAAACTCGGAAACAACAGGCTGCTGTGGTTCGACAGAGGATTGGGAAGCCTCTGAAGAATCGTCCGTGTAAGGACTATTAGTCGACGAAACCGAAGGTTCCGCCACTGTGGCAAAAGGCCAGAGAAAAAGAAGCAAACACACACACGGGCTGAAAACGAGTTAAGGGCACATGATCAAACGGTCAACAAGCAATATCTAAGCGGGCGTGTAATCGTGGGTGATTAATTTTACCACATTGAAAAGTAAGAAACTCTATCGTTTCATATTTTAAGAGTCAAGAAACAATAGAAAGATGACTCTATCTCTTTCAGATTTGATACAAGCGTGAAAGGACAAGTGCTCGACGGTCTTTTCAAGTTCAGGGAGTCAGAAAAGACCAAATGACTACTCAGGAAAAAACTAGGCACAAAGGGTGTACCAAATATCTGTGAACTGCCATAGACACCTTGGTTTCAGTAATGAAACAGAAATCGACCAAGGACTTTCCGTACGTGCAGGTAGTCTCCCCGAATGCTGTGTTCGGTGTATCACGGGTATAGGGTGGCAGACTCGTCTTCCTGTGGATAAAGGATTGAAAACCTAGAGGGGTCTCCCTTTATATACGCGACGGCACGGGGAGCACAAGTCCGTACTAGCGCTGTCTAAAGCCAGAAGGCGAACGACAGCTGCTAGGTTTACAGACGCCGGAACACGTCTCTAGCCTAGACCTCTAAAAATGTTTCGTTAAGTTCCAATGCTGCCTTAGGTTAATTGAATAGATTTTAAAATTGATCTTCGATTAAGTTTCAATTTTCAGGCCCTATCGTATGTAGTGTCTTAAAAGACTCCTAAATGCAAAGCTACATGCCACAATCCAACATTTCGTTTGATGAAAACTAGTTAGAGAAGAGTTGAGAGCTTTTACACAAACGAAATGAATGGAAGACAAACAACGAGATCTCTAATGCAACTAATGAAATCGAAAAATTTTCATTCAGATCACTAATCACTAGCAAAATTGAAAAGATTACAATTTGCACTAATTCAACCAAAATCACAAGAGATTTTTTTTGTAATTTTCAACGTTTGATAGCTAATATGCACTAAACAAACTAAAAACAAATGGAACAACTTGAGAAACGATATTCGATAGAGAAAAACAAACAAATTTCACTCAACAACGCAAGCAATCAGATCCCAAATCGACCAAAGTCTCCCAAAACCAAGAAAATACTCAAAGCCTCCAATGGGCTGTGTGGTCTAGGCCCAATGCAAGACCAAACGAAATTCGAATGAAGGAATGAGAAATCACCCAAAAATCGCAACAAAACAATGAAAAACTACTAAGAGGATGTGGAGAATCAATCAGAAAGTCGACCGGACAAACGAAACACCAAAACTCCCAAGGAGGGCTCGATACACTAAGCCACTAGATGCCCTAGGGCTCAAAACGTGAAATCGATAGATAAAAGCAAACAACCAAAGGACAGAGGTGAATTCCCAGTCAAACAGGACTCCAACACACTCAGGCGGTCGGAAAATCAAGAAGAAAAACACTGACCAAACCCAGAGAGCTCAAAAATGAGGAAACTCAAAAACCTTACAGGAGTGGCGCGACTGTAAGGCTGAAACTGGCGCCAGAAATCAATTGGCGCGGGCTAAACAAAAGCAACATGCGCCAATTGGCGCGACTGTCAAGCTAAAAAGCGCGCCAGTCGAGTTTCTCAGCCAAAAAAGAAAAAGAACTACTCCAGAAGTAGATCAATGCATACTAAGCAAACCAAGAAGTAAACAACAGCAAAAGAACCCAACCCAGAAGGCTCATCAAGCAAGGAAAACATAAAATAATCAAAGCAAGACAATAAAAACGAGACAGTGAAATCTAGACGATCCCCAGCGGAGTCGCCAAATTGTTGAGGAGGTAAATCCCCTCTGCGGACAGAGGTGATCCCTACTAGCCCAGCAGGGGTCTAGCAACAATCAAAAATGTTACGACGCAAGTTCCTAGTTACGAATGAAAAGACTAAAGATAGAAGCCTACCTGGATTCCAATGCTATGATCTGAAGAGAGCGTTCCCGTTCCTCAGCCTCGGCAGATCACGATCCTCCAACGATTTCCGTGGATGGACACCTGCACATGCAAGAAACAAATAGATACAAGCATAAAATCCAGCATACGTAACTCAATATCAGTCAGAAAGGATATTACTCATATTAACATTATTGAAAACAGAGTGGAACCATAATCGTAATCATTCATTAAATAATGATCGAAAGAGATTACAACCAAAGTTCTGACGTCGTGGTCTCCTTCGGATGGGTCTCCAGTCATTCACGTCTCGCAAAGCTCGCCAGGGAAAGGGCAAACCTCTCCTGAGTCTCTCGACAATAGTCTCCTTACTTGAGTCGGCCTTAAGGGAAGGAAGAGGGCTCTTACAGCACAAAAGGCTCTTGGGAATTTGGAGATTCAAAGCTTAGGCACTTCAAGACTAGCTTGCCATGGAATTGAGCAGGCTTTTATAGATGGGGAAGGAGGGAGTTGGGATCCCTATTATTGTGGGATTGGCCATGGGAGGTGGCAAAACCACTTCCCTTCCATAGAACTCCCGCAGCCAAACCTCCCAACTCAAGATAGGCAATGGTTTCTGAGTTTGTTGAAACTCAACTTCCGCCATCTTTATTTAAAAAACACTCCTTAAATTGGTTGGCGCGACTACTGCTCTGGGACAGAGCGCCAGTTGGCGTGGCCTCTTTGCAGGATTTTCCCCATTGGCGCGAGTGCTGAACTGTCTGCCCGCGCCAATGCAAAAAGGGATGTTTTTCATGATTTTTGCAAGGAGATGTATTTAGGGAAAATGAAGCTCATGCTTAGAGGAATGCATTGATGATGTTTTCAAGGCATGACAATGTTTACAGGTCACAAAATGGGTCCTCCATTGTGCGGGACGGGGAATGGTAGGGACGGTGACAAATTACTGTGTAACACCCGTTTAAACACAAACACCCTAGTGTTGCTCATTTTCGCCTGATTGTGCAGTAAAACCCTTTGTAACCCAACTGCACCACCTAAAGCCTCTATTAACCAATTATAGCATGGTTTACCTCCCAAAAATCATTCTAGATTCACTCCACGAACCTCTCAACATCAAATGAAACATTTTCGACCTCCCCTGCAAACCAATGCTTTCTTAACAATTTGTTTTGTTTTACAGGTGATCAGAATACCACATCCTTGGATAAAGAGTCTTAATACTAGTCATAATACTTGTTTACTCCAAGAGTGTTATCAAATCTATTCAAACAGAGATGGAAGATAAAACATACAGTTGAAAGACAAGCAAAGGAAACAAGATATTAAACGATTTACTGTTGAAACACACAATAAAAACCTAAACTACACATTGAAGGTAAAAGGACACAGTAAAGAACAGTCAAAGAGTATTAGGATTAAAGAGTATCAGATTGAAGACCAAGTCAATTAAATCAGCTAGCATGAAGATAAACAACAGGGAAGACAGTTACAAAACAGAACATACAAGTTCATGACAAAGTGAAGACAGATAAAAAAATAGAGCGGTAAAAAGTAAAAAGTAAACAGTAAACAGTGAAAGTAAACATGAATATATTAATAGTTAAACAAAGATGAAAATGCTTTCACCAGCCACAATGATTTTTATCCAAAATAAAAGTGAAAAACAGTCAAAAGAATTTTAAGGTTAAAAGATGAAATTAGAGCAAAAATGGTACATTCTTCAAAAATTTCATGTTTAAGTCATAGTTTTGCAGAAACTATTGTGATCAATCCAAGATGAATTTTGAAAAACTGAAGCAGGTTTATGTTCTTAAGAGGACAATCTACAAAAAAACCTCTCACTTTTCTAACAGCTATTATGGTTTTGGAAATATTAAACAATGTTGGAAAGCACTTTTTGCAGAAAATACCAGTTAAGTCATCATTTTGCAGAGAAGATTTTGGTAAATAAAAAATACATCATACAAAACTGAAGGAGGTTTTTGTTCCTAAGAGACCCATCTACAAAAACCTATCTCACGTTTTTCACAGTGATTTCATAATAAGAGATACACGCACATCTTTACAGGCTATTTTTCAGAATCTATAAAACTCTGTTTTACACATATCTTTACAGAGCCTATTGTGCACAGTTGGAGAGGAATCTTAGGAAACTTAAAGAGGTTTATCTCACCAAAATATTAATCCACAATAACCTCTTTCACTTTTTACATATCTATTACGGATTGATAAATAAAAAGATATCATTGGACCCCAAGTTTGCAGAATTGTTGGAGCAGAATGCACAAAGAAAGGAAGCAGTTAGTGACTTGGATGCCTCATCATCAACTAAGATTTGGATCAAATTTGAATTCTCCTCTTTGTCATCACCTATACATAATAAATAGTGCCAAATAGATGCATTAGTTTGAGTGTCCTTTACTTAAGTTCTATTTATGTAAAATAGTTGGAGAGATTTGTGAACTAATCTTGATATTTTTTCAAGATATTTTAGTTTAGAATTTGTATAAATACTTCACTCTTGGAAGTATTTTGGGGGGATTCTTAGACCTTGTTGTAACATTGAATATTTTGGAATAAATTTCTATTGGAGAAATTTTTTGTGGCTAAGCTGGATGATGAATTGAAGCGAAAGACTTTTTACAGGATTCATGTGTCAGACTATGAATCAATAAGTCATCCTTCCCTTGTGTTTTAAAGTTTTTATATTTGTTTATTATATCACTGTGTTTCATTTCTGAATGACTAATGAAAAAGAATAAATCATAAAGTACTTAAGTGTAATTTGTTTTCAATCATTGTTATTCTAAATGTTTTCTTCTAAACTGGTTTTAAACAGTGAATTCTTAATTGCTTCTGTTTTTCTAGTTTAAACATTTTGGTTATTTAATAAAGAATTCTTAATTGCTCTTTGTTAATAATCACTCAATTTTCCCTCTTATGAATGTGTTGAAAGATCCTTAATTGCCTTTCATCCATTTTAAATCCATTCCATTCACTTTAAATCTAAAATTGTTCTCTGTTTGATTATCTTGCCCTGTAAAACCATCTTTTGTCTAGAAACTTAATCCAGTGAAGCCATTTTTTTTACTCCATATCCCAATGGCCTGAACTACTCAATATTTCCCTCAACTATCAAATTCCACCACCCAAATTCAAACAAAACCCCTGAACTTTATAACTAGCCTAATATCTTCTAAAAACAAAGCTAAATTTTATAGAGAGAGCCCTCTCTGGGTACAGATTGGCTAGATTCTGTACCTAAAAGATTGGTTTGTGGTTACCTCGGACCCCTTTCCTCTTCCCAAAAACTTCAAGGAAAATCTGAGTGATAACATAGTGGCGACTCCACTGGGGAACTGAATAATTTTATTGTTACTATTGTTTACTTTATAAACTACAGACGGAGCCTGAAGTTAGCCAGGTAGCCTTTGAACTGCTTTTGCTCTACAATTGCATAAGTAAATAAATGCTACTTCAGTCTATCTCTAGTTTAGTTTATGAACTGAACTTTGGTTTCAAATACTTGATCAGTTCCTCTTGTCAAATAAGTCTTTAAGAAAGTTTAAATCTTGTATCTAAATCCTCTTAAAGAAATCATAGAAGTTGTTTTGAAAATTTATAAAAAAACAAAATAATCATAAAATACTCAAAATTTGGTTTCCTGAAGAACTAACTTTTTCTTCAGAATTTTTTTACAGGTTTAGATCTGATCTATGATGGTGGATAGGGATCAGACACACAAAGGTTAAAATCATCCACCTGACGACTCCAACTCAATTTCACAATCAAGACTCCACTGGAGGAATGAACCTCAAAGAACAATATGGAAAGATCAGGCTTTCAACTTGGATCTTAATCCAATACATTATGTTCTTTCTCATTAAGAAATTTTTTCAATATATATTGTATTTTATAGAAGATATTAGATTAGTTTTTAATTATTTTCCTTTGAAGATTGTAAGTAATAATTCTCGTAATCTCTTTGAGGAGCTTTCTTATGAATCTAATGATGATCATTTTACAATTTAGAAGCCTCAAATAATCAAGACTGATCTTACAATATCTGTACATATCCATGTGCCATATAAAGTTCCAGATAGATATAAGCCCCTTATTTTACCTCCTATACTCCATGATTTTCCTAAAAAATACTACAAGTATCTTCCTAGATTTGATGGGGAGAATGGTATCACTGCCCAAAAACATATTCAAGGTTTTGAGAATTATTTGGATTTATTTGAGATTGATGAAGATGATGTTAAAATCATACTTTTTGTTCTTTCTTTGCAAAATAGAATAAAGAATTGGTTCAAAAATCTGCCTAATGCTAGTATCTCAAATTTCCAGCAGTTTATCAAAATTTTCCTTGATAGATTGATAATCAAAGTTAATCATTTTGTGATCATGGAAGAATATAATCAATTAAAAATACATCCAAATGAAACAATACAACAATTTTATGATAGATTTAATCAAGTTTATTATTCATTGCCAGAAAATATTAGACCTCCTCATGATTCAGCTCTCTTGCATTATCCAAGTGCCTTTGATCCAGAAATAGAATTTCGATTAAGAGAAAGAGATACAAAAACACTTGTACAGATGCAGAACATTACATTCGATGTAGAAGTTAATCTGCAAATCAAACAGGAAAAGTTGAAAGCGGAAGAAGAGGAAAAGAAAAATATTGCAGAGGTAAAACTCGGCCTTTTGGTAAGAAAACTAGATGAAAGAACACAGGAGATCACTATGAAAGATGAATTTTTTATTCATGAAGAAATAGAAGAGGTTGATAACCATGAACAAATTCCTGCTAATTCCAATTATCATAGATCAGAAAATGAATTTACAGATCAATATGAGGAAGAGGAATCTGCTGATCTAATGTGTATGTTTGATGGCATTCCTTCTTTTGATAATTTTCCTAAGTATGATCATTATGATGATAGTTATGTTCTCCAAACTCAAGCTAATTTTACAAAGCAATCAGAAGCTAGTTTGTGGGATGAAGAAACTCAGTTTCAGCAGATTGAAGACAGTAATCAGCCAATACAAATAAGCCATGAGAGTGAGGAAGAAAAAGCAGAAAATGTGGAAATAAGTGAAGGTTCTTTACCTCTTTGTTTTTCTTCATTTCAGTTCATTAGAGACAATTATCATGCCATCAATAATCAGCAATATTTAGGAATTGTGATTGACAACAAAGAAGATAATGAAACTATTGATCAAGATTTTTCAGTTTCACAATTTCAGTTATCAGTTCCCATTGAAATAAATAATCAAGTGACACAAAAAAGTTCCATACCACTATGTTTTGAACCATTTCATCTTTTAAAAGAAATGTGGTATAACATATTTAAAGAAAAAGATGAGAAACTTGTTGAAGTTTATGAAGTCTCATGGAAACCTATATGCTATAGGTTGCAGCCATTTTCCCAAGTTTTTCAGGATCCAATAGTAGATATGTTGAATATTGGATGCATTCAAAACATTCCTCTATTAACTAACTATGATTTTCAGAATCAAGATGATAAAGGATTCAACAGTCAAACATTACAATCAGTAGGAATATCATCAAAAATTTTATCTGAAAGTTTGCAGGGAGATAAAGACGAAAATAAAATTTCAGATTCATGGCATGGAGGTCATCCAGAACAGATGTACAGTTGTTTAGATCAGTTAAACATCAATTTATATATTTTGGAAGATCCTTTTGTACAGTTTCTAGAGTCAACAAAGGAAATCAAGTGTTTCCTTATCCTCTCATTTGTTGACAACTTTCTAATAGGTTGCAGAAGTACAGTTTTGATAATCAACGAGAAAATGCAACAAAATCTATCAAAGTACATAATGCTTGAATGGTTGCATTGGCTATTTCATTTTTCCTAACTAGCAGTTGAACAGTAGATTGAGTAGGTAGATTAGTGCCAATAAGCTCAAAATTTTGAGCATTTTTTTTTAGTTTTCAATTTTCAGCTAGTTTTTCATTAAGTTGGTTTGAAAAATTTTGTGTGTTGTTTTAGTTTCAGATCAGATTTCAGGTTGCAGAAAAAGGACTATATTCAATTCAAGATTTTCAGCCATAGCAAATGCATGTTTGGGATTGGACCAAGGCAGAAGATTTCCAACTGGGAAACAAAGTTTTAATTTTTGAGTGGATAGTAACTTACTGGAGTTGAAGCCCGACGAGAAGGCCCTAAGCTTCAGAAGTATT
The DNA here is from genome assembly GCA_034641835.2 of Pinus albicaulis. Lineage (NCBI taxonomy): Eukaryota > Viridiplantae > Streptophyta > Pinopsida > Pinales > Pinaceae > Pinus > Pinus albicaulis. The sequence goes on along the minus strand of CM076578.1, from coordinate 1,010,232,231 downwards.
ACTGTCATACATACAATAAAGCAACAAGTAGAAGAAGATTCCATGGTTCAGTCAAAATCATTTTGAGGCCAACTGACCTATTGCTCTTGACTTTTCACCAGGAAAAGCCATCCCCAAGTGGAGCCAGAGTTAGACTCCTATACCAATAGGTGTCATATTTCATGATTGACTTGATGAGCTATGTAATATTTTCATACCTTTTCTTGTTGCAAAGGTTTTCCATATTTTCGAAAAATCAAAAAATTTAAAAAATGTAAAGAGGGTATACCCTAAAAGAAAAATCAAAGGTTGAAAAGAATAAAAATTGGCCAAAAAAGTGAAAGAAATGAACCCCACCAAAAGAAAGGCCAAGGAAAGTGTGCAGGTCTAAATTCCACTAATTTTTTCTCTGATGTAATAAACAAATTGTGTGCAACTTGTATTCTATGCCACAATTTATGAACAGTCAAACAGTTTAAGCTTGGCTAGTTCATCTTTCAATTTCATGTTTTAGAGATAGAGAATAAAATCTGACCAAACTATTTAATCTTGTTAGATAAGTAGATAGGTAGATTGAATAAAAGGAGCTCAACAGTTTAATCTGAGCCCTTGGATTTAATAAGGTTAGAATTAGATAGATTTTCATATGTAAAATAAAAAAAGTGTGATAAGGGTTTGCCAGTCTAAGTGCACCCTAATAAAGAAGAAAAAATGGTAGGGTAAAGTATATAGGGTAGGTAGATGATGTTGCAGAATTACATGTGATGAATGATGGCTTTACATGTGGTAAATATTTTACTTTCATCACAAGTGCATAGGCAAAAAATACATTGAAGAATTTCAAGCAATGCAAAGTCAGCTTATTAACTTCCCTTCTCATCTTTTCCCTAAAAATTTCACTAATTTCCCCTAAGTACTAGGCATTTAAATATTAGAGGGGCTCAAGGCATTTCCTTGACTTTTGGAGGGACCGGACCCTCGGCCCAATAATTGGAAAAGCCTAAGTACTTAAAATCATTTATCATAACATTCATTCACCTCTAAAAAATCTTTTCCTAAGTAAAATCCCATTTTACTTAGGAAAAATCATGTAATATTTCACATAAAACCCTCCTCATAAAAGCATAAGTTAAAAACATTAACCTCATGTTTACACTTAGCGCTTCATTCATTTTTTCATATTAACTTCTAATTTTGTTATTTAAATCCTTGTAAATTCTCCTTTTCCCATATTATTTTAAAAATAAAATTCCCAAATAATAATATCCCGCCCCTTTGGTTGAAAAATAACCATATTAATTTATTAATCATGATTAATTAGTCAAATATTTGATTAATCGTGAGCGTATTTCTCCTCCATATCAATAAGGGTTAATTAATCCTCATGATTAATTAATAACTTGAATCCGCCAATCAAATCACCCCCGATGCGATTAGTTCAAAATAAATTACATTGGGCCCGCGCGTTATCTTTCTGTCATCTCGTAACCCCGACCACCGTTTGATCAACAGATATCAGATCTATGGTTGATATCAATATCGCTAGCCATCCTCTTCCGAATGATAACACGCGATGGCCAAGCAGTTTTCTGAAGAATACCGCGCCACGCATCGTTCATCGTATGGAATCGCTCGCCCTCCACCCAAAACCACCTTTCCCCAAAAGCGGTGCGATCGCGTACCGCTTACCACCTTCCACTAACGACAAAACTTCACATCGTCAAGTCAGCGCCATCTATCCACTGTTCATTCAAAGCTTACCCGCCAATATCAACCGTTTACTCGTTTAAACACAAACACCCTAGTGTTGCTCATTTTCGCCTGATTGTGCAGTAAAACCCTTTATAACCCAGCTGCACCACCTAAAGCCTTTGTTAACTAATTAGAGCATGGTTTACCTCCCAAAAATCATTCTAGATTCACTCCACAGACCTCTCAACATCAAATGAAACCTTTTCGACCTCCCCTGCAAACCAATGATTTCTTAACAATTTGTTTTGTTTTACAGGTGATAAGAAGACCACATCCTTGGATAAAGAGTATTAATACTAGTCATAAGACTTTCTTACTCCAAGAGTGTTATCAAATCTATTCAAACAAATATGGAAGATAAAACATACAGTTGAAAGACAAGCAAAGGAAACAGGATATTAAACGATTTACTGTTGAAACAGACAATAAAAACCTAAACTACACATTGAAGGTAAAAGGACGCAGTAAAGAACATTCAAAGAGTATCAAATTAAAGACCAAGTCAATTAAATCAGCTAGCATGAAGATAAACAGCAGGGAAGACAGTTACAAAACAGAACATACAAGTTCATGACAAAGTGAAGACAGATGAAAAAATAGAGCGGTAAAAAGTAAAAAGTAAACAGTAAACAGTGAAAGTAAACATGAAGATATTAAGAGTTAAACAAAGATGAAAATGCTTTCACCAGCCACAATGAATTTTATCCAAATTAAAAGTGAAAAACAGTCAAAAGAAGTTTAAGGTTAAAAGATGAAATTAGAGCAAAAATGGTACATTCTTCAAAAATTTCATGTTTAAGTCATAGTTTTGCAGAAACTATTGTGATCAATCCAAGATGAATTTTGTAAAATTGAAGGAGGTTTATGTTCTTAAGAGGACAATCTACAAAAACCTCTCTCACTTTTTTAACATCTATTATGGTTTTGGAAATATTAAACAATGTTGGAAAGCACTTTTTGCAGAAAATACCAGTTAAGTCATCATTTTGCAGAGAATATTGTGGTAAATCCAAAATACATCATACAAAACTGAAGGATTTTTTTGTTCCTGAGATACCCATATACAAAAACCTATCTCATGTTTTGCACAGTGATTTCAAAATGAGAGATACATGCACATCTTTACAGGCTATTTTTCAGACTCTATAAAACTCTATTTTACACATATTTTTACAGAGCCTATTGTGCACAGCTAGAGAGGAAGTTTAGGAAACTGAAAGAGGTTTATCTCGCCAACATATTAATCCACAATAACCTCTTTCAATTTTTACATATCTATTACGGATTGAGAAATAAAAATATATCATTGGACCCCAAGTTTGCAGAATTGTTGGAGCAGAATTCACAAAGAAAGGAAGCAGTTAGTGACTTGGATGCCTCATCATCAACTAAGAGTTGGATCAAATTCGAATTCTCCTCTTTTTCATGACCTATCCATAATAAATGGTGCCAAATAGATGCATTATTTTGAGTGTCCTTTACTTAAGTTCTATTTATGTAAAATAGTTGGAGAGATTTGTGAACTAATCTTGATATTTTTTCAAGATATTTTAGTTTAGAATTTGCATAAATACTTCACTCTTGGAAGTATTTTGGGGGGATTATTAGACTTTGCTGTAACATTGAATATTTTGGAATAAAGTGCTATTGGAGAAATTTTTTGTGGATAAGCTGGATGATGAATTGAAGTGAAAGACTTTTTACAGGATTCATGTGTCAGACTACGGATCAATAAGTCATCCTTCCCTTGTGTTTTAAAGTTTTTATATTTGTTTACTATATCACTGTGTTTCATTTCTGAATGACTAATGAAAAAGAATATAACAGAAAGTACTTAATTGTAATCTGTTTTCAATCATTGTTATTCTAAATGTTTTCTTCTAAACTAGTTTTAAACAGTGAATTCTTAATTGCTCCTGTTTTTCTAGTTTAAACATTTTGGTTATTTAATAAAGAATTCTTAATTTCTCTTTGTTAATAATCACTCAATTTTCCCTCTTATGAATGTTTTGAAAGATCCTTAATTTCCTTTCATCCATTTTAAATCCATTCCATTCACTTTAAATCTAAAATTGTTCTTTGTTTGATTATCTTGCCCTGTAAAACCATCTTTTGTCTAGAAACTTAATCCAGTGAAGCCATATTTTTAACTCCATAGCCCAATGGCCTGAACTACTCAATATTTCCCTCATCTATCAAATTCCACCACCCAAATTCAAAAAAAACCCCTGAACTTTATAACTAGCCTAATATCTTCTAAAAACAAATCTAAATTTTATAGAGAGAGCCCTCTCTGGGTACAGATTGGCTAGATTTTGTACCTAAAAGATTGGTTTGTGGTTACCTCAGACCCCTTTCCTCTTCCCAACAACTTCAAGGAAAATCTGAGTGATAACAGATTGATTCAGATAGCACCCATAATTTTATTCATTGTAAGGTAGCCAAGGAATTGAATTGTTTCCTATACCCAGCACCAGAATGTAAAGTGATGGTTGCAAATGGAGGAACTATAAATTTCTCTAGAAAATTCCATAATATCAAGCTAAACATGGGGGAATATGTATTGAATAGTCCAATTCTTTCCATTCCTATGGGAGGTGTTGATGTTGTACTAGGAGTACAATGGTTACAATCTTTGGGGACGATAGCTTTTAATTTTCAAGAAATTTTATTAAAAAAAATATCAGAAGGAAAGGAAGTCGAATTACGGGGCATTGCAGGGAAGCCAGGAAAGATAATAAGCTCTAATTTCATGACAAAGCTTCTAAATAAAGAAAAACGAGGCATAATTTCACAATTATGCTCACTAGAAGTTCCAACATCAAAATCATCTATTTCTACAGATCTCCAACAAGTCTTGGACAATCATTCCAAGGTGTTTGAAACTCCCAAAGGACTCCCACCTATTCGTGATTATGATCATGATATTCATTTGATTCCAAGAAGTGTTCCTCCAAACATCAGGCCTTATAGATATCCTTATGTCCAAAAGAGCGAAATTGAATGTATGATTGGAGAAATGTTAGAGGCGGGTATAATTAAACCTAGTCAAAGTTATTTCTCTGCTCCTGTAGTATTGGTACACAAGAAGGATGGATCATGGTGCATGTGTCCAAATTATAGAGAGCTCAATAAGCTCACCATTAAAGATAAATTTCCCATTCCTGTGATTGATGAATTATTGGATGAATTACATGGAGCAATTTATTTTACCAAGTTGGATCTTTGTTCAGGATATAATCAAATTAGAATGAAGACCGAATATATTCCAAAAACAGCATTTCAAACTCATGAGGGTCATTATGATTTTTTGGTCATGCCTTTTGGCCTTACCAATGCACCTTCTACATTTCAAGGGTTGATGAATTCCATTTTCAAACCCTTACTTAGAAAATTTTTGTTACTATTTTTTGATGATATACTAATCTACAGCAGGTCTTGGAAGGATCATGTTGAACATGTTGACAGGGTGCTCAAACTATTGCAGGAGAAACAATTATATGGCAAAACATCCAAATGTTTCTTTGGAGTACAAGAGGTGGAATATATGGGTCATATTATATCTCACAAGGGTGTTAAGGTAGACCCTAACAAAATTAAAGCCATTAAGGAATGGAAAGTCCCCACAACCATAAAGCAGTTGCAAGGATTTCTCGGGTTAACAGCGTATTATCGCAATTTTGTTAAGAACTATGGGAGAATAGCAGCACCTCTAACAACATTATTGAAGAAAGATGCATTTTCATGGACTCCTGAATCAACTAAGGCATTTGAACATCTTAAAGAGGCAATGTGCCTTGCACCGGTCTTAGCTACGCTAGACTTCACAAAAACCTTTATTGTGGAATGTGATGCCTCAGGAAATGGAATTGGTGTTGTTTTAATGCAGGAAGGAAGACCCATTACTTTTGAAAGTCATCCAATCAAAGGAAAGTATTTACAGAAACCTATTTATGAGAAGGAAATGTTAGCAATACTGCATGCACTAAATAAATGGCGAACTTACCTAATGGGAAGACACTTCAAGGTAAAAACTGATCATGATAGTCTTAAACACTTTTTGGAACAAAGACTATCATCAGAAGAGCAGCAAAATGGGTCACAAAGATGTTGGGTTATGACTTTGAAATAATCTACAAAAAAGGAAAGCTTAATGTTGTTGCAGATGCACTCTCAAGAAAGAATGAAGAGGTGGAAGCATTGCTTTGTGCCATTTCTATTATCCAACCAGATTGGATAACCGAAGCAAGAGATGAATGGAAGAAGAACAAAGAAGTATGGACACTCATTCAAAAGTTGCAGCAAGATCCTAGTACATCTGATACATTTAGTTGGAAAAATGATTCCTTATGGTACAAAAATCGCTTATATCTTTGTGAGAATTCCCAACTAAAAAAAAAGATGCTTTTGGAATTGCACACTTCTCCTTTAGGAGGACACTCAGGATTTTTTTTAAATTACCACAGGGTGAAGAAAGAATTTTTTTGGGATGGCCTTAAATCTGATATTCAAAATTTTGTGGCGAAATGTTTGGTTTTCCAGCAGAATAAAGTGGGGACAATTAAGACCCCGGGACTTCTACAACCTTTATCCATTCCAAGTCAACGTTGGGAGGATATTTCAATGGATTTTATCATAGGTTTACCTAAGTCCGAAGGAAAGAGTGTCATCATGGTGGTAGTTGATAGACTTACCAAGTATACACACTTTTGTGCATTATCTCATCCATTTAAAGCTAGTACAGTTGCTACTACATTTATGGAAACAGTTCAAAAGCTACATGGAAACCCAAAGGTTATTGTGAGCTACAGAGATCCCATTTTTACTGGAAATTTTTGGACGGAGTTATTTTCTTGTTTGGGTACTCAATTAGCTCATAGCTCATCTTATCATCCTCAATCCGATGGTAAAATTTAATTGTAAATAAATGTTTGGAAGGATATATTCGTTGTTTTGTATCTAATAAACAAACACAATGGGTCAAGTGGTTACCTCTTGCTGAATGGTGGTATAACACTTTCTTCCATATTGTAGCAAAAATGACCCCATTTATGGCACTTTATGGATATCATCCACCTTCCATCACATCATCTTTAAGAGAAAATTTGAAGGTTCAAGCAGTAGAAGACCACATCGAGCATCAATAAGAAGTTCTCCAACTCTTAAAGGATAACCTGAATTTGGCACAAAATCGAATGAAACAACAGGCAGATCAACATCGCAGCGAGAGAATTTTTTATGTAGGAGATTGGGTATTTTTATGGCTACAACCATACAAACAAATGTCTCTCAAGCAAGCTAAGAAGGATAATAAATTATCACCAAAGTATTATGGTCCTTACAAGGTGTTGCAAAATATTGGTACTATGGCATACAAATTGGAGCTTCCTGCAGTCACGGAAACAAGAACTCAACAGCTACGAAATCGATCAATTTCATAGTATCTCATCAAGTGGAATAACTTACCCACTGAAGATTCTATATGGGAGGATGATAATTTTATACAGAAGCACCCAGAGCTACTCAAGCATTGAGGACAACCCTTTTTGAAGGGGAAGGGCATGTTAGGTCCCTATATTACTAGTATTGTCCCTTATTATTGTTAGTGTAACCCCCTTATTTTTATTATTGTACCCCTGTAACCCCCATATTGTTATTATTGTGCCCTTAAATTATTATTGTTAGGTCGGCTAGGATTACATTGTGGCCCCATGGACTCCTATATATAGAAAGGAGTTTTTTTAATTTGAATCATCCAAGAATTGTTCATTAATGTAATGTATTGAAGGTTTCCCCCTCGAAGTGGCTTATTTCTAAGGCATTGATATCTCTTTTCTTCTATTTTTGGAGCTGGTTTCACAACATCAGTACAAAGAAAGCGATGATGAATCAGATGAGGAAAGTAATTATGTTGGAAGAAAATAAATGTTATTCATGGCATTTACAAATCATGATGACTCGGAAATAGAAGATGAACGAAACATGGATAGTTTGCTAATAAGTGTCATTGAAGAAAATGAGAATCTACAAAAGAAGATAATTTCTCTAAAAATAGAAAGAGAGGAAGCAAAAAGAAGGGGATACTTCATGAACATCAAGTTAAAAGAGAAGGATGATATCTGTGAAAAATGTGAAGCTAAAATAGTGTCCCTAAGAAAGGAATTGGAGCAAATCAAAAGGAGTTGGCAAAGCTCTCTAGCTCTTGACAACATTCTTAATACTCAAAGGCGTCAACATGACAAGTCTGGAATTGGTTTCAAAGGAGAATCATCAAGTACAAAGAATAATGCCAGAAGTTATGCTGATGTACTCTTTTTCCATCCAAAAGAGGAAAATTCATCTCAGGAAAAAGGTCACATCTAAAAACCAAGATTTGAAGAAAGAGAAACTCCAAGGAAGAATGTTGATTCAAGCTATGGATACTACAATAGGTATCAAACTATTTTTCTTGGGCATTTTTACAATTGTAAAAACTTTGGGCATCAAGCTAAGCATTGCAAGGCTCATAAGAATGAAGCACCAAGATTGAATAATCAACCAAACCAACTGCGTAAGCCTAAAGAGCAAGAAAAAATCAAAACTTACAATTCCTTTGATCCTTTGGCTAAGTTTGATCCGTCTTGCTCATTATGTGATGATTATGTTCATAATGAACAAAATTTCCCTCTCAAAAGGGAAAAAGCTAAAAACGCAAATCTCAAAACTGATAAATGTGGCCTAGCTCTATGTGCTCATAGTGAAGAAAATCATTGGTTCGTGGATGGTGGATGCTCAAGACATATGACAGGTGACCAAAAGAAGTTTATCTCATTCAACAATAAAAATGGAAATGTATCCTTTGGAAGTGGATCTGCTAAAATCACTGGAAAAGGGACTACTACCCTTGTCAATGGACTAGGAAAGGCTCAAAATACCTTGCTGGTAGAAGGGCTCAAACACAATCTCTTAAGTGTCAGCCAAATTTGTGACCAAGGACATAATGTTGTCTTTAGTACAAAAAAATTTGAAATAAGAGACTCGTCCTCGGGAGAGCTTGTGGCGAAAGGAGTAAGAACACCATATAATGTTTACATTCTCAGTAGAATCCAAGAAGATACATGTTACTTAAGTCAAATAGATGAAAGTTGATTATGGCACAAGCGATTGGGGCATACAAGTTTTGACAACCTAGTCAGCATCAGAAAAAATAATGTAGTAAGGGACATTCCAAAAATGTGCAAACCAAATCAAGTTGTATTTGGCCCATGCCAACATGGAAAGCAAACGAGAACTAGCCACAAAACCAAGGAGTTCTCAACATTAAAACCTTTGGAAATCATTCATGCATATTTGTGTGGGCCAACTAGAACTCCAGCTCTTCAAGGTGAAATGTACTTTTCTCTATTTTTTGATGACTATACTAGAATGATGTGGATATATTTCATAAAATATAAATCCGAAGCATTTGAGTGTTTTAAGAATCTTAAAGATCTCATTGAAAATGAAAAAGATTCTAAGATTAAATGTCTTAGAACGGATAGAGGAGGAGAATTCACTTCGAAAGAGTTTGATAAATTCTACAAAGAGCATGGAATCGAAAGAGAACTCTCTACTTCTAGGACACCCCATCAAAATGGAGTAGTTGAAAGAAGGAACCGAACCATTCAAGAAATGGCTAGGGCAATGCTACTAGCAGCTGATTTGCAACCAAAATTCTGGAGATAAGCAGTTGGCACTACAGTTTATACCTTAAATCAAACTCAACTGAGACCAAATAATGAAAATACTCCTTATGAATTATCGAAAGGAAGACCTACTTCAGTAAAATATTTCAGAATATTTGGAAGCAAATGTTTCATAAAAATAAATGATGACTCACCAAGTAAATTTGATTCTAGAACTGACGAAGTAATATTTCTTGGATACTCCACTAGGAGCAAAGCTTACAAATGTGACAACAATTGTCTACGAAGAATAGTGGAAAGCATTGATGTGAATATTGATGAAGGCCTTCCAGAAAAAATAATTGAATATCATGAAGTTGAGTCTTTCTTTGAACAAAGTGAAGAAGAAGAACCTAAAAGAGAAGAGGAGAATGAAGAATCTCAAAGTGAACCTCAAAATAAATCTTCACAAACTCCCTCCAAGATCAAGTTTGTTCAAAGATATCATTCGGAATAAGAAGTCATCGGAAATATAGATGAAGGAATCCAAACTCGAAGAAGAATGATAAGCACCCCAAGAAAAGATGATGTGGCTCTATTATCTTTAATAGAACCTGAAATTTTTTCTCAAGCAAGTAAAGATCCTTATTGGATAAAGGCCATGGAAGAAGAAATGTCTCAAATTTAAAAAAAATGAGACTTGGGAACTAGTACCTCGCCCAAAAGATAAAAATATAATTGGAACAAAATGGGTATTTAAAAACAAGATGAATGAAGATGTAAAAATCATCAGAAACAAAGCTAGACTTGTCTGCAAAGGATACTCGCAAATCTAAGGAATGACTTTGAAGAAACCTTTGCACCAGTAGCTCGAATGGAAGCCGTAAGAATGTTTTTAGCATTTACTTGCTCAAAATGATTCAAGGTTTATCAAATGGATGTAAAATCAGCATTCCTGAATGGAGATCTCAAGGAAGAAGTTTACATGGAGCAACCATAAGGATTTGATCTTGCTGAAAGAAAATACCTTGTATGCAAACTAAAAAAGGCCTTGTATAGATTAAAACAAGCCCCTAGAGCATAGTATGCAAAGTTGGATCACTATCTGCAACAAGAAGGTTTCAAAAAAGGAGTGGCAAGTAGCAATCTCTACATGAATATGGACAAGGAAAAACATTTTATCACTCTTGTTTACGTCGATGATCTAATATTTGCTAGCAATGATGAAGAAATGAGCCATGAATTTTCTCTAAATATGTCCAATAAATTCGAGATGTCAATGATTGGTGAGTTGTCTTACTTTCTTGGGCTACAAATATCTCAAACTTCTGCAGGCATGTTTATATCTCAAGCAAAATATCTTAAAGACATGCTTAAAATATGTGGGATGGAAGATTGTGCACCTATGAGCACACTAATGACCACAGATTGTAAATTAAGCAAAGACGATGATATCCCCCAAATAGATGCATCCCTTTACAGGTCAATAATTGGAGCTCTCCTATACTTAACTGCTACAAGACCAGATATTATGCAAGCAGTAGGAATGGTAGCAAGATTTCAGTCAAGTCCTAAACTATCCCATCTAGCAGCTGTGAAAAGAATTCTTAGATATCTGAAAGGAATGACTGATTTCGGTCTTTGGTATCCTAAGAGTTCAACTCTTATTGTGACAGCTTACTCTGACGCTGATTGGGCCGGGAGCGTGGATGATCGAAAAAGAACCAGTGGAAATGCATTCTTAATGGGAGATTGTCTTATGTCTTGGCTCAGCGAAAATCAATCATCTATATTCCTTTCTACAGTTGAAGCCGAATATATAGCTGCTGCTGATTGTTGTAAAAAAATTATATGGATGAATGAAGCCTTGAAGGATGTCAACATAGAAACTAAGCAACCAATTACTATTTTTTGTGACAATACTAGTGCCATCAGTCTTTCAAAGAATTTGGTGATGCACTCAAGAACCAAACATATTCCAATCAAATACCACTTTCTCCGTGAACAAGTTGTTGAACACAATATCAAGTTGAAATACATCAATACAAAAGAGCGAATTGCGGATATATATACAAAACCCCTTCCACGAGAAGCATTTGAGTATCTTCGCCAAAAAATGGGGGTCATTGCTCTTACATCACATTAAATAAAGCAGCATGTCAGGGGTACAGTATGTTAGGGGGAGCAGCATGACAGGGGGAGTACTTGGGCACCCCATTTGCCATTGATGTCAAAGGGGGAGAGAATTCTATAATATTTCCATCAATGACAAAGGGGGGTATTGTTGGTCAATAATTGTCATTAATGGAATATAAGCCCTCTTGATGTGCTCTCTTAATGGAAAAATAATAGATGTTTCACTATGACATATGATGACATACATGTGCACTATCATATGATGGCATGATGATGTACTATCATGATGACATGGAAGACACACCATGATGAAGAAGCTCTAATGATCTCCTACTGCCCCAATCACCTTATGCTCTAAATTTAATGAACTGTCACAAAGAAAAATAAATTTAGATACCTTGTAGGCATCCTTTCACAATGAATCCTAGACCATATTAAAGAGGATTTTTCCCTCTTTCCAACGAGCTCTTACTTGCCCTCAAACTCCTAGTGGTTGAAGAGATATCGATTTTTTAATATTATAATATATTTTATCCTAGCCGACCTAAGCCGGCTTGTGTAGGCTCATTTTCTTTGGTGAAGGGACATGTATTTTCGTTTGTGATCAAAACCAATATATATATGAAGTCTAGACTTGACATTCAATCAGCTTTTTCGGTCAAGGACACAGTGAGAACTTAGAAGCAACAGTAGTTCACAACTCGTGAACTTTCAAACAGCAAGAATAAGGAGCCTATACAAAGCATATTTCTAAGTCTACAACCTCTAATCTAACTGAGAATATAAGCCTCGGATCTGTGAGAGTGTACCAGCCTTAGACTTGTCTTCAATTATAGTGACTATAGTGGCTCGTTTTTTTTTTTAAATACTACAGGACAGAGCTTTGGACTAGTGAAATAAAGGCTTGGTCCTGTTAATTACACCCTCCATACCTCATAATTGTATTATATAGCTTTAACAGTCACTTGACCAGGGTTATAAAACCTCACCACAAAATTTCAGAACAGTGAACCTGAAGTGTAAATTCAATGTTTCTTCTAAGCTCGGACAGAACACATCAGTGGTGTTGACCAGTGCTTCTTTGGATCTCGGATAGGAAAAATTTGTGGAGGATTGGAGATACAATTGTGGAAAGCTCGGTGTAATAAATCTGTGGTGATACAACTATGGAATGATCATCATCATTTTAGTGATCAGAGTTCTTTTTTTGGACAGCTAGTGGAGGCATGAACAGTCAACAGTAAAGCTTGAAGTGATAGTTGGAGGCCTGTACAAGTTACAAACTTGAAGATCTTGGATAGTGGAGCAGTTAGTGGTTTGACAGTGGAGTTTTGGACAGTAAAGAATATTCAGTGAACAAATTGGAAGTCTAGAACAGACTTGTGGAGAAACTGATGTAAGTTACTTATTCATTCTATTTATTAAAAGTTGGAGGATTGGTGTCCTAGGGGTTGGTGCCTCTAAACACAAGGTTGTAGCCTTGAGAAGTATAGGGTCGGAGCCCTAGAGGTCGGAGCCTCACCAAAGTCCAAGTTGGTGCTTGGCAACAGGTTGGTGTCTGTTTCATTAAAAGGGTTGGTGCCCTTCTCTCATCTATTGTATACTATTATTATAAAGGGATTGAAGTTCTCTTTAATTCTTAATATCATTATTATATATATCTCTCTGTCTTTAATTGTGAAGAATCTAACTGGCAATAATTAACAATTGAAAAGAAATACTAATTCACCCCCCTCTCAGTATTTCCAACAATAATGATTTTCATCCTTTTCCTTTTTACATTTCGAGTTTGAAAGTTTGATTATTATAATAATATAGTGTGGTATTTGTCAATTTCTACTATTAGATTAGATTTTAAATTAAGATTTTTTTATGTAAAACACATAGATCTTGTGGAAGGTTCCTTCTACCTTACAAGTTATGACTAGACTGATAAATTAATAGCCACATTTTATTTTATTTTTGTAAGCTTGGTATTACCTCCTTTTTCATTAATTTTAATAGCAAGTTACAACCAGATGAAGCTTGTTATGTGGCCTCAATTTTCCCTTCAGGAAACCAAGTCTATTGGCCACCTAACAGCATGATATGTAATCCAAAAACAATATGTTCTAAGTTTGTCTATCCAAGCTATATACAAGTGTATGTCTATACATATCCTATCATCTACTTGCCTATTGGTATGACTATCAATACATTGAAAAGTAAAAGCTATCCGCATGAAAACAATAAACACAAAAAACTACATCATGAAACTTCAGGATTTCTAATATGCTTCCTCATCCGAGGCAGATTCCATCAGTGTCAAGTCCTGGGAATTAGTTCTTGGGAGTTCAGTCAGAGTAAGGATGCATGGCAAGTGGTTTTCGATGCGTCAGAGGTGCCCATCCTGCTTCTGCATATAGAACTGGATTTTCTCAAGTTATTTTATATAGTCTGGAAAGTCTTGTATTATTGTGGCTAGGCTCATAGATATATGATCCAGGGCCTTAAAGATATAGACCAATAAAGAAATAGGGTATGTTTAAACTGCATTACACGGCCACGAGTTTTCTCGGGATCGGGCACTAAGGCCCTTTTGTCATATACTTCTATCTCCATTGAGCTTTTTGGTGGTTTAAATATGCCTCCAATTTTTCTATCAGCTACCTTATATCTTTAGTTGTATTCTCATGATAGGCCTTTGCAGCATCATTAATGATGCTCACAATGGGTCTTCTTCCTCTCGGCTTGCCTATGGATGAACTGGGTTTCCCATCGGCTTCCTTCCCTTTGCTCTTTCTATCGCAACCCCTCTGAGCAAGGCTCTTCAATCGAGCCATGTCAAATTTATCACAGGTTGGGGGAATGTAATGTGGCTGAGAGTTTGCTGGAGGAAGCCTGAGCCACAGGAAGTTCAGCTATCAAACCCTATTTCAAATCTGCCTACCTTTCTAAGTATCAACATAGAGGCGTAATTCCAAAGCATGGGCCAGTTTAGCCTTCCATTCATCGCATAAACAATTAAAATTGTTCCCCAAAACGAGTATGGAGTCTTTCTCTCTAAACCAAAACAAGCAAATAGCATGCATACAATAATATCATACCATGTAGGACTACCAAGTATCATGACTTTTGTTGTGGTTACACAGGCTTAGCATTGACAATATTTCATGGGGAAGGCCGACCAGGTCCATCTTCTGTTTATCCCCACAAGTCATTAGGGGAATTTTGAGGTCTAAAATGAGCCTCCTAAGGAAAATGTACAATCAAAATTCACTTTATGAGAACCAATCACATTTTAGGGGATGACATCATCCCTAATGGTTGAGGTGGCATTACTTGAGTTAAAGGTACTTACTTGTCACATTCTCAATGGTGGATAAAAACTCATGGTTAACCATGGTAGTGCTATAAGTACTTTTTAAGTCATAAAGTAAAGTACTCATAATAAATGTCATTTCAAACTTTTTGAATAAAACGTTATTATTATTTCTTCATATTTTTTGAAATTAACAATGCATATCCCTATACAATCTTCATGTCTTTACACACTTTTCAATCAATATTATATTTGTATATTTTCATATATTTATTTTTAAATTATATATTCATCTCATTTTATTTAATATTGCAATTTTAAATTAATTATAAGTTAATATTTATACATATATATTATATATATGAAATCAAAATAAATAAAAATGTAACCTTGTAATTTTAGAATAAATCAAATCTATAAATAATATTATTATAATATTAATAGCAATACAAAAATATTAAAATTAAAGAAAAAAAATAGTTTTGTATGATGAAAAAAGATATATTAGTTTTGCATGTTGAAAAAAATTATATTAGGTTCAACATAATTTGGCGCAAAAAAAAAATAAAGAAAAAAATCAATGTATATAAATTTTATATTATAATTATAAATACAAATTAAATCTATTTCAATATTTTTTCTGTAATTTTAAATACAACTCAATTCATTTCATTATGATTATATTAATATTATATATTATTATATATAATATTATGAAAAATAATATAAATGTTACATAATATATATTATATTTATTTTTATATTATATATTATTTCTTCCATTGTTATAAACCAAATCGCTTTAATATGCAATATAAAATTCATACATAAAATAATATATTATATTTATTATATTATATTATATTATTTTTATATAGTATATTAATTACATGTTATTATACAATTTAAATAATATAAATTTTAATTAATAGCATATTATATAATTAAGAATTTATAAAGTTATATTTATATTTTATTTTAAGTTATTTAAGTACAAAGGACTAATGCATTAGTTGTTCAATGATAATGATTTTATTTTGGTACAACTTTTGAATTGAATTTAACTATGGTTACATGGATTGTGGTGCAAAAAATGAATTGCAGATTCATAAAATACTATTTTATTGGTTTAGCTACTTTTTTATTTTTTTCTTAGGAGGCCCATTTTAGACCTCAAAATTCCTCTAATTGATAGTGTTGTTCCCCGACATAAACAAGGGTTCCTTCTCATGAAGTCCAGAATAGCAATGACCATTCAAGCCATCAACACCGACCCGACAAGGCTTCCAGGCATTGGACCCATTATGGTGAAGACACATACACAGCACCGACGGACTTGCATGGGGAGGGTCAACCAAATTTCGCCTGCAAGGTCGGGTCTTGGGAGTCCCAATTGCATTTAAATCCCTCCCCATCGGCATAAACATTGACATAGACATCTTTTCCTAGCCCGAATCAACCACCCAGGAATCATAAGCCCCAAACCCCCTAGAACTATCCCAAGGCCTAACCAATTTCACCCAGGGACACTTAAGAGATGAGAGGATGACCACAATGAAGAATTTAAGCCACAATCCATACCTAGTATCGACCCAATTGCCACTAGACAGTATCAAAGCCACAAGATAGAAGCAAAGAGAGTATCGACCCAATTTCCATAATTCTTCCTACTGGTAGATGCCTTCAAGGTTGGGACAGAACCAATACCCCTAGACCCCCTTGATTTCCAATCATCTCGGAAAAATTCGCTTACACCAGAGACTATCATGGTGAAAAAGAGGGGATAACGAACTACATACTAGGTATCCAATGCTATGGAGTGTTGAGATTTCACTGATGTCAGCCTCCCACTGTCGCAGTTTACTAGTATCGCCACTTTGCCACCGAAGCTTAACATCTAAACCTGCAGATTTTTGAGCCTTGAATGGCTTCTTCTACCGCCACCCACTATCTTATTCGCCCATTGCATGCCAGAGGCATCCTTGCAAGCCTTGCCACACATGTGGAAGGTGGTGGGCTTGCCCTTTAAGTCGTTCACCATTAATTACGATAGGTATACCATAGAGAAAGTACACACCTCAATCGGGGGATAACCACAATTTATTTAAATTATAATATATAAATTTGAATTTGAATTTTCAAATTTTGCAATGATTTTTATTATTTTCCTTCCTTAATTTAGATTGTGAAAAATATGTTTATTGTAATAATATAATGTGATCTTAGACTTATATTTTAATAAAGCTTGCATAAGGCTCCTCATACCTTGCAAGCTAGGACTAAACTCATAAAACAAAAACCACAATTTCTTTAAATTATAATATATAATTATCTTGACTAAACAGAAGAAAATATATATAGTTGAACAATCCATCTAGCATAGAACATATAATTCTCTTGACTAAACACAAACTATATAGATGTGTGTTTAATCCATTTAGCATATCTCATTTATACCTAATCAATCTAAATTCAAATATTAGCAATGGAGAGAAGAGGAGTATTGTTCGCCTCAAGGTATGTTGTTCACCCTTTTTCTTAATTAAATGTTATCTTTCCACAACCATGGTGTTGGATATGGGATCCCCGTGAATTAAGCAGTAGAGAAAGACTTCACATATCGAGGAGCGAAGCATGCAGTGCGGAGTCTATTTTGAGACATAGGGGCTTTGGGGTGGGTCAAAGCCCATTATTATGTAATGGGATGGGACAGTTTTTTGAACGTTGGACTACACCCATGGTTTTGGACCATGGTATTGTAAATTCCAAACCTATATAAGGAGTCTAGATAGAGGTCAAAGGATAAGCTTGAATGATAGATCTAATGAGATACATTTGGATGTATGTAATGTTCCTAAATTAGCTAAGCTAATTGGAACATTAAAAATTTGTTTTATTTTTCATGTTTGTGAATAATAGACTAATGAAGGACATGCAACACTCCTTAGATCTAAAAATAAATACATGCTCAATGTGAACAGGATTAAATATGAGTCAGTTGCATAAAACCACTTGTGTGTGAACAGGGCTAAGCTATTTGACTCGGTCAACATGACCAAATCACAAGACAATCCAGGTGCATTGAACCTCCTAAGTGATCTGCGCATTTTTAGAAGGAGGACCTCAGTGTGAAAGGGGCTAATTCAAGTGAAGTGGTTTAGGTTTTTGCACATCCTCATTTTATAAAAAGGAGGGGGAGGACTCAAGGAGGGGTTTTTGATGATATTTCGAAGTTGAGGTTGCTTGAGCAACTTGAGTTCTCTTGGTTGTTTAGCCAAAGGGAAGAGGGTTTCCTGTTTAGGAATCTTATCTCCTTCCATGGAGTAGCTCTTTGGAGGAGGATGTGCTACATTGATCCACTATCCGGCATTTTTCCAAGCTTCTACTTCCAACTGCAATGCAGATACTGTTCAGGGTTTGATTGCTGTTGTAAGCTATAGCAAGTGAACTTTAGATCTTTTCAGATCTAGAGCATTTCAGTACTTCTTTTCAGTGGAGGAGGGTTCTAATCCATTAAAGGGTTGTATTGGAAGATTGAAGTCTCATTTCAGATCTTGGCATCAGGCCAATATTATTTTCATGTTATACTGCGCAGTTCCTTCCCCAGATCTGTGTTATTGCTGAAGGAGCATTGTTGCAGGGTTTTTGGCATCATTTTGGAGCTAGATCTCTGATGTGAAGGAAGCCTCCTTGCATCAAGGGTGATCCTGGGATTGGCCAACCAATCCAACCCTATTTTTGATCTGATTCATTCATTGAATTTTTTTCTTCATAATTTCTGAATCATGCTACAGTAAAACTCAGATCTGCTCCGGCATTCTCATGTATTGCTGAAATCCCCAAGGGGAATGTAATAAAGAGCCCTTTGGGAATTTTGTTTTATTAGATCTCTGTTTTCATGTAATTATCAGTATAAACTATGTAATATAATAAAAATAAGCTTCAGCCTCCTGTAACTAACGCTGAAGGGTTTTTGGTTCATTCTCTTGTATTGCAGCACCTCAATCTTGAGGGATTTTCTATGTAAAACCATTGTTTAACCTTAATTAATGCTTATTCCATGTTCCTAAACTCATTATCTGATTCTTCATACTTTTTTACATCTTACACCTTCATAAAATATGTTTCCCTTGCTTCAGTAAATTTCTACATCTTCCAAGTCATGGGAAATCGGGATTTTTAAGCCTAGTTTAGGGAGGAGGAACTGTTTAACTTAGCAAAACGCATTTGTTTTTTCTGAAATTTGGCATGTGGATCCATATTGACCTAATATAACATATCCTAGAGCCATGACCCTTATTTTTACGCATATTTCTGAATATACTCATTTTAGGGCCAAAATCATCACTTTTCCCCACCTTTTTTCCCATAAAAGCTTAGTAAAGGTTGCTGAAACACTTGGAATTGGTTTCTGAGTGTTTCTAAACATTTTTGGTTATATATAAATCACACATACCTTAAAAATTCATTTTCCAGGCATGATTTGCTGAGAAATCCATTTTGGGAACATTACAATGGTATCAGAGCATGATCTTTGGCTCAGCCTGTGGCTTAAAGACAAAGTACTGAATCCCTGAAGAAGGAATATTTCAATCTCTATAGATAGATTCTGTATATGGCCAGGTATCCTCTGGATCTCATCCTTTTTTCAAATGTTACATATCTAGTAAATGCCCCTGCAGTCAATCTCTGGAATAGAATCTTGATACTCCTGAAGAGGGAACTTTATAGCAGTATCAGAGAAGAGAAGAAATAGATATCATAATGATGGAGAGGATGAGATTACTCTCATAAATTTTTAGATCGAAGAAGGGCCTCTCCAAGGAGGTAAATCAGAAAAGAGAAAGAAGGAGGAAGAAAATGAAATTCCTAGAGGGTTTCAAGAAGCAGAAAGTTGCAGTGAGACTTGCAGGAGGAGAGGAAGATCCATGTACTTCCTATCCTCACAAAGAAGGAGAGATATACAGAGAAAAACTAGAGCATGGCTCCACCACTTGAAAGAATTATGGGTGAGAAGATCTCCCTGCTCCCTTTTTAGATCATGAGGAGCATTGAAGAAGATCTCAAGGAGATTGAAAAAGTGGAGGCTTGTACCAGCGCTGTCACAACCTTGGAGGAGCAGAATTCATGTTCAGAAATGGAGGAATGCCACATAGCTACAGAATAATTTTTTCTTCTATTCACCAAGGTATGATTAAAGATTCATTTATGCTCGTTTCAGCACATTATATGAGGAGATCTACATCTTTGCATGCTGTTGATCTAGAGAAACAGAGTTGCATTGCGTTGTACAAATGTGGTGATGAAGAGAAGCTTGCATTTCAAGATCCCATGGAGTGCAGGAATCTAATTTGGGATGATGGTATCCCTCATGGGAGGTGTACCAATATGGAGGATGGAGAGTAAGAGGCTAGAAAGCTACTCGCGGATTTTTGATACCAGGCAGCAAGAGGCTTGGCTGCACTGGTTGCTCTTGGAATAGTTTGATCATCGCACTCTTTCTAAGGGTATGTGGCAGGATACTTGCATCATGGAGCAGAAAAGAGTATGGGAACATTGTGTTGGCATAACATTTTTCATGTCAAGCACCATATTGTCACTACATGGATGGGATGATGGAAGTATGAGAAAGCAGCAAAGGATTTTGTTGCTTGGGGTGTTCTTGAGAGAGCAAGGGCAGATTTTCTCTCACAGTTTTCATGATGTTGTAGGAGTAGAAGATGGCACTATCATAGTGAAAAGGGGGTTACTCCTTGACCTTAGATGTTCAAGAAGGACTTTATTCATGGGAAGGACCTCTCATATGTAGCAGCATTATGGGAGATGCCTTTGACATTCTGCATGTCAAAGATTGGAGCTATGTGTTGATGGGAGCCTACTTTCATAGGCCAACAACATTGTCACTTTGGAGCTGGGATTTATTGATGGAGTATTCCCAGGATCACTTCTCATTCGATGCACTTGGTGAGAAAAGAGGAGGTGAAGAAGATGAAGTGGTAGATGGAGACATCTATTACTGTGGTGTGCTTTTCTTGACTTGGGTTTCCAAGCAGGAGAAGGACTTTCATGCAGCACTTGGTTCATCCCCCTTCATGGGGGTGTGCCAAACTATTATTGAGGATTCATTCATGATTCCATGTATCTTCTTGCTTCCAACATATGGTGAGAGATTTTGCTTGCATCCTCTTACCATCTTTTGGCATTGCATTGCTTCACAAGAGGGCAAGCTATTCATTGAGCTCTGTGATCTACATTGGGCCAAGTTATATGATGGAGATAGCCATCTCTTATGTGGCCTTGGGCAAAGATGTTTTTCTTACATGTATGTTAATTTGATTCATATAATTAATCATGTAACAGGAAACCATTTGCCATGTATTCTTCTAAAGCAACAATATGTAAAACTGCGTTGTGAGGATTTTGGGAACTATTGGTAATCTCTTGCATCACATAGAACCTTCAGTATCTCCCTCATTATGATGATGATCATGTTTTATTTTTGGCTGATATTTTCATTATGTCTATTGAGAGCATGATTGAGGAGGAGACACCTGAGATGAGTGTGTCCTTTAGGGAAGGAGATCCCCTCATTTTCTGCATCACATATTCTAATGGGAACATGGGATAAGTTGTGGCCACCATAGCCAAACACTTGTTTCTCTTGGAGGTGGGCCATGTATGTGAAGGAATTCCATGTGATGACTATCTCATATCCCTCACATATGGAGTGTCTTGTGCCATCTAGTTTTGCAGCGTTGGAGGAAGGATCTTTGCAGATCCAATCACCATGATGCCACTTGAGGGAAATATCCTTACAGCCCAAGATCAGTTTTTACTCTACACTTATCCCAAGTGGAGAGGAGAACAGCGTGGGGTAGGCCATCTTGTCTACCATGTGAAGATTTTAATCCCACCTATTTTTCAGGAGCTCAAGGTGGAGGAATATTTTCATAGAGTTGCCATGTCATGAGGTGACTCATTTTTGGTGGATGATTGCTTGAGGATGGAGAACTCACATGGGGGATGTTATTTCCCAATACACTTCAGATTCCATTCCTCAAGGGAGCCTCTAGGCAACACCTTATTGCCTTCTTGAGTATTTGGCTATTTCATGATGATAGCTATTCAGCTAACTTGCATGCTTGGGAGGGGCAATATGGAGATTTAGTGTTGACACAGCATCTCATTATTTGGAGGAGTTCATCATATGGGGATGCTACAGTAGGAGGAGGAGACATCTTTCAGTTCTATCCTTGCACTTGCTTGAGGGAAAGCAACATTTGGGAGGGGAGGACTGTAATGTTCCTAAATTAGCTAAGCTAATTGGAACATTAAAATTTTGGTTTATTTTTCATGTTTGTGAATAATAGACTACTGGAGGACATGTAACACTCCTTAGATGTAAAAATAAATAAATTCTCAATGTGAACAGGATTAAATATGAGCTGGTTGCATAAAAACCACTCGTGTATGAACAGGGCTGAGCTATTTGACTAGGTCAACAGGACCAAATCACAAGACAGTCCAGGTGCATTGAACCTCCTAAGTGATCTGCGCAATTTTAGAAGGAGGACCTCAGTGTAAAAGGGGCTAATTCAAGTGAAGTGGTTTAGGGTTTTTCACATCCTCATTTTATAAAAAGGAGGGAGAGGACTCAAGGAGGGGTTGTTGATGATATTTCAAAGTTGAGGTTGCTTGAGCAACTCGAGTTCTCATGGCTGTTTAGCCAAAGGGAAGAGGGTTTCCTGTTTAGGAATCCTCTCTCCTTCCATGGAGTAGATCTTTGGAGAAGGATGTGCTGCATTGATCCACTATCCAGCATTTGGCCAAGCTTCTACTTCCAACTGCAATGCAGATCTTTTTCAGGGTTTGATTTCTTTTGTAAGCTACAGCAAGTGGACTTTAGATCTTTTCAGATCTAGAGCATTTCAATACTTATTTTCAGTGGAGGAGGGTTCTAATCCATTGAAGGGATATATTGGAAGATTGGAGCCTCATTTCAGATCTTGGCATCAGGCCAATATTTTTTTCATGTTATACTGCACAATTCCTTCCCCAGATCTGTGTTATTTCTGAAGGAGCAGTGTTGCAGGGTTTTTGGCATCATTTTGGAGCTAGATCTCTGATGTGAAGGAAGCCTCCTTGCATCAAGGGTGATCCTGGGATTGGCCAACCAATCCAACCCTATTTCTGATCTGATTCATTCACTGAATTTTTTGCTTCAGAATTTCTGAAAAATGCTGCAGTAAAACTCAGATCTGCTTGAGCATTCTCATGTATTGTTGAAATCCCCAAGGGAAATGTAATAAAGAGCCCTTTGGGAATTTTGATTTATTATAGATCTTTGTTTTCATGTAATTATCAGTTGAAGATCTATAATATAATAAAAATAAGCTTCAGCCTCTTGTAACTAACGTTGAAGGGTTTCTGGGTCATTCTCTTGTATTGCAGCACCTCAATCTTGAGGGATTTTCTATGTAAAACCATTGTTTAACGTTACTTAATGCTTATTCCATGTTCCTAAACTCACTATCTGATTTTTCATATTTATTTACATCTTACACCTTCAGAAAATATGCTTCCCTTGCTTCAGTAAATTTCTGCATCTTCCAAGTCATGGGAAATTAGGGTTTTTAAGCCTAGTTTGGGGAGGAGGAACTATTTAACTTAGTAAAACGAATTTTTTTTTGCTAAAATTTGGCATGTGGATCCCTATTGTCCTAATATAACATATCCTAGAGCCATGACCCTTATTTTTACGCATATTTCTGAATATACTCATTTTAGGGCCAAAATCATCACTTTTCCCCACCTTTTTCCCATAAAATCTGATTAAATGTTTCTGAAACACTTGGAATTGGTTTCTGAGTGTTTATAAACACTTTTTATGATATCTAAAGCACACATCCCTGAAAAATTCGTTTTTCAGGCATGATTTGCTAAGAAATCCATTTTGGGAACATTACAATGTAAGATTGTTTTAAGTCAAAGTCTGTGTTCTGGGTTAGAGGAAAGGATATTGTATTTGTGTGCATGGAGACATTATTAATTCTATAGCTATGTGATTAGACCCTTGCAGTTGTGTGTGCAGGGCCCTGCAGTTGTGTGCACAGGGTGGAATTAGATTTATGAGAAGGATCTGGAAATTAATGAAAGACTTGCTGAGAAAATATCTGAGTCTACATTGACTTGTTTTTCTTTAAATTTTTTTTATGAATATCTATGTTGAATAAGGGTTTTGATATATAATTGAATAGTGCAGTCTTGTTTAAGGTTGTTTACTTTGTTTAATGCATGAATAAGTAATATCGCGTAGTATGTTAGTAAGTTCAACAGATGTGTTGAACAACGCTTGTATTATTGATAGATCTAACCTGAAAATCTATTTTAAGAAGGAAAATCCCTAAATCCATGATCCTTTATCCCTCTGGATTTATTAACCTGGTTCTAGCATCCCCCTATATTGCCTCGGGTGAGACTTCAATCTGCGCAAGAAGGTCATTGTCGAAAGGGCCGGTAAATGTGGGTTGTGTTAGACTGTGTAGCCACATTGAACTTGGTTCTAGGCCCCATCAAGCCAACAAATGGTTCTGTTGCTGGGACTGGGATCTAGCTAAGGGATAGTTGGATGTGTATTATGTCTAAGAAAGATATTGAATATTGGGTTGATCTGAAAGAACGCAAGTTTTTTGTGCAAGAAAACAGAACTCCACGCATCTCTATTGAACATTGGCTATAGAAATATATCTATACATATCAATACAAGATATTTTTCGCATCGTTTGCTAGTGATTTGTACGATTGGATATCTAGGCTAGCTACGCAAATGGGATATTTAAATAATAATCCCACTACGTGGACCCCGTATCTAATTGAAAGGTTGAAAAAGACTGATAATGAGATCGTGAGGGTTGTTGATTACTAGATAGATAGTATCCTTGGAGGGTTCATTACTCAGTTCGCGATTGACACATATTTTTCCTATAGCGAAGTAGAGCGTAACTTTTTCAAAGGACCGTGAGGTAAGTACCTGAATTCACTGAAGTTCTAAATTAAAATTCTATTGTGTGAAAATGGTATATTATGGATGTGCTCAAATTTATCTTTGACAAAAGAGAACCTAGTGCTACGTGAAGTGGTAAAAGATTCAGAACAAGTTGGAGTACTTACGTTGAAACTGAATATAGACCACAGTTTGGGTCTAAAAAAGGATAAATCAACCTCTTTACTCCATGAAATTTTTCACTAAGATATGAAATTCAGCAAAGTGATGAGGAAATTCACCAACCTTCTACCCCCATCATCACTCCATCCCACTATGTTCCTCCACCTCCACCTCCACCTCCCACATTCACCATGGCCCAAATAGAAAATACGCCTATGTTCAAATTGACATATGATCCTGAACAGTTCTGGTTTGTGGTAGAAGCGATATGGAGTTCGCAGAATTTATAGATGAAAATATGAAGAAAGCACAATTGGTTACAGCACTGCAAGATAGAGCATTGTCTTGGTACATGAAATATGTTACGATGAATGAAAATGCTTCTTTTTCTGAAACAAATACCGTGTTGAACGCGAAATTCAAGAAACCAAAGTCACAGTCCCAATGTATCATAGAGATCAAATAAATTAAGCAGCTGACTACGGAAACTGTGTGGGCAGCATACAAGAGGTTTAAGACACTACTAAGCCAGATTATTTTCAAGATCTTGGATGAACAACATAGAGAATGGTTCATTGTTGCATTGTTGCCTCATCTCAACCTGCCATTATCACAACAAAAGATTGCAACTCAGGCTGAAGCGTAGGAAATAGTAATGAATCTGGAGGCTTCATTGATATTCGATGCAAGCATAGGAGTTCAACAGATTCAGACTTAGCTGGAAAGTTTGCACATGGAGATTCAGGATCTAAAGAGGGGAAATTAGGTTCACCCAGAGATGAGAACAGAGGTTTGGTGTATCAAATGCAAAGCGGAGGGTCACTATAAATAATAGTGCTCTTTTTATAGAGATTATTTGAGTGCTGGGATGTTGATTCCATTGAAGCTCGGATCAAGCGCAGGGCCAAGTGTAGGGCCTAGTGTATGGTGTAGCATCTGCGAAGTTGCAGGCCAGAATTCCATGGACTATTGTCACCTACTGCAAAAGTTTGTGAGATTGTCGAAGCAATTTTTCTGCAATTTCTATCACTCAGTGGGACATGATGAGCAACATTGTAAGAGCTATGATCTGATGATGCAGAACAATCCTGGTTCATATTGAATGTATGTAGAACGGCACAAATATTTAGGTTTGCCGACTGTGCAAGGATATTTCCAAGGCTGAGGGTGTGGTTGAGGAGGAGGCATTGGTCGTGGATGACGACAGATCATATGTTACAACTGTGGATAGGCTGGACATTTTTCCAGGGATTTTCATAACCTTATTACAGCTTCCTATAAGTATTGTCAAGAATTTGGTCATGAAATTGAAGAATGTCCCATTTTATTAGCTAAAATGCAAGATAAGTACAGCCAGCATTCGGCTTGTAATATACAAATGATGAGGGTTGAACTGTGCTAGGAAGATCCAAGTGTTAATGCAGTAATGCGCAGTGGTGTGAGAATTGGAGGAGACCATGCAGAAGGAAAAAATATTGTGACAGAGACTTGGGTAAGGAGAGCAGAAGATAAGAATGTTGGATTTAATGTACAATGCGAGAAAAAGACATTCATGAAAGCAAGGAAGACATTTATGACTCTTAAAGCTTCACCACCTACCGCGCGGAGACATTTGTTTCCATTGAAGAATAAGCCTGAGGAGAATGTTGAAGTAAAGGAATCTGATTGAGGGGAATCAACGTAGATATTGATGGTGCGAGCGTATTGGTCAATTTTGAAGTCATTGATATGGTTGATGATATTAATCATTATCCACATTGTTATGATTTGATTGGGCTTACAGCCCAGTATGACCCCGATGTGTAAGTATGTCGGAAGCCAAAAAAAAATGTCGGCTTGAACAATAACTTACATAAACATATAAATGAACAATTAAAAATAAATTTAAACGATATAAACTTAAAATATGAAGAGGTTTACTAACACTCAAAAAAGAGATATGGTAAATAAATAAAATATGGTAAATAAGTAAAAATATAAATAAACCATAGGTATGGTAAATAAATAAAAGCTCTTTTTATATTACTCAGGAGGTATGGTAAATATATAAAAATATAAATAAACTAGAGGTATGGTAAATAAATAAAACCGATTTTTATATTTACTCAATAAACCACTTTATATTTAGAAAAACTCAAAAAGAGATTTTATTTAGGTGAAGCCTATGGGACAAATTATTATTAATACCATGGAACAAATTATTAATAATACCATAGGCAAATACCATGGGCCAAATAATATATTTATAAAAGAGGTATGGTAAATAAATAAATATAAAAGAGGTATAAAGAGGTAAGGTAAATAAATTAAAATATATCAAATACGATTAGAAATCAAGATCTAATTATATATAAAATATAAGGGTCAAATACCATGTACCAAATTATTATTAATACCATGCCAAAAAAAAACATTATTAACCCTAACATTAATATTAAAATATTAATATTATTAAATTTAATATGTTTAGAATAATACAGTATTAAATTTATCATATTGTAATATATATTAATATATCATGATATATGATAGAGGTGGAGAAATAGGGGGAGTGACAAGGGAGATATGGAGATAAATTGAAGGAGAAGGGAGAAGAGGAATGAAGAGAGAGAGAGTGAGAAGAGTGAGAAAGTTAGAGAAGGGTAAGAGAGGGAGAGGGAGACATAAAGATGGAGGTGGGAGAGATATAAGGAGAGAGGGAGGGAGAAGGAGAGAGGATTGGAGGGTAGAGAGTGAGAGAGAGAGAAAGAAGGGGGAAGGCAGAGGGAGGTAGGAGAGAAAGGTAGAGAGATAAAGGATGAGAGGTGGGGGAGAGAAGGAGGGATATAGAGATGGAGCTGGAGGCGGAGCGAGGAAAGGAAGAAGAAATACATAGAGAGGGAGTGACAAGGGAGAGATGGAGAGAGTGTGTGTGTGCTTATGGGTGGGATAAAGATACATAGGAGTGATGGAGACAAGGGGGAGAGAAGGAGAAAGGAGGAGTGATGGAGACAAGGGGGGAGAGAAGGATAAAGGGATAGAAATAGTAAGATAGTTGGAGAGTGAGATAGAGTGATGGGGGAAGAGAGAGGATTGGAGGACAGAGAGAGAGAGAGAAAGAAAGAGAGCTCGGGGGGTCAAATAGAAGGAGGTGAGAGAGGAATGATGAAAGAGAGGAAGAGAGTGATGGGGGAAGAGAGGATTGTAGGAGAGAGGGAGAGAGAGAGAGAGAGAGAGAGAGAGAGATGGGGGAAGATAAAGGGAGGTAGGAGATAAAGGGAGAGAGAGGAAGGAAAAGGGAGGGGACTTGAAAGAGAGGAGGAGAGAAGGAGGGATAGAAATATGGATTTGGAAGGGGAGAGAGGGAGGGATTGAGAGATGGAGAGAGAAAGAGATGGGGGAAGAGAAAGGGAGGTGGGAGAGAAAGGGAGAGAGAGGAAGGAAAGGAGAGGGGACTTGAAAGAGAGGAGGAGAGAGGGAGGGATAGAAATATGGATTTGGAGGGGGAGAGAGGGAGGGATTGAGAGATGGAGATGGATGAGGAGAGAGGGAGGGAAGAATAAATACATAGAGAGTGAGTAGTGGAGAGAGAGGGGGAATGAAAAGGGAAATATGAAGAGGGAGTGTGTATGTTTTGGGGTGAGATAAAGAGACAAATAAGGAGATATGGAGAGAAGGGGGGAGAGAAGGAGAGAGAGAGGCATATGGTAACAAAGTTGGAAGGTGAAGATAGAGAGAGAGAGAGGGGGGGGGGAGAAAGGAAGAGAGAGAGTGAAGAGAGGTAGGGAAAGAGATATGAAGATGGAGAGGGAGAGAGGGGGAGGTAAGAATAAAGACATAGAGGGTGAAAGGTGGAGAGAGAGAGAGGGAGTGATAAAGAAAATGGGGAGAGAGGGAGAAAGGGTAGCAGGAAGGAAGAGAGATAGAAGCGAGAGACAGAGAGAGAGAGAGAGGAGGAGGAGGAAGAAGAGGGAGTGATAGATAGATATATAGATTGGAGAAAGAGAGTTTATGTTTTGGAGTTGATATAGAGAGATAGAGTGAGATATAGATATAGATGTAAGGTGAAGAGAAAAAAAGATAGACAGAGAGAAGGAAGGAGGGACAAGGAAATTGATAGATATGGAGTGAGAGAGAGTGTGTGTATTGTGGGGTGAGATAAAAAGAAAAAGAAGGAGAGATGGAGGGATATATAGATATATATGTGGGAGAGAGGGAAGAAGATTTCTTGCAGTAGATGCATTGATTTCAGTGTAGATGGTGATTTCTAATCCTATTTTATTTCTTGCACTAGATGAATTGATTTTGGTGTAGATGTTGATTTATAATGATATTTGATTACTTACACTAGATGGATTGATTTTAATGTAGATGAATTCTAATCCTATTTGATTTCTTGCACTAAATGCATTAATTTCAGTGTAGATGATGATTTCTAATCCTATTTGATTGATTTCACTAGATGCATTAATTTTAATGTAGATTTTGATTTTTTGTTATATTTGATTTCTTTCACTAGATGAATTGATTTCAATGTAGATTATTTTTAATCCTATTTGATTTCTTGCACTGAATGGATTGATTTCAATGTAGATGGTGATTTCTAATCCTATTTGATTGCTTTTGCTAAACGCCTTGATTTCAGTGTAGATCGTGATTTCTAATCTTATTTGATTGCTTGCACTAGATGCATTAATTTCAATGTAGATGTTGATTTATAATTATATTTGATTGCTTGCACTAAATGCATTGATTTAAATGTAGATGATTTAACTAAATGCATTGATTTAAATGTAGATGATTTATAATCCTATTTGCTTCCTTGCACTAAATGCATTTATTTCAGTGTAGATGGTGATTTCTAATCCTATTTGATTACATGCACTAGATGCATTGATTTCAGTCTAGATGTTGGTTTTAAATCCTATTTTCCTACTTGCACTAGACTCATTTATTTGAGTGTAAATGTTGATTTTTAATCATATTTCATTACTTGCATTAGATGCATTGATTTTAGTGTAGATGTTGTTTTCTATTATTATTTGATTTCTTGCATTAGTTGCATTGATTTCAGTGTATATTTTGATTTCTAATTTGATGTAATTGGATGTATGATGGTACATTAATTTTAAAGTCATTGGATTAATAGTGTGTGTGCAATGATTTCAATGTAAGAACAAAAAATTATTGACAATGTACATCGATTTTTGTGTTATAGTAATTCAACCTATTAATATTGGAGAGAAAGAGAGACAAGGTATGATGTTTACTAGAACAGCTCGAGCTAAATATTTAAATGGTTTACGATTCCAACTGTCCTTTTCAAATAATCAATATGAAAATATGACAAAACTAACATGGGTGAAAATAAGAATAGTAGAAGAAAATAATTTGAAATCGATCACAATGAAGACTATTCGTAATTGACTACATTCTTATTATTCACAGTTTCTATCATTCAATATTATTACATTGTCACTTTGCATTCAAAATTTTATTTCATCATTAAAGTTATTTTACAGTATTTATCATCTCAACAAACTAAGGTAACTAATCAAATTTAAAATTAAAATGACTCAATAAATCTTAGACATATTTAACATATTTAAAATGGTTATGTTAAAATTAGATGTATTTACATATTATTGATAAAATTAAAAGCATATGTTCCTCTTATTATCGATAAATTTTCAGCAGTTTCCACATGAATATGGTGAAACCAGCCTAGATCCATCTTATTAGATGTATTTACATATTATTGATAAAATTAAGCATATGTTCCTCATTATCGATAGATTTTCCTTGGTTTCACATGAATGAAACCAGCTTGATCCATCTTAACTCTGGATCTATCAAGCGCTGAGAGGGATCAAATCACCTCGAGAGATTTGATCCCTCTTGGCGCTTTAAGATGGCCCAAATAGAAAATACGCCTATGTTAAAATTGACATATGATCCTGAACAGTTCTGGTTTGTGGTAGAAGCGATATGGAGTTCGCAGAAGTTATAGATGAAAATATGAAGAAAGCACAATTGGTTACAGCACTGCAAGATAGAGCATTGTATTGGTACATGAAATATGTTACGATGAATGAAAATGCTTCTTTTTCTGAAACAAAGACCGTGTTGAACGCTAAATTCAAGAAACCAAAGTCGCAGTCCCAATGTATCATAGAGATCAAATAAATTAAGCAGCTGACTACGGAAACTGTGTGGGCAGTATACAAGAGGTTTAAGACACTACTAAGCCAGATTATTTTCAAGATCTTGGATGAACAACATAGAGAATGGTTCATTGTTGCATTGTTGCCTCATCTCAACCTGCCATTATCACAACAGAAGATTGTAACTCAAGTTGAAGCGTAGGAAATAGTAATGAATCTGGAGGCTTCATTGATATTCGATGCAAGCATAGGAGTTCAACAGATTCAGACTTAGTTGGCAAGTTTTCACATGGAGATTCAGGATCTAAAGAGGGGAAAGTAGGTTCACCCAGAGATGAGAACATAGGTTTGGTGTATCAAATGCAAAGCAGAGGGTCACTATAAATAATAGTGCTCTTTTTATAGAGATTATTTGAGTGTTGGGATTTTGATTCCATTGAAGCTCGGATCAAGCGCAGGGCCAAGTGTAGGGCCTAGTGTATGGTGTAGCATCTGCAAAGTTGCAGGCCAGCATTCCATGGACTATTGTCACCTACTGCAAAATTTTGTGAGATTGTCGAAGCAATTTTTCTGCAATTTCTGTCACTCAGTGGGACATGATGAGCAACATTGTAAGAGCTATGATCTGATGATGCAGAACAATCCTGGTTCATATTGAATGTACGTAGAACGGTGCAAAGATTTAGGTTTGCCGACTGTGCAAGGATATTTCCAAGGCTGAGGGTGCGGCTGAGGAGGAGGCATTGGTCGTGGATGACGACAGATCATATGTTACAACTGTGGACAGGCTGGACATTTTTCCAGGGATTTTCATAACCTTATTACAGCTTCCTATAAGTATTGTCAAGAATTTGGTCATGAAATTGAAGAATGTCCCATTTTATTAGCTAAAATGCAAGAGAAGTACAGCCAGCATTCGGCTTGTAATATACAAATGATGAGGGTTGAACTGTGCTAGGAAGATCCAAGTGTTAATGCAGTAATGCGCAGTAGTGTGAGAATTGGAGGAGACCATGCAGAAGGAAAAAATATTGTGACGGAGACTTGGGTAAGGAGAGCAGAAGATAAGAATGTTGGATTTAATGTACAGTGCGAGAAAGAGACATTCATGAAAGCAAGGAAGACATTTATGACTCTTAAAGCTTCACCACCTACCGCGCAGAGACAGTTGTTTCCATTGAAGAATAAGCCTAAGGAGAATGTTGAAGTAAAGGAATCTGATTGAAGGGAATCAACGTAGATTTTGATGGTGCGGGCGTATTGGTCAATTTTGAAGTCATTGATATGGTTGATGATATTAATCATTATCCACATTGTTATGATTTGATTGGGCTTACAGCCCAGTATGACCCCGATGTGTAAGTATTTCCAAAGCCAAAAGAAAATGTCTGCTTGAACAATAACTTACATAAACATATGAATGAACAATTAAAAATAAATTTAAACGATATAAACTTAAAATATGAAGAGGTTTACTAACACTCAAAAAAGAGATATGGTAAATAAATAAAATATGGTAAATAATTAAAAATATAAATAAACCATAGGTATGGTAAATAAATAAAACCTCTTTTTATATTACTCAGGACGTATGGTAAATAGATAAAAATATAAATAAACTAGAGGTATGGTAAATAAATAAAACCGATTTTTATATTTACTCAATAAACCATTTTATATTTAGAAAAACTCAAAAAGAGGTTTTATTTAGGTGAAGCCTATGGGACAAATTATTATTAATACCATGGGCCAAATACCATGGAACAAATGATTAATAATACCATAGGCAAATACCATGGTCCAAATAATATATTTATAAAAGAGGTATGGTAAATAAATAAATATAAAAGAGGTATAAAGAGGTAAGGTAAATAAATTAAAATATATCAAATACGATTAGAAATCAAGATCTAATTATATATAAAATATAAGGGTCAAATACCATGGACCAAATTATTATTAATACCATGCCAAAAAAAAAACATTATTAACCCTAACATTAATATTAAAATATTAATATTATTAAATTTAATATGTTTAGAATAATACAGTATTAAATTTATCATATTGTAATATATATTAATATATCATGATATATGATAGAGGTGGAGAAATAGGGGGAGTGACAAGGGAGATATGGAGATAAATTGAAGGAGAAGGGAGAAGAGGAATGAAGAGAGAGAGAGGGAGAAGAGTGAGAGAGTTAGAGAAGGGTAAGAGAGGGAGAGGGAGACATAAAGATGGAGGTGGGAGAGAGATAAGGAGAGAGGGAGGGAGAAGGAGAGAGGATTGGAGGGTAAAGAGTGAGAGAGAGAGAAAGAAGGGGGAAGGGAGAGGGAGGTAGGAGAGAAAGGATGAGAGGAGGAGGAGAGAAGGAGGGATAGAGAGATGGAGCTGGAGGCGGAGCAAGGAAAGGAAGAAGAAATACATAGAGAGGGAGTGACAAGGGAGAGATGGAGAGAGAGTGTGTATGCTTATGGGTGGGATAAAGATACATAGGAGTGATGAAGACAAGGGGGGAGAGAAGTAGAAAGGGGGAGTGATGGAGACAAAGGGGGAGAGAAGGATAAAGGGAGAGAAATAGTAAGATATTTGGAGAGTGAAATAGAGTGATGGGGGAAGAGAGAGGATTGGAGAACAAAGAGATAGAGAGAGAGAGAGAGTTGGTGGGTCAAATAGAAGGAGGCGAGAGAGGAATGATGAGAGAGAGGAAGAGAGTGATGGGGGAAGAGGGGATTGTACGAGAGAGAGAGAGAGAGAGATGGGGGAAGAGAAAGGGAGGTAGGAGATAAAGGGAGAGAGAGGAAAGAAAAGAGATGGGACTTGAAAGAGAGGAGGAGAGAGGGGAGGAGAGAGGGAGGGATAGAAATATGGGTTTGGAGGGGGAGAGAGGGAGGGATTGAGAGATGGAGAGAGAGAGAGATGGGGGAAGAGAAATGGAGGTAGCAGAGAAAGGGAGAGAGAGGAAGGAAAGGAGAGGGTACTTGAAAGAGAGGAGGAGAGAGGGGAGGAGAGAGGGAGGGATAGAAATATGGATTTGGAGGGGGAGAGAGGGAGAGATTGAGAGATGTAGCTAGATGAGGAGAGAGAGAGGGAAGATAAATACATAGAGAGCAAGTAGTGGAGAGAGAGGGGGAGTGAAAAGGGAGAGATGAAGAGGGAGTGTGTATGTTTTGGGGTGAGATAAATAGACAAACAAGGAGATATGGAGAGAAGGGGGGGGGGAAGGAGAGAGAGAGGCATATGGTAACAAAGTTGGAAGGTGAACTTAGAGAGAGAGAGAGGGGGGGGAGAGAAAGGAAGAGAGAGAGTGAAGAGAGGTAGGGAAAGAGATATGAAGATGGAGAGGGAGAGAGGGGGAGGTAAGAATAAAGACATAGAGGGTGAAAGGTGGAGAGAGAGAGAGGGGGAGTGGTAAAGAAGATGGAGAGAGAGGGAGAAAGGGTAGCAGGAAGGAAGAGAGATAGAAGCGAGAGAGAGAGAGAGGGGGGGAGAGAGAGAGAGGAGGAGGAGGAGGAGGGAGTGATAGATAGATATATAGATAGATTGGAGAAAGAGACTTTATGTTTTGGAGTTGATATAGAGAGATAGATTGAGATATAGATATAGATGTAAGGTGAAGAGAAAAAAAGATAGATGGAGAGAAGGAGGGAGGGACAAGGAAATTGATATATATGGAGTGAGAGAGAGTGTGTGTATGGTGGGGTGAGATAAAGAGAAAAATAAGGAGAGATGGATGGATATATAGATATATATGGGGGAGAGAGGGAAGAAGGTTTCCTGCAGTAGATGCATTGATTTCAGTGTAGATGGTGATTTCTAATCCTATTTTATTTCTTGCACTAGATGAATTGATTTTGGTGTAGATGTTGATTTCTAATGATATTTGATTACTTACACTAGATGGATTGATTTTAATGTAGATGATTTCTAATCCTATTTGATTTCTTGCACTAAATGCATTAATTTCAGTGTAGATGATGATTTCTAATCCTATTTGATTGATTTCACTAGATGCATTAATTTTAATGTAGATTTCGATTTTTTGTTATATTTGATTTCTTTCACTAGATGAATTGATTTCAATGTAGATTATTTTTAATCCTATTTGATTTCTTGCACTAAATGGATTGATTTCAATGTAGATGGTGATTTCTAATCCTATTTGATTGCTTTTGCTAAATGCCTTGATTTTAGTGTAGATCGTGATTTCTAATCTTATTTGATTGCTTGCACTAGATGCATTAATTTCAATGTAGATGTTGATTTATAATTATATTTGATTGCTTGCACTAAATGCATTGATTTAAATGTAGATGATTTAACTAAATGCATTGATTTAAATGTAGATGATTTGTAATCCTATTTGCTTCCTTACACTAAATGCATTTATTTCAGTGTAGATGGTGATTTCTAATCCTATTTGATTGCGTGCACTAGATGCATTGATTTCAGTGTAGATGTTGGTTTTAAATCCTATTTTCCTACTTGCACTAGACTCATTTATTTGAGTGTAGATGTTGATTTCTAATCATATTTGATTACTTGCATTAGATGCATTGATTTTAGTGTAGATGTTGTTTTCTATTATTATTTGATTTATTGCATTAGTTGCATTGATTTCAGTGTATATGTTGATTTCTAATTTGATGTAATTGGATGTATGATGGTACATTAATTTTAAATTCATTGGATTAATAGTGTGTGTGCAATGATTTCAATGTAAGAACAACAAATTATTGAAAATGTACATCGATTTTTGTGTTATAGTAATTCAACCTATTAATATTGGAGAGAAAGAGAGACAAGGTATGATGTTTACTAGAACAAATCGAGCTAAATATTTAAATGGTTTACGATTCCAACTGTCCTTTTCAGATAATCAATATGAAAATATGATAAAACTAACATGGGTGAAAATAAGAATAGTAGAAGAAAATAGTTTGAAATCGATCACAATGAAGACTATTCGTAATTGACTACATTCTTATTATTCAAAGTTTCTATCATTCAATATTATTACATTTTCACTTTGCATTCAAAATTTTATTTCATCATTAAAGTTATTTTACAATATTTATCATCTCAACAAACTGAGGTAACTAATCAAATTTAAAATTAAAATGACTCAATAAATCTTAGACATATTTAACATATTTAAAATGGTTATGTTAATATTAGATGTATTTACATATTATTGATAAAATTAAGCATATGTTCCTCATATTATCGATAAATTTTCCTTGGTTTCACATGACTGAAACCAGCCTAGATCCATCTTATTAGATGTATTTACATATTATTGATAAAATTAAGCATATGTTCCTCATTATCGATAGATTTTCCTTGGTTTCACATGAATGAAACCAGCCTAGATCCATCTTAACTCTGGATCTATCAAGCGCTGAGAGGGATCAAATCACCTCGAGAGATTTGATCCCTCTCGGCGCTTTAAGATGGCCCAAATAGAAAATACGCCTATGTTCAAATTGACATATGATCCTGAACAGTTCTGGTTTGTGGTAGAAGCGATATGGAGTTCGCAGAATTTATAGATGAAAATATGAAGAAAGCACAATTGGTTACAGCACTGCAAGATAGAGCATTGTCTTGGTACATGAAATATGTTACGATGAATGAAAATGCTTCTTTTTCTGAAACAAAGACCGTGTTGAACGCTAAATTCAAGAAACCAAAGTCGCAGTCCCAATGTATCATAGAGATCAAATAAATTAAGCAGCTGACTACGGAAACTGTGTGGGCAGTATACAAGAGGTTTAAGACACTACTAAGCCAGATTATTTTCAAGATCTTGGATGAACAACATAGAGAATGGTTCATTGTTGCATTGTTGCCTCATCTCAACCTGCCATTATCACAACATAAGATTGCAACTCAGGCTGAAGCGTAGGAAATAGTAATGAATCTGGAGGCTTCATTGATAGTCGATGCAAGCATAGGAGTTCAACAGATTCAGACTTAGTTGGCAAGTTTGCACATGGAGATTCAGGATCTAAAGAGGGGAAAGTAGGTTCACCCAGAGATGAGAACAAAGGTTTGGTGTATCAAATGCAAAGTGGAGGGTCACTATAAATAATAGTGCTCTTTTTATAGAGATTATTTGAGTGTTGGGATGTTGATTCCATTGAAGCTCGGATCAAGCGCAGGGCCAAGTGTAGGGCCTAGTGTATGGTGTAGCATCTACGAAGTTGCAGAGCAGCATTCCATGGACTATTGTCACCTACTGCAAAAGTTTGTGAGATTGTCGAAGCAATTTTTCTGCAATTTCTGTCACTCAGTGGGACATGATGAGCAACATTGTAAGAGCTATGATCTGATGATGTAGAAAAATCCCGGTTCATATTGAATGTACGTAGAACGGCGCAAAGATTTAGGTTTTCTGACTGTGCAAGGATATTTCCAAGGCTGAGGGTGTGGCTAAGGAGGAGGCATTGGTCGTGGTTGACGACAGATCATATGTTACAACTGTGGACAGGCTGGACAATTTTCCAGGGATTTTCATAACCTTATTACAGCTTCCTATAAGTATTGTCAAGAATTTGGTCATGAAATTGAAGAATGTCCCATTTTATTAGCTAAAATGCAAGAGAAGTACAGCCAGCATTCGGCTTGTAATATACAAATGATGAGGGTTGAACTGTGCTAGGAAGATCCAAGTGTTAATGCAGTAATGCGCAGTGGTGTGAGAATTGGAGGAGACCATGCAGAAGGAAAAAATATTGTGACAGAGACTTGGGTAAGGAGAGCAAAAGATAAGAATGTTGTATTTAATGTACAGTGTGAGAAAGAGACATTCATGAAAGCAAGGAAGACATTTATGACTCTTAAAGCTTCACCACCTACCGTGCGGAGACAGTTGTTTCCATTGAAGAATAAGCCTGAGGAGAATGTTGAAGTAAAGGAATCTGATTGAAGGGAATCAACCTAGATATTGATGGTGCGGGCGTATTGGTCAATTTTGAAGTCATTGATATGGTTGATGATATTAATCATTATCCACATTGTTATGATTTGATTGGGCTTACGACATGGATTATATAATCAACCTAAAGAATAGGAATATGGTGTTTGAAAAGGATCGTACCCTATTTTTTGTGCCATTAGATCCCTCTGAAGGAGCGCACTATATAGAGCCTATCCAGCATGAGTATGGAGATGTTGAAATTGATCAAAATTTAAGCTCACGCGCAGGATGAAGACTTGATTAGTCCCACTGCAAATGGTATAATATGCTAGGAGCATAATAGTTTGTGTGTTTTTTACTGAGATGAAGAGTTAGAGCATTTGCAAAATTGCTTGCATGGAGTAAATACTAAGCATTTTAACAGGATTACCAAATCTCTGCGTTGTGTCAAATCAGAAGTGAATGACTTGCCTTTTTATGATAGCACGGGGAATGTTGTCTTGTTTCTGGAAGAATTCGAGAAAAAGGTGTTGGAAGAACAGAGGTATGAATCTTTGGACTTTGCATTGAGGTCCACTCCAGCACGCTCATGGTGCGCACATAGAGAAATTTTGGGAGGATGGACAGGGTTTTGCAAATTGATAAGTTTGAGGTTTGGTTATGTTGACATGAAGATCGCGGAGAAGTATAATGGTCAGAAGGGTCCTCGCTAGTATTTGGCTCGATGTACTACATCTTGGGGTGTCAAACCTCAACCAGAATGGGTGCACATGTTCTTTCATTCCTTGGAGACGATACCTCAGTAATGGTATCTGGAAACAGAGTTGCGCCATGGAACTACGGATTGCGATGAAATGATAGAAGGGTTCTTATTAAAGTATAAATTTTTTGATGATTGGGAGTGTATTAATGAGGCCCTTCAAGAATTTAAGGTAGGATTGTTCTGAATTAATAAGGAGCCAAGGACGTTGGTATAGCCTGACAGGGTTACACCGATGGAACAAGCCCGCGAATGTTACATTCTGACCGCAGAGGAGGGTGAGGAGGATTTGCATGACCTTAAAATTCTATAGTCTACAAGGACACGTGAGGTTCCAGGGCCCAAGATAGTAATGTTGGATGTACAGCCTATCAAAAATCAACAAGTTAACATAGGCTCAAAAGCAACGCGCAAATTCACAAAGATAGGGGATTATTAAGATGATGATAGAGCAAGCAAGGACACTGAGTTGTTGCACGAATACCAGGACCTGTTCCCAACAAAAATCTTGGAATTAGAAGTTATTGTGGGAGATATAGGAGTTTTGCACATCATTTCGAAGCCTGATGAGAAGCCAGTCAAGAAACCCCCCTATTGGTTGAACCCAAAGTACAAGGAGAACGTGAGGGAAGAACTCGAAAAAATTCTTAGTGTTGGAATCATTGAACCAGTGGAGGAATATAAGTGGGTTAGCCCCATGGTGGTCCAAGAGAAGAATTCCTAGGGAAAGATAAGGATTTGTGTTGATCTCTGCAAGCTGAATGATGCTTGTGTCCATGATCCATTTCCAATGTCATTTACAAATGAAGTATTTGAGAACGTTGGTGGGCAGGAAGCCTACTCATTTACTGATGGGTTCTTAGGGTATCACCAGATCTGGATTACATCGGAAGATGGGAGCAAGACCACCTTCGCTACAGAGTGGGGGTCCTTTTTGTACATTATCATGCCATTCGGGTTAAAGAACACTCCAGTTATATTATCTATAGTGGTTACTGCAGCTTTTAAAGAATGTATCCACAAATTCTTGGAAGTTTAATTTAATGATTGGACAGTATTCAGTATAATAAAGAAAGATGTTTCTAGTATGCTCTTGATGTTGGATACCTGCTGAAAATATCATATATATTTAAATCTGAAGTGCATCTCCGGTGTACCATATGAAATTTTGTTGGGTCATATTGTGTGCAAACAGGGATTGATGGTAGACCCTGCAAATATTGTTGTGATGATCAAATTGGAACCCCCAACAAGTGTCAAGAAATTACGCACGATTATTGGACATACAGGCTATTACCGAAAATTCATTAAGGCATACGCTTAGATCACTGCGCCAATGGAAAAAAATTTAAAGAAGGATTTCAAGTTTTGTTGGGAGAACAATTGTCAAAATATCCTTGATGTATTGAAAGAAAATATGGTGATTGCGCCCACACTTTTATTCCCATATTGGAAGAAATAGTTTCATGTACATGTCGATGCGTCTTGCATAGCTTTGGGAGTTGTGTTAGCGCAGCCTAGAGAGGGTGATATTGATCACCCTGTTGTCTTTGAAAGCCGTAATTTTTCCAAGGAAGAAACGAACTACACCACCACAGAACGCGAAGGGTTGGAAATGGTATATGTGTTATAAAAATTCAGACATTAAATTTTAGGTGTGCACTTCAAAATTTTCACAGACCATTCTACCTTGAAGTACCTATTTAACAAGCCTATGTTGGGGGGGGGGG
This sequence comes from Pinus albicaulis, assembly GCA_034641835.2. Taxonomy (NCBI): domain Eukaryota; kingdom Viridiplantae; phylum Streptophyta; class Pinopsida; order Pinales; family Pinaceae; genus Pinus; species Pinus albicaulis. The sequence goes on along the minus strand of CM076578.1, from coordinate 1,010,191,697 downwards.
GATTTTTCGATGGTTACTGTGGTTCCAAGAATATCATTTCGACGTAATTTTCAAGCCAGGTCGGTTGAATTCCCAACCAGATCATCTGTCTAGGATCGAGACAAGAGATCACATGACGAATCTGGAAGAAGGATTACCTAATGTGCAGTTGTTCGCTATCAAGGTTGCAGATGAGCTTGTCCTCGATATCATTCAATTTCTCTCTACGGGACTTGCACCTGTGGAGTACACTACTCTACAAAAGAAAGAGTTGGTAGTAAGGGTGGTTGATTTTTCCCTGATTTCAGGACATCTGTATAAAATGGGGGTTGACGATACACTATGAAGATATGTTCTTGAGCATGAACGACACAACATATTGATTAAGGCACATGGCGGTGTGGTAGAGGGTCACTCCGCCAAGAAAGCTATTGTGCAAAAAAAATTGTGAGTTCGATTATGGTGGCCTAGACTACATATGGAATTGCAATATTCCAAATTTTCCATCAGCTAATTGGAATATTAGAGTTCTTACTTTTCTTATTTAGTTAAGTAAATAAAAGGGTGTAGGGACCCATAAACCTAGTAGATGAATAAAATCCACTTATATAGTGTGAATGTGGGTTAGTTGAGTATTGGAGTAGCATTATGGAGTAGTGGAGCAGCATAATAATGAAGAAAGAGTGGAGGTAATAGAGAATTAATGAGGAATATGATGGGGATAGTGGAGGAATAAATACAAGATGACAGATATAGTGGAGAATCAAACGCAGAGATGATGGAGGAAGTGGTGTATTAAATGTACACATGATGGAGGAAGTGGAGAGTAATTGCAGTAGTGATGGAGGTCATGGAGGGTAGTGCATTCTTTATGGAGGCTAGTGGCCACATGTGTAGTGTGGTTATGAGGTGGGCCATGGCTAGGGAAGGCTCACAACCATAAAAGGAAGATGAGGGCAGAAAAGAAAGGGGTCTAGATTTTTCTTGTTGAGTGCCTTAAGGCATTTCTTTGCGCGTTTAAGTTGCTTATCTAAGTTTGATGTGTTGTTTGGCACTGGGTTTTCATGAGCGAGGGACTTCAAGTGCCACATTCATCATCTGGAAATCAGTGCCACTTTCAACCACTCTCATTTGCACTTCCATCTATAGGAATTACGCATTCCTGAACTTGGGTTTGAGTGTTGGAAGGTTGTTCTCAGTACTTCAGCTGAGAAACCTGTGGAGGGATCAACCCTTCACACTGTGGATCCATTTCAGTCTTTCAAGAGTTTAATTTTCATATCTGGCATCAGGCCATCCATCTATTCTCCTATGCAGCAACATATCCTGTAGGAATTGTGTAATTCTGCAGTGAGGGTTTGAGGAGAAGAGGAAGTTCCAAGCAACTCAACTTGGAATATTGTGAATGATTAATATTTCACTCTAGGAATCACTTCAGCAGCCTAGGATCAACATTGTATTATCTATTAGCAGGCTACATCATCATCCCTCCTAGACAGTTTAGTATTTCCCCACAATTGTGCATGCAGAAGCTGCATATTCATTGGAGGAGCTAGATCTCAAGTTTTGAGATTGGGAATCGAGAGAAGGGACCTGCCCTTAAGTTATTGAGCTAAGTGGGTGTTATTGCAACATATAGATCATTATTTCAGCCCTAGATCAGCAGTTGTCTCCAGGGAGTGCGTAACTCAGCCAACAGGGGTGCAGTGTGCAACTCAAAAAGGGCCGAAATTCCAAACTCAAAATCTGTCCAAACCAGTTCTGGGTTTTTCGAGTAGAGTCCATGGTTAAAATTCCGGATCTTTCTAAGCAAACCAATAGCCTCTTGCACATGTATCTTCTTCTAAGCAGCATTTTTTTTTACTTTCCAGTGCTAGTTTTCAGTAGATTTTTTTCAACGATCTTTGGATGGCTTGAGTGCACTTTTTGGAGCATTGTGTATATTCCATTTTTTTTATACATAATGATATGGCTCAATTGTTTCTGCTCATATGTATGATGTTTTGATGTATTCCGACATTTTTCTAGTTTTATATGTTTTATTCTTATTTGGAATTGTGCATATGTTCTATATTCCTGTCTTTCCAATTTTGCGATATTACAGGAATCAAAGGCGTATTTTCGCTCTTTTGATGTTTGTCAAAGGACAGGAAGACTATCGTGGAGAGATGAAATGGTGTTGTGCCCTCAAGTTACATTGCAAGATTTCGATAAATGTGTGATTCACTTTGTGGGACCAATTAATCCGCCATGGAAGAAAACAGGTGCGCGATACATTATTACTGTGACTGATTACCTCACACGGTGGGCTGAGGCATAACTAGTAAGGGACTGCACTGGATACACTACAGAAAAGTTCATTTTCAAGCATATGGTATCATGGTTTAGTTGCTCTAAATATTTATGAGCGACGTAGGTATGCATTTTCTAAATAGCACTATTGAAGCCCTGCTTGAAGAGTTCCAAGTGGGTCACCAAAAGAGTACACCATATCACCCCCAGACGAATGGCACGGTCGAAGCCTTCAATAAAATTCTAGAGAGTGCGCTGAAAAAGGTGCGAAATGCTAACAAAAATGACTTGGATCTGCACATCCTTGTCATTTTGTGGGCCTACAGGACTACTTGTAAGAAGCTAATAGGTCAAACTCCCATCTGATTGGTGTATGGTCAGGAAGCAGTAATGTCGATGGAGTACATTTTACCTAGCCTTCACATCACACCAGTGATGAATATGGCAGGCAATGGCATTATGGAGCAGATATGGTGCAACTTCTCAAGTTGGAAGAGGGTAGGTTTATCATAGGGTTTCATTAGTAGGTTCAGAAGAAGAGGGAGAAAGCTTGGCATGACCGACCATTAAGCACAAGATGTTCAACGATGGTGACCTAGATCTTTTGTATGACAATAAGTTTGTGAAGTTCCCAGGAAAGTTACAGATGCACTAGTTGTGTCCATATATTGTCAGGAACGTGATGGAAGGAGGCTGAGTTCAGCTCGTGAAGCAGAATGGGGAATTTTTACCTAGTCATATTAATGGCAACAGGTTCAAGTTGTAAAAATCCAATTCCATCCCTGGAAGTTCGTGATGATTATATGGTTGGTGAAGAGTCTTAATGCTCTGTGCATTTGAAAGGGGGCATGCGACTATAAATGGGTTGCATATACGGTTGAGTATGAGTCAAGTGAGCGAGCTTCCGAAGAGCATGGCTTAAGTGTGAGAGATTAAAAAATATAAACAACATTGCACTGAAGTGATTACACCATTATAGGATTCCTTGAGCGACATCAGAGCAAAGATAAATGGAGCACCACCATTGTGACTCGGCACGAGTCACAGTTTTGTGTTGGGGGCTTGTTAAAGATGGGATCCCCGTGAAGTAAGCAATAGAGAAAGACTTCGCAGATCAAGGAGCAGAGCGCGCAGCGCGGAGTCTATTTTGAGTCATAGGGACTTTGGGGTGGGTCAAAGCCCCTTATTATGTAATGGGATGGGGCAATTTTGTGAACATTGGACTCCGCCCATGGTTTCGGACCATGGTATTGTAAATGCCAAAACTATATAAGGATTATAGATAGAGGTCAAAGGATAAGCTTCAACGGTAGATCTAATGAGATGCATTTGGATATAATAATGTTTTAAGTCAGAGTCTATGTTTTTGGTTAGAGGAAAGGCTCCTGCAGCTTTGTGCACGGAGACCTTAGGAAGTTTGCAGTTGTGTGCGCAAACCCATTCAGCTGTGTGTGCAAGGTGGAATTGGATGTATGAGAAGGATCTAGAAATTAATGAAAAACTTGTTGAGTAAATATCTGAGTCTACATTGATGTGTTTTGATTTACTTGCTGTTTATGAATATCTATGATGAATAAGGGTTTTTATCTATAACTGAATAGAGCAATCATGTTTAATGTTGTTTACTTTTTTGAATGCATGAATAACTAAGATCGTGGAGTTTATGAATAAGTTCAACGAATGTGTTGAATAGCACTAGTATTATTACTAAATCTGACCTACGAAGCTAAGTTAAGAAGGAAAAGCCTTAAATCCATGATCCTCTATCCCTTTGGATGCAGAAACTTGGTTCTAGCATCCCCCTATATTGCCTCAGGTGAGACTTCAATCTGCGCAAGCAGGTCATTGCCGAAAAGGCCGATAATAGTGGTTTTTGTTGGACTGCATAGTCACATTGAACCTGGGTCTAGGCCCCATCAATCCAACACATGGTGTGATATACATATCCATTAATTCAATCTATTGTATTTCACTTATTTATTTCCTATATAGTGTGATGGATGGGTTTTATCTATTGTTGTGTAATCCATTTAGGATATTTGGTTTTCAGCTAATAAATATAGCTTCAAATATTATCAATGGATAGTAGTGTTGTATGTATGTATGTTGTTGTCCCTTTCTTAAACACGACCTTATGTACATATTCGTGCATTCGATTTGTTGTGTTTGACTTAATAATTTCCTATATAGCTTAATATCTAGGTTGCCTTTGGAGTTCAATATTCCCCTAAACATAATTAATTAGTTTTTGGATAATTTTATTTTATTATACACAAGAAAATTTATAAACTTCAACAATCCTTATTCCTCGAGTCAGACTATTCATTTCAACAAGGTTTGAATTGGTTACACGAAAGCTCATCATGTCACTTGTGAGAATTGAACCTAAGTGAGGAGAATCTCAATTATTCCTCCAAAGATTTCCTTTCCTTACATAAAAGGTACCACTGACAAGATAGCTAAAATTTTAAATAATTAGAACATCAATATAGCTTTCACCCCCCTAATTCCATTCAAAAAATTACTAATTATGTTAAATATCCTATAAACCCTAATCAACAAAAAGGAGTATACACTATCCCTTATTCATGTGGTAAGTATAGATGGAACTCGTAGATCCCTCAACATAAGATTAAAAGAACACACTACTAACATCTCAAGAAATAGAGCCGCTAAATCTAGCTTAGCTGAGCATGCCTACTCATTCTCTCACTACATTTTCATGGAAGAAGCCAAGCTTATCAAAAGAGAGGACCATTATTTAAAAAGAAAAATCAAAGAAGCAATTGAAATTGAAAACAGAAAAAATATCCTAAACATGGATGATGAGTTAAAACTAAATAACACCTAAAAACCATTAATTAAATCTCATCATTAAAATATTTTTTTTTTCAATTAATTAATTAATTAATTTACTATTTAGTTTTTTCAATCAAATAATTAAATTTTTAATTATCAACTTAGTAAAGAAATTTACAAACATAATCTATGAAGAACAATTCTCTAAATAAAATTTTAAAAATAAAATTTTATACTAATAAGGACAAGCTCTTTGTATAATTTAAAATTATAACTTCAATTTTTTAAAGATAATTTTAATTTAATAATTAAAAATTTTATTAAATATAATAAATTTAAATTTCAAATAACACAATTTTTATTTCAACATTAGATTTATTTTAATTATTAAACTAGTAATAATTAAAAGCATAAACTTAACTAATTATATATTTTTTTCTAAACAAAGTTATAATTAATTTAATAATTAATTAAATTATTAACTTAATACAAGATCAATGAATTTCAATAAAAAAATAGTAATGGATTATTTTAAAGTTTTACATTCAATAATTTAAAATTAATTTAAATAACTAAAAATGTTGTTTATTAAAACATTTTTCACAATTAGATGTTTTATAATCCTAGCAAATTTAGTTTACTTTAATGATTAAGTATTAAATTAATTCATTACATTAATTTTAAAATTCTTTGGATGATTAATAAATAATTAGATTATTTTTCCGGAGGGCAGCTCAATTGGTTATCCTAGAAAAATGTGAAATTGTTGTAACTCAAAAGACCCAGGTTCAAATCTCTCTATTATGATTCGGGCTGTGGGTAGGAGGATAATTCATAGCCCCAGCTCAATTGGTTATCCTAGAAATGTGAAATTGTTGTAACTCGAAAGACCCAGGTTGGAATCTCTCTATTGTGATTCGAGCGGCCAGGAATTGTCCTCCCTCCCAAAGGTTTACTAGTACCGAGAGTTGTCCTCCCCCCAAAGGTTTGCTAGTAGTTACGCTAAAGGTTTGCTAGTAGTTACGTGTCAAGCGGCTACTAGGTTCCTCCTTCTCAAGTAAGTTTTTTCCCATTACTTTTCTCCTTCTCATATATTTATAATATGATCTTTGCTCTTTAAACTCTTCAACCTTCTCAAGAAATTTGGCTCTTTAAACTCTTCAACCTTCTCAAGAAATTTGGCTCTCCCTTGAAGATGGACTCATTTCAGTAGTCTGAAACGTCGGGTTAAAAAAATCCTCCACAAATTATTCCAATAAAAAGGTTAAATTGATAGAATTAAATGACCTATTTTTTCCATTACTTTTATCCTTCTCATATATTTATAATATGATATTATCTCTTTAAACTCTTCAACCTTATCAAGAAATTTGGCCCTCCGCTGAAGATGGACTTATTTCAGTAGTCTGAAACGTCTGGTTAAAAAACTCCTCAATAGGTTATTCCATTCCATTTCAAAGAATTCCTCTTAAAAACTCCTCAACAATTCCATTCCATTTCAAAGAATTCCTCCTAACCATCTAAGATAAATTTAATTCACTGGATTTTTGTGTATATATATATATATATAAACTAGTATTTGGAGTTCAAAATATTTTAGAAAAAATATATTATATATACATATTATTATTATTTTTTAATTTTCATATTTTTAAATAAATAAATTTTGATATTATTTTTTCTTTTATCATCCCAAAACTATTTTAAGATACATTGAATTATCAAAAAACAAACATAATTTAGTTAAAAAAACAAACACCCAAACACTTTGTGTGAGAGAGATATTCCATAATGCATGACTTTGATAAAAAGAATTTTTTTTTTTGTTTTTTTTTAATATATATATATTACCCCCCCCCCTTCGCTTCCTAATTGGGGTGCGATACAGAGATGGGATTCACACATGCACGGCCAACTAACATTCGCAAGCGCAACGCATCTGGCAAGACAACAGAAAGTGTTAATGAGGAAGGTGTCGACAAATTTTATTATCCAAGCCATCCATTGGCATGCATGCAATTTAGTGGAAACGAAACTTGTGTTCGAAGCAGAGAAGTGAGGATGGGTGATTGCAAAAGTCTAGTCTACGCGAAGTCGCACCTCCAGTTCTAGCTAGCGTTGGCCCTCCGATATGTTTGCATTTCTCAAACCCCTATTTACATACAACAAGTCTGGTGTGTCTTGGTTGTAGGGTGGGTTGAGAGGTTATTTTTTAGGATAATCACAAGGGGAGTGTGTCTGGTCCATAATTGTTACCCTTACCATAAGAAGAATTCTTGTTGCTCTCTCGCTATTAATCCTTTTCTTCATACAGTTTCAATTGTCTATGGAATGATGTTTTCACAGAGGGGGATAATCTTGGAGAGGTAGGATAGGGTAGGGGTAACTTTGTTTATGTCTCTATTGTGAATGAAAGGCGTTGGTTTCAATTTTTAGGGTACAGGACTTGCTGTAGGATGTTGAGTCTGTGGGACTCGAGGAATTTCAGTCGGTGTCGGGATATGGGATACCATCGGTACTTGCACAGTGCTATTAGAACGATGGTAGTTGTCCTCTCCCAACTAGGGGAACAGTGTCAAAACTATCTGTGACAATTCTGTGTTATGGGTTTTCATTCTCAAGGTCAGGTCTATAAATTTAGTTTTGAGTCTGGTCTGAAGAACTATGAAAGGAAACAAGGTTGGTTTGGGTTATGGGCATGTTTTACAATTGTATTTTGATACATGGACACTTATGCCGAAAAGTTCTGCAACCCTAAATTTGGGTCTCATTGGGCTTGGTCTTCCTGCTCAAACCTGTACTGTGGGTATTTCTCCAGTCTATAATTTGGAAACAATGGCTCGTGCCACTACTTCGGCTTGCAGTCCGGCCCCGAGAGGCAGAGGCAAGAGGAACAGGGGTCACCAAGCTGAGGGGTAGTCTAGCTCATCAACTAGAAAGCCATGTGGAAGGAAACCTAATAGACACATCATCAAGGAAGTTATCGAATCCTATCAGCAGAATACAGAAGAGGAAATTCGGCAATTGATTGAGGAGTGGGAGGAAAACTTAAACCAGAATGTGGAGAACATAGCCATGGAAGCCGAAGATTGGCGGGAGTTGGTGCCCAACCCTGGGAAAACTCGTAGAAGAATGACTCAATTCAAACATACCCTAAACATGTATTGGTCGATGAAAGGAATATTGGCTAAGGCCTTAGAACATGTTGCAATAAGCATGGCGAATGTTGTCCAGGAATTTCTGAATTACCATAAAGAAATTGAGAAGCTACAATTGCGCAGAAAATAAGGGCGCCTCAGCCGCATTGAAGATCACCTGCCATGTGTAATGATTGCAATAGAACTTCTAGGAAACATAGCTCAGGACCCTGCACCAGTGGAATCTTCCTCCGCTCAAGAGGATCATTAGTTATGTTAATGGCTCTTTGTTTAAGTTTTGTTTATGGTTACAAATAGGCGGATATCATTTATTGTTTCTAATGTAAATATGAAGATAGAAGATAGAACCTATGTTGATACACAGTCATACTTTGTGTGGCTGGAAAGACTTAAGGTGTATTGTTTTTGGATGGGATACAAAATTGTTAGGTAGCCGACTTGGTTTCCCCCAGGGCAAGTTACGACCACCCAACGCTATCTAGGATAGGGCTGTAATTTTCTATTTATATTAATAGAAAAAGAAGAACTACCAAGCTTACAAATATATATATATATATATATATATATATATATATATATATATATATATATATATTATAAAAAAAGAAGTAATATATTTATTTTTGGATTTTTTAAAATTTTGATATATTATTTATGAGAATATTAGTTATTTTAGTTAGTTGTTAATTTTTTAGAAGGAAAGTAATTATATTTCTAATAATTATTAATTTAATAATTTTATAGATTAATTTGAGAAAATGAGCGTTTTGAGTTTTCTAAAAAAAATTAGAGGTTAATTTCTTTGGTCTAGTATCTTTTTTTAAATTATTTTGAATTAAAAATAATAATTAATATTGATAACTTCACACCAAATACCATCCATAAAATACGGAAAATCGTCTAATTATATTTTGTTGAAAGTTAAGTAATTGTATTTTTTCTATGTGGTTTACAGACCCTCGAGATCGGTGACCGCTACGTCCATGGAATATTTGTACCAAGAAGATCCACCCAAAGGAATCACTTCCTACCGGCTCAACCACAGATTCTAACCCCGAGAGTGTCGAGAGAATTGAACCTGTGACCTCTCAATAACAAATGTGCTTTACCAACAATGACTCAGCCAATTGTGCTTACCCTCAAGGTTGAAAGTTGAGTAATTATATATTATTGAATATAAGTTATAAAAAATAACAATCCAAATATTATGTAACTTCTTAAATGACCTCGAATGGGGTGTTTGAAATGGGACAAGTGGGGGGCACACAGTCATTGCCCCACTAGGTATTAAGAGAGGTGGACATGGTAGCACACAATAATTGTAACATCCATCGCCTCAAGCACAAGGATTCATGGCACATATTTTCTACACAATAATGTAGGTGCTTTTCTCCAATCTTGGTTTAATGCTTGATTTACATTGATGGTTTTAGAGATCCTATTGGATTATGTTTCATCGTCCTAGGTTGTTGGGCGTTTTAGTCTAATTAGGCTCTCCCATGTGTATTGGTTATTTTTGGAGGTGGGGGGATCTCATTATGCACATTGTTGCCACCCTACATGTGAGGAGAATTTATTCGCACTTGATAACAGTTTCATGTTTGGTTTAATGGCTATTCATGGATAGGATACTCTCTTCTTAGGTAATTATGGTTCAAATAGTATGGGCTATTTGCATTTTGCATGTTGTTTATTGTTTTATACATTGTAAACATTCGAAATCTGCAATTGGGATGGAGGATTATATGGTTGTTTCCCTTTCAAATTATAATATTTATTAGAGAGGTTGGGCTTCCCTCTCACTCTCCCCTCTATTTTTGGCTGATACTTTGCAAAGTTTGGTTTCTAGTGTTTCCTAGTGGTCTAGATGCCATTTCATCTACAACTATTCACCCTCCCTTTCACTCTAACTCACTCAGATCACCCATGTCATGACTTACTCTCCTGTCATTATTAGCTCTGTGTAGCTCTTTCTTTCAGGTAAATCCAGATATATTCTACTTATGGACAATATTTCCCAGCAACAAGCTCAGGTTTGATGCCAACCACCTACTACTAAAAGCATGGAAGCTATTGTGCCCAAAAACAGGTAGAAATATCAATGGAAATATATAGAGAACACACTCAACAACGTGTGCAAGAGGATATTGCTCAAGTGGAGAAGTAAATTGTTGATGAATGTTGTTATCTAGTAGATTCAAAAATATTAACAGAGGTAGTAGATTGGCTCCTAGACACAGCTCGCACCGAAGGCCACTACAACTAGTATATGTATACCATTGACATATACTGGAATTTGAAGCTTCTAATGGGATGAGTGTTAATTGACATAAATTAAGATAAATAATAGTTTCTCTTAATGTTGGATGAACAGTTCAACATGTGCTCCATGGATGGGAGGCTTGGGAGAATAAAGGCTAATTTAAAGAGCCCCTGACCCTGGTTGCACTCTAGGATGCAACAATGACCTCATTCTAGTATAGATGTTTGAATCTGATAAGTCCTAGATATGATGTCCTTCCTACCCTCTATTTTAAATTTTATTTCTTTGTTTTTATGTTTTCAGAACAAGGATAGTCCTATAGGCCTAACACATTATATTGGTCTTTATGCTTTGTGGATAATTATTAGTTAAATTTCTACTTTGCTACTACTAAAATTAAATTTCAGTCTCTAGTCTATTTTCCCTAGTGGCAGACCATGATAGGTTCTAGATATTTTAGATGTATACTTTTGAATTTGATGAAGTAAAATTTTACCTTACAAAAAAAAAAAAAAATCTTAAAATGAATCGTTAGATGGGGCGATAAGTAATGTTACAAGTGGGAGGGATGCATGTCCATCATCACAAAATTCAATAAATATGGAGGACATGTCATGCCATCTCTACCCCACCTTACAATACAAGTACCTCCCCACTACCAAATCATGTAATGAGTGCCCTTAACTTATGGGATTTCCTTATCATGAGGGCTTAATCAAGTGATAATGCTCTAGTATGTACTACAATGTAGCTCGGCTCACTCCTTAATGTCATTTTTATGATGTTATTATAATTTTTTGTGTTCCCTCCATGTAGATAATCCAATCCAACTTTTAATTATATCCCTTCTGGACTCCCCATTATGACTTTTTTCCTCCATATAATATTTGGTATTTTTTAGCCTTGATTTCTAGCCTGTGCACCTAGATTTACTCTTGCTTGGTTTAGCCTTACATTCTTACAATCCTTTGGGTGGCTCTTGATATTTCCTTCTCCTACTTGGTCTTCCATCAACAACATGTGTTGTTCTCATCACCCTCACCTCTCTTTGGATAGATCCATGTATCTCAGTTTTCTTAGTGTTCAAGCCATGACTTTTCTTCGAGCTTTGAGTAGGATACGAAGCAAAAATCAATGAAATATAGGGGTTTCATGATCAAGGTTCAATTTGGAGTCCTTTGCTCGATTATTTCACTCACAAATACCTCTATAAATTCAACAAAAAGGACAAGATGAAGAAAGAGAAGTGACATAAGAAAGATCATTTATGTTAGACTTTGATATTGTTTTAGAGGTATTTTTTTAGGCTCTTGACCGAGGCACACCATAGGATGACAGAACTAGTATTTACACACCATCGACCTTCATTAGCAAATGAAAATGCTATTAGATAAGGTGATCCTAAAATGAAACAATGTGAAAGAAGAAACCTTCCTCTTGATTGATGAAATGCAACTATAAATGAAGGGTATGCACAACAAAATGGAACATGTTGAAGCTTACTTGGATTGGCCCCATCATCTAGCCTAGAGACATTCAGTAAATCTATTATAGACCCTATTAGCGTGCAACCCTCAATTTCCTCCTAGTCTTCATGATAATTCTAAGGCATATTGCGCTTTTGGTTTCTAGTTTTCATAGTTAATCTATAGCTTGTCAACATTGATATATTCTTCTTATTGGTAATTCCAAATTTATCTCAAACAAACAATTATTTTTTGTACAATTACATCCCTAATTGAGAGGGACATATCAGCCACATTCATGTATTCCACTGAAACAAAATATGTGATTCACTTTTTTCAAATTAGAGTAATGCCAATAAGCTTTCTTGTGCAGTGCAGAGCTTTCATTGTGCAGAAAAAGTTTCTGAAATATCTGAGGAAGAAAAGCTCCACACAGACTCATGGAGTTTGGCCATACCAGCCTAGATCCATCTTAACTTCGGATCTATCGAGTGCCGAGAGGGATCAAATCTCTCGAGGTGAAAACCTCTTTTTTGAGTGCAAAACTTGAGGAAAGGTTTTCACCTCGAGAGATTTGATCCCTCTCGGCGCTTGATAGATCCGGAGTTAAGATGGATCTAGGCTGGTTTCAGTCGTGTGCAACCAAGGGAAATCTATCGATAATATGAGGAACATATGCTTAATTTTATCAATAATATGTAAATACATATAATATTAACATAACCATTTTAAATATGTTAAATATGTTTGAGATTCATTGAGTCATTTTAATTTTAAATTTGATTAGTTACCTCAATTTGTTGAGATGATAAATATTGTAAAATAAATTTAATGATGAAATAAAATTTTGAATGCAAAGTGACAATGTAATAATATTGAATGATAGAAACTGTGAATAATAAGAATGTAGTCAATTACAAATTCTTCATTGTGATCGATTTCAAACTATTTTCTTCTACTATTCTTATTTTCACCCATGTTAGTTTTGTCATATTTTCATATTGATTATTTGAAAAGGACAGTTGGAATCGTAAACCATTTAAATATTTAGCTCGAGTTGTTGTAGTAAACATCATAACTTGTCTCCCTTGCTCTCCAATATTAATAGGTTGAAATACTATAACCCAAAAATCAACATACATTGTTAATAATTTTTTGTGGTTACACTGAAATCATTGCACACACACTATTAATCCAATGACTTTAAATTAATGTAACATCATACATCAAATTAGAAATCAACATATACATTGAAATCAATGCAACTAATGCAAGAAATCAAATAATAATAGAAAACAACATCTACACTAAAATCAATGCATATAATGCAAGTAATGAAATATGATTAGAAATCAACCTCTACACTCAAATGAATGAGTCTAGTGCAAGTAGGAAAATAGGATTTAAAGCCAACATCTACACTGAAATCAATGCATCTAGTGCATGCAATCAAATAGGATTAGAAATCACCATCTACACTGAAATAAATGCATTTAGTGCAAGGAATCAAATAGGATTATAAATCATCTACATTTAAATCAATGCATTCAGTGCAAGAAATCAAAGATAATTATAAATCAACATCTACATTGAAATTAATGCATCTAGTGCAAGCAATCAAATAAGATCAGAAATCACCATCTACACTGAAATCAAGGCATTTAGTGAAAGCAATCAAATAGGATTAGAAATCACCATCTACATTGAAACCAATCCATTAAGTGCAAGCAATCAAATAGGATTAAAAATAATCAACATTGAAATCAATTCATCTAGTGAAAGAAATCAAATATAACCAAAAATCAAAATCTACATTAAAATTAATGCTTCTAGTGAAATCAATCAAATAGGATTAGAAATCATCATCTACACTGAAATTAATGCATTTAGTGCAAGCAATCAAATAGGATTAGAAATCATCTACATTAAAATAAATCCATCTAGTGTAAGTAATCAAATATCATTAGAAATCAACATCTACACCAAAATCAATTCATCTAGTGCAAGAAATAAAATAGGATTAGAAATCACCATCTACACTGAAATCAATGCATCTAATGCAAGAAACATTCTTCCCTATCTCCCCCATATATATCTATATATCCATCCATATCTCCTTCTTTTTCTCTTTATCTCACCCCACCATACACACACTCTCTCTCACTCCATATCTATCAATTTCCTTGTCCCTCCCTCCTTCTCTCCATCTATCTTTTTTTCTCTTCACCTTACATCTATATCTATATCTCACTCTATCTCTCTATATCAATTCCAAAACATAAAGTCTCTTTCTCCAATCTATCTATCTATCTATCACTCCCTCCTCCTCCTCCTCTCTCTCTCTCTCTCGCTTCTATCTCTCTTCCTTCCTGCTACTCTTTCTCCCTCTCTCTCCATCTTCTTTATCACTCCCTCTCTCTCTCTCTCTCTCTCTCCACCTTTCACCCTATATGTCTTTATTCTTACCTCCCCCTCTCTCCCTCTCCATCTTCATATCTCTTTCCCTACCTCTCTTCACTCTCTCTCTTCCTTTCTCTCCCCCCCCTCTCTCTCTATCTTCACCTTCCAACTTTGTTACCATATGCCTCTCTCTCTCCCTCTCTCCATATCTCCTTATTTGTATCTTTATCTCACCCCAAAACATACACACTCCCTCTTCATCTCTCCCTTGTCACTCCCCCTCTCTCTCCACTAGTCACTCTCTATGTATTTATTCTTCCCTCCCTCTCTCCTCATCTAGCTCCATCTCTCAATCCCTCCATCTATCCCCCTCCAAATCCATATTTCTATCCCTCCCTCTCTCCTCCTCTCTTTCAATTCCCCTCTCCTTTTCTTCCTCTCCCCCTCCAAATCCATATTTCTATCCCTCCTCTCTCCTCCTCTCTTTAGTCCCCTCTCTTTTCTTCCTTCCTCTCACTCCCTTTATCTTCCCCCATCTCTCTCTCTCTCTCTCTCTCTCTCTCTCTCCTGCAATCCTCTCTTCCCCCATCACTCTCTTCCTCTCTCTCAACATTCCTCTCTCACCTCCTTATATTTGACCCCCCAGCTCTCTTTCTCTCTCTCTTTGTCCTCCAATCCTCTCTCTTCCCCCATCACTCTATCTCACTCTCCAACTTTCTTACTATTTCTATCCCTTTTATCCTTCTCTCCCCCCTTGTCTCCATCACTCCTCCTTTCTCCTTCTCTCCCCCTTGTCTCCATCACTCCTATGTATCTTTATACCACCCATAAGCATACACACTCTCTCTCCATCTCTCCCTTGTCACTCCCTCTCTATGTATTTCTTCTTCCTTTCCTCGCTCCGCCTCCAGCTCCATCTCTCTATCCCTCCTTCTCTCCTCCACCTCTCATCCTTTCTCTCTATCCCTTTCTCTCCTACCTCCCTCTCCCTCCCCCCTTCTTTCTCTCTCTCTCTCACTCTCTACCCTCCAATCCTCTCTCCTTCTCCCTCTCTCTCTCCTTATCTCTCTCCCACCTCCATCTTTATGTCTCCCTCTCCCTTTCTTACCCTTCTCTAACTCTCTCACTCTTCTCACTCTCTCTCTCTTCATTCCTCTTCTCCTTTTTCCTTCAATTTATCTCCATATCTCCCTTGTCACTCCCCCTATTTCTCCACCTCTATCATATCTCATGATATATTAATATATATTACAATATAATAAATTTAATATTCTATTAATCTAAACGTATTAAATTTAATAATATTAATGGTAGGGTTAATAATGTTTTTTTTGCATGGTATTAATAATAATTTGGTCCATGGTATTTGACCCTTATACTTTATATATAATTCTTGATTTCTAATCGTATTTGATATATTTTTATTTATTTACCTTACCTCTTTATAGCTCTTTTATATTTACTTATTTAACATACCTATTTTATAAATATATTATTTGGCCCATCGTATTTGCCCATGATATTATTAATAATTTGTCTCATGGTATTTGGCCCATGGTATTAATAATAATTTGTCCCATAGGCTTCACCTAAATAAAACCTGTTTTTGAGTTTTTGTAAATATAAAGTGGTTTATTGAGTAAATATAAAAATCAGTTTTATTTATTTACCATACCTCTAGTTTATTTATATTTATATTTATTTACCATACCTCCTGAGTAATGTAAAAATCGGTTTTATTTATTTACTATACCTATGGTTTATTTATATTTTTACGTATTTACCATATATTATTTATTTATCATATCTCTTTTTTGAGTGTTAGTAAACTCTTCATATTTTAAGTTTATATCGTTTAAATTTATTTTTAATAAATTTTTAATTGTTCATTTATATGTTTATGTAAGTTATTGTTCAAGCCGATATTTTTTTTTTGGCTTCCGACATACTTACACATCGGGGTCACACTGGGCGCAACAAGGAAAAAGTGAGTAAAAGGTTTTGAGTCAAGTTTAAAAATTTTGATAGAACTAAAATAATCACTCACGTGTAGTAAATGAAAAAAATATTATAGATAAACATTTTTTCAGCATGAAAAATGCTTAGTATATATTATGTACCAGCTCAAAAGTACAAAAATGTTCTATATTGTTTCTGAAATTTATACATATTTCAATATCATATAAACATATCGACTTAAAACCGTTACGAACCATATAACTCTCACGAAATATTCACAACGATGCGATACTTTCTTGAAAATTTATATTATTCTGAAAATTAAATGAAAATTAAATCAACACGGTGCGAAGACATGATAGATTCCAGAAAAAAATTATGGCAGAAAATGTATGTTTTCACAAAAATTAATCCACTTCGTGAAGAGATGATATTTTCACTAAATATGACAACAGAAAAATGGAAATTTCTAAATAAATAAAAAAAAATAACACAAAACTGATCATTTAAGTGAATGGCAAGAAATATGTAGAAAAAAATGTGAAAGGAAGTGAAATGGAAAATTTCCAAGAAAGATAAACCAAAGACAAAATTTTGTGAAAAATGTTGTCATTATACATCTGCGAGGTGAATAAATACAAATTGCAAGCTTAAAGGATTTTGATTGAGGTATACTATGACAACCGCATTGTGAGTTATTACTGAAATAACATCGCACAAGATAGCATTAAAATATTAATATTAACAAACAAATAAATGGTTTTATTAAATTAGTTCTTGTGAAGTTATTAATGAATGTGTGAAAGGGATAGCATATTTTCGTAAACCTAGCACGTTGAAGGGAGCGGGAGAGAAGTGTGTTTGGTTTTGAATGTATGAAGATGATCTGTCAACAATGGACGTTGAAGGGAGCGGGAGAGCACAGGTTAGGAATTTTTTAATGTACTAATGCACAAGCGAGAACGTGGTAAAGGAGAAATAACACATATTTTTTTACTATCAGGTCACTAGCCTCTTATAATGCACAAAGGTACCATGACATAGATAATTAATTCTTCTTAACTATATTCAATTGACAAGTACCATGACCATGACATAGACCCTTGACACCAGTATGCCTCCAAGACCTGTGTCACTATTCCATTTCTGCCCTTCTAGGCTTCTCTTGTTTATCCTACCTTTCTGCACTTCATTGCACTAGTACTAGGGAAGCTCAATCCCTAACCATAAACAGTATGCTTCCTTTCTGCCCTCCTTTGATCTTTCCTCGGCCTCCTAGAGATTCCTTCTCGGGCTCCTTTCTGCACCCTTGATACTCAAGACCGAGATCTCTTTCCTACTATGATAATCCTCCTTAGTTCTGCATTCACCTTCGCCTCCTTGCTGAGATATACTAGAGACAAGTTGATCCAAATCCAAGATGTGTATGACTCTCCTTTAGCCCAAGACCAAAATTGTGCATATATTGTGATGACCTTCCTTCACGTTGTAAGTACCCTTGGTATTTTCTAAGTTTTGTGAGGAGGGAGAAAACCCTTAAACAGAAATGGCACATGTCCCTTTCTTGACCCTATCATAGAACTTCTTCTCGATTAGACTCCTTCTCTTCTCACACTTTTTCTCTATACTAAATTGCAGACATAATCCAAATTGGTGGTGACAAATGAGGTGGAAGTTCTCTTATATATATGAATTGTCTCTTTGTTCCTAGGCCTACATGAACTTGTAGGCAAGCCGACTTCATAAAGGAGAATATTCCAACATGTCTTAAGCCGATTTCTTGGAGCATAGTGACAAGGGTTTGGAGCATATCTTTGTATTATCAATTTCTCTTTTCACAAGTGTAACATGACATCATATACATTACTCTAATTATATTTATTACTAGACAAGTCCCTAAAGACATCAAGAAGAATTCTTTGACCTATAATAAAAACTACTTTCTCATGAAACCCATGATTCAAGCTTTACAAAATATATTTTATTATCTTTGTCTTCTTCATTACATAAATTCATAATTACAAGTCATTGTGAAGATTGAACCTAGTTACACTTTTCAACATGGATGGGCTTACCTTCTTTTGCAATGCTGGAAACCAGGATTTGATCCCTTTACCGAATCTCCTCGACAACAATTCTCTTGGGTAAAGCTTGTCGACCTTCCACTCAAATTATGGAATGTGTCGGCCATCATAGCGATTGTGAACAGGATTGGTCATTTTTTTAACTGGAATGAGCTCAGTTTCGGGCAGATGGAAAAATAGATATCCTGGGTACTTATTGAGGTGGATATGGGGGCAAGCCTTTTTGATTATTTGGAGATTCAGTGGTAGGGATTTTCCATCAAGATCAATGTAGACTATTAGGGGGTGCTAGTTTGTTGTCGGCACTGTCACCAGACTAGCCACCATCTTCACAATTGCACCACTCGTCTATCGACTGACCAGAGAAAGCACTTGGTTCATCATTTGTGGTCCCCTACATCTGCTCCTCAGCTATATACTCCACCTGTGATAGAGGTTTCAGGTACTCCCCTAACTTTGTTGCCTCACATCAATTCCTCTGAACTTTATTCTGATCCTCTCTATTGTCCCCCCATTTCGCTACAGCATACTTCTTTTATTCCTCCTCTCATCTTAAACCCATACCTACATCCTCTCACTAGACCTTCGATGTGGATAAAACTGAGGAACCTCCTCACTTCTTCCCGCTTCATCACCTTGTTGTGCCTCCTCCACATTCTAACTCTGAATCTCGGCCCTCCACCTTGGTTTCGAAGGTGGCCGACCTCAACACCCTCCCTTCTCCTGACTGGAGATCGAGGCCTTGCATTTTCCCCCTCTGGTCTATTAGTGCCTCTCACGATCATGACGGTGAAATTCCTTAGCCCGCCTGCTCTTGATTCCCTCTCCAAGCACCATTTTGTTTCACACTGAAAAAAGCAGACTACAAAATTCAAGAAAATATTCGTCTATAGCTTAGAGGAAGAAAAATAATCCCCTGGGGTGGAAAACCTTTTGGATCCTACTTGCCTTGCCTCCTCATATTCCCCTATTATTATTCTTGGGCCCTTAGAGCGAATTCCCTAGTGGATAGTGTTCCCCCATGATTATTCTCTCACTAAATATCAGGGGTTTGGGAGCACCCCACAAACTCTGCTCTCTCCACGGATTGATCCATATTCACAATCCCGTCCTAATCCTCCTTCAGGAAACCATGATCCCTCAAGATAAGACCTTGGATTTAATCATTTCATTTTTCCCTGGTTGGCTCACTTGTTCCACCAATACTTTTAGGATCTTTGGTGGACTTGGGGTTGTTTGGAATCCTCAACACTTCTCACTCAATGCATAAATGTTTTTTGTAGGCATGATTCTCCCAGGGAAACTGCCAGGATCCTCACGTTGCCTTCATATTTTGAATTCCTATGTGCCTTACTCAAATAGAACATTTTTTTGGGATCAAGTCTTTGCTTCTGGATTTTTGGACATCTCGTCCCTCATCATTGCAGGGGATCTCAATTTTACTCTGAGTATTGAGGAGGTATGGGGTGACTCTTCCTGACTGGACAAGTTGGCACTATATTTTCTGGATTTAATGGCCTCTCATGCACTTTATGATGTTGCCCCTCATCCCTTGGAATCTACCTAGAGGAATTGTCGAACTGGCTCTTCTGTTATCTCCAAACAGCTCAACCATTTTTTCATCAGTCACTCTCTTTGCAACGAGGTGGAGGATCTCTCGTCGGCTATTGTTCCCTTCTACTTCTCTGATATTCTATTGGTTATCATTTCTTTGGAAACATTGGGAACTCTATGACTATATCCGTTTGAATTCAATTCTCACTGGCTTTAACCAAAAGAATTCAATGAGATGGTTTTCAGGATTTGGTCTCAATATCCAGCCCTCCCCTCTTCGAGATGTTTCAAATATCTACTTGTGAAGCCATCTGCACTAAATCTGGAGGTTTTTCATTGGTCCAGAGCACATCGATTGTCATAGATCTATGAGCTATTGGATATTGAGGATATTATTCGATTATTCATTAATTGCTCTGACCCACTCTGCTTCTCGGATTGGTATAAACAACATATTTTGGGGCTGGAAGATAAGAAGAGGGCCATCGTCTTATCTTAGGAGGTTTCTCTATGACTTAAAATTTGTGCCACTTAGGTGACCTTGGGTGATCGTAATAGAAATTTTTTTCATCTCCATGCTAATCTCTAGAAGCAGGAAAATGCCATCCACGAAATTCAAAGCAGTGATAGTCATATTATTGAGATCCATTCTAAACTTGAATCAAAGGAGGTCAAACGTTTCTGCAATTCCTACAAGGAACAAAATATGGACTTCTCAGCACAAATCAAATGTTTGGAACATTTACCCATTATATTCTTGAGGTCAGACAATGATATACTAGGTAGATCACTCAATAAAGATGAGTTATTGGTTGTTTTGAAGGAATGTCCCAAGGACAAGAGTCTGGGACCTGATGGATGGGGGGGGTGGGTTTATTTACACATCTTTGATATTATTTCGACTGAGTTTCTGGTTGTTTTTGAGGAGGCTCGTATCCTTGGATCCATTCCGAGGGCCATCAATGCCACATTCATTGCCCTCATATTTAAGAAACCACCCCCCCTGCTTTCACTGATTTTCGACCTATCTCTTTATGTAACTTTATTTATAAGTTGATTTTTAAACTCATTACTTATAGGATGAAGGAGATATTTTCCAAACATATTTCTCCTGATTAATTTGGCTTCTGAGAAGGGAGATTGATTTGGGATGTCATTGGCATCACACGGGAACTTACTCATTCAATCAACTCTTAGCATCACAATTCCTATATTCTTAAGGTTGATCTGCATAAGGCCTTTGATAGTATGGATTGGGATTATACTATAATTATTCTCCTTAAAATTGGGCTTAACTCACTTTGCACTGAGTGGATTATGGCATGTCTCACCTTCACTAACTTTGTTGTTATTATAAATGGATTGCCAACTAATTTTTTCCATGCCTTCAAAGGACTAAGGCAGGGATGTGCTTTGTCTCCCCTCCTCTTCCTCCTTCTCATGGAAATTTTCAGTTAAATGATGCAGGTCACTCAGGCACAGGGACACATATAGGTTATCTTCATCACAGAACACTGCCCGATCACCCATCCTATGTTTGTCGATGAAATTTTTTTTTGGGGCTCAGAAAATATCATGGAATGGACCTATATTCATAGTACCATACACTCCTTCAGTTCTACTTCTGGATTAATTATGAAATGCGAAAAATCTACATTAATCCATGGTGACTGTAATATGGATGATATATGGGTGATTTGTGATATTTTCAAGATCGGTTACACTTATATTGCTCTCAACTTTATGTATCTCGGTTTTAGAATTAAACCCAACAAATAATGCATTAAAAATTGGGACTGGCTCATCGACCAATTTTTACATCGACTCTGTGGGTGGAAACATCGATGGTTATCGATGGGTGGTAGGATCAAACTAATTAAATCAGTATTTCAGAATATAGTGGTGTATTGGATGCATATTTATCATCTCCCCGTGGTAATGATTCACAAAATTGGCGCTATTATGGCCAAATTTATGTGGGTAGGAACCCTAAATGAAAACAAAATCCACTTGGTGAGGTGGAATGCCATCACTAGGTCAATTGATCAGGTGCTCAAAAATATGCTCAAAATGAAAGTTGTCAGAATGGTGTGGAACCTGAACGACTACATAGATCTTTCCATTCTGAATCCAATGCAACTCGTTTCGTGGAAAACCAACATCATATGCTCTTGGAAACGAGTTATGTCTGTTTTCCCAAATAGGCAATTTTTTCAAAAATGATAGTTGACTAGGCAAAATTTTGGGCCAGTGGCATGCTGCCACATGGCCTCTTCTAATTGGTCTAAAGTCAAATGTTTTTGGGCATACCACTTTCTGACATGTGGCAGGCCCTAAATGGTGTTGGTTTGGCATTTTTTGGTTGTTTGGTGGCCAACCACATGTTTCCATGTGGCCCAGCCAAAGGCTGCCACATGGCAGCATGGGGGCCACCAAAATTTTGGTTAAGTCTGAATTGAACTCAATAGGAATCAAATGCCCAGCCTCCCTCATAACAGCACAAAGTCTTAACCGAGTGGTCTACCAAAGTCCTTATTAAACCATACAGCTGAAACCTTATAAAAATTTTATGCATCGGGAGGTTTGGCGTAAGGGACCATGTCTTAGCCATGGCCCCCCCATACATTACCATGTGACCAAAGGTGTAGGACCGTGGGCGCAGAGGCGGCACACGCAATTTTTTTAATTAAAATTTTTTTAATTGACCATGATTATTATGGATTTAAATTCAGATTTAAGGCCGCTTTAGGCATTTTAACGATCCCACAATTTGCGCCAAATTGTTACTCTATTAGCGCAAATCAGGGCGACATTGTAGGAAGGTTCCATAATTTAGGGAATTTGTAGAGCGACCAGTAGCAAAGCTAGGGAAACTCATAACTTCTTTAGTTTTTGACCAATTTTGGAGCAGAAAGAGGCTAGACAGACATTTTTGATAGCTCTGAAGCTAATGGAACATGTTTTGAAGCCATTTGAGCATTTTAAATGTATGTAATCACCATTTTGAAAATAATGATATAGGGCCAAGCCATTGGAAGTTGATGATCAAAGGCTCAATATTTAGCTCAAAAATGAAAGTTTTCAAAATTGATTGGAAACTAAACGACAGCGATCTACCCGTTGCCAAGAATCCAACGCAACTTGTTTCGTCGAAAACCGAGCTCGGATGAATAATTTATAGCCTTCTAACTGTCGTTCAAAACAAGCAATTTTTTATAATAAAAAAATTTCAGAATAGTGACAAGTTGATGACATGGCAGCCCAATCAGCACTCCAGGTATATTCAAGGAATA
Source organism: Pinus albicaulis (assembly GCA_034641835.2). NCBI lineage: Eukaryota > Viridiplantae > Streptophyta > Pinopsida > Pinales > Pinaceae > Pinus > Pinus albicaulis. Next base: position 1,010,168,450 of record CM076578.1, on the reverse strand, counting down.
TTCTTCAGTTTATGCCCAGTGGCACTGTGACAAGTGTCAACACCAGATTCTCCAGTTTGGTTTGAAAGTGAATTTTTTTAAGGATCTTCTCCTAAGGTTGAATTTGAATTTTTTTTATGTGAGAGGACAGCCCAACCAAGGGTTTCCATTTGTCCCCTCTAGTGGACCCCATCTCCAAGGTTTGGCTCGAATTTCAATTCTAAGGTCCGAAACGCATTTCATTTTAACCAAGGTCAAAGGTTTTCATTTCGAATTATTTGTTATACCATAGTTCGAAACATTTGATATATTGCAATGTCTGCACATTATTATAACCTAAGGTTTGCGTTATCCAAAGTTAATGGTCTTTATATGTGGTGGAGGCACATATTATATGCAAACTACGGGTTAATACAACAAAGGTTTGGAGCGCATTTTTTTATAACCAAATTTTTAATACAATGGTATGGGCATATTATATCGGTGCAAAATTTATAGAATAGTTGGGCAGAGGTCGAGGCTCGACCCCGCGACCTCCCGCACTCCACTCTCCACCCATACCAATGGGCCATCGGATGGTTCTTAATAACCATAGTGCAAAACATTTATTTAAGCTTCAATGCGGACTCTGACGGCAGAATGGAGGGGGGCAGCCCTCCTCCCATATGACCTATCCACAAAACCAGGTGGTGTGAAAAATTATTTTGGCGGGATTTTAATTATGGATTAATTAAAGATAATCATGTAGTTAATGTTGTTAATCTGATTTTTATATAAATGTGCTTAGTACGTAATTAATCGCACTTATTTGTCAATTAAATAGTAATTAAGATAGTGGATATTTCAGCGGACCTGCTAAACCAGGAGCTACCACCAAAGTTGGCGCCCTTAACTGGACTTTCCCTAGTTTTAGAGGCAGAATCTACGGGAAAATTAAATGAACCGTATCTTGAGAAATTTTCAACCAATTTTGGCTCACGAAGAGTCATTCATAGCATATTGGCATGCTCTGAACACTCTGGAATATGTTGTAGAGGCACTGTGACAAGTGTCACAACCAAATTCTCCATTTTGGTTTGAAAGTGAATTTTTTTTTAAGGATTTACTCCTAAGGTTGAATTTGAATTTTTTTTATGTGGGAGGACAACCCAACCAGGGGTCACCACGTGTCCCCTCTAGTCGGCCCCCTCTCCAAGGTATGGCTCTAATTTTAATGCTAAGTTCCGAAACATATTTCATTTTAACCAAATTCAAAGGTCCAAATTTCGAATTATTTGTTATACCAAATTTCGAATTATTTGTTATACCATAGTTCGAAACATTTGATATATTGCAAAGTCCGCACATTTATTATAACCTAAGGTTTACGTTATCCAAATTTCATGGTCTTTATATATGGAGGTGCATATTATATGAAAACTATGGGTTAATACAACAAAGGTTTGGAGCGCATTGTTTTATAACCAAATTTTTAATACAATGGTATGGGCATATTATATCGGTGCAAAAGTTATGCAACGGTTGGGCGGAGGTCGAGGCTCGACCCCGCAACCTCCCCCGCTCCACTCTCTGCCCGTACCAATGGGCCAACGCATGGTTCTTAATAACCATAGCGTCCAACATTTATTTAAAATTCAATGTGGACTCCGACAGTGGAATGGAGGGGGCCAGCCCTCCTCCCATATGACCTATCCACAGAACCAGGCAGCGTGGAAATTTATTTTGGCAGGATTTTAATTACAGATTAATTAAAGATAATGTGTAGTTAATGTTGTTAATCTGAGTTTTATATAAATGTGCTTAGTGTGTAATTAATCATGCTTATTCGTTAATTAAATAGAAGTTAAGGTAGCGGATATTTTGGCAAACCCACTAAACTAGGGGCTACCACCAAAGTTGGCACCCTTAACTGGAGTTTCCCCAGTTTTAGAGGCAGAATCTAGGGAAAATTTGAATGAACCATATATTGAGCAATTTTCGACCAATTTTGGCTTAGGAAGAGTCATTCTTAGAAGATTGGAATGCTCTAGAGACATTGGAATAGGTTGTAGAGGAAAAGGATAAATTTTACAGGTGTTTTTGGCACTTTGAAGAATTTTGAAGTCCAGGTCCATTAGAAAGGAAGGCCATGCCTAGATCAGCTGAAGGCCAAATTGAGTAAATGAATAGTCATTTCTGATAGATTTCTACATTTTGAACTCATTGGAGTATGTTTCAAGAGCTTTTGATTCATGTAAACAATATTTTTTGCAATATTGAGCTAATACATAGGCCCAAGCCATGGAAGCTAGACCAAGGAGATGTATCCCGGGAGGGGTGAACTCCTTCATCAAAGCTCTATGTCAATGGATCAATTGTGATGGTTTGTTTTTCTTTATGTTGTTGTTGTTAAAAATTTAAATTTCATACTTTATGCTCTTGAATTCACTCATAAAAACTTAGTTAAATTACCTATTTGACACACATAAGTAACAAGGAAACTTGTACATCAAGCATAAGGTCAACAAGTAAATTTACATATGAAAATGAAATTAGCACAGCAAAACTAACATTCATAATTAGATCAGTTAGACCAAGGAGACATATCCCATGAGGGGTGAACTCCTTCATCACTTGTTGTGTTGTGGTTATTTTTATGGTGTATTTAACTATTGTTTCTGCTATTTCAGAGTTTAAATTTATGCTTTATGAGTATAAAAAATTAACATAAAAACTCACAAAAACTCAATTTTAACACTTGCAATTATTTAAACTACCTTAAGCACATTTACATTAAAATCTCATACTAATCAAGTTTGGTATCAGAGCATAGGTTTTCTTTGTTGTTGTGAGGATTTAATTGTTTGCAATTGTATGTGATGCTTACAAGGATGAAGCTCAAGAGAGCAGAAGGAAATATTGTGGTTGTAAGTCCTCAAGTTAGGTCAAGGACAATGAGAGAAATTTTGCCAAAATATCCACCAACAATTCTTCCTCAAATTGCAATTGAAGCTTTGGCAAGTATGTCACATGAAGGAGAGCCTTAAAATATGTCATAGAATGAAAATATTTCATAAAATCATTCTTTGATATGACAAGAATGGTGAAAGTTATCTCTGAGGAGAGAAGCATAAGGATGCAAGGTGAGAGCTCCAATATTCCAAAGGGATATAAGTCTTCAAAAGGAGAAGAAGGATATGGAGACAAGCCTCCCAAAGGTAATGGGAATGGTTACAATCCACCTTTTACACCAAAATTCTCCTCACCGCCATATTCACCATCATCTTCCTCCACAACAAGCCCTTCGCAAACACCTCCACATTTTCCAAAAGGTCATGGTAAAACTCCACTTTTGAAGCTTGACATTAAGTTTGATTTTCCTATGTATGATGGAGAGGTAAATGCTGAAAGATTAGAAAATTGGGTACGTCAGCTTGAAGTGTATTGCAAGATACAAAGAATCAAGGATGATGACACAAAGATTTAGCTTTCTTCACTAAGATTGGAAAGTGCAACTCTTATTTGGTGGGAAGCAAAAACTCAAGAGGACATGAAGAAACATGGTAAGGTCTTAACTTCTTGGAATGATTTTGTTGTTTCTTTAATTAGGAGAAAATTGCATCCATTAGAATACATGGAAAAGGCTATAATGGACTGGAAAAACTTTAGGCAAGGTAAAGGAAAAAGTGTGCAAAGTTATACTCAAGAGTTTAGCAGAAGAGCATTAATTTTGGGTGTAGATTTGACATCTCAAGAAACTTTGTAAAAATACATTGGAAGTGTGCATAGTTACCTAAAACATACTATTATAATGTTTAATCCTACAAATTTAGATGAAGTATGTGTACAGGCCACACATCTAGAGGCAAGAGGGAAACACGTTTTAGATAAGACAAATGATGATACCTTTGAGTCTGAAGAGAAAGGAAAGGGTAAGTTTAAGGGTAAAGGTAAGAAGAATGCTTCCATCAAGATGGAGAAAGAAAGATTCACATGAAAACATTGTTCCAAAGATGGGCATGATGAATATCATTGGTGGAAAATTCATCTAGAGATGAGACCCAACAAGCTTAAAAACAAGGAGAAGGAAAATACTTTTGCAACAATAACACATGATTTAGGTTCTAAATTCTGGAGATGAAACAAAGATCATTGCAATGGTTTTGAAAGGTAAGGACATTGCAAGTACTAGTTCTTCAAGTTGTCAAGATAGTACTCAACATGATGAAACAATATTTGAAATTTTCCATGTTAGAGTTATTTCAAAGCATACCAAGATTGACACCCTATTTGATAGTTGTTCACAAGAAAATATTATTTCAAAAGACTTAGTCAAGAAGTTGAATTTAGATACCATTCCTCATCCAAGACCTTATCCTTTAGGTGGGATATGTAAGAATTCAAACTTGCAGGTGACGATGAAGTGCATACTTATATTTGCAATCATTGCAAACTTTCTTGATGAAGTTGAACTTGATGTTGTTATGCTTGATATTTCTAGTATTGTTTTGGGTAGCCCATATATTTATGATAGGAGATCAATATTTCATCGCCATGAGAATAAGTATCACTTTTTCAAGAATGGGATTGAGTACATTGTTAGAGCGCATAGTAAAAATATGAATTTGTCTATTATGCATGTTGGAAAAATGAAGAGAATTGTGAATGCTAGTCAAAATTTTGCTTTGTTAATGTTCAAGCATCAAGATGTTGTGAATGAGACCTTTCAAGGAGATGCATCAAATAAAAAATCTAATTTCATTGAGCTTGATAATGGGTGTGATAAGTTGTTTCAGGACTCTAACATGTTTCCTTTTAAAAGAGGTAAACAAGATGAGAAAATATTGTAGCAGCATACATCATTGTTGAATAATTATGGGAACAAGATGTCAGTGCAAGAGAGTGAAAAGTTCAAAGAGCAAGGGTCAAAGAAATTTGACAAAGAGGGCATTGGGTTCAAAATTTCTTCTTGTGGGTTTCACAAAGTGTTATCTTTGAAATGGGATGTTGCATGGTGATGGCGATTACATTTAGTTAAGAGTCGAGCCAAGCACAAGGAAAGACAAGCTAAACATCTTCATGTCGACAGTGTTCGAGGTGAGAAGAATTTCAAGTTGTTTAAGTTTCCTTTGATTGACGACCGAGGAGGGAACATGTTTGTTTCTTCAAGGACAGTTTGTTGTTTTGCAAAGTCTAGGAAATTGCAATAAGATGGTATCTACAACAACAAGACAGAATCTCTAGAATCAATGGAAAATATCAGTTTTCATGAAAAGCTCAAATTGTTGAATTCAAGAAAATTCCAGTGGATTGAGACTGGAAGGGTGAGGGGGTTGTAACCTCATCCAAATGTTCAATCATAAAAGAGCTTTTGGGGTCCAAAACCTTCCAATGGGGAGGAGTGATTAGGTTCTCAAAAATGAAAGTTGTCGGAATGGTGTGGAACTTGAACGACCGCATAGATCTCTTTGTTTTGAATCTGGCGTAACTTGTTTCGCAGAAAATCGACACCGTATGCTCCCATAAACGAGTTCTGTTTGTTTTCCCAAACAGACAAATTTTTCAAAAATGACAGCTGACTAGGAAAAATTTTAGGCCAGTGGAAAGCTACCACGTGGCCTCTTTTGATTGGTCGGAAGTTAATTTTTTTGGGCCTATCACTACCTGATACGTGGAATGACTTGAATGGTGTTGCTTTGGTGTTTTTTGGTTGGTTGGTTAGTGGCCAATCAAATGTTGCCACGTGGCCACACGAGGGCCACCAAAATTTTGGTTAAGTCTGAATTGAACTCCATAGGAATCGAACACCAGACCTCCCTCATTGATTTGGATCTTCGAGAGAGGCCCCTAAGATCTAAAAATTGAAATGGATCTGGCAAGATCTGCAAAATTAGAATGTGAGAAAAAAAAAAAAAAAAAAACACTGTAAATAAAACCACAGATAATTTTTTTATTAAAACAGAGAATAATTGTAGAAGCTACATTGTGGTGGACACTGTCCTTTTACAAAATGCAACTTGATACTTATAGCATTTTTTTGTTATAATACCATAGCTAAATTCCATGGGTGGGTAAATACCATGGGTGGATCTCACTTACAATACCATGGGTGAATGAATACCATGGGTTGATTCCACTTACAATACCATGGGTAAATTTCATGGGTGGATAAATACCATGGGTGGATGAATACCATGGGTCGATGTCATTTACAATACCATGGGTAAATTCCATGGGTGGATGGATAGCATGGGTGGATGAATACCATGGGTGGATGCCATTTTCCATTCAGATCATTCCTCCCTCCTTAAGAAACAATGGTCTCCATTGCGTGAAGTTCCCTCATGAGAAGCCTTTGTTGAATATGAAGAGTCACTGAAGAGAAAATTTTTGTGTGGTTAACCCATAACTGTGATTAACGAATATTTGAGGATAGAGGTACCCTATAATGCTTGTGACCAATTATGATATTGAAAGTGTGTGGCCTAGAAAATGGACTTCAATGAAGTGTGGGTTTGTGGATGACCCAGAACCATGAAAAACGAAGATCTGAGGATAGAGATACCCTGTAATTATTGTGACAAACTATGATACTAACAGTGTGTGACCTTACAAATGGACTTCGATGAGAAGGATTTTGTGTGGTTGACCTATAACTGTGATGCTGATTGTTGATGAAGTAGAAGGTGCCTACATAGCCTGGGGTGGGAGGGCACATCTAAAAATAACCCAAGTAGAAAGTTGTAATGCTCAAACTGAGGAATGTGAAGCAAGTGCCTACTAAAGTGGGGTGGGAGGGCATGTCTCCAAAGGGAACCCGCTCTGAATGTTTCTCCAGATTTAAAATGGGCATAACTCAGTCAATATAACTTAGAATATTTATTATAACCTGTTTTTGGAAATAGAGTAATCAGTATGCATCTTTCCATGTGTTTGATATAGATATATGGAGACTCTAGACACTCATTTTCTCGTTGGAACTGTCCCGTCGTCACAAAATTTCTGAAAAAAAAATAAAATAAAAATAAAAAATAAAAAATAGTTGATTTTAAATCAATGATAACTCCCTCATTCAAACTCCGATTTGACCGATTTTTTTTTTTTAATCGGGTGATTTTTTAAGGGGAGCTCGAATCTATAACTATTTCTAAAGAGAGAATCCATACAGGTGAGATAGTTTATAGAAGAGAGGAATAACCTGTTACTGAGTTTTGTAATCACCTGATTACAAAACTCAGTAACAGGTTATTCCTCTCTTCTATAAACTATAACTATTTCTCTAAAATTTCACACTGAAAACTGCAAAAAATGACAAGAGAGCCACCATCAATGAATTGTCGTCAGAAAAAATTCTGCAACATTGCTTATTTTGAATCAGCGATATCTCCCTCCTCCGGACCCTGATTCAACTGATTTTTTTCAAATTGGATATTTTTTCACAAGGAATCCATATCTAAGATTTATTTCTGAACACCAATATTTTCATATATGCTCTACAAACTCGCAGCCCAAAAAAATCTTGCAAAAAAATGAAAAAAAAAAAAATTTCTTCCAGCTTTTCCCAAGAAAGTGCTCCATGTAGGTCATGGAACTTGTATGGAGTTTGCTAAGGGTGGATGCAAAACGTTGAAACTGAAAGATGCTTCAAACCCTCATTCCCATGGATTCGTAACCTTAATCTAATACTATTGATCCGTATCTTGGGGAGTAGCCCCCAAGATCTAAAAAATTGAAATGGATCTGGCAAGATCTACAAAATTAGAATGTGAGAAAAAAAGAGAGAACACACAGTAAATAAAACCACAAAAAAAAATTAAAATTAAAATTAAAAATAAATAAAAATAAAAATAATAAAAATAATAATAATAAAACAAAGAATAACTGTAGAAGCTAAATTATGGTAGACAATCTGTCCTTTTACAAAATGTGACTTGTTACTTATAGCCTTTTTTTGTTACAACACCACAAGTAAATTACATGGGTGGATAAATACCATGGGTAGATCTCACTTACAATACCATGGGTGAATGAATACCATGGGTGGATGCCACTTACAATACAATAGGTAAATTCCATGGGTGGATAAATACCATGGTTGGATGAATGTCATGGGTCGATGCCATTTACAATACCATGGGTAAATTCCATGGGTGGATGCCATTTTCCATTCAGATCTCTCATAATAGCCAAAGTCTTAACCGGGCAGTCTACAAAATTCCTTGTTAAACCATACAGCCAAAACCTTATAAAAAATTTATGTGGTGGGAGGTTTGGGGTAAGGGGTCAGGGCTTAGCCCCGGCCCCCCCATATGTTACCATGCGACCAAAGGTGAACAACTGTCGGCGCAAAGGTGGCCCACACAATTTTTTTTATTGAAAAAAATTAATTGACCACGATTATTATGGTTTTAAATTCGGATTTAAGGTTGCATTACGAATTTTAACGGTCCCATAATTTGTGCCAAAATTGCACCAAATTGTCACTATGTTAGTGCAATTCATGGGGAAATTGTAGGATGGTTCTAGAATTTGGGGAATTTGTAGAACAAGTAGCAGCAAAGCTAGGGGAACTCGTAACTTCTTCATTTTTTGACCAATTTGGGAGCAGAAAGAGGCTATACAGACATTTTTGATAGCTCTAAAGCTAATGGAATAGGATTTGAAGCTATTTGAGCATTGTAAATGTATGTAATCATAATTTTGAGCATAATGATATAGGTCCAAGCCATTGGAAGCTGGACCAAGGAGACGTAACCGAGGAGGGGTGAAATCTGTCATCACTTGTTGTGTTGTGGTTATTTTTATGGTGTATTTGTTTGTTGTTTCTACTATTTCAGAGTTTAAATTCATGCTTTATGAGTATAAAAATTTAACATAAAAGCTCACAAAAACTCAATTTTAACACTTATAATTTAAGCTACCTTAAGCACATTTACATTAAGATCGCATATAGATCACCGATTAAGGATGGAAATTGGGGCAACCTTGATACACATAATTTCAACCTAGCTCTGATCATCAAGAATAGTTGGAGGGTTATGTCTGTTGACGATATTTTCTCACAAATTTTCAAGGAAAAATATATGTTTGGGTTTCCTTTCATGTTATGGATTCGCAGTGGGGCACGATCTCGTCCGAGTCCCTTGAATATCTCGAGAAGTATGAGATAAAAATTACCTTGGATGTTGCCCTTTCTATGTTTGGAAGCTGGGAACGGAAGTGGATTGAAATTGGATTCGATTCCCTCTCAGGATTTTCATGGACTCACACTCTTTGGGTACCTCTTATTTCTTCTCTACATGATTTTGGCATCTATTATTTACAATAGATATTCACTCCTCCTATGACCCACCATGTTGGACAGTTTTTGTAGTTGGCGACAGACATAGGATTGTTGGGTGAATTTTCCATTGAACGGGATGTGTATATTGGCAACCTTTCTACTTTAGGAATCTTTCTCAATGCTTAGGCCAATAAGATGATTTGGGATGGAGTACATAATAAGGGATTGTCAATAGTGCAATAAATCTACTATTCCATCCCCAGGATCAGTGTGGTATTAGATCCTTGTCTTTGGTATCAGATTGCTTGGGATTGGATTATCCCATTGAAAATAATATGCTTTGGATGGTTGGAAATACACAATCGTATACTCACCTGAAATAATCTCAAAAAAATGGGTTTTTGTGGCCCGGGTATCTGCTACCTTCGCAAATTAGGCGAGGAACATGTGGATCATCTCCTCCACAACTATCCATTTTCCAATGCAGTATGGGATGGCACCATGGACACATTAGAAATCATCAAACCGGCGACCTAATCCTCACTCAACAGTCGTTTATCGACTTGGTTCTCCACTAGATCTATTTTCCACTCACTTCCCTTCTTCATTATTTGGTCCATTTGGAAAGGTCAAAACATACTTAACTTTGAAAATAAGTTTGTTACTATTCGAGATGTGGTCTCAAATGTTGTTGCACACTTCTCAGAATTTGGGCCAATTATTAAAAAAAAATTGATCTGAAGATTCATCCACCGAGATTTGGGACAAACATTCCCAGTGTGATACTTCGATGGACCCTGTCAGAATAGACTATATGGTTGTGGGGTGGTTATCACATTGGAATTGGGTAAGAACTTTCACTTTTGGTGGGAAGGGGGACTTGGGACTAGCAGCAGATTTGAACTTATTTCCCTATGGGGTGCCCTCACAGGTGCTATTTGGTTAGGACTTGAAGACATAACCATTTATGTAGATACGAAAGGGATTATAGATTGGGAAAAGGACTACACTCTCTTCCACCCCCCAATATAACAAACTGGATGCAGAGAATTAGGATTTTGGAGCGCTCCTTTCAGCATATTGAATTTGGACACATCCACCTGGAACATAATCATATTTCCAACCTCCTTTCTAAAATAGGTTTAACACAAGAACATAGTAAAATTCAATTTTTTTGTTTATGATCAGGGTTCTCTGGTAAATGTTGCCTTCTTCTATCACTCATAATCTATCTTTTCATCTCTCAATATCTCAGGTAATGTTGGTAGCAATGAAATAAGGAACATTTTCTATTTTTGAACAAACCATTGTTTATGAATTTTGTAACTTCTTATGGTAAGTAGCCATAGTAAGTTGCTAAATAACTAGTAGATTGTAATTTTGATAGGACTTGTCGAGAAGGAGGGAAAAATATGGATATAGTTTTCACTAATAAATGTGTAATAGGAAGGAAAATTTGTAATAGGATGGGAGATTGGGTATCAAACTTGCTCTAAATGAAGTATGTATTCTCTTTTTGTTTCTTATAATAAAAGGATAGTGGTTTTTTTGTTCTTCTGAATATAATTAATTAATTAATTGATTTAAAAATTAACACAAATGCATATGTGTCGGACTTTGCAAGAAGTCTATTGTGGGAGGAAGCTTTCAAGCTTTCATTGTGCAAGCCTCCATGATCTTCCCAGTCTATTATAATAAAATAGCCACTTCTCTTGTGCGGCACTGCGAAGGGAGTTTATTGTGCGAAGGAAACTTTCAAGCTTTCATTGTGCGAATATTTGAAGCTTTCATTGTGTGAATCTTGGCACTGCACAATATAGTAAAAATAATAAAATGAAACGAGTCTAATTACACAAATATGATCATAATAATAAATGAAATTGTTTCATTGCTTGGTTTTTCCTTTTGTTGATTGCGCTAAGTACAAAGGACCTTTGCATTTAGCACAATGAACTTGTTGCAGATTTAGACGATGAGTTTATATGTTGTGCGTGTCTTGGGACTTGTAGGTTGTGGAAAAATCCCTGATCCCTCCAATAACTTTATGATGGGAACTGATATCTTCTTCTCACTCTCCAGTCGTTTTGTACTTTATGATGTCGATAACTGGAATAGTTCCCACTGCTAACCATTAACATTATGGCTTGCACTTGTAGAAGAAAAAATAAGATATTATATTATATTCGAGGTCAGAGTCAGAATCTAGCTCATAGCAATTTGAGTGACCATACCCATACCTTATGTGTAGACCCTTCCACCGTAGAAAATCGTCAATTGCATGCAGGATGGGTTATCCAGAATCATGGATGGAGCAAGATTGGAATCAAAATAAACCAAATTACATATAACCAAATGCACTTATATTAGTGCAAGAAGTGATTGAAACACTTTTTTTCACCCATTACAATTCCACACATAAAACTCATGAAGAAACTAAATAAATTTATCCAATTAAGGGAATAACATAATTAGTTGAAATGCGTAGAGATATTCAGGAAATTCACCTCCAACAACATCACCAGAATGTACATCTAGGTTGAATGGAACGTCAACTTAAAAGTATGAATCAAGTTGATATGTTGGGGTGAAGTGTCAAGGATCTAGAACCCATTGAATCTTCATATGAGTAATTCCAGAGTTCTACTTCTTTTTGTTTAAATATGCAAAGGGTGGATAGCATTTACTTTTTTAATATGTCAAAATATATACTAGATAATATACCATATAAGGTATCTAGAGACAGAACTAAACTATTCCAATTTTGGTTGGCTTATAACTCTTTAAGGTGGCCAACAGACCTAGTTTCCTATAAGGAAGTTGAGGCTACCAAATATATAATCTGCTAATGTAACATGTTTTTTTGTTTAGATGAATGAATAGAGAGGTACTACCAAATTTACCAAAAAAAAAAATAATGGAATTAGAATAATTTCCAATAGTGAAAGGTCCAAACCGAGTAAAACAATCTACAACTATGCATTTAGCACCACCCTTAACATTCGTAATCCAAGACAGTAATCCTGTTTTTTTGTCCCATTGCTCTTGAAACACCATCCCAAGTTTTATTTCATTACCCATCCCAATTTTCAAATCAGTACAAGAAGGGTTGCTAAACAAACCCTTCCTTTCCGAGTTGGATCTATTCTTCATTATTCTTCGTCAATTACAATGGAGGCCAGGCCTCAAACTAGAATAAGGACTTGTTAGTCTCTTCTTTCTAAATCACGTGGAGGTTTGGAGAAAAGTGAAAAGGTACTTTGAGTAATACTTTACTATTTGAACATGTGTTGAATAATATAAAGAAAGGCTAAACATCACGGCTTCTCTGCAAGGTGGCGGCTTCATGTGGCCTATTTTTCTTTTAAATTCAATGGGTCCCTCATTCCACTCAAATATCATATTTTTCCTCTTATATTCAGCCCCTGAGTTGTGCACCAAACCACTATTTTTTTACTTATCATAGAGGTATTAACTCTAATTTATGAAGGCATGGACCTAGGCTCAAAAAGCTTCCTTGATTTATGACTATAGTAGAAAATATTTCTTTTGAAATGTGTTATTTATTTGCTTACTCTTTTGATCTCGTTTTGGAAAGCACGTGTTTAATTGTCACTCTTACCTAATACCACTCCCAATGTTTTTGTTGTTGTAGTTGCGTTGATGGTGACATTGCATAGTCGATATATACCAAACTCAACTTTGATTCAACATTCAGTATCAACTCCGCTTCGAAGAGGCTATCTTTTTATGTTTGAATGAAATCTCAATATTGTAAAATTATTAGAGCGCAAATACGGATATAGCTAAAGAATAATTGCACAAACTTGCCATAGTTGAAAAAGAAAATTGGAATTGAGAATGAATTTGATTCATAAATATTAATTTGAGAATCAATACATAAAGAAACTAAGTTAAACTTAGTTCTACATGAAATAAATATGGATAATTAAAGCTAAATAAAGCTAAGTGTGCTTTATGTTCTGTTAATGAGCACATGAACCACATGAAAGCACTAGAGTTAACTAACTAAAGCCAAGTGCACACCACATGGAAGAACTCGAGTTAACTAGCTAAAGACAAGTGCACATCACTTGTAAGCACTTGAGTTAGCTAGCTAAAGAAAAGTGCACATCGCATGCAATAACTATAGTTGAACTAAAGCTAATTAAGGCTAACTATGTGCATGTACACTAACACCACCCCTTAAGCATAACTTAGGTGAGTATGATGCAAAATGAATGAGTACTAGCAACACGACCATTTTAGGTACCCATATACAATGCATGAAAAGAGGAAAGAGGGAAAACCTAGTGGGAAGAAAAACCCCCCCTCAAAATATAATGCAAAAGTAGAAAAAAGGCAACTACTAGGTAGTCGTGTCCTTCACCCCAAGACGATCTTGCATAAATCGAAATTTCTGCTCAGTGAAAGTCTCGGTGAAGATATCAACAGTCTGCTCGAAACTAGGACAGTACTGAAGATCGATGATCCCATCGTGAATGAGTTCTCTAATTAATTCCATGTGGATCTCGATGTGTTTGGTTAGCTGTCGTTGCATTGGATCTCTGCGAAACTTTAGCATACTTTGATTATCACACCAGATGAAAATTGGATGATGGACACTGATCCCAAGCTCAGATATGAAATGTTGTAGCCAAATGGCCTGAATAGTAGCATTGACTCCTCCTCTATACTCGGCCTCTGCTGATGACAAAGAAATGGTATCTTATTTCTTGCTTGAACAACAAATTTGGTCAGATCCCAAAATAATTACATAACCAGAGGTGGACTTGTGATTAGTGTTGTCTACAACCCAATCTAAATATGTGAACCCAATGAGATCCAAAGAACAATTTCTGCATAATGAATCCCATAGGTGATTGTCCCCTGGACATATCGAAGGATGCACTTTGAAGCTTTCCAGTGTAATTCATGTGGCTCCTGCATGTATCTGGAAACTGCTCCTACGGCATATGAGAGATCAAAAGGGGATCGAGTGAGATAAATAATACTTCCCACAAGATGATGGTACAATGTGAAATAAACCAATGATGTGTCTTTGTCATTCTCAAGATTTATCCCTGATAAGGAAGGTGTGGTTGTTGGCTTGCAGTCACTAATGTGAAATTGTGCCAAAAGATCTCTAGCATACTTTGGTTGAGAAATGGTAATCCCAGAACCACTCGAATTGATCTCTATTCCAAGGAATAAATTTAGCAAGCCTATGTCTGTCATAGAAAACCGCTTATGCAATGAAGTTTTAATCTCAGTAATGATTGAAGTTGAACTACCTGTTATCAAAAGATCATTTACGTAGAGTACAATAATCAACAAGGAGTCAATTTTCTTCAAAAAATAAACATTGGAATAAGATTTGCAGCATACAAAATTTTGAGATAACAAATAGGAATCCATCTTTGCATACCATGCTCTAGATGCCTGCTTGAGGCCATAGAGAGACTTCTTTAGTTTGCATACCAAAGATGAATTGTGCATGTATACATGTGGCTGCTCCATGTAGATTTCCTTCTCTAGATCACCGTAAAGAAAGGCATTCTTCACATCCATATGATGCACCTCCCATCCTCTTACTGCTGCAATGGAGAGAACTAGCCGAATGGAATCCATTTTTGCCACTTGAGCAAAAGTCTCATCATTGTCAACACCATGTACCTGCTTAAAACATTTTGCTACCAATTGTGCCTTATATCGACTATCTTGGCCATTTGCTGCTTTCTTGGACCGGTAAGCCCACTTGCACCTCACAAGTTTACGATTTGAAGGTAGCGGAACCAAATCCCAAATCTGGTTCTCAATGAGAGAGTTATATTCATCATCCATTTTTGCTTCCCATTCAGGATGCCCAGCTGCTTTTGCATAATTCTGTGGATCAGATGTATGCATCATATAAGCAGGCATGGGCATGCATGGCTCCATAGCTAAGAGTGCTTGTGGATCTTCCTCAAACTGAGGTATAGAGGCAGGATCATCAAGGAGATCACTCACGCTACCCCATTTTTTTGTTGAAGGTGGTCGAGAATCTTTTGAACTACATGAGGAAGTATGATCTTGATGTTCAACAACTAGTGGTCTAACAGGTGTCACAGGAAAAGGCTCGTCTTCATCAGAGTTTTGATCTGAAGTTTCATTTGCATCCTCATCAATGAGTGGTGATGGAAACTTGATAACAAGTTCATCTGCTGGTGCATGCAAAATATCTTCGTCAAACTTTACACTCCTTTCAATAAAAAGCTCTTCTGTGTTGATATCAAGCAATTTGTACCCTTTTACTTCATCAGAATATCCAACAAACATGCATGATTTACTTTGAGGCTCTCAAACCTTTCTCTTCTCTGTAGGAATGTGGGCCCTTGGTCGAGATCCAAAAATGCGGAAATGACTGACTTCAGGTTGCATGCCAGTCCAAGCCTCAAAAGGTGTTTTTCCAGTAACAGATTTATGAGAAGATATATTTTGGATGTATGAGGCACAATTGATAGCTTCAGCCCAAAATTTTGACAAAGATATCTTGCGTGCAACATGCAATTGGCCATATCTTTCAAATATCGATTCTTCCTTTCGACCATCCCATTTTGTTGTGGAGTGTAAGGAACTGTATGTTGCAACTGTATGCCTTCTTCATTACAAATATCCTTGATATCTTTGTTGACATATTTTGTCCCATTATCTGTGCGGAGTATCTTGATGCATTTTCCATACTGATTTTCCGCATGTGATTTGAAAATCTTTAGATGTTGAAAAACTTCATACTTGAGTTTCAAGAAGTAAACCCAAGCGAATCTCGTGTAATCATCTATAAATGACAACACATATCTTTCTTTTCTCATTGAAAGTATTGGAAATGGACCCATGAGATCACTATGTACAAGTTCCAAAGGTGAAGAGGCTCTCCATGCATGCCCCTTCTCAAACTTGTCTTGTGGATGCTTTCCAAGAGCACATCCATTACAAACATCATTTGAAAATTCAATGGTTGGTAATTCTTTGACCATCCCTTGCTTGCTAAGTTGCTACATATATCTGAAATTCAAGTGCTCAAATATCTCGTTTCAAATCCTACTTTCTTCATTTGCATGCGTAAGTAGCAAAATAGAATTTGATTGAGGAACAAAATCAAAAAAATGTATACAGACAAGATTA
This sequence comes from Pinus albicaulis, assembly GCA_034641835.2. Taxonomy (NCBI): domain Eukaryota; kingdom Viridiplantae; phylum Streptophyta; class Pinopsida; order Pinales; family Pinaceae; genus Pinus; species Pinus albicaulis. Next base: position 1,010,152,048 of record CM076578.1, on the reverse strand, counting down.
ATCATTTACTTTTCCAGATGCAATCTTCAAGTTGGTTTGCATGTCATAAATGCTCACAAAATTCAAGATAAATTCCATTTTCCTTCTGGTACATGTGTGTGTCATCTGATACACTGAAAGAAGATTCACAAAAAGCCTTGGAATATGCAAGACATTCTCAAAACTTCCATCTTCGAATTGCACTCTTCCTTGTCAAGTTGCTTCAACTGCAGAATTGTCCCCCATGGGAATAGGAGGTCTTGAGTAATCATGTAGAGAAGAAAAGGGTTCATTTAAAGAAGCCATATGATGTGAAGCTCCTGAATCGATGATCCATTATTGCAGTGTAGAATGAAGAGCAATCAAAGCATGCACATTACCCCTTGTTTCTGATGGTTTTTCCTATGTCTTCTTCTTGGCACTTTCTGGAATGTGATGACCAAGATTATTTTTTTGAAGGGTCTTTGCCATCAGATCAATAGTATTCTACATGCAAGAGGATTCAGGATGATAACCTCTATTACAATAAGGACACTTGAAGTTTCCTTTCTTTCCCTTCTCACCCTTGGAGCTGGAAGAATCATCTGGAGGTTTTGGATTTCCTCTCTTTCTTGGATCTGGATCTCTTGCCTTTCCTTTGCCTTTGTATTGTTGATTTGGTTTCGAGTTGGACTTTCCTTTCTCATGCATGGCAATTGCATGTGCATTTGGAGACTTTAATGAACCCATTTTTATGAGCTTATCCTACTCATGAATAAGAGACTCAATAAATGCATCAAATTTGGGCATTTTCCATTTTTCTCCAGTTGCAAGTCTAACTGTATGAAATGTCGAAACGAAAATAGCATATTCAGGGCCTAATTTAGACAAAATAGAAAGGATCAATTGACCTTCATTTTTTGATTTATCGATCCCACAATCATGTAGTTGTAGAAGCATTGATTTAAATTTCGTAAAGAAATCTTGAATGTTCTCAAAGCTATTTGGATCTAAGGAATTTAGCTCATTTTCGAGAATATGAGCCCGCATCTCACCCTGTTTTCCAAATAAATTCTCCAAGGTTGTCCAAACCTCATTCGAAGTGTTGCATGTGTCCACATGGAAACGCAATGCTGGAGATATGGACAACAATAGAAGACCAAAAGCCTCGTCCATCCTGTTGAAGTATTTGGATTTTTCAAAGGCGGAATTAGATTCAGCTTCTGTATTCATAACTATCTGATACAAGCCTTTTCCTCTGAGGTGAAGCAAAATCTCTGGCTTCCATTGGAAGTAGTTATATGGAGTAAGAATCGCTGAAGATGAGAACTCCATTTTTTTCTCCTTGTAGTTGTAGCAACAATTGTGGCAGTTCTCCAATATTTTGATCTGCAAATCAAATCTTCAAACAATTTCCAATTCTTTTCTCTTCAAACCTGCAAAATATTATTCATGCACCTTCTCCAAACCCATGTAGCTCTGATACCATATAAAATTATTAGAGTACAAATACGGATCTAGACAAACTTGCCAGAGTTGAAAAAGAAAATTGGAATTGAGAATGAATTTGATTCATCAATATTAATTTGAGAATCAGTACATAAAGTAACTAAGTTTAGCTCACTTCTACATGCAATAACTATGGATAATTAAAATTAACTAAAGCTAAGTGTGTTTTATGTTATCTTAATATGCACATGAACCACATGCAAGCACTAGAGTTAACTAACTAAAGTCACGTGCACACCACATGTAAGCAATAGAGTTAACTAACTAAAACAAATGCATATAGCATGCAATAACTAGAGTTGAACTAAAGCTAATTAAAACTAACTATATACATATACACTAACAAATATCCACTATAAAAAAACAATATCAAAATTTAGTGTGTAAATATGAATCATTGATTTTAGGGATTGGAGGAGGACGTCCGCACTCCACCATATTCCACTCCACATATATTCACGTAAAAGTAGAAATATTCACATAAAAGTGGAAATATGTTCCACATCCCTCCCTCTTTTCTATTTGAGTTTCGATTAATGTTAAAGAAGTCTCGGTAGCACTGAAAATGATTACGCACCATATAACTCTCACGAAAGATTCGCAAAGATGCAATATTTTCTCAAAAATTTATACTAGTCCCAAAAACAAATCAACACGCTGCCAAAACACGATAGCTTCTACAAAATTTGTGACAGAAAACGGATATTTGCAAGAAAAGTAATCCACTCTGCGAAGACATTATATTTTCACGAAATATGACAGCAGAAAACGGAAATTTCTACAGCATAAAATTGATCATTTTAGTGACTAATGGCATGAAAAATCCAAAAAATTCTTCCCAATGAAGTAAAACAAAATATTTCCAGGAAAGATAAACCAAAAACAAACTTTTTCTAAAAATATATAAAAGACCAGAGTGTTTTATGTTTTGAAAAAAAAAAATGCTAGGTGAATAAATACAAACTGCAACTTTAAAGGATTTTGATATACTATCACAATTTTATTGTGAATTGCTGCAATTCATCAAGATAACATCAACATGATATAGCATTAAATGCTACACAATATAGCATTAAATTAGCAATTGTATTGAGAGGTGCAAAAAAAAGTTGATAGAAGGAGTGGGAATGTGGAAAAGAATAATAGAACTAAATATATGGACAATGAAGTATAGTAAAAATTGAGATTCTATATATCTTCTAGAAAAATGTAGTAGAAAGTTAAATTTAAGAAGAAAGCTATACTAATATAAATGTTTAGAAACAATGATAATTTTTGTAGGAACAAGGTACATAGTAGAAAAGTTAAAAAAATTTGGGTTTTTTATAAATGACATGAAGTAAATTCTGAACACGGGGATTATGAGGTATCTATGAGCTAAAGATATCACTCACATTTTGGAGAAATTACTTGTATTAGTAAGTTGTTGCGAAGATCAGCAAAAATCATATTACATATAGAATTGTTGCATTAATGAATGTTGTGAAAGTACTTGTGAATATCTATGTGGATAGGAAACTCAGTGAGGTGTACTTGTGAATATCTATGTGGATAGGAAACTCAGTGAGGTGTGGTTTTTAAGAAATCTTACATTAGCAAGCATCTCTGTAAAAAAGTTGGGAGTTGTCTACCAACTCAACAGAATAGCCCGATAGCAATTTTTTGCCAGAATCCTCTAAATTTGGAGTGTTTGAATTGCATTTTTGATGGTGGAAATAGATTCAGCACCATCAAAAACCCTTAGGTTACCCAAAATACTAAATTTTAAGGATTGTAACCCAAATTTTCAAAAATCTTTACGTGAATTTTCAAAAACCCTTAGGTTACCCAAAACACTGAAGTTTAACGACTGTAACCCAAATTTTCAAAAATCTTTGCCGAAATTTTTCTGGGTTATTTTGTGGCTTTGTTAGAGTACTGCAAAAAGTTGTTGGATGAATATGGCATTTATATACAATAGTCCTTTGCAAAATGATTGAAATATTGGTTGACATGGCTCTCTTGAAATCCACGTGGCTCTCTTGAAATCCACAAATGTTTCCCCATCTTTAAGAAGTAAGAAATGGAGCACTTACTCAATTAAATTGATCTCCAAGCATCATGGTTCCCACTATTCTATTTAGTACTTTTAGTTTGAAGAAATAGTTTTGTGGGTTAGCTCCTTATGTCATTTATGTTGTTTGCAAGATTTTTTGAGATACAATAAGCAATTCTAGAGAAACATATTTACTTACGTAAATAAAATGAAAAGATTTGCAATATTATAGTATGTGTGTTGTTCTCTTTTCATGTAAACATATTATTTACAACAAAAGGCATAGAAATTTTGTGCAAGCATACCTATAGTAATATTAAGAAAGGATATGTATATTAATATTTGGGAGCATGCACTTAAATTTGACATCTAAACTTTAACAATTCAGAAAGAAAGAATTTTTTTTAGAAAATGTTGTTTGCAATCATTGTGAATATGTAGTTTTGTTGTTTAGGAAACTTTTCTACGGCAATGATGATTTAGCTTACCAGTTTCCAATACACATGAAAAACCTCAATTTTAAGAATAAAGTGCTCATTTATGGATTTTTGTCTTATTTGATTAGAAAAGGCATTCCAAGGTACTTTTGAAATTGGTAACTATTGTCATATATTATAATTTTAGCTTCTTCAACATACCAATGTCATCTATTATGGGTTTAACTCCACCAGCCAAAATTATGTGTGGCCAATGCAAGGATTGAGGACATATGGTTGATATTTAAATCATGTTTTAAACAGTAAAATCTCTAAATAATTTGATATTTTAAGTTCTAAATCATTTGATTTTAAAAAAGAAGTAAAGTGAAACATAAGTTTAATAAAAAATAAGTTATTTATTTATTTATTTTATTTTTCAATTTAATTATTAAATATTTTGATTTTTTTTCTAGTATATTTTTTATTTTGTATTGCTTGAAATCTAGTAAGAATTTATTGGAATCATACATTTAAGTTGTATAATTTGCACACTCCAAGTGCTCATACCATGTTTTAGAGTGCTTAATCCACTTATGTTTAAAAAAAAACATTTTAAACTATAAAATTTCACAATTTTATAAAAATTATCATGAATTTCAACCTAAAACCCAAAAATGTCTACTAATGAAAGTAGTTAAGTTTCTTCTCGGATTAATAACTTACTTTTAATTAATACAATTTCAATCCCTAAATTTACATCACCATTATATATATATATATATATATATATATATATATATATATATATATATATATATATATAGGGAATACATATCATAACCTAGTTGTCAAACCAACAATAAGGATAGTCATCTATGATGCTATTCACAAATTGAGGTTGACTCATCATCATTTTTCAAGGAAAACCATGTCACTCATTGGTGGTCAGTAAGGGGCAGGTTTTCACTCTTGCCAGATACCTCTAGGTCTTGGATTGTTAACTTGTGGTGTTGGACTATTAACTTGTTTCGGTACATGACTAACTCTTAACAAAAAATAAACAATTTCAGGGCATACTCCATTTATAAGGACATAAACATTCATAAAATTAGGAACCTAATTTTTTATTGATATAATTCCAATACCAAAAATCACATTATTAATAATTTATAAGATTGTAAATTTTCATTCTTACCCAAACCTCTTATTGTTGGATTGTTAACTTGTTTTCTTTATTTAACAATATATATATATATATATATATATATATATATATATATATATATATAAACCTACTAAAGTTTGGCCTCATACAAATAGCACCCATGGATTGGGGAACTATGGTGGCTATCCTCACCAACCTTGAATTGTTTGGACAATAGTGTCACCATGTTTTGAATGGTCATTATTTATGCTTTTTAGTATTACAATTTTTATGTGATCGGAAATTGAAATAATAAAAACCTATTTTTGACAACGGTTAATTCACCATGTTTTGAATGGTCATTATTTATTGATAACATTTAGTATTACATTTTTATGTGATGTGAAATTGAAATAATAAAACTTCTTTCTGACAACGACAAACAACAAGAGGTTGAGGACTCATGGAGAAAGAAACGCTTCTTGATATGTGGTTGATATATCTGGTGGGTCCTGCCCCTTAGAGCAGTTTTCATCCTTATTATAAATGTGTCTGAAGGCATGGACAAAGATGCGTTGCAAGGATAAGCACCAAACACGTCTGGTGTGATTCCAATTTCCTCTCTCGTTCATGTGAGAATGGACCAGTTTATCCTCTAATATCTTGATCTTCTTAGTGCACTCGATAAAGCAGGGGGATGAGGGAGCACTAATTCTGGTCATGGTCATGGTCACGAAATATCCCACATGGAAAGCTTCACTGATCCAGGTGGATATTGGTGGTCACCCGCCTATTCCATGGAACCCCATTATCTTTCGATTTTGGGTTCATGCTTTCTACTTTTAACGATTTTAGGTCCTAAACCGGAACGTTTTGAGGCCTAGCGACGTTTTCTAATAGGGTATGGTGCATGTCAAGCAAGGTCGTATGCAAAGTTCACATGCAAATTTAAAACATAGCAATTTACCCATCGAGCCCATGATTTTAACGCTTCATCTCTAGGGTTAGGGTTTTGGTACCATTTAGGATTTCCCATTGTTTCTAAATAATAATGGGCCCTAAGGGCCTCATTGTAACTCGATTCAAAAGGCATGATGGTATACATCTCTTCTGGGAAGATAGCTAGGTGCCTAATGATTTGTTCCATTCTGTACGTAAACATATTAATTCTTTTGAAATTAATGAAATGAAGTGTTATTTCCGCTGCATCTCTGTATTTATGGTTATATGTTTATTCTGTTGCGTTCCTGCATAAATCTAGATCAATGGTATCAGAGCGGTCTGCTTTTTCTCGATCCTTCTTTGCATGTCCCCAACGAGGTCGGGGTATAAGGAGCTAGGGCTTGATCTGGTGGAACCTTTGCAAGATCAGCCTCGCAAACCTCGACGGACGCACATGGGGGATGAAAAGAAAGAAAGATGAGGAGCGAGAGAGATCTGCCTGTCAAAAAATATTGCTCAAAAAAGGCCCTCGAAAAACAAAGGAACGCGACCAGATAACACGGATCCTTCAACGACGCTTGCCAAGGCAGCGCATGCATCCCGGCTTCTCTTGGAAATTAAACTCGCAGGTACAAGTAAATGTTGGCATTCATATTTGAGATTAAAATAGTGCGGAATGTCATAAAATAGATGGTTGAATCTGTTAAGAAAGATATTCTCAATTACGCAGTTTTAAACGGGGAAGAATACTTAGATTTACACTCCTTAAATTTATCATGTCAAGGACTGGTGGAAAACCCACTGTGAGAAAAAGGACGAGACAGAACCCTCTCTGTTCTCGGCCGTACCCACTTGGAATTCTTTCTGAGACGCCATCAAGGAACAATACTATCCCGTGGGGAGCTATGAGGACAAGTACATACAATGGACCACGTTGCGACAACAAAGGGATCAAGATGTGCATGAGCTGACGAATCTGTTCCATACCCTGCACACCAAGTTGGGTATCAAAGATTCAGAGAAACATCTGGTGCTAAAGTATCGCAGTTGTCTGCACAGATACATTCAGGAGGAAATGGAGTTCCTCGACATCTCCTCGCTTGGTACGGCATACCGGTATGCTGCCAAGATTGAGCAGAAATTCAAACAGAAGGAGCGAGACTTTGGATCTGCAGATGCGAATACAAGGAAGGGTATACTAGCAGGCATTGAAGGGAAGATCCAGGCATGGCGACTCGGAGCAACCTTTGAAGCCACGAGCAAAGAACAACATTGCAAGGCAAGAAGGACAGGAAAGTAGTGCCAAGTTCCCATAAGAGCTCCACTCACAACACAAGTGAGTGTCGGGCCAACAATGGCGGTGGCAGAGATAGAGGCTTACGAGTTAGATGCATGCTCGACTGCGCAGGTACGAACTGACAAAGAAAAGAAAAAAAGCCAAAGCAGTTATTGATGTGGATCCCAACGCCACTGTTGCCACTACGAAGATCCAGAAGGAGGAACCGGAAGATCCAGAGGAGGAGGAACATCTCTTCCACTCCTAGATGTGGGTAAAGGGCTCCCCAGTACGGTACATTGTTGAAAATGGGAGCCAAAAGAACCTCATTTCAGTAGACGCCGTGAAGCGGTTGGGCTTGTCGACCACAACTTACCCACATCCATACACCATCGGGTGGCTTCACTAAGGACGAGATCTCCGCGTTAGCTAGTAGTGTCGCCTTCCCTATAGCATCAAGTCCTTCACGGATGAGGTATTATGTGACGTTGCTCCTATTGATGTTTCTGATGTATTATCAGGACAAACATACGTGTGGAAGCGTCATGCTATGTATGAGTCTCGGCCTCGCGCTGTTATTGTTACTTTGGGAAATAATTTGTACAGGATACCAGAGGTACCACCTCCTGCCGCTATCTCTTTGGTTACTGTAAAACAATGCAGTAGGCTCATTTCCCAAACCAGGAAATTCATTTTCCTAATGATCCGCCCCCAGGGCAAGAAGAAGATGGTGGCCATGACCTCCAAACAAGGCTCCTCTGCACGACAACAACAAATGGATAAGGTTGTGGAGGAATACGGGTACATCTTCACCTCACCCACAGGGGTTCCTCCGCACTGTCAGGTCAAGCACCCAATTGATATGACCCCCAGTGCGTCGCTACCCAATGGACCGATCTATCGGTGCTCTGTTCTAAAGAACGATGAAATCAAGAGGCAGATTCAGGAGCTGCTGCAGAAAGGTCACATCCGACCAAGTTCATCACCCTGTGGGAGCCCGATCATGTTGGTATAGAAGAAGGATGGGACATGGAGACTCTGTATTGACTATCGGGCGCTGAACAAGATCACTCTCTGAAATAGGTACCTGATCCCATGGATTGATGACCTTCTGGACCAACTCAAAGGTGAAAAATATTTCAGCAAGATCGACTTGAAGTCTGGGTATCACCAGGTACCAATTGAACCCTCCGATGTGTGGAAGACTTCCTTCAAAGCCAAAAGAAGCCTTGCCGAACTTCTAAATCCCAGCACCTTTAATGATTTGAAAAATATCCCATAGCCTTCATAGGGATGATGAGCGACATCTTCTTGCCATTCACCAACTCATTCATAGTGGTGTACTTGGATGACATTCTGATCTTCAGCAAGACTTGGGAAGAGCACCTTCATCACATCCGACAAGTCCTCCAAACACTGCGGCAACAAAATTTGTGTGCCAATTTGGAGAAGTGCACGTTTGGCATGACCCAGGTTCAATATCTGGGATACATTATTGATGAAAGGGGGGTGCATGTGGATCCAGCCAAGATCCAAGTCATTCGGGATTGGCCAGCCCCGACTACTATAACAGAGCTTCGCAGCTTTCTGGGTCTTGCTAATTTCTACCGTAGATTCGTGTTGAGATTCTCTCATATCACTTGGCCCTTGAGTCAAGTCACCAAAGGAATAGACAGGTTATTTTCGGTGAGATGGACAACGAGAAGCGTTCTGGAAATGAAAAATCTCTCTTGTTCTCGCCGGTGTCACATTACCAGGACTTGCAACGACCATTTGAGATCGAGACGGATGCCTACAGCTAGCCCACAACCCAGGGCAATTCTTACTCACCCGGACATCCAATGGCATATCACGGAACGGACATTGTACGTACGATTCGCAAGTATCCCATATGACAAAGAAATATGTTCACGTGGCAAGCTTGCGTAAACAATGGAGAAGCATTACCGACCCCAGGGGAAGAAACAATCATCGTCCACATGAACATAAGCCTGCAGTTCATACAGACACAAGGGAAGTTGCAGAATGATCGCCATCAGAAGTGGTCCACATATCTGCAATATTTTCATTTGAACATCAAGTACAAGAAGGGTAGCACTAATAATGTTGCAGACTGCCTCATCCGACCACCGATCATGGCACTCACCACCGTTCTCAACTCTTGTGGGCACGAGACTTCTGATTGGTCGCTTCTCTACGAGAGCGACCCAGAATTCAGCCACACTTACAAGGCACTCTTGGGGGGTACGCAAGTTCCAAATTTTCACCTCCAAGATGCAATTTTATGTCACCAAAGACACCTTGGTGTTCCTTTAAGCAAGCATGCCAAGGTGATATGGGAAGCACACTACAGTCGAGTCGCTGGGCATTTCGGGGTCGAGAAAACGGTATTTTTACTGCAGAAGTATTTCTATTGGCCGAACCTTCGAAAGGATGTCGAGAAGCACATCAGATCCTACACCGATTGTGCCATTGCCAAACCGACCATCAAGAAGCAAGGCCTATATACTCCGCTACCTACCCCTAGTCGACCTTGGGAATCCATCTCCATGGATTACATGTCGGGCCTACCTTCTACTAAGCATGGAAATGACTGTGTTTTCGTGGTTGTCGACATATTCTCGAAGATAGCCATTATGGTGGCCTGCAAGAAGAATATCATAGCATAAGCCACTGCTAAACTCTTCTTTGAACGAGTGTGGGTGCACTTTGGGATCCCACAGTCTATCATATCAGATCGAGATAACAAGTTCCTCAGCACATTTTGGTCCAGCCTCTGGTCAATGCTGGACACCAAGCTCACCAAGTCCACAGATTTCCATCCCCAAACAGATGGCCAAACAGAGGTCGTCAACAGAATGATTGTACACATTTTGCGCATGTACAATTCAAAGCATCCACACACATGGGACGAGAGCCTCCCCTATGTACAACATATTTATAATCGGGCTCTCCATAGTTCAATCCGCCATAGCCCCTTTCAGGTGGGCTTGGGATTCCAGTCACTATGTCCCATTGACGTAGCCATGCCATTTGCGGCTACTCATGCCGATTTGGCTCATGTACAGTCTGAAGTCGACAAAGCAAATAGCTTCATGGAGCGCATTCAACACATCCGCCAACAGGTTCATGACATATTGGACAAAGCCAATGCTAAGTACAAGCAATGCCATGATCAACACCGGGTGTCACACAACCTCCAGGTGGGCGACAAAGTATGGCTACATTTGCAGAAGGAGCGCCTCACTGGACCCCACCGCAAGCTTCGCCTGCTCTGATGCGGGTCGTACACCATCACCAAGGCTATAGGGAACAATGCCTTCGAGCTCAGTATTCCACCATTCCTTGGTCTGCACCCAGTATTCAATGTGGACCACCTTCGTCCTTACTTCCCACCTCTACTGGACACCTCTGACATTGCAGAACAACTCACACCAACAGAGTTAAACCCAGACTGCATGGAATAGGCCACCACAGATTGTATCATGGACATGCAAATCAAGAACACTCACCAACAGAAGATCCAATTGTATCGGGTTGTCAAAGCTGGCCAACTCCTGCACCAAGGAAAGTGGTTCACCAGGGACCAAGTTCAGCAGAAATTTCCTCACCTCATGGAGGAACTTAACGCCATGGGGACCATTGCTTCCTAAGGGGGGAGGAATGATCCAGGTGGATATTGGTGGTCACCCGCCTATTCCACTTGGGGCCCCACCATTGTCTCTTTCATTTTTTCAGTTTCGGCACAACTTACTATTTTTAGCAGTTTTTCGGGTCTTGAACTTCCGGAGCCGTTTTGAGGCCCTAAACGACGTTTTTTTGGAAAATGGAGAGCAACTTGGGTCCATGGGTTGATGTTTTTCCCTCAAAATTTGTATTCCCTGAATAGATCTTTCTAACGAGGTATGGTACGCGTCAAACGGAGATCGTATGCCAAAGTTATGCCCCTAGGAAGTTGAAACACCAATTTACCCAAACGGGACCCATAGTTTTGGCGCTTCATCTCCTAGGGTTAGGGTTTTGGATGTTTAGGATTTCCCATTGTTTCTAAATAATAAATAAGCCCTCGAGCCTCATTGTAACTCAGTTCAAAGGCCGATAGCCGCCACATCTCTTCTCAGAGATAGCTACCAGCACCCTCGCTAGTTTTATTTCCATTCTGTTTGTAAGCAAATTTCAGTTCTTTGACATTAATGAAATGAAGTGTTATTTCTGCTGCATCTTTGTATTTATGGTTATATGTTTATTCTGTTGCGTTCCTGCATAAATCTGGATCATTCGCAGAAGTGGAACCATGGACATCTTCTATGGATAATTCTTGTGCACTTGCATTAATGGAATTGAAGCGTAACCCATCAATAAAATCGTTGAGCAATTCAGTGTTGTTTTGCAGATTATCTTGAAGGGTTAGCGTATCCTTCAGTTGTGTTTCCCGGTATCCCTCTTTTAACCGGCATGGCAGGATTTAACTTTAAAAGTAAAAATGGAGGGTGCAGGGATCCCAGAAAATAGTAGACTGGTTTTTTTTGAGAAAGTCTGAGAAAATGGGGGTTCGAAAGTGTCTAATCCATAGCGTGGGATGAGGAGGAGGAGGGAAATGAGGGGTCAAGGAAGGAGAAAATGGTAGCGATAAGAACCACTTCGCCTTATCCAAGGGCAGTTACAGAAAAGAGGATTTGGTTCTTTTGAGCTTGATACATGATATAGAGCCATTATATGTGAGCCTTATACATAAAGATGTATATGTTGATACTTTGGACAGTAATGGAATGCTTGGATTGTTTCCATTAGATCAGTTTCATGTCTTAATTGAATTTTTCTGGGAGCCTCTTTCAGGACTCTCGATTTCTTCCATGATGACTGCGTACACACTACAAAATTCAAAGTATCGAATTTCCCTCCAGAAAATCCTCTACATGTCTGAAGATTCTTCTTTGGCCAGGAAAAGGGAAGAAACTTCTGACATTAACAATCCAGAGGATTTGGATGATGGCGATCACAATGACTTAGACTTGGCCCAGGATAAGCAAAAGACATTTAAAATGGAAGTTGTTTATGAAGGAAGGCTTTCATGACTTGTACATACATTAAGGGATTGGTGAGTTATCTCTCGAAGATCAGGACTATATTCGTGACCTGCAGTCTCAATTACCCCAATTTTCAAATTAACTGCAAGAGAGCCAACTGAAAAATACATCACTGTAGATGCAAAATTTAGTTGTGGAGGAAAATAATTATTTATTGAATTACTTCAGACATTTTGAGCTAGAAATGGTGGACAAGCTCTTAGAGCCCACCTCTTCTGAAATTCAAGAGTTAATTCAATGTGTTATACATGGACTTGTTGCAACACTGTCTCCTAAAATGAATTTAAAATCACTGCCTCAATTTGAAAATGGAACTACCGATGTTAGAAGATCATGGAATGAGGATAGTGCTAAAATAATTGAAAATTCTTCTCTCCAGTTACAAATCGTGCAATATAGAACCATAAGTGGAAGGGTTTATAATTTTTTTTATAAGATGAAAATTTCTCAGCACCTCTTTTAGTCGACCATGCTTACAAAGACTAATGGATATTAGCATTCTCGTTGCCCTTGCCTTGCGTAATTTGAAGAGCGCGGGTCATGGGATTAACCCAAAAGAAAAATCTATCTTTTCTATTTTAATCCCCAAGGATTGTGCCATAGCCAATCCGCTCAGAATATCAGGCATGCATGTTGATACATATGTTTTTCAATTCTCAGCACGGGTTAATAGCTAGTGCAATCGTTTGGAAGGAGGTAGTCCCTGATTCCGAAAATTATGGCCATAGCACCAACAAAGGCCTTGTACCAAATGGAACTCTCAAAATTAAGTTATTACCACACCCATGTTGCTCTTAGAATCAAGTTCTCACCATGCCCATGCCGCTCTCAGAATCAAGTTCTCACCATGCCCATTCCATTCTGCATGTCCATAATCCGAAGAGGCTTTATGAAATCCATATTGTTTTGAATTTGGTTAGTGAACTCCATTTTTTTTTTAATTGGTTACTGAAGAAATATAGGGTTTGCTTTTCTTAGGTAGTTTGGGTTTTGTTTGTCTTAGGTAATTTGAGTCTCTTAGAGATCTGAAAATGTGAGCCATTTGAATATTATTGTGAGTCGAACAAGTGTCTCTTTTGGGACTATGATGGGTGGTTCACAATATAAATTTTGTGAGATTGTATTGTGAGTCGCGCGAGAGTCTATGTTGGGACTATGATGCCTGGTTCACAATGTAAATTTTATGGTGGTCTAGCATTGCTGAAGCTTGTTGTTGACAGCGTAAATTTTCTGGCGGTATGGCATTGTTGAATCTTGTTGCGCCAGATTTTCCAATTTGGCAGGCCTCTAGTGAAAATTTGTTTCCATCTACCACACATGCATTGGCAGAAATTGTCATACTAAATGTTTGTGAGATTTTTTAATTCCACGTCTCAATATTTTTTATAGGGAAAAGGACAAAAATTAGATTTTTTAATTCCACGTGTTAAATTTTTATTTAAGGGAGGACGACGAAAATATATGTCTGTTATTGGCTAGGGTGAACAATGTCTTCTCACCCTGAGCCCGCAAAGAGAACACCCTTCGACATAAATATTATTATTAACAAATATTTTCAAAATTGACACAAGTACATATGTTTATAATGGTAGAGGAATCCCATTGTGCGAAGGAAAATTTTAGGGTTTCATTATGTGGACTTTCACACAATTTATTAATAATAAAATAACCATGCAGTAAAGTCCATTGTGTGGAGGAAGATTTCAAGCTTTCATTATGTAGACCTTAGCACTCCATACAATTTATTAATAATAAAAAAATGAATTGAACCTAATTATACTGAGATAATCATAATAACAAATGAGACGAGTCAAATTGCTCGTGTTATAACTCCAAAAGAGTGAAAATGCATTACAATTTTTTGTAAGTTTGGCACGATCACATCTTCTTCATGTCCAATATATTGAATCCGTGACTTCACATAAAAGGGTGGCAAAATGCATTACAATTAAAACATCAAAGAAAAATGTATTATTACTAACTACCATATTCATTATTTGGAAGCATTAAAATTTAAATCAATGTATCAAAATTAAATCTAATTATCTTATATATTAAGTCTTATATATATTTAAAATTTAAAATAATTTATATATATATCTATATATATATATATATATAAAATTTTCAATTAAAATTAAAATTCACATTGCACCAAAATTAAAAAGCATTATTAGATATGGCATTTTTTTCAAAGCATTAAAATATTATTATTAACTTATATTTTCAAAAAAAAGTTTTTTTTTCGCTCTCCTGCTAGGGTTTGTAGCTCACGCTCGAGCTCCTCTGCACAGCAAGGCTACACTCTAGCGGCGGCCTGCCTAGGGCCTCGATCATGGAGGTGCAGGGCTCGCCAAAGGAGCCTCCGCCCCCTCCACCAACTTTTGTCGCGGATTCCTTCAACCAGCTGCTTGTTGGTCTGCCCCCAAAGAAGAAGAATGAAGCAGCTAAATTTGTGAAGAAATTATATGACATTTTGGAAATCTCACTGCCTCGAGAGACCCCTATTCAAGTTGCGCTATCCTTAGTTGACCGTGCTCTTGTTGGTCAATTCATTGGGCTGTGGTCGTCTCCAAAAACTACTGAGATCTGGGTTAACAAGAACTGGGCTCCTCTGATCAAGCACAACATTACCTCTTACTTCCTTGGACGAGGGTTCTTTCTCTTTGATTTATCCTCAAAAGATGACAAGGACCTCACATTTCAGAACGGGCCCTATTTCATGGGCCCTCAAGGCCTGTATCTTAATAAATGGACGCCAGTCTTCGACCTTGCTGTCGATGTCCCCACGGCAGTCCCAGTATGGGTTTGGCTTCCAAATCTCCCAGTTCATTGCTGGAACTGGGATTCCTTGAAGCACATCGGTAATGCCCTCGGGAAATTCATAGATCGGGCTAACAGCAAAGATCAATATGACTACGCCAGAATCTGTGTATAAGTAGATCTTGAGGTGGGTCTACCGGAAGCCATTAAAATCAATGTTGGCAGCTAGTCTCATGTGCAGAAACTTGATTATGAGCAGCTTCCCTTCAAATGCTGAAAATTCCATGTCTATGGACACTTTGCTAGAGGATGCCCAACAAATTCCGAGACAGAGTAAGAAAAGGAGGAGGGGTGGAATCAAGTCAAGCGAGCAAAGACCCACAAAGCTCCAAAGACTGGAGGCCCCAATGGAAAAGGCCCCCCTCAGGAAAATGTTCAGAAGCCCCCTCCCAAAATGGGGCAAGAGAACAAATTTGACCCTCTTTCCCAGCAAGCAGAGAGTCCCCAAGAGGCCGAGATCCAAAAACCATTCTCCCCAATCAAAGGCACTCTCTCCTCTTCTCTCAAGGGAGAAAGTGCAGTTGAAATTTCCAAAGGCATCCCCTTAGAAGTCGAAGAAGAAGACCAAGATTCGGAGGACTCAGAGGAGGAAGGAGAAATAGGTGAGTCTCAAGCCTCGGTAAGGAGATCCACAAGAGGCCACAAAACCGACAAGGAAAAAAGAGAGCAGGAAACGTATAAAGAAAAGCTGCAGGGAAGCTAGCCAACTCTTGAGAAGTTGTTAGCTTCAAAACCAAAGATGGCAAGAAATCAGCCCCAAGGCTCCAAGGGAGCCCACCAGAAACATAAATAATGAAGATCACTCCTGGAACTACAGAGGTATGGGGAGAAAAGTTAAGGAAGAAGCCATCAAAGGCCTAATAAGGATCGAAGCCCCTGACATATTTCTCGTCCAGGAGAATAAACTGGAAGACTCATTCTTCCTGCAAACAAGCAAGAAACTTTGGAATAGAAGTGAATCCAGAGCAATCTCCGCCCGAGGGGCCTCAGGAGGTTTGGGCGCACTTTGGAATGGTAGTAAATTCTCAGTTATATCTAAGACTCGAGATACTCACTGGCTGTTGTTACAAATGCAGCATCTGGTCACTAAAGGGATTTTCTGCCTCTTTAATGTGTATGTTCCAGTTAATGCTGGGGAAAAAAAGATCTATTGGGACTCCATAAGAAACCAGGCAGATCTAGCAAATTTGGAAAATATCATCATAACCGGAGACCTTAATCTCACTCTTCTCTCGTTAGATAAGAGAGGAAGCAGCATTGTTCGAGATCCGATAAGGGAATGGGCGGAATAACTAATGCAGGACTAGGACCTGCTGGACATCAAGCCAATCTCCAGTAATTTCACTTGGTCTAACAAAAGGACAGGCCCAGGCCATATTGCCGCTAGGCTAGACAAATTTTTCATTCAAAGTTCTTTTCTTTTGCTAGGAGTAGAACCTAGATTACACATCCTTTTTAACAGCACTTCGGATCACAAGCCCATTATGTTAGAATTGCAGGCCCATCTTGATCTGGGCCCTATCCCCTTCAGATTTAGCCCACTCTGGGTCAAGGATTCTGACTTCATGCAATCAATCAAGGATTGCTGGAATCTGCTAGTCAATGGCTCCCCTTTTTTTGTTTGGGAAGAAAAATTAAGAAGAGTGAAAGTGGCCTTGAAACGTTGGGCCAAATTACTGCCCAATCCGAAAACAGAAAGGAGAAAAATTCAAAGTACCCTAGATGCCCATCAACTTCTAGTAGAGGATGTTGTTATAACCAATGAGATCTTAGAAAAAGAAACACATCTTCAGAAAAGTTTTCATAAGGCCTGTTTGGCTGAAGAAGAATACTGGAGATTAAAGTCCCACAGCCTCTGGTTCAAAGCAGGAGACAGGAACTCTTCCTTCTTCCACAAGCAATCTCAGACCAGGAAATGCTTTAACTCCATCTCCGAGATCAAGGAAGATAATGTCACTTACAAGGAATTTGAAAACATCAAGAAAGCAGCCTTCTCTCATTTCAAAAATTTTTACAGTGAAGATATGGATCCGGATCATCATCCAGATTTTCTTGATGTCATTCCTCATTCGATTTTACCCAATATGAATCTTATCTTAGAAGCCAAAATCAGCAAGAATGAAGTCAAAGATGCCCTCTTCGCTATGGATCCTGACAAGCCCCCTGGTCCGGACGCATTTTTAGCCAGATTCCTTCAAACCTATTGGCTGGTAATAGAAAAATATCTTCTCAAAATGGTCCGAAAATCCCAAGAACGTCAAAAGATTGGGGGCAGCACTAACTCTACATTTCTTGCCCTCATTCCTAAGGAGAAATGTGCCAACAACTTTAACATATTTCACCCAATCTCTTTGTGCAATATTGGCTACAAAATAATTATCAAAGTGATTGCAAATAGACTGAAGCTCATCCTATCAAAAATCATCTCGGAGAATCAAGGAGGCTTTATTTATGGCAGACAGATTGTGGACAACTTCACCTTGGTTCAAGAGGCAATCCATTCAAGCTTACATTGTAACGAAAAAGGTATGGTCATCAAACTTGATTTATCAAATGCATTTGATCAAGTAAGGCATAGCTTTATGTTCAATGTTTTGAGAAAATTTGGATTCGGTGAGAGATTTTTAAATTGGATCTGGGCTTGCATCTCGGAGCCATGGATCGCACCCTTAGTAAATGGTAGAGCCACTGATTTTTTTAAAGCCACTAAAGGCCTTAGGAAGGGATACCCCTTCTCTCCTTTGCTTTTTGTTCTTCATACCTTGACTCTCAGCTTTCTCTTAAACAAGAAATTGCAAGAACAGGAAATCAATGGGCTATGTATTGCAAGAGGGATTAAAAACATCAATCATGCCCTTTTTGTGGATGATACCTTTTTATTGGGGGTTGCTTTTGTATCTTCAGCCACCAAGTTCAAAGAAGTGTTGGATGTCTATTGTGAGGCCTCGAGCAGCATGCTAAACAAGGGTAAATGCCATATTTACAGTTGGAACACTCCGCCTGGTTTTCTCTCCTCTATAGCCAGATGTTTAGGCTTTGCTGCCTCCTCTTCTTGGTCTTCTTTCAAATATTTGGGCCTTCATGTTTTCCTTAAAAGATCCTTCAACAAAGATTGGCTCCCTCAATTGGAGAAATTCAAGTGAAAACTCCAAGCCTAGGGTTACTCCTGGCTTAATATAGCTGGTAAATTTGTCCTCATTAAATCTATGCTTTTCAGTCTCCCCCTATTCCACTTCTCTTTTCTTCTTACACTGGTCGGCATTATCAGAAAAATGGAGTGTATCTGGCACTTCTTCTGGAAGGGAGGAAAGTAGAATGAAAAAAAACTACCTCTAGTCAATTGGGAGACTATATCCAAACCTCTGTTGGAAGGAGGACTACATTTCAAGAACCTAAGTCATCAAAACATTGCCATGGGAGAAAAAATAATATGGAAAATTATAGCGCCCAAGCCAGGCTGGGCCCAATTCGCACTTTGGAAAAAATATTTTAGTGGAAAATGTAAATGTTGCTTAGACACTCCCATCCAACAATCCAATTCGCCCTTCCTCAAGCTATTTTCCAAAGTTGCCTCTTTAATTACAGAGCATTCATTTTGGATCCCTGGTAATGGGAAATCTATAAAAAATTGGACAGATAGGATCATGCAAGAAGATGCTCTAGCAAACAGAACTTCCCTCTATGTACTGCGTAAATGGATGGAGGAAGTGGGTTTCAATTCCCTGTGGGATATCTCTGCATGGATAGGTCCTACCTAGGATGGATGGTAGCATATCTCTGTGCCAATCGAGATGCAGAGTGACTGGAGATCGCTACTTGTTAAACTCCATGGCATGGCACCCATCCATGCTTCCAAAAATTACTCGAGAGGATGGGGCACGATGGCTGGGGGATACACAGTCGCTCGAGGCTACGCCAAGCTGAGGGAGAGGCCTCACGTCCCTCCCAATCCGAAACCATGGAATGGAATCTGGAACTGCCCAACGTGGCCCAAAATCGATCACTTTTGCTTGTTACTAAGCTACAGCAAGATCTTGACCTATGAAAATCTTCAGAAAAGAGGCTTTCGCGAACCATCAAGGTGCCCCTTATGCAAAGAGAAAATAGAAAGTGTGATCCATTTGATGTTGGAATGAAATTTTTCTCTGCAAATTTGGTTTGATCTTCTATGCAACCTGAATTTCAACTTCACCTCCATAACTGAGTTGTTCTCAAAGTGCCTGAACAGGTATTATGGTCCCTCCCCAAAAAATAAAGTAATCAAAGTTGCTTGGTGCTCCCTCCCCAAAATAATATGCTGGCAGCTTTGGCTTGAACGCAACAGAAGAACCTTCAAAGATATAGAGCAGAATCCCACAGCTATTGAAATCAAAACAAAATGCCAATTAAAAGAATGTATGATAGATCTAAAAGATGATACTAATCTCAGCCAACAAGATATAGATTGGGGCTCCTCTTTTGATCTACAATTTCATAAAGCTGTAAACATTGCCTCTCCTCCCAAAGCTTGGAAAATAAGGGAATCAGAAAAAGACTTCCATGACTGGCTCATAATCCAATCAAGACATTCCCTCTTCTTTAATGGGGCTGCAAAGGGCAATCCATGGAAAGATGGAGCTGGTGGAGTCATAATGAATACAGATGGAAAAAAGATTCACTCCTTCGCTTGGGGTCTAGGACACTCAACCAATATCCAAGCCGAAGATTTTTCTCTATTTCAAGGTCTTAAGCTCCTCAAAGTCTTAAATATCAGCGAAGCAAATGTTTTTGGAGATTCCCAAATCATCATAAATTTTATGGTGTCAAATTCTCCCCCTTTGGACTTAAGACTGGCAAGGCTAATCTCTAGAATTAAAGACTTGAGAAACTCTTTTCAGAAGTTAAATTTCTTTCATGTGCTAAGAATCAACAACAAGGATGTGGATCTAGAAGCCAACAAATCTTCCATACTTTTTGTTGGAGATATGACAAGGGACGGAGAAAACTCATGGGAATCTATTCCTTAATCTAACTAGCTGTCATGTTTTACTGCCTTTTTCTATTTCATTTTGTTTGTATTCATAAAATTGGGAAATTTTCTAAAATTGATTCCATAGTTATAGCTTGTAAGATATGGAGGATAAGCATAAGCTCCATTATCATCCTGAGTGGTGAGATTTTATGGGAAAGTGCTCTACTCTATGTAAACAGAATTTTTAGCATTTAGGCCAAGTATTTAATAATATCCCATAACCCTTCCCGTAAAAAAAAAAAAAAACTTATATTTTCAAAATTAACACAAATGCTCAAAATATCCGGGAAACAATCATGGTAGAAAAATGGCACTCGGATAACTGGCAGGTTTCCTATAGCGTCTAAATTTACAACGTCTAAATCTCTCTCCCACAATGATTTCCCTAAATTCTTGGGAGCTTATGGCAACTCCCTTAGCCTCTCCACAACATTTCGTAGCTCCCCCTGAGGGCTTCATCAAGTTGAGTTTTAATGGAGCCTCAAAAGGAAACCCAGGCCCTGCGGGTTTTAGGGGGCTATTCTGAGATTCTCATGCAATAACTCGTCTAATTTATGTAGCAAAGTGTGGCTATGCCAGTAATAAACAAAGCAGAATATGCAACATTTAGACAAGGTCTCATTACGACTCTTAATCTAGGTTACAAGAAGCTCGTGGTTGAAGAGGACTTAAAATTAGTGATTGAAACTACTAAGAAGCTGATTCAAGGTGCCAAATGGGACAAGCTCAGCCACATTTGGAGAACAGTGAGATTATGTCATCACCTCGCATGTTCGAAGAGAAGGAAACAAAATCATAGAATTCCTAGCTAATTGGGGTTGCAATCACCAAAACAAGCCACTGGAGCTGGCTTAGCCTCCTCAACCCCAAAAAAGGTCATTTAAACCCCTTAACAGTGCTCCTGGATCAAGACATGAGAGATATAAATTAGAGGACTCAAGCTTTTGATCCTAGCCCTCAATCAGGGTGTACCACGTGAGCTGGATAGCACTATCATAATGGGTGATCAATGGGAGTATTTTTGAGGCACCTCCCTGCCACCCTCCACATGCTTGGGGAATATGGAGTTGTGGCTCCATGCATTCGAAGAGTAATTAATATTGTTGAAGGTGGCACAAGCAGTCGTGTTTGGAAGGTTTTTATAATTTTCAAGTGTGAGGTTGGTATTTTTTTGGTTAATAAAAGTTGCATATTGTGGTGTTTGGGTGCTCGGCTCCATGGGTTGGCGTAAGTGCAGCTTGCAAAAGGGATATGGGCGTGGCTCCAGTCTCGGCTTCTCCTTGCATTGGTAAACGGGTATGTGGTTTTCTCTTTTTAAAGTCCCCTCATGCATCGGTTGTATCATTTGTTGGCCTCTGGCATGTCTGGTTTTGAATTGTTGAGGTCTCAGAGGAGGATGGGTTCTATGCATTTGTATGTTTATGTATGAGATTCAAAGCATGTATCAATATTCTTCTGGTTTCTCCATGTCTGTAATATTTGGAATTTTTATTTCCCAAATGGGTTTATTCTATCAGGAGTATGTTACTGGGTTATGTCTCTATGTTTTTTGTCGTAGCCTTGGGGTCTATCATTGTTTCTTAAGGTTTGTGGGTTAATTTTCGCACCCTTGGGGCTTTACCAAGCGGTTTCACTAGTCGATAATAAAGTCTGTATAATCCTAGTGAGGATGGAGGGGACTGATGGTTTAATGGGGTTTATGTCTATGTTATGGTCTGTCTATAATGAAAGTAAAAAATGGATAAGGCATGGGACGATTCCTTGGGTTTCATTCCGGAAATATATGGCTCAATTATCTTCTCTGACAGGTGTGTGGCTTGTTAGTGATTCCTAGAATTAGAGTGCCTCTGGGCTCTAGATGCCACCTATGCTGATTATAAGTTTGGTTTCAGTTTATCTCAGAAATTGCAGGTACAGGAGGATGGCTCATTCAATTGTTGCGAAGGGGAAAATTTCCCCAAGCTCGAGGGACCGCGACAAAGGACTATGCAGTCTCCAGCACCCTATCAACCCAGCTCCTCTAGGGGCCGAGCTTGAGGATGCAAACCAGTATCAAGCATCATAAATCATGTGTCTGCGGCATATCATGAGCGAACTTTAGAAGAAATTAGACAGTTAATGGAAGAATGGGAAGAGGACCTAAATAAATAGGCATACGTGATGGACATAGACATGGAGGATTGGGGGGTTCTAGTGTCAGATCCAAGGCACACCCACAGCCAAACCACGTAGTTTAAGAAAACTTTGTTCTTGTATTGGTTAATGAAAAGTGTTATGGCAAAAGCCTTGGAGCAAATTTCTGTGGGTATAGTAGTGGCAGCACACAAATTTCTTGATTATAAAAAGGAGATTCAAAAACTCCAATTCCAACTGCAAAATCAAGATGGAAAATTGTGTCACATTGAAGAGAATATCCCTTGTATTCCATAGACAGAGTTTTTGCGTTCCACTGCTGAGGACCCGGCTTCAGTGGAGTCTGTTGATGATGATGACTAGTTCGATAGTTGTGTCCTTAGTTTTTCATTTTCTGTATGCAGGAAAACTTTAAATTTCAATATGTTGATAGTTATGTTTTCAGGTATCTAGAGTATAGGCAGTTTAAAGACAATCAAACATACCTGGCTTGGTTGGATAGACTCATTATTTTTTGTTACTGGATGGCTTATCACATTGTTAGGTGGCCAACATACTTGGTTTCTCTCTAGGCAAGTTGAGGCCACCCGACTACTTACATGTGGTTGTAACTTGCCTTTTTAAATTAATTGAAAAAAAGGACACGCCAAGCTTACAAAAAAAAAATCACACAAATGCATATGTGTGAGACTCTGGAGGAAGTCCATTGTGCAAAGAAATCTTTCAAGCTTTCATTGCGTGGACCTCCACACTCCGCACAATCTATTAATAATAAAATAGTCACTGGTCTTGTGCAACACTAAAGGAAGCTTTCAAGATTTCAATGTAGACGCATTACAATTAAAAGATCCAAAGAAAACATTACTTGAAAGCATTAAAATATAAATTAATGTATCATGATTTTCAAAGCATTAACATATTAATATTAACATATATTCTCAAAATTAACACAAATGCATATGTGCAGGGCTGTGGAGGAAGTCCATTGTGCAGAGGAAGCTTTCAAGTTTTTATTGTGCGAACCTCCGTACTTTGCACAATCTATTAATAATAAAAAATGAGGCGAACCTAATTACACAGAGATAACCATAATAATAAATTAGGCGGGTCAAATTGCAGGTGCACTAACTCCAAAAGAATTTAAATGCATTACACTTTAAAACATCCAAAGAAAAACAAATTATTACCAACTACCACATTCATTATTTGAAAGCATTAAAGTTTAAATTAATGCATCGAAATTAAATCTAATTATCTTATCTTATATATCAATTTTGATATATATTTAAATTTTAAAATATTACATATATAAACTAAAAATATGATTTTCAAAGTACTAAAATATTAATATTAACATATATTTTCAAAATTGACACAAATGCATATATTTAATCAAACATAACCTATATATTCAATCAAATCTAACTCATTACTTAATGTAATAAAATTAAAACAATAGTATTGCATCATTTGATGGACGCAAATGGACATAGGATGATTATGACACTGTGGAATTCAGCGATTCAAAATGTGATTCGTTTGCATTTTCATCAGCACCACTCTTTCGCACCACTATTTCGTTTCCTTAACAAAAATCATTAATGTGAATTATAAGAGTTGACAACCAGTCATTCACTTCCATAATCCAAACCAAGAAACACATCATCATGCACCTAAACAGTTGGCATCATATTGTTGTATGCAGAGTGTGGAGTGTTTTGATTGTGCAGATTTTTCTCCGCAATGTGTACAATGACAAAGCTTCCACATAATTCATACACACTTTGTTTGTTTGTGTTGCAAAATTGACTATCAGTTGCTATTATTTTTATTTGTAATTGGAATGTGAATATTTGAAGACTTTATAACTTTGAAACATTGAACTCACGTAATTGGAAACGAATTGTTGACTCAACAATAATTTTATAACCAATTAAAAAACGATTGACGCACTCCAAAAAGACTCCAAACAATCTTTTCATCAATCAAATTAGTCTTGATAACTACAAAATTTAGAAATTATTAGTACAGTCAGTCAATGTTGTAGAAATTTAAAAAAAAAAACGTGTATGAATTGTGCGGAAGCTGTATCATTTTGCGGAGTGCGAAGAAAACTTTGCACAATAAAATGTATTCACACTTTGCAATGCCATGGCGTGCCATTTGTGTTTGAGTAGTATGAAACAGAATTCTGTGGGTAATATTCTTATGTACATATTTCACATTGTATCGAGTTCTTGATCTCTCATTACACATAATTATCATTTTCATTTGCATTTTCGGTCATCATTGATGTGTGAAGGCGGGAATAGTGAAATTTGTGCAGAGGTGGTTTTCATTGTGCGGAGTGCGGATGTGTGAAGGAAGTATGTATGCAGGCGGGATTTGTGCAGAGGTGGATTTCATTGAAAAGAGAGTGGATATGTGGAGGAAGCATGTGCAGAAGTGGGAATAACAACAAATTGCAGAGATGATTGCAGAAACAGAGCACTCTTGAAAAACGACAAAACGCAGACTCTACATTGCCTTAATCAATTAATTAATAGTAGAGGAAAGGACTATGCTGTGTTGCATCTATTACCCTTATTATCTTATAATTTCAATTTGTAAAAAATATATGATTAGTAAATAAAAAAAAAAATATGTTTAAGTATGTTTCCTTTAATTTTATTTTTAAATGAAAGTTTTATTTATATTAAGAAACTAATTAATTCAATAATATAAAAAGTGATTTAAGGAATTATTATTTTGAATAAAAATAAAAATAAAATAAATATGAGAATAATAAAATTAAATAATACAAAGAGTGATCAAAACATTATTATTTTTGGATTTCATATTTTTAATTTGAATATTTTTAAAATGGTGAACAATTTATAATGACTATATTTTTTTATTTCATATAAAATGATTCTATGTTCATTTTTAAACTATCCCAAATGTCGTCCACGAGATCTTGGATAGATGGTGATTGGGTGCTCTGTTAAGGCACTCCTTGATGTGAAGTCACCAGTTCAATTCCCTACCCCGATCGAGGTGATATATTGAACATGATGAAGATGTAGGTCTACTAAGCTTACAAAAAAAAAAATCCCAAATGTCATTCTAATAAATTTTTGCGAAGTATGTACAAATTTTTTAATTAATCTATTTTGACTAGATTTAACACTAATCATAATGTAATTGATAGAATCTCTAATGACTAGATTTGGAGGCTTGTAAAAACATTTCATTTAGAAAAAATCATGTTTAGAGTGTAGAAAATGAGAACCAAAATGAAAATTGGAAAACATAAACTCCAAGATTCTATCTAATTCAATATATATGAGGGGACCCTTATTTTGGTATAGGCATTCCATTAGTGGTGTAAAAGAACATTGAATGAAATTTCATAAATATTTTTTATTCTTGTTTTTTTATTAACTTCATTATTCCTCTATTTTTGGAGGATTTGGAAATTCTTCATGGTGCCATGATTACTATAATTCACTTTGAGTTTGCATTTTATGTCAAATTAGACTTTATATTTTGTATTTTTCATTATCAATAATAAATAATCCAAATAGAATTGGTACAACAAAAACTAATGTTTTTTGAGCTTCACAAAAATGGTGGTGAAGATCAACACATAGGAATTTGTGGCAAAATATCATCAAAACTAACACGGGGATTTGCAAGAGTGTACAACAAGAAACTATGATAAACACAACCATGGATAGTTGTAATGCTCTTTCAAGGAGGGAAAAAGTATGTTTCTTTTTTTTCAAACATGTAAAACTAGTATATTCCAATTTAATAAATATATTTTCCTATAGTTATACGTGGTTATATATATTGTACATTTATAATGCTTTATAATTTAGTAAACATTCACCAAGACTTATAAGATTTTATAATTCAGAGAAAGATTCACCAAGAATTTATAATATTTTATAATTCGGTGAAATATTAGCCAAAAAATGATAAATAAGTGTCAATTGGGTTTATCTTGGATGGTTGGGAGAAATGATTGTGATCATCCCACCTAAGTTCAATTCTCACAAGTGAAATAATGAGCTTTGATGTAGTATCTTAAAGCCTTGTTGTTGAGAATGAATAGTCCCTTGAGGACCAGAACATGTATATTTCCCATATGTAATATAAATGTATTTTTCCACATGAAAAAAAAAATTTATATATGTTTTATATTATTGATAAAATAGCCTTAAAATTTCTTTCGTTATATATATATATAGAGAGAGAGAGATAGAGAGAGAGAGAGAGAGAGAGATTTATTTATTTATTTATTTGGGGGTTCTTAAAATTTTCCTTGCACATAGCCTTGTGTAAGAAAAGAGTTCCTTAACAAATCTGAATATGAAGAAGAGGGTTTTGTGGGAGGTTTAGGTGGTTCATTAACCCATTTAGAAACTTCAATAACTTCCCATATATGATGCAACTTAGGTAACAATAGACACTCTTGAGTAAAATATCCATAAACATCATAACTAGCCCAAGGTTTATTGGTGCAAATGTGAGCATTCTTTCCCTGTTTTGGTTGGGAATTATTACCTTGGTATGATTTGTGAAATTTGGTTACCCTTGGTATTGATATTGACCTAATAGGCATGTTTCCCCTTCTTTCCTTGGTTTTGGTAATTTTGATTACCCTTCCCCTTCTTCTTTTTAGGATTTTGATTGGAGGGTTTAGGAACATTCTATTGCACATACATCCTAGCCTCATAATCATTTAGTTAGATAGTTTTCCTAAATTAATAAAACAATTCTAAAATGTATTTTTTCTATAATAGTAAAGGTTAATTTTAGAGATGTTGTATTCCCTAGAAGACAGATAGGCCTTGTCACAATATTGTCATAACAATAATCCTTGAGTTGTTGATCAAGGGCACATGGCATGTTGAGATGAAGTTAGAGAGGTTATATATTTGTTATACCTCTCACCCCTAATGTAATGTTTTTCTTTGATTAATAAAATTACGTGTCTAAGGAACTTTACGATGAATTTATCATGGTATGAAATCCATGGTAAAGACAGTTAGATATGAGGAGAGTGTCATGGTGTGGTTATGAGAAGGCCATGATGGATCAATGAAGAAGAATACTCCAATTCCTCATCTTGATTTCTTCATCAACAAAGGATTTTACGTCATGGGTTTCTTTGTTGTTTAAAATTATCAATTAAGATTTGTGACAAAATAATTTAGATCTACAATTCTTCGAAAATATTCATTATTTTTCTTAAATATCTAAAAAATAATTTGTAAATCTCAGATCTATTTTCTTAAGAAAATAAAAATAATAAATAATAAATAAGGACTCTGTATTGTAAAAAATTCCCAGATCTTATAAATTTGGAAATTATCTTTAACCATAAACGTTTTGAATATTCATCCCAAGTGTCATTTTTTTAATAGCTCTAGTAAGAGAAAAGTCTACACATCCTTACCATCTGAAATTGGCGAGCACCCATACTGAAATTTCTTTGTTTTTTAATTGTGAAATCAACACCTTTAAGAAGTAATAATTGTAATCTAGGAGGCATATTGTCCCTGCCATCTTCAATCTTGCATACAAAATAGTGGAGGAGGGATAACAAATGCCTCCCTATCACATATCACAAGTATTCAATCTTGCATACAAAATAGTGGAGGAAGGATCACAAATGCCTCTCCTTGGCTTCTTTGGTTAATTTCACAGTGAAGGAAAGAAGATGGAGATTCTATGATCTTGGAATATTGTTGATACATTCATCTCCCTAACGAATAGGTGGATAGAAACCTCCAAGGTCTCCAAATTAAATAGTGGCCCATTCTATAATTGTTTCCTTGGTATCCAAAATTGATCAGTTGCTCTAGTCTTATCGAATCAACACGTCAATAAAGAATACAATGAATGATTGAATAAATCATATACCTATGAAACTTGGGGCTATAAAAGACAATAAATATCTCTTATGGAGCTAAGAATAAGGCGATAGATCCAATGAAATAACTGACTCAAATGCAAAACTACTAAAATGCAAACCTAATAAAAACATAGCATAGAAGAAGAAAGCACAAAGATTTGGATGTATGGTTATCCAACTAATTTGGTTGTCCCTAGATGTTTCCTCTATTTTCAAGAGTAAATAAAAATCGAATATCTTAAAAGGTGACAACTCCATACTTTCTTGAAATAGTACTATAAATGTGAAAAAAACATAAAACATAAAAGAGAATAAAATCAAGCATTTCAAGTCCTTTTATTCTACAAGAAGGACTAGGGAGTAGAAATCTACACAAAAATATGGTAGAAGGGTCAGTGGAAAAACCATTAGGAGATACAAATTTGTTCTTTGAAGATTGCATATAAGTAGATGGTATTGGGGAAGAAGCACCTAATAAAGCTAAATAATTAGCATTTCCATGAATACTACCAATTAATGAATTTGTTGTTCAAGATATAATAATGAGTATTTTTCTCTGATTAATAAAATTACATTTATGAGGACAATTCTATTAAATATATAAGCACATATGTCCTTGAGGAGGAGGTGCAAGTTATCCAAAATGTAATAACCCAAATGGGATATTTCGACAAATTTTGCATAAAATAATTTAACCCAGCATCATGTCGTAAAATCAACATTTATTTCCAGAAGATTGCCATGTAAAATAAGACATATAAAGTTTATACAATTCCATAACACAATGATGCAGTAAATAATCTCAGCTTTATTATAACATAAACTGGGGTTTACATGTGGGAAATATATATAGCTAACATAGATGAGATATAATCCAGCCTCAAGGATCTGCTACACTGCTGCACTTCACTGGCCTCCAAAACTGAATTGTTGCATTCTCACTCCGACAACAGTTGCTACTGAATCAATTGAAAATCAATGAAGTGCCTATTTAAGATCTGAATTATCATGACTCCAATATCCATGAAGCTCTGCAGAACTCTTGAATGAAGTCTCCTCAAAGAGAGCTGGGTTTTCATCCAACACTCGACAATACACCTGAGGGATTCCATCCTGGGGCTACTGATGGAGTAGAGAACTAGGTTCTCAACATCACATATAAGAAAAGATATAAAATCCAATATATTCCTCAATGGCCTCATCCTTTTCTTTTATAGATCTCATGGATCCTTCTAGAGCCTTATTTTATTATTATTTTAATCATGGAGCACTTTTCCCTCTTATTTTCCAATTAAAATACTCCTTTTAATGCCGGAAAGAGTAAATCGACTACTATGTCTCCTCAAGTCATTGAAACTCATGTCCAACCACCCCATCATGTAGGTATTCTCGTATCGATTCCAACAAGCTATTACATTAAATTGTTCTATCACGTATTCCTCCTGAAATTCCACCTTGAGCGTAATTAATTGAGTTAAGCCCAAAAATAACTTAGTTTTCCAAAATTTGTCGGAATGCACCAGAACAAAAGGCAAACGGTTCGGACGATGGAATATATCACGCAAATGCCACCGATCCTCATAGAAACTCCTCAAAACTCCTCTAAAATCCCCTAGGCCATTTGATGACACCAACATGTATCTGTGACATGTATGTTCCTAACTCTGGATGTCCATTCTAACCTTGTCATAGGTGACACAAAAAAAAAATATTACATACCTTTCGCCCCAATATTGTTTGCCCTCAAGCAATCCAAATATGTGAGCCACCCTGTTGGCCTGATGCAACTGAGACCTAATGCTCGGATCCCATACAAACCCCTAGGTGCTGCTATGTTCTTGTGTTGAGTCACTCGAAACAGGCCCCTCAATGCCGGGATCCCAAACTGATCTC
This sequence comes from Pinus albicaulis, assembly GCA_034641835.2. NCBI lineage: Eukaryota > Viridiplantae > Streptophyta > Pinopsida > Pinales > Pinaceae > Pinus > Pinus albicaulis. Next base: position 1,010,121,913 of record CM076578.1, on the reverse strand, counting down.
TCACTGCACCTATCATCAATCAATCCTCCAGGATCCCAATGCCACCATGACCAATCATTGCTCAAGTCCTCTAGCTCGGATTTCACACAACCTCTCACTATAGCTTCTGCCCCATGAAGCGAAGACCACCAACATGCATCAATGCTTCATGGCTCATGTTGTAGTGTAGCTCTGACCGTATAATTTTCCCCACCAACTGTGTACCAACTCATCACCTCTCTCCAATCCAACCCTTGACTCAATCCAATGCTAACTTTGCTTTCCCAAAGTCAGGATGGAATACTAAAGAACTGTCGAAATGTGTCCCACTACCAATTGGAAACTGTAGTTTCTGTCATGTCTACAGGTCCCTGCCCCACTATGCTCCTAACTAAGAAGACTGTACCATCAATAGGATACCAACTCATGATCTCCTACCAATATATCCTGAAAGAAGAATCAAATGTAGTGACACCTACATTCAGAACAAGTCTTGTGTGAGGTCGCCAGTCCATACTCAACTCGTGTTGCCTCGTCCCGTCTGTCGACAAGATCTGCCTACAGAAGAAATGTTGGGTGTGGAGACTGATTACCTTGTTTATTTTTATCACGACATTGGACCCCTGTACCTTAATGGGGTGGCAACGCCGCTCGTAATTAAACGTTGCCTGGGGGGTCCAGGTGGGGCCGTTGTGACTTTATGGAGCCCCCCCCCCCCTGGCGGGGGGTTTCGAGGGCAACGCCCCTGAAGCTAAAAACAGATTTATAATTGCCTTGTAAAAGTATAGTAATTTCTAGTCAATTTGGGCCATTCATTAGGCCAATGATCTGACGGTAGAAGTTATGTTTATTTTAGGGTTTTTTTCCCTGGAAGGTAACCCCTCACTTGTATGAGGGTATTGTATTGGGGCTATGCATTGTATGTGCATTCTCAGAGTGAGAAACAGATAGGGAGACTCTGAGAGAGAACAGAGGATATTACAGCGGATCTATTTTATGTTGTGTCTCTTCATTTTGCTGGATAATAGAAATAAGGACTGGTTGTTCAGGGTGGACGTAACCCAAACTGGGTGAACCACGTATATCTGTGTCTCTTTGGTTTTATGTGTTTTGTGTGCTTGTGTTTTCTGCATATTTAATGTGTTTCATTGCTCTGTAATATATAATTTTCTAACAACTGGTATCAGAGTTGAAGGTCTATTTGGTTGATAAACTCGAAGGAAAGAAGGGTTCCTGGTTCGAGTGGGAGCAATGGCGGAAGATGGTAAGTTTAGGGTCGATAAATTTAACGGCCAAAACTTCCTACTGTGGAAGATGTAGATGGAAGACTATCTATATCAGAAAGATCTGTACCTACCATTGAGTGGAAAAACAAAGAAGCTGACAGCTATGACAAATGCAGAATGGGAGATTCTCGATAGAAAGGCACTCGGAACAGTATGGTTGTGCCTCGCGGCGTCGGTAGCATTCAATATTTTGAAGGAAACAACAACAGAGGGTTTGATTAAGGCGTTAGTGAAGCTATATGAAAAACCATCGGCCTCAAACAAGGTATTTCTCTTGAAACGTTTATTTAATATGAAGATGTCGGAAGGTGGATCTGTTGCAGACCATTTAAATTATTTTAATACAGTTACCAATCAATTAAGTTCTATAGGGGTAAACTTTGATGATGAAGTTTGGGCTCTGTTATTTCTGTGCTCATTGCCAGAAATTTGGAATGGTTTAGTTATGGCCATTAGTAACTCTGTCTCCGGATCTAGTACTTTAAAGTTTGATGATGTTGTCGGTGCTATCCTTAGCGAGGAAATGCGACGGAAAAGCTCTGATGAGACATCTGGTAATGCTTTGAGTGCAGAGTCTAAGGGAAGAAGAATGGAAAGAGGAAAGAGCTCGGGATATCGTAGTAAATCAAGGAAAGGCAGATCCAAGTCCAGATTGGGGATAGTGTGCTGGAAATGCGGAAAGAAAGGACATTTGAAGAAAGACTGTAGATCTCGGAAGGGAAAAGATGGAGATGCACAGCAAGAAAACAATCATGAAGCAAATGTGACAGGTGATGTGCTACAATATGCTTTGATTCTTTCTTTTGAAAATGTTACTGATTCCTGGGTAGTAGATTCAATGGTCTCATTCCATGCCACACCTGATAAGAAATATTTTCATGACTATGTTCAAGGAGATTTTGGACAAGTCCGTTTGGGTGATGATAAACCCTGTAAAATTGTTGGAATGGGTAAGGTTCTTGTAAAACATCAAAATGGAAACCAATGGCCATTAAAGGAGGTAAGGCATGTTCTAGATATGAAGAAAAATCTGATTTCAACAGGGCAGTTAGGCAGTGAAGGTTGTGTGACAACTTTCACATATAAAACTTGGAAGGTCACAAAAGGAGCCCTGGTAATAGCAAAAGGCGAAAAGGTTGCTACATTGTATTTATGCAATGGTATTTCTAACTTTGTTAATGCTTTAACTTCCGAAGGAGCAGATGCAGCATTATGGGATCATAGGCTTAGACATATGAGTGAGAAGGGGATGAAGATTCTTCTCTCAAGAAATTTGTTGGCGGGTTTGAAGAATGTTGATTTGGATTTCTGTGAGAATTATATTTATGGAAAACATAAGAGAGTCAGATTTCTCAAAGTTGGGAAAGAAAAGAAGAGAGAAAAATTAGAGCTTGTGCATACAGATGTATGGGGACCTGCTCAGGTATCATCTCTCGGTGGCTTTCGTTATTATGTTACTTTTTTTTAATGATGCAACTAGAAAAACTTAGATTTATTGTATTCAGAATAAATCTGATGTATTTGATACTTTCAAGAAATGGAAAGCTTTGGTTGAGATTGAGACAGGAAAGAAGTTGAAGTGTCTCAGATCAGATAATGGAGGTCAATATTGCAGCAAAGAGTTTGATAGGTACTGTTCAGAGCATGGAATTCGCAGAGAGAAGACAATTCTAAGAACACCACAAGAAAATGGTGTGTCAGAAAGGATGAACAGAACAACCATGGAGTGTGCAAGGTGCATGAGATTGCATGCAGGATTCCTTTACAATTTTGGGCAAATGTTGTAGATATTGTTGTTTATCTAATAAATAGAGGGCCTTCAAGTTCCTTAGATGGTGGTATTCCAGAGGAAGCATGGACAGGTAAAAAGGTAAAATACTCTTTTTTAAATACTTTTGATTGTGAGGCCTTTTTTCATATTAATAAGGAAAACAGAACAAAGCTTGAGGCAAAATCAAGTAAATGTGCCTTTATTGGATATGGTGTTAATGATTTTTGTTATCGCTTATATGATTATGAAAATCACAAAATCATTAGGAGCAGAGATGTAATATTCAATGAAAAGGTCTTGTATAAGAATCAGTCGAAGGAAAAGAAATGGGAAAAAGAAAACAAATAATACATAGTTCTTGATGAGATCACAGAAAAGTAAAGGTGCCTAAAATCAATAATAATCAACAGCCACAACGACAGCAACCACCACAATATTGCACTAAAAATTGTCATCCTGACATTCTGCTATGTGTATGAGCTCATTATCACTCATACTTCCTCCTTTTCAAGTCTAACATATCAGTTCTTCATGTCAAGCCTTGAAAATAAGAGAAAAGCTCTTAAAAATCTCCTTAACTCTGGTATCGCACTTTTTCTTTATCTTGCATGCAGTCCCGCACCTAATGTTCATGACTCCTGCGTACCTAAACGCACTTTCTCTATGTTATGGGTGCGGACCCCTGTAAAGATTAAAAAGGCGCAAGTAAACTCAAAAAATCTCACTTTCAGTAAATTCTAGAAGCCTCTAGAAATAATCTTGCGGTGGCAGAACCGCTCTTTTGAGGTTCATGTATCCCTTACCTTATGGAGCTAACCCCTTGACGTGAGGAGCTTATCCCTTTGAAGGACGATTCTATCCCTTCATAGTTGGAACTAAAACCTCCTCTTTTCCACTATAAAAAGAGGCATTGGGTAGCCTCAAGGGGAGTGGAAGCTTTAGAATTATTTGAGGTTAAGTGTTGTTGGGATTCAGACTCATTTAGATGAGATTTTTGTGAGGAGAGATCACATACCTCTATCTGTCTCGGTTGGAAGAGTGCAAGGCTTGTCAGAGTAGAGGAGATTCCTACTTCGGACCCCTGGAAGGCCTGTTCAACATCAAGGCTAAGGTTGTAAGGTTTTCCTTCTTTCAAAGTTAATACAAATGAATTCATTTTTCTCAATAAGTTGTTAATTAACTGTTTATTTCATGGATTCCTTGATCACCATGATAAGCATGATTTATGATGTTTACTATACAGGTGCTATTTAATGTTTGTTTGTTTGTGACTACAGGTTTATGAAGATAACTCTTTCAAGTGCACGAGGGACAACTACTTCGAACAAGCATTGGATCTACGGTAAGTCCTTAACACCGTTATAGTATTCTTTTGTAAATCGCATATGTTTAGAGAAAGATAGGTTTATTTGGCTGTTTGTTTCTAGATTACCTTTTGGTACTAGGGATATCGATATTGTCTGCAAGATTGATTAATCCGCCCAACAAATTGGCGACTCCACTGGGGAAGGATTCTGGTTGTTTTTGGTTCTCCTTTATTTTGATTTGAGGAAAAAGTTTTTCCTTGTTTTTGATTGACGGATATCTGCCTGGGTAGCTTAGGTTTTCTCTGTTTTTGAAAATTTTGAAATCTTTTATGTTTTTCTTGAACTTTTCTGGGGACCGCACTTTGTTCTTTTGCACAGTGCGGGCAGTTTCGCACTTTCATTAAGTAACCAATGCGGGACCGCAGCTGTTACTTCTGGGAGCCTGCGGACCTTGTTAAAATTTTGGAAAAAATACAGATTTCTTTTTTCAATTTATCTTTAATTTGATTTAGAATTTTTAGTATCTGCCCAGATTGGCGTTGTTTCTGTCAAAAGCCTTTTGTGAATGAGTTCCAGCAATATTTATGTTTTTGATGATTTTCTAGAAGTTTTGCAAGTTGGATTGCTTTTCGCTTGGTCTATGTAGTGACTCAAAGCATTGGAATTTTGAAATACCTCAGATTACATTGGTCTTTTTTCCTTCTTGCTGAGTCTGACCTGATCGTGAAATCCATCCTTTATTGAGAAATAGATATAGTTGTTTCTTAGCAAATATTCGAAAAAAACTTTGTTATAGGTTTTGAATTTCATTTTTATAAAAGGAAACATATCTGGATGTTTTTTGATTTGTTTGTTATTCTGGACAAATAGATCCTTAGTTTACTAAAAAACTAAGTAAAACATTCTTCAAAAAATATTAAATCTTTTATTCAAATAGATTTTCAAAGTTTGTAGATCTCAAGATTAGTTTTTGTAGTTTTGAGTGCTTTTAAAATTTATAGATCTCTTTTGAAGGAAAGTTGTTTTTGTAGTTTCAAGTTTTGAAAGTGAAAGGATTTTAGTGTGAGCATTGATAATTTGTCTCGTTTTGTGTTCTTGTTGAAAAGACAAAACTATTTTCTTTCAGTTATTCTTTATGTTCAAAGAAAGAATTGTCTCTTAAAAAGAATTTCATTTTCGAACTCTTTCTTTAGCTAGAATTTCATTGAAAGAAAACGAATTGATTATCATTTTTAGGTGCATTTTTAGTGTTTTTGGAAGTTGAGTCTTCACACCATCAAAGTTTCATTTCTATACCTATTGACTTAAAGAACAGCCCATAAAAATAATGCTTAATTAAAATTCATCTAGTAATCTTTTTATTTCTAGGGCTCTTACCACCAATATAGCTTAGGCTAGTATCTTGGAGTAGGGAGTAATTAACTCTCCAAGATAGTAAAAACAAACAAGTAGATAAATCTTGCGGAAGGAAATAAATCTAATTGTAATTGGTACAAGGTGGGAAGCTTCTCTTAAAGGAGTTAATCACGAGATCATATCCGAACCTTTGAGACAATCAATTATGTTTCATTGGGAAAGATAGAAGATCTGTGTGCATTACAAACGGTAAACCTCGGATTAACCATTGTTGAGGAGCCTGGGGTCACTTGTCGGTAAACCTCAGATTAACCATGTCAAGGAGCCTTCAAGGGGATTGAGCTTTGTTACTCTGCCCTTTCGTGTGGAATCGGATCGTAGACTGTTCCCCCAGTTGTATTTGTTATTGTTGGTAACCTTAGTGTCCATAAGCTTAAGATTATTTCCTAAGGTGACGGTGAAGGAAAGATCTCACTATACCTGGAGCAGACATCGAGACTCACTTGGAACCTCTAGGGGGTTCTCTTCACACGAGATGGTTTTGTGAAGAAACTCGTGCTAGTCTGTTTCATTAAGCAGGTTGTTAGGGTAACTTTTCCAACCGCCCTTTCTGTATTAAATTTCTACTAAGTTGGATTTCATCACCAACTATTGTTTTTAGTACGAGAAGTTACTGTTTGTGTGTGGCTTGAACTCATAGATTTTTAGGCGTATGATTCATTTGTTTGTTTCTTTAGAGACTTTAGGTGTTTTTCTTGAGATATTCTTTGTTTGCGTGTGATTGGTTAATACTTAATCGTGGCAGAATTACCGAGACAATCCCGGAGACTTCAAGGGAAGCCCCCTGAATATACACCAAGTCAACTTCAAGGGTTGTGTGCTCTAGTATCATCTAGTAGTGGTAGAATTAGATCAACAGAAATTGGAAGTTCATCTATATTTGTTCATCCTGATCATCAAATACCCACGACAGAACACATTCAAGAACCAATTTCAGTTTCAGAAGTTACTGGTAGTATTTCTCCTTCCAGTGAACTAGCTGAAGAACCTGAAACTGAACCTTCTATTTTGGAAACATCCTCAGGATTTATTACACCAACTTTTAGTGATCCTATTTCACCTAGGGTAAGAAATATTGTTACTAAAGATCTTCCATCTGGCCTCATTTCTATTGAAGAGCTTGCTATTCCAGACGAAGAGTTATCTCTTCCCAAATCCCCTCAGTCTTTAAATCTTAGGGAGCGTGAATCTATTTTATACAACCCTATTTGAACTGTCGCTTGGTATCTATCTTTGACAAAAAATTTAGAAAACCCGGGTCTTTCTTTTTCTCCACCTCGAATTCCATTTCATCCTACGCCCAGAGGTTACTATCCTTCATCCATTATGGCAGGAGAGTCATCTATGTTTTACCAGTCACCGAAAGCATTCTTACACGGTGGTCCTTCTGTTCCTTCAGGATATCAGGATATTTCTGGTACTCTCTAGAGCAGCTCCTTGACCAATTGAACAAGTATTATCATCTAGTCTTAATGGAATTAAAACTGAAACGTCGAACACAGAGAAAATCTTTATGATGTCTGGTAATATTCTGAATCCTCAACCTCAAGGCAGTCAGTTACCTCCTGGAGGAAAATTTCAGGGAAGTGAGTTACTGCCTGGGGGGAAACCTCAAGGTAGTCAATTACCGCCTGGGGGGCAACCTTCAAGCAATCAGTTACCACCTGGGGAGCAACCTTAAGGTAAATTTTTCCCAGGAAAAACTGTGGGACAATATTATTTTGGAGAACAACCTCAAGGACTATACATACCTCAAGGTTATCAACCTTCAGGATAGTACATACCCCAAGGTCAACCCCAAACTCAATATGTTCCTCAAGGTCCTTATCAACCCCAGTTTCAGTACGCGCCTCAGGGTTATCAACCCCAAGGTTAGTACACAATTCAAGGTTTCCAACCGCCTTCTAGTCAATCATCTATACAAGGAGCCGGAAATTTACAACTTACTTGTCAACCCTATGTTCAACCAGGCTATGGTCCTTACGTTCAACCTTCTACGAGACAATACCCCGGAATAAACATGGTGTGGGATCCGTCCTAATTTCAACATCCTATGCAACCTAATGTGCAGTTGTCTTCTCAACCTGGACATCCTTTGGCTTCTGGTCCAACCCAGCAACCTATTCAGTCTACTATTCAAACCCCTGCTTCTGGTTATGTTCAGCAGTCTGGGCCTAGTACACCTCAGACTCCGCCTCAAACTGTTGCAACATCTGTTCAACCTATAACACCTGTCTCTGAAGTATTTGTAACTCTGGTTTCTACTATCCTTTCATCCATGCAAATCCCTCAAGTATCTGTACCCCAGTCAGGACCTACAGTTCAGACTTTGGTCCAGATACCTGCGAGACAAGCTGGTACAAGTACGGTTGTCACAATTCAACCACAATTCACGTATCAACCATACCAGGGACAGTCTCAATTCAGTCCTGTTTCACAAAACCCAACTTATCAGTATCAACCGTACCCCAGCTATACTTATCAACAGCCTCAACAACCCTAGTTTGGTCCGGTTAATCCTGGTTACCCAGGAGGTTATACCATTCCTAATGAAAAGACAATTCCCAGTTATCCTAGGTATCCTCCTCCCGGAACTGCTTTGGCTATTCAAGGTTTTCGCGACCCTAACCGTCAGTTACCATTTATTGCAACTTTGGATTTACCTGATTTGACACGCCTTACGAATGATCCAATTTTCTATTATCCGTATTGGCCGCCAATACCGCATAAGTTGCCCAGTGATATACCGAAATTCGAGGGTAAGTCAGGAGAGGATCCATAAAATCATGTTATGAATTATCACCTCTAGTGTGCATCTAATTCAATAATTGATGATTCAATTCGCTTACGTCTTTTCCAAAGAACTCTTATTGGTCTTGCCGCCAAATGGTACATTGAGTTACCACGAGGCTCTTTTAATAATTTTAGTCAATTAGAAACTGCCTTCTTGACTCATTTTCAGTTGCCTGTCAGATACGACAATGGCACGGAACTATTAACTTCACTAAAGCAATCCACGTCCACATATATTTCTGATCATATTCATGAATGGCGACGTAGAAGGCGTTTGGTGAAAGTTTACATTCCAGATCAAATTTTGGCGGAATGGTTTGTTAAATAATTGTTACCAAAAATCACTGAAGATGTAGCTAAGGCTGGAGTTGTTAATGAGGAGCAATTCATTTCTCAAGCTCAGTACCTCGACCTCGTCTATACAAAGTCAGGTATTTTACATGAAAAAATCCCTGATCTTCCAAAACAAGGTCAAATAATTGCAACCCCTTCAGGGTCTCATGCCGCTGATGGTATGATTGGTACAGTTAATACTAAAAGCAAGAAGAAATATTCAAATAATTCTTCTCCTATTATAACTTTACCTGATTCCCCGAAAGGAGAGTCTTCCCTCGAAATTTCTACCAACATTGATGTCGTAGAGACATCTACATCCAAATCTAAATATGGCGGTAAAAAGAGAGGGAAGAATAAAAACAAAAAGAATTCAAAAGAGAAAACTGATAAAAATGAATCCAATGACGAAAAACACAAGCCTCGCTATCCGTGTTACATTTGTGACGAGGATCATTTTACTAAAGAATTCCCACATCGGGCAGAGGTTTCAAAATTCGTTAAAGGTTCACAACAACCTGATGTCTTGAAGGATCCTTTTCCCACTCAAGATAGTAAGATGATTGGTTCTACCTCTAATGCCTCAGAAGAACCTATTCTGATGATGTCTCATGTCAGGATTTTGACGCAATCGCAAGATTATGGTAGTAAGAATCCTGTTGATGGTAAAGAAGTAGAATCTTCTAGTGCAAAAACATCAACTACACCTCCTCCTGTTTCAGGTCCGCTACAGATCGAGAAACCCAATCCAGACTTAGTAATCAAACCGCCTACTAAAGTTGTTCTTTGAAAATCATCTTTCAATCCACATGTGAGAGCTGCTCAGAATTACAACATTGTTGAGGACTTAGTTATTTCCCCTTCAGCAATGTCAGCTTTGGAAGTGCTTCAATCATGCCCAGCACAGCATAAATTACTTTTGTATGCCATAGGAGCTGTCGATATTCAGGACTCGAACCTAATAATCTTCGATTTAGAGAATAGTACACCTCGCCTACCTCACCAAATGGCTTTCCAAATTCCAGTATTAGTCAAAAAAAGACCGATATTTCATACTGTTATTGATGAGGGAGCTTCAACGTGTATTATGTCGATCCAGTGTTGGAAATCGCTTGGTTCTCCTACACTCAATCAATCTCCAACAATTCTAAAGGCTTTTTATGGCCGAGGTTTCCATACTTTTGGTATTTTGCAGGATTTACCCATAGGGGTCGAAGGTAAAACAATAAATCTAGATGTGGAAGTGGTTGATGCCCCTCTAGATTACAACCTTCTCCTGGGTCATAGTTGGTCTTATTCTATGACTGTTGTTGTTTCTTCGGTCTTTCGGCTTATAAAATTTCCACATCAAGGAAAGATCGTTACAATAGATCAGTTAACTTATTTTTCTTCCGATCCAGCCTCTACAGAAACAATCCAGCACGTTGATAAAACGGCTATCCCTTACAAGGATGTTGTAGTAGATTTGATTAAAGATTCTGGTTTACTAGGAACTTTTTCCTTTCCTCCTCCTAACGTATCGCCTTCTATCACAACTATTCATATGATTTCATCAAATACTATTATGTTGGATGATCCTTGGATCGTACCTTTCGACTCCGAGTTAGATTCATTTGATCGCATGATGCCTTTGAGTCCATTTGAAATTGCATATCAGGCTGTACAGTCACTTTCCGACCCTTCTTCAACCGAAACTGATCCAATGAATGGGATCCATGAGGAATCACTTTCTATATCTAGTTCAGCCACAACGAAATTTCCTGATCTTGTTCATACTAATGAGCAAATTTGTGAACTTTTGTCTGTTGACGATTTACCATGGGAAGATCTTCATCACCGATCTTCGTTTTTACCTGAGCTGGATCATTTTGAAGATGATTTCGCTTCTATTTTTACTGCTGAATATGTCAAAGAACCGCAGAATCCATTGAAAAATCCTGATTCTAAGTTAAATTTGGAAAATATCTATCGAACGATTCCAATTGACATTTCAGTGAAGCCAGGAATAATTGAAAACATTCATATAGGTGCTTGTTGTACGGAAGATGAAATTCAAACTTATAAAGCCCTATTTCAAGAATTATGTGACGTGTTTGCCTAGTCATATGAAGAAATGCCAGGGATCGATCCCTCAATTGTCGTACATGAAATCAAGACTTACCCAGACGCCAAACCTATCCGTCAACGTTTACGTCAAATACATCCAAGAAAAGCTGCTGCTATCAAAGCCATAGTTGAGAAATTACTTCGTGCAGGTTTCATTTATCCAATTCCTTTAACCGATTGGGTATCGAATATTGGTCCTGTTAACAAAAAACAAGGAACGATAAGAGTATGTATCGACTATAGGGATATTAATCGAGCTTGTCCTAAACACAATTATCCAACCCCCTATATCGATCAAATAATTGATGATTGTGCCGGCAGTGAAATGTTCTCCTTTATGGATGGTTTTTCTGGTTACAATCAAATAAACATACTCTCTGTTAATCAGCCAAAAATAGCTTTAATTTGTCCATGGGGGACATTTTCTTATTGAAAACTAACCATTGGATTGAATAATGTTGGGGCAACTTTTCAAAGGGCTATGTCTTACGCATTTCATGACATTAAGCACACTGTGCAGCCTTATCTCGATGATTTACCTGCTCATTCATCACGTAGGGCCGACCATCTCACTCATTTACGAGCTATCTTTATGAGATGTAGGCATTATCGAATTAGGTTGAATCCACACAAATGTGTCTTCTGTGTAGAATCGGGTCCCTTATTGGGATTTATTGTTTCAAAAAAAGGCATTCGCATTGATCCGTTGAAGGTCGAAGCTATTGTTATCTGCCTCCTCCTTCGACTTTGCGCCAACTCCAAAGTTTGCAGGGGAAAGCAAACTTTTTACGTTGGTTCATTCCTAACTACGCTGAGTTAACAAAAGGTTTTACCAGGTTGTTAAAACAGAACGTTCCATTCCTTTGGGATGAGATCGCTAATTGATCTTTTGATGCACTCAAACACGCGTTGACCCATGCACCGTTATTGCATCCTCCCAATTGCAACCGGGACTATTTTTTGTACCTCGCCGCCTCTCATTCCACCATTGGGATGGTTTTAGTTCAGGAAGACGAATTCAACAATGAACATGTTATTTACTATCTTAGTCAAAATCTGCATCTGACTGAGATCAAATACACACATGTGGAGAAATTGGCCTTGGCAGCTGTACAAGTTGTCCAAAGATTTCGACACTACATCTTATTACGCAAAACCACAGTAATTTCTAACTGTAACCCTATGATGTACATCTTGACCAAACAATTGCTAGGGGGCAAGTATTCCAAAAGGATAGTTATCCTACAGGAATTTAACTTGGAATTTGAAAAATCCAAGGCAAAGAAATATTTGGTTTTTGCCGAACTGATGTGTGATTTCCCCTCTACTGATACTGAAATTGTGGCGGAGCAGCCCATTGTGGACGAATCCTTGTTTCTTATCAGTACACTTGATCCTTGGTATGGGGATATTATATTTTATCTCCAAACCCAATATTTTTGGCCTGAAATCTCACGATTTCAGCGTCGGAAAATATGTTTCCAATCCTAACAATACAATATTATTGGTGATACACTCTATCGTCGTGGAGCGGATTATTTTTTCCGACACTGTCTTATTCACAAAGAAGCTGAGAAGCTTTTAAATTACTGCCATTCTGGAGCATGTGGCGGTCATATGTCTGGGTATGCCACAGCCCAAAAGATATTGCGCGCTGTTTATTTATGGCCGTCGTTATTTAAAGATTGTATCTATGCAGTCCGGAAATGCCACAATTGTCAAGTTTTTAATCGTAAAATTCGTGCACCACCCACTCCTCTTCACCCTATAATTTTTGTCGGTCCTTTCGCAAAGTGGGGTATTGACTTTATTACATGTAACCCTCATTCGGCCGGGGGGCATGCGTATATTATCTTAGCGGTAGATTATTTTACTAAATGGGCTGAGGCGATGCCTACATTTTCGGCAGACGGAAAGACTGCTGCAACTTTCGTATTCAATCATATAATTGCTAGATTCGGTGTTCCTCAAGACATTATTACTGATCATGGAAGTCATTTTCGAAATATCATGATGACTGAACTAAAAAATCAACTTGGCCTGCGCCACGATAGTTCCACTCCATATTATCCGCAGGCTAATGGTCTGGTTGAAGCTATCAATAAAGTTTTAGTCACTATGATTAAACGAATTATTGGTATTCATAAGTCGAATTAGCATTCCATGTTATTTTCAGCACTTTGGGCATATCGGACCTCAGTAAAAACATCAACTGGTTTCACTCCCTTTCAACTGGTTTACAGTTTGGAAGTTGTGTTGTCGATTGAATGCGAAATTTCGTCATTGAAATTAGCCACAGAATTACTCCCAGCTACGTCTGAAGAGGAGAAACGTTTTTTGTACTTGGCTCAGCTAGATGAGAATCGACGAGACGCTGCAATAGCAAACGAGGCTCATGTCAAACAAATAAAAGCTTAGTACGATAGAAGTGTTACCCCTCGTAATTTTTCAGAAGGAGACCTAGTCTTAGTGTACAATCAAGCCAACGATAAGCTAGGAGCTGGAAAATTTGTGCCCATGTGGCATGGTCCTTTCATTGTTAAGCGAAAGCTAGCAAAAGGGGCCTATGAGCTGATAGATTTTGACGGTGTCTCTTTAGATAAACCCAGAAATGGACTTTATCTGAAGAGATATTATGCTTAAAATTTGTGTGGATATTTTTTATTAGATTAGATTTCTTTACTGCTGGTGTGTCTTAGATTAGAAAAGCATGCCTAGTTTTTGTCACTATTCCTGCTTATCTGAGTTTTACTCTTGATATTGCAGATGTTGACGTCTCTTCAAACCTACATTGGTTTTGCTGATGGTGCTTTTCATAGTACACAGAACATTTCTTTCGCAGCTTGGGTTATCTATTCACCCTCTAACGAGTTAGTATCCATGCATGGGGTAATACTTGGTCAAACAATGAATAACATTGTAGAGTATAGTGCAGTGATTGAGTTATTATGTGAATCCATATCGTTTGGAATTCAGAGTTTGATTGTTAGGTTGGATTCTAAACTTGTTGTATTACAGCTTAATAGGGTTTATTCCATTAGAAATCCAGTGTTATTACGGTTATTTTTAAGAGTTCGTCTCTTGGAAAGTGAATTTGATTACATTGAATATCAGCATATTCCAAGACATTTAAATACATTAGCAGATGCAGTTGCTTCTAGTATGATAAATTGACATTTGCAATAATCAAAACAGTAAATTAAACAACATTCAATAACATGTACACAGATAGCTGGTAATAGTGATATATCATAGCATAGAAGTGTTTCAAAAAATATACATCGTCTTCGATCATAGGTTGGAAACACCTTATGATCGGCAAAAATGATATACAAAAGATCAAAAATATGAGTCTACGACACGATCATCCTATCATTGATGATGATCACGATAAGAGAACACTGCCCGGGCCACCCTACATAGGAACTTCCTAAAAGGTCCTAGGACACCAATCACATATCTCTATAATCTGAGCGGGATATCATCTATGTCGGTCTCTGGAATGTCTAGAGTCAGGCGCTCTAGGTGATGCTCTAAATCAGACAGAATATCTGCTGATTGGCCCTCTGGGGTTGGTGCTGCGGCAGCTGGATGCCTCCTCTCATAAGACTGGAGATGGGTTGGTCATCGTGGGCCCACATCTGCATTTAAAACTTTTTATTATTAGTTTTGAGACGATTAAAATACAAAAAAAATAGAACTTAGAAATTGTTGAAAATGATTTTTACTTGATTCATCCCACTGTTCCCCTGCTGGGAGAGCCATCTCTCAGTCACCGTGGAAATCTATCCCGGCATATGGAAAGTCCTCTATAACAAAAAGTTGGCATTCTAGCCAACGAAAATATGAAGGAGGAAATCGAACAATCTCGACGCCCTCAGCAGCGTGACGGGCCATAAAGCAACCCAACGAACCATCCTAGGTTCTCGAGGTCGACCAGCATCAACAGGAATGTTCTACAGAGCTAACATGGGGATCCTCTCTAGAGAAAACGTGACTACAATGGATCCATATCCAAAGTTGTTTAGCTTTCAGTTCTTTGCTCTAGTTAGTTGGCCTTTTACATTGGCCAACACAGCTTCGCACCAGTTGAAAATGGTGCCTCGAAAATAGTCTATAGCAATGCGCATCTGGGAACCGGTAGCCACGTGCAACATTGCGCTCCCACACAGTCTGGTGACAATAAATGCAATAACTTTAAGCTCGGGACGGATGATAGTTTTAATGTCAATCCGTTTGTCCCGGGGGTCTGCCTGATCATCACAGAACTCTAGTCGAAGACTAGCGACAGACTGGCCACCTGGCCTAGTCCCAAATAGAGAAATTTGTTCGCCCCTCTTGGACAAACCAGTCAAAATGTAGATATCCTCCAGCTCAATTTTGAGCCGGTGGCCGCCAATAATGAAACATTGGTCGTGTACATTCCATCTGTTCACCAGCCACGTTAGGAGGTCTACCTGTGCCCTCATGCCCTGAATGGCCCAGAATTTATACAAATCGCGTGCTCTTAATACCTGCATTGTAGGAAAATGATTCATTGCGGCATCATCTATGTCTTCATGCTCGCTTTCTCTCCAAATAAGCGTCTTGTATGTCCTACAATGCATAAAAAGACATATTAGCACAACATTTTTTGAAAAAATTTAGGCGGGAATTGAGAAAATTTAGTTTGAAATTTCATTGCGCGAGGTTTGCACCTGAATTTCATACACAGTGCGTAGATACGCACGGGCATTGTGGAACAGGTGCGGACCCAGGACTTTTTCCCATGTAGAAAAAATTCAAGGTCCGCAGGGCCCGCGTGTTGAACCTGCGGACCCTCGCGGGCGATTTTTTCAACATATTTTTGCTTAAAAAATGAAATCTAAAGCATAAAAACGAAATATAAACAAATGAAATACAAGATAAGGAGGTGGTGGATTACCTAGAGCTGACGGTTCTCGATTTTGCCGGACGGATTTTCCAGAATCTTTGCAGGAACGTTTTTACCCAAAGCTCTTACTTTTCACTCTGAAGACCAATGCTAAAAATGAAGTTAGAAAAGTCCTTTTTATAATTTTTTTCGAATAAATGAATTTTTAATTTGTTTATTTTTCACTTTGAAAAGGTTATTTTTGAAGGCATTTTTATTTATCTTAAACAGGTATGTGTAATGTTTTGAGTTTTTGTGCAGAAATTGGATTTTTCAGGAAAATTGATCATTTTCAACAAAGAGCATACTTTTATCACTTTTTCGGACTCTTTCAAAAATTTACAAAAAAGAAAAAACTTGGAGTCCTCTTTTAAGTTCTTTTCAAACTCTCGAAAATTGAAAAGATTGTCGAGCACTTGATTATTCGAACTCGTTAAAATAAATGAATGATTGTCCCTTCAGTATAAGTTTACCCCTTTTATGGACTGAAATGGACTATTTACGAAAAAGGTATACGTTGACTAATTACGGTCAATATAGTTCTCTCTCGCATTATTTTATCCTTTTTCGGGCCCGAGAGACTAAATTTACGAAAAAGTACCCCCATGGAGTCTTCTTAAGTTTTTTTTCTTCTGACTCCCTAAAATTGAAAAAACACCGAGTTTCTCCTATACTGGACTCGTTAAAATTTAACAGTAAAGGACCTGTTCAATTTTAAACAGGAACGAACCACTCCTTCTTAGGGTTCGAATCTTAAACTAAGTTCGACTCATCCGAAAGATGAGCTCATAAACAAGCAAATGTTATCCTCCTCAAGCTTGTCAAAAATAAAGAGGTACTTGCCAGAAATGGTGGGGGAAAAGAGAAAAAATGAACTTGTTTGTTATATTTTGATTATTCAAAAAACTGTTAACCACTCTTGAACACGACACTTTCGTTCACCTGGGTTGGGAAAATCCTTTGCCTAACAGTTAATCAAACCATATTGAAAGTCTTCAGCCAATTTCTGGGTATTAGCTTTGGGTCAATTGTCACCAAGCCATCTGCAGTGTCGTTATGTGTTCAAGAGGAAAGTTCAAATAAACCATTCATCTGAAAAATATCTGTCATCCATTTTGACCATCCCTGAGTCAGTCCTTGCCAATATATTTCTTCAAAACTTGATCTATGATTTCGTGTTGTGGGCTTGCCTACGACGAATCACTTTCTATCGACGACAACTCATTATCTAGGACGTTGATCTAAAAATCGTCAGTAACTTGAAATCTGCATGCCTCAATGGCAGGTTTCTCGCCTTCGACAACAGGTTGCATCAATGACCTTCGATCGAAAGATTCCGTGACATGTTCGACTTCAACTTATTCATTCACATTTCATGGATTGTACTGAGTACTTTGAGAGCCATTGACATTACTGGTGGTTACTCTCACACTTGTTAACAGTTTACATTATTGACTGGTAATCAAGTGGTTTCTACCATGTTCGACTTCGAGACATTCATTCACATGGATAGAATTGTACTGGTTCGAGAAGCGAAAATCAAGACCCTGGATCTAGTTTCTACCATCCAGGCTACGAGGAATTTTTCTATTCATCTATACAGTGGACCATTCATAAACATATGGCTGCATCCATACTGTGTCTATATATGTTTATACTGTTGATGTATTGAAAATCATTCTTGTATCATAACAGTTTAAATCAGTTTTCTAGTTAGTTTTGATCTGAGTATGGGAATGCCTACCTCAGCAATGATATGATTACATATATATATTTTGCATTGAATGTTTTTACAGGTTCTGACTGGGGTTTCCACAGGATGATCCTTGAAATGATAAAGTACTACACTCTTCATATATGACAGACTTCAGCTTCATCTATTCCAGACTTTGCACTTTAGGGGGAAATCTGTTGCACTGAAAATTGTCATCCTGACATTCTGCTATATGTATGAGCTCATTATCACTCATACTTCCTCCTTTGCAAGTCTAACATATCATTTCTTCATGTCAAGCCTTGAAAATAAGAGAAAAGTTCTTAAAAATCTCCTTAACTCTGGTATCGCACTTTCTCTTTATCTTGCCTACGGTCCCGCACCTAATGTTCATGACTCCTGCGTACCTGAACGCACTTTCTTTGTGTTATGGGTGCGGACCCCTATAAAGATTAAAAAGGCACAAGTAAACTCAAAAAAGCTCACTTTCAGTAAATTCTAGAAGCCTCTAGAAAGAATCTTGTGGTGGCAGAACTGCTCTTTTGAGGTTCATGCATCCCTTACCTTATGAAGCTAACCCCTTGATGTGAGGAGCTTATCCCTTTGAAGGAGGATTCTATCCCTTCATAGTTGGAACTGAAACCTCCTCTTTTCCACTATAAAAGGAGGCATTGGGTAGTCTCAAGGGGAGTGGAAGCTTTAGAATTATTTGAGGTTAAGTGTTGTTGGGATTCAGACTCATTTAGCTGAGATTTTTGTGAGGAGAGATCACATACCTCTATCTGTCTTGGTTGGAGGAGTGCAAGGCTTGTCAGAGTAGAGGAGATTCCTGCTTCGGACCCCGGGAAGGCCTGTTCAACATCAAGGCTAAGGTTGTAAGGTTTTCCTTCTTTCAAAGTTAATACAAATGAATTCATTTTTCTCAATAAGCTGTTAATTAACTGTTTATTTCATGGATTCCTTGATCACCATGATAAGCATGATTTATGATGTTTACTATATAGGTGCTATTTAATGTTTGCTTGTTTGTGACTGCAGGTTTACGAATATAACTCTTTCAAGTGCACGAGGGACAACTACTTCGAACAAGCATTGGATCTACGGTAAGTCCTTAACACCTTTATAGTATTATTTTGTAAATTGCATATGTTTAGAGAAAGATAGGTTTATTTGGTTGTTTTTTGCTAGATTACCTTTTGGTACTAGGGAGATCGATCTTGTCCGCAAGATTGATTAATCCGCCCAACACCTCAAACACCTGAAAGTGGTGTCAGAAGATCTACCAGGATAAGTAGACCCCCTGAACGATACTCTCCTTCATTATATTATTTATTGTTGACTGATTCTGGTGAACTCGAATGTTATGAAGAATCAATGCAGGTTGAAAGTAGGAAGACGTAGGAGCTAGCCATGGAAGAAGAGATGGACTCTTTAATGCATAACCATACTTGGGACTTAGTCGGGTTTCCTGTAGGTAAAACAACATTGCATAATAAATGGGTTTACAGGCTGAAGGAAGAATATGGAGGAAAACAGAGGTAAAAATCTAGACTTGTGGTGAAGGGGTTTGTACAAAACAAAGGTATTGATTTTGATGAAATATTATCTCCTGTTGTTAAGATGACTTCAATCATAACTATTTTAAGTCTTGTAGCAGTGGAAGATTTACAACTTGAACAGTTAAATGTAAAGACAACATTTCTCCATGCAGACTTGGAGGAAGAGATATATATGCAGCAACCAGAAGGATATGAGGTCAAAGGGAAAGAAAAATTAGTGTGCAGGCTAAAGAAGAGCTTGTATGGCTTAAAACAAGCTCCAAGGCAGTGGCATCTAAAATTTGACAGGTTTATGTCTAAACAAGATTATACTAGATGTCACTCTGATCATTGTGTTTATCTGAAAAAGCAAAATGATGGCAGCTATATTATATTTTTATTGTATGTAGATGACATGCTTCTTGCAGGTTCTAACATGCAGGAAATAAATGTGCTCAAACGAAAATTGGAAAATTCATTTGCAATGAAGGATTTGGGAGCTGCAAAACAAATCCTTGGTATGAGAATAAATAGAGACAGGAAAATTCGCAAATTAACACTGTCTCAGAATGAGTACATACAAAAGGTGTTGAGAATATTTAATATGCATAATGCAAAACCAGTAAGTACACCTTTTTCTAGCCATTTCAAACTTATTAAGGAGATGTGCCCCAAGACCCAAGAAGAAATCGACTATATGTCTAAAGTTCCATATGCATCAGCAGTTGGAAGTTTAATGTATGCAATGGTCTGCACAAGGCCTGATATTGCACATGCAGTGGGATTTGTAAGCAGGTACATGCACAATCTAGGAAAATAAAATTGGATGGCAGTGAAATGGATTCTCAAATATTTGAGAGGTACCACAAATCAAGAATTATGCTTTGGTGGTTCAAACATTGCTCTACAGGGATATGTTGATGCAAATACAGCAGGTGACAATGATAACAGGAGGAGCACTACAGGATATGTATTTACTGTAGGTGGAACAACTATCAGTTGGGTTTCAAAAATCCAAAGTGTTGTTGCACTTTCAACCATAGAAGCAGAGTATGTTGCTGCTACAGAGGCTAGTAAAGAAATTATTTGGTTACAAAGGTTAATGGATGAATTGGGTAAGAAACATGATATGGGAACATTATAAAGTGATAGACAAAGTGCCATTCATCTTGCAAAGAACTCAGCATTTCATTCTAGGACTAAACACATACATCTCAAATACCATTTCATATGGTCAGTATTGGAAGATGGACAGTTGAAGCTGGAAAAGATACACACTAGCTAGAATCCTGCAGATATGCTAACAAAAGTTGTACCTAGAGAGAAACTGAGAATATGCTAAGTTTCAATTGGTCTTCAAGGATGATGATGAAGATGAGAAATAGCCAGGTCCAAAGAGGAGTCATTGTCCAGCAAATGAAGCAGCGATGGAGTTGCTACAATCAGTCTCCAAGTGGGAGATTGTTTGGTGTGGAGCCTGATTATCTTGTTTATTTTGTATCACAGCGTTGGACCCCTGTACCTTAATGGGGCGGCAGCACCACCTGTAATTAAACATTTCCTGGGGGGTCCAGGGGGGGAAACTGCGACTTTATGAAGCCCCCCCCCCCTTGGCGAGGGGTTTTGGGGGCAGCGCCCCCGAAGCTAAAAACAAATTTAAAATTGCCTTGTAAAAGTATAGTAGTTTCTAGTCAATATGGGTTGTTCATTAGGAAGATTATCTGACGGTAGAACTTATGTTTAGTTTAGGGTTTTTTTCCCTAGAAGGCAACCCCTCGCTTGTATGAGGGTATTGTATTATGGCTGTGCATTGTATGTGCATTCTCATAGTGAGAAACAGATAAGGAGACTATGAGAGAGAACAGAGGATATTACAGCAGATCTACTATAGGTTGTCTCTTCATTTTTTTGGATAATAGAAAGGAAGGACTGGTTTTTCGGGGTGGACGTAGCCCGAACTGGGTGAACCACATATATCTGTGTCTCTCTGGTTTCATGTGTTTTGTGTGCTTGTGTTTTTCGCATATTTAATGTGTTTCATTGCTCTGTAATATATAATTTTCTAACAAGAAAGCCCCTCTCTCTATAATCGGACAATGTGGGCAAGATGTGTTGCAAGCCCCGTCAATGTACTCCTAGAGAGTGTTGCTCCCTGAAAGTATTGCAGCTCTGTTGACTGCATGTGCATCTATCTTCACCTCATTAGTGGGTTGGCCCAAAGATGGATGCTCCACCATCTCCAACAGCTCCTCCCTCTCCTGATTAGAAATGGCATACTCCTAATGTCTACTATCCTCTCGCAGAACTATCCCATCAACATCCAACATCTCCTGAGGATAAGTATCTGCAACTACTGTCATCGTACTAGATGCCTGTGCATCTATCCACTCCTCCTCAATGGCTAACTCCAAGGTTAGTCGCATATCCATCACAGACTCAACATGACCCTCCATCTGGCTCTCCTCCAAAGGAATATCATGCATGATGTGCATATCCTCCTCCTCAGCTGACTCATGCTCCACCATATGTTGCTCCGGCTGAATCATCAAAATTGACTCGTCATCCTGAATATCTCCCATAGATCACTGTTAAGGCCCAAATTACTTTTCTCCAATCTGATTGTTTTACTTTGGAAAGGAGTTCATCAAGTTCCTCAAGTTTGGAAAGAAATCTCCGTGTGATCTTCATTTGTTTCAAATTTTTCCCAAGCGCAAGGATTTTGTGCCTTATTTTATGTTCTTTCTGTAGGTCCCTAGATTGCCCTTTTTGAAGAATGGCATAGAACCACTTTGAGAAAGGTATATTGTTTAGCTTGGGTTCTTGGTCCATAGAAATGTTGTGGTTCAAGGCTTCAACGGTTGTGCTACCATGTGGGTTTAGGAGGTATTTTAAGAGCCCCATGTTTATGGCAACAATACAAAGTTATGATAACAATGAAAGGTACCATAAAAACCGCCTCCATTCCTTAATACATTACCCAGCCATCAATCAAAAATTAAACTAATGCCAACAGAAATGATGCATTATTGGCATGTTGTTAGATATGATACATTACTCATTACAATACCCTGCCCCAACAGATAAATTTAACTCTGAAAAATAATTTAGGCTCTGGAAAATAAATTGGGCTCTAGAAAAATAATTTCAAGAAGATGAATTCATCCTAGCAAAGCAAGATAAATAATCTCAGGTGAGAAAAATGTTACCCCAGATGCAAGGAAATGATCTCTCCTCAAGCTTTGCTTTGACTCTAGAAATTCTACAACTTTTGGATGGAAGGAACCCTTGTTTGAGCCTCCAAAAGTGCTTGGTAAAATTCTGCCAAATTAAACTTGGGCTCTCCACCAAAAACCTAGAAAAACCCAGATTTTGTTTTGGAAAATTCTACTGGTCACCCGAGACCCAAAATTTAAGCTTACTCCTTCCCCACTAGCTGCCAAATAATTATTTATGTTTGGGGCACCCAAAATCCCTCAAAAATTCTACAAAATTAGAATCCAACTCTTTGACCCATGGCCGACAAAACCCGGAAATTTTTTGGGTTAATTCTGACTGACCCAAAATTCTCAAATAGTGTGAAAATCCGCTAAACCAGTGATTTTCCCTACTATAAGAATGATTATTTGATACCCGAATATCACTTGGAAAGTTATGAAATTTTAACCACAAGCTCCTTTCACAAAACCCAGAAAAATATTAGGTATATTCCAGAAGATACAGAAAGCCCCAATTTAGTGCAAGTTTCCTACTCTGCCCAACTATGCACACTGCTCCAAATAAGATAAATTTGTACCACAATGCTCCTACACTTCAGTTCAAAAATTCACTGCAAAATCACTGACTCAAATGAGATAAATCTCCTGCAAAACCTTCGAAAAATAAACTGAGTTATGACAGATAAACTTGGCCACACAAATAAACTCAGCCCCCAATAGATAAATCTAGATCTGGAAAATGAAGTAGGCTCACGCAAATAAATTAGGCTCTAACAAATAAACTTAGCCCAACAATTGATTTCGGCCCATCAAGATAAATTCCCCACAGAAGAATAATTTTGGCCCTGCAATATAAATTTTGTCCAGCAATATAAATTTGGCCCAACAAAATGCTCTTTAGCAGCAATTATACACTAGTTGCTGCAATGGATTGGCCAAAACACCCACATCCGATACTCAGAACATTCTCAAAAATTACTCCCGGACTCCTCAAGTTAATTTGACCAAAACCTAGAAATGGTTTGGCCAAATCACGATCCTCCAAAATTGACCCTAATAAGCCCTACAATCTCCCAGTAGCTGTTGAATACGTTGTCTACAAAATGATCAGCAAAATACTCAACAACCCTCAAAATGTGAAAAAATAATCCCTCTTGCACTTCCTCTATCTCCCTCAACAAACAAAGCTCAAATGGTTGAGATCTTCCTCCACAACTAGGCTCAACTCTCCTCCTTTTCACTGGCCGAGAGACTACCACGTTGCTCGAGAAATAAAATGTCAATCTTAGCCCTGGAGATTCACCTATAGCTGAAAAGATAATGAAACTAGGTTTTCCTATAGCTCTCGTAATCTAATGAACCTTGCAACCAACAACAAACACAAGAACCCAAATGTGTCCTCCAATAATGCCTCAAAATAATAAACCATCGATCTTCCTCTGAAATTGAGCTACAATAAAACCCTTGAATTTAGATTTTTCAGTAATTTGAAAAGTAAACCCCAGGCTTGCAAGATCACCAGCTCTAATACCACTATAATATTCCAAACAAGATATTTCGATAAATTTTTCAGAAAAATAATTTAACCCAGCATCATGTCGTAAAATCAACATTTATTTATAGAATATTTCCGTGTAAAATAAGACATAAAATTTATGCAATTCCATAACACAATGATGCAGTAAATAATCTCAACTTTACTATAACATAAATTGGGGTTTTCATGTGGGAAATATAAATAGCTAACATAGCTGAGATATAATTTGGCCTCAAGGATCTGCTACACTGCTACACTGCACTAGCCTCCAAAATTGAACTGTTGCACTCTCACTCTGGCATTTGCTGCCACTGAATCAACTGAAAGTAAATGAAGCACCTATTGGAGATCTGAATGATCATCACTCCAATATCCCTGGAGCTATGTGAAACTCCTAAATGAAGTCTCCTCAAAGAGAGTTGGGTTTTCATGCAACACTCGACAATACACCCGAGGGTTTCCGTCCTGGGGCTACTGATGGAGTAGAGAACCGGATTCTCAACCTCACATACAAGAAAAGATATAAAATCCAAGATATCCCTCAATGGCCTCCTCATCTTCTTTTATAGATCTCATGGATCCTTCTAGAGCCTTATTTTTTTATTATTTTAATCATGGAGCATTTTTCCCTCTTATTTTCCAATTAAAATAATTTTTTTAATGTCAGAAAGCATAAATTGGATACCATGTCTCCTCAGGTCATTGAAACTCATGTCCAACCACCCCATCATGTAGGTATTCTCATCCCGGTTCCAAAGAGCTATTACATTAAGGTGTTCTGTCACTTATTCCTCCTGGAATGCCACCTTGAGCATAATTAATTAGGTTAAGCCCAAAAATAACTCAAATTTTCCAAAAGTTGTCGGAATGCACTGGAACAAAAGGAAAACGGTGTGGATGATGGAATATATCATGCAAATACCATTGATCCTCATAGAAACTCCTCAAAACTCCTCTAAAAATACCGTGGGCCCGTTGATGACACCAACATGTATCTATGACTTGTCTGTTCCTAACTCTGGAATTCCATTATAGCCCTCTCATAGGTGACACCAAAAAATGAATATTACACAAAGGGAGCCTATGGTACAAAGTGGAAATTGGTAATTGGATAGGGAAAGGATAATATATTATAGATACATTACTACCCTCATAAAATAAGGACTAGTACAATCTTTCTCATGCACATGGTGATATGCAAGGGGTGTGGCATATGACATTCTAGTATCTACATGGGATGAAAAGTGAGATGGATCTTGAAGTGGATGATAGTAGGTGATACTCACATCAAGATAATGGTTACCATATATACTAGTTTCAAGGGGATGAGGTCGTATATAACTATAATACACACATCCTATAATGCCATTAGGTGCATGGGATGCTCCTGATGCAAACGAGTCACCTAGGTGAGTCAAGGATATCAACAAGGATAAAATAAAAAACGTTGATTTGATGAATTCTTTCTTATATATAGGCATGTTCATGGTGACGTCCTTGTCAATGGGGGGGAGAATGGAATTCATAACTAGTCCATGATAAATATTTCATCAATTTATGGTTTGCGTAAGACATGTCTCCTACAACATCAATGGATGTGCCTCATAATGTGTGTGGTGATACTGTGATGGAAATCAGTTGGGATTTCAATCCATACATCATGTAGGTTGGAAGAAGGAAGTAGGTGGAGATAAAATTACATTATGGATGCAAATATGGGATGGGTATTTCTTGGTTGGTCTACGTACCATTTGGCTATATCACCCAAAAGAGTGCATTGAAAAAATCTCAACTCAACATAATCCTCTATTATGGAGTTTGATGAACACCAAAGGTAGAAATTTTCAACATGGTCGGAGGGATTTTCTATAGGATTTCCCTCAAAATTAGTGATTTTGAATGAAATTTTAGTTGGCATAGTTGGACAAATAGTATCATGATAGATGGGATTATTAACCAACTAGTTTAAATCAAGGATGTTTAAACCAAACAGATAAGGGAAAAATGTCTAGTTGGAATTATCTCTAATTTTGGCTCCAACATTAGTTCTAGTTATGGTAGAACTGGTGTGATATGGGGATGAATTAGAGGAAGAGGAATAAAATGTACCAACACCCCTCAATGTTCAAGGAGATAAAGAAGTGGGAAAGCTATAACTTGAAGGTGGGCTAGGGGCAGAAACCATGACTTATCAATTAAGTGAGATAATGTGTGTAATAAGGAATGAGATCAAATATATTGAATGAAACTATCTCCTAGGAGGAGCTATGATGACTAAATACAAGTATCACACTAAGAGATGAAAAGTAAATCAAAAGCTAAATAAATGGAGCAAAGGGTCAAGGAAATCGATCTATAAATTAATCACTACATGTATAGGTGGTGTAATAAGTGGTATCAGGTGAATAGACTAAACTAAACTAGCCTAATACTAGCTCCATCCTATCAAAATAAAGTGACTCTAGCCTATAATATAAACTAATCACACTCAAACAAATCCTATAGTAAGGATGGGGGCCTTCCAAACAAAAAACAACAAGGGTGGAAAAGATACATGTATGGGTGGGTGAGGATATTAATCTTATATTTATCACTTGGAGATAAGACGTAATGAAATCTAAATGACCTGGAACAATATGTATCAAGTGCCCTCCCTCCTACGATATTTCCCTAAGAAAGGATACCTAGTAAAAATGGTCATTAAGGAACCTCTTCACAAACACATGTGGTAGGTTACCTTGCCTTCAAGATGAAACATGGGGATCTTTAAAATTGAAAAGGATAAAATCCAAAATCACACCTCTTGTCCAAACCTTGGCATTATGCACTCTGAAATAGTGTTTTTTACTAAATAGGATGGGACCATGTCCATTAGAAAGGATTTTGAAAGTTCCCTAATAGACAATCTATATGTTTATGTGGCATGGCCAAAGGGAATTATTTGGATGCCTATCCCTAGTGTCCTAACCTAACTAAAATATTATTTTTGGTGCAAAAATGGGCTTATATGTGTTAATTAGAGGGATAATTACTAGGCTAGGTTTGGAAACTTGAATCAAGGATAAATTTTGTAGTGTGAAGGTGTGTGCACATGTGATGTCACTAGATGGAAATGAAAATGCTTGTAAACAAAAGTAAATTGCAATTAATTAAAATATAAATTGATTTGAAAGCAAGTAAAGAGAAAAGTACTAAATTATATGACTTATTACTTATTTAAGTTGACTTGTTAAATAAAAATGAACTTACAGACATTTAGATCTCAAAGCAATAGCAATATATATACATTGGATCACAACTAAAAAGCTTCAAAAAAGAAATCCTCTATTGGTAAGTAAAATACCATGGATTTGATGGAACTCTTTTCTTTCACTAAAAAAATAAATATGATCTACAACTATGAAAGAAAGAAAAATGAATGTTGGAAAAAAGAAATAAAGACAATATCTTTCCACACAAATCTAGCTTAAGGACCAATATTGAAGCAAGAGTGCAAGATTTTCTTCATACAATATCTATGTAAAAAAATATGCCTATTGACTAACCAACTATCAAGAAGTTTTATTTATAGCCTATTGTAGTAGAAAATAGAAAGCAAATTTGAAAGAAATCAATTAGGGGAAGCTACTAAAAACCTAGAGGGTTTGGTTCTCAATCCTACACATCTCTAAAATATAATACTTAACCCACATCAAACGAATTTGAAAATAAACCTAAAAGTCCTAAATAACACTCGGATAGCTAGGGAATGTAAAACATGAAGTTATGAGTCCAACGTAGAAAATTACCTAGTAACTAGCATTGGCTCTTGCATAAATTTGTCCAAGAATTGCATTGATCGACAAAAATAAGAGGTTAATAAGTGTATTGGTAAATGAAATTGTTGATTCCAAAAAACACATTGACACCTAGGATCTTATTAATAGCTATGATTTCAGCCCTGACACTGATCTAAAGGTTTCTAAAGCTTATTTTCGCAGAACGCTACACATAAAGTGATGGCAACAAAAAAATACCTAAAAACTCTTCAAATGTAAATAATATTACACATAATGAGGTTTACTCACACACACACACAATCAGTATGTTGAGATAGTTCAGATCCTCAATGGAGTCACCAATTTATTGCATAGAATATGAAACAAGGGCTATAAAAATCTACTAATCTAGTGATTGTGTCTAGATCAAAAACAAATAATAGACACAAAGCTAAAAAACCTAACTTAACATGGAGATATTCATGTTCAAGCCTATAGTATTCATCATGAAAGGAAAATAACTTCAAGAAATAAAATAAAATAGAGCTCTTACAAAAGAATGAAAAAATGATCCATTTCCTAGTGAAATCTTTCAAAGTATACCTATGATAAATCTCCTTGAAGCTTTCCTTGGCCTCCTCATTGGGAAGGTTCTTATTGCTTCTTGATTGTGTGGATTGGCTCAAATTCTCTTCTTTGTAGCTAAAAGTGATGGTGAATGATAATTTCAACAACCACAATGGGTGGCTTGGTGGTTTAGAGAATTTTTAGTAGCACTTCATTACATTTAATGGGGGTTATTGAAAATGGAGGAAACCTCTTGAATTTAAAATCAAAATAGTGGTTATCTTTGATAGGGTAATTCTAAAGAAAATTGGTTATTTGACTCACTCAATTTTAACCATAACTTTTAGGGGTTTTTTTTTGGATAATTTCAAGAGGAAAAAATCAAATAACAATTTTATGACTTTTTGAAATGAAAATAACTTTTGGAAAAGTGGTTTCGTAAGTTATAATAGTAGAAAATAGTATAAAAGTGGACCTTAAGGAAAAATTCATAAAAGTATTTTATGGCTTTTTGAAAAGAAAATAACTTTGGGAAAAATGATTCCTTAAGTTATAATAGTGGAAAATGGTGTAAAAATGTGTTTCAACATGGGATACCAATATTATCAATGTTGTATTTCAATAAACTTAGAATTTTGAACTAGATGATAAACTCTCCACTAACAACAACTTCCAAGGACACTTTCATGGGTAGTTTTAAAACATCGCCTAAAAATCAAATTGGGGTGGTTTAGAGCCACCCCCAAAAATTCCTTTTGGGGAGATTTTCCACCTCTCCCATAATATTTTTTGTATATATTATTTTGGTCCCCCTTCGTGATTTCCTTCCCTATTATAATTCTCAAATTAATATCAATGGAAATAACTCTTTTGATATCATTCGTATAGATTTTTTTTTTTCGAATAGCTTCTTTTTTTAACTTTCATTGTTTATTTTCCCTTGCATCATCTATTTTGACACATGTGCATTGATATAATCCTTTGTTTCAATTGCAACTACAAAGATATGTTTCAAGAAACTAATACCTAGCTTTGGGGCTTAATTTCAAATAATTTTGACTCGTGATAGCAAAGTTTTAAAGGTCACATATACTAAGGCATGAATACTTCCTACTTAAAAGTGTATAACCACTAGAGGGAAACTTGAAGTTATTGGGAAAGAATAAGAACATTATCGTAAATTAATTTTTCAAATATTTGTATAAGTTTGGTTTAACTTTATTAGAAATGTAAAGTAAGCCATGAAATAACTTTGGTTTGTATCCCCTTGACATGGTTCATAGCACTTTCATATTAAAAAGAAATATTAGGTGATCTTCTCAATAAGGACAAAATGATGCAATATTTTTATTGATTTCTTATAAAAAGATAGAAATTTATAACAAATGGAAGTATTTGTATGACACTAAATGTCATGATTTTTCTCATGGAGAGACGTTTTTTAGGTTGATTCTCAATTAAAAATAATTTTTTGACCTATCTACAAATATTTAATGTAATTGGTCCAAAGGATATGTGTAAATTTGATAACGATATGATTATTCAAGGTGGAGAAAGAGTATTTATCCCAAAGGTAAATGCATTATTTTATTTTATTCTCAATTCATATATAGTCACCCCATTCCCAAGCCTAGCATTAAAAATAAATTAAAGTCCATGTCATTAACCGCAGGTAGTGAAGGCTTGGGATGGTTAAGTAGGATCAATACCATTTGGTGGACTTCCTATGATTTTAAACCTAGGGTTCTTGACTGGAATTTTTTGTTTAAATGACTAATAGTTAGCAAATATAATTCAGAAAAACCTAATCTTATGGTTCATATATCTATCCAATAGAAAGAAAAAATTAGTATACACATATTTTGGAATTCATGTTTATTAAACAGCATCTTCAATAAATCTTATGTAGGCCTACACATGAAAGAATGTATATATTTGTAGCCCCAAGGGTCATCTCAATCAATTGAACCATTTACCAAAGGCATGTTGTTGATAGGGAGGCCATAATTCACTATTTAAATGTTATTGAGTCCCTCAAGCTTTCGTACCTCTATTATGGTTAAAGGTTGAGTCACCCTCCATCCACTAAAAATTCATCTTCCAAACATTCTTTGAGGTTGCATAAGTCTAAATTTTTAAAGACAATTTTCCTTATTATGCCTACTCAATACTCAATTATAACACCACAACTCTTCACTCCTCAAATAGAGTATCATTTCTTTTAGGTAATGTTATAATTTCTCCTTTATTTTCTCTATGGGACTTTTACATTAACTAACTAATACTCATTGATCTCAAGCTGTAGAGATTTTTTTAATGTTTCTCTGTATCATTTTACATTGTGTATTGTAATTGGTCCATTAATCTTTAGGAGAGTCTTATAGTAAACTATATTTCTAACAACTAGAAAATTAACCTTTTAACATTTAACTAAGTAAACCATTTTGTCTTCTGTCATAATCTCTTACAAATTCTTGTGGTTTTTGTTTGATTTCTATTTAAGCTTCTACTTATAAGATTATTTGTATCTTTTATTCTAAAATATGAACTAAACTCTTTTGGATTTTGTCTTTTGACAACTCAAATCATTTTTTCGATGCCATATACCAAGTAAAACCTTTATTCCTTAAAGATCTAGCAATTTGATCCAAATGCTTTTCCTCATCAGTTTTCCCTTTGCTTACCATATGTTCTCCAATAAAACCCATTGACTATTAAGATCAACCCCCCTACCAAGCCTCATATACAAATAGGGTTGTTAATAGGCTATGATCATTACAAATTGTTACATGACTACTTATATTTGGTGGTATTGAAACTACGACATAGTTTACATGTATTTATATAGATGGTACCTTTTTTCTTTCTTCTTATTTTCCCACTTATACTTTCATTGTTCCATCCAATTCATTCAAGTTTCCATGGAAATTTGCATTGACCATCTCAAGGAAGTTGCTTCTCAAATTATTGCTTTATTATTTACTTCTTTGAAATTTTGGTCATAATTATCTAAAATTATTTACCCATGCTCAATCAAATTCAACATGGGAGGTACTTCCCCTTAAATTCTTGACCTCTAGTACTATTTGTTATTCTTTGACATTGTTGTGTACTCTTAGATTTAGATTGACTGAGGGTTCTAAGATCGTGAATCTATTGGTAATGTGATGGCTATATCCAACTATATCTAAATTAATGATGTATTGGGTTCCATATGTCACCTATTCTAGAGGGTATTGAACATATATATTTTGCAATCTTCATTGGGAACATATTTTGACCTTGTTTTTGTTGTTGGTACATTTAATCCAACTTTCCCTCTTTTGCAGCTATCTTCATCCCTCATTTGGATTATCTCCAAGCCATGTGTATATGCTTCTTATTAAAAATCACACATTAGCGCTTCTATTTCATCTAATCAAAGGATATGAATCAGCAATGAAACTTCTCTACACTATCAATTCATTCTTCCACATTATGTTCTCAATTGAGTATTGTCCTAATGTTTATCTACCGGTTGACTCCATATAGTTCACTGAGCGGCCATTCTAATATAAAATTATATCATCTTCACTCTCCTCTTCATTCATTTATATTTCTTGATCTTCTATAAAGGTATAGTTTATATTGCTTTGATATTTCTTCTCATCTTGGTTGTGATTTTTCATCTATCAAGGAACTTTTTCCACTAAAGAATTCTCATCTCCATCTACTTCTTTGGCCTCTCATGTGCATTTCCTTCAATACCCTCATATTATAGTAGTATTTATCTACAAATTTCCTTATTTAGTTGCCTTTTGTAAGGGAGGGGATGATCTAAATAATCAGCAAATGAATTATTGTCTTTTATTTCCATTTCCTCTAATGATGATCATTATCCATTCTTTTCGTTTAATTCACGGTAGATACACCCCCCTCATTTCTTCAAAATCACTTAAAACTTATAATAATATATGAAAAAGCATGTAATAAATTATGTTTCAACTCCCTTTGTTAGTGCTTTGTCAACCAAAATGTGTCTCTACCCCATTTTCATAGTCACCCAAAAACAGCCTCTTTGATGGGGATCAATTATTTATAATGTGGCTAGAATACTTCTCAAGAAAGAGCTTGTGTGATAGTCTCATTATAGTGAAAAAATAACCATTGTGGAGATAAATATAAAATATTTTCCATCCATCTAAGTTTTCTCTTTTATTGCTTGATCTTTATAATAATATTCCAATGATTCATTGAATCATTCCTATAGCTTGGTTCTTTCAAATTTTATTAAGAATTTCCTCATGCTTTTGTGTCCTATTCTGTTCATGAGTGATTTTCATTCAACATTTTCATTATCTTTCATGGGATAGACTTAAGAAATTTCTCATGTGTTTCTATAAAAAATATTTCATATGTTTGTGGAAGAGATAAGTTTCTTCTTCATGTATATCTTTTGACATAATTTTCAACTTTTACTATTCATAAATGTTTTTATCTCTACTAATGATCACCATCTATGGGAATTATATTTCTTTTCTCATATTTTTTATTCAACGCCCAAATTAATTACAATCAACAATCAAACAAATTTTGCATTCTTAGTAAAAATGCAATCATATCCAAGCTTAGGCTATCGTTTGCCTTAATAAACAAGAAATATGCAATACTTGTTTGCACATATATCTACATTGTATGAGCATACATAAAACCTCAATACATATACAAGCGGGGGATAGAAGTAAACACAATGAAAAAAAAGGGACAATGGTTAGTGTCTTACATTGAACTCCCTACTTAAGGCTACCTAGGATTTAGGAAATTAATGTATGTGCCCATATTCTTAGAATAAGACCCATTTTTTTATTTATTGTTTTAATTTCAGCATTGGTGAGGCTACATCATGTTCATGTCCAAGAATAACACCCAAGTAGGGCAAGGAATTGAAATGGTGACTTAACATCTAGAATGCCTTAACAACGCACCCGATCATCATCTATCCAAGACCTCGTGGAAAAATAAGGCCCATTATAAAAATGGGCAGTTCTCTAATTTAAAAGAGTCTTCTTCATTAAATATGGACCACTAGGTAGTTGGTACTTATTAATTATGGGACCATAAGTAGTTAGGGTTTTCCTATTGAGAATTCAATTAAAGAGCTAGGAGGTTGTTTAATGTCCTATCAAGTATTATTATATGTGGAGGTTTGCTTACTAAAATATTGTCCCACCTTAAGAGGCTAGTGAAAAATTGTTGTATTTATTTTGATTATCATAATACAATGGTACATTTTCCATATTTAATCTTATTTTCCTCATATATTTATTTTTCTACATTTATAATTTTTGTATCCTTAGTTTGGTTTCAAGTATAAGGGTTAAGGAACACTACAATTGGTATAAAATCTCTTTCTTGAGGCAAATTCTCTCTAGATTTTAGCCAAAAAAAAGGGCTCGATACATGTTTTTGCATCTATATATAACACAAAGCCCCATCCCCATATGTGTAAACCTATCTTTGGGGAAGACTGCATGTAGAAAATACAAGTTTTGTCACCTATGTTGGTATCCCTTCAAATAGTATTGCATTAGAAAACATGTGTATATGGAATTCTCTTCCACATAAGGTATATTTGAATCTCTTTAGGTGCACTTGAAATCATACTTACATAAGTCTACAGGTACACCAAGAACAACACTTATGGACATCACTGTCTTATACCAAGGAAATGGGTAGTATGACTAAGGGTATGATATATCCTCCTTTTTTACTGTAGAGAATGATTTGACATAGTACTATTGTTGGAAACCCTTTGGTTTATCAGAAAAATATAGCACTTGATACTTCTTTTTCCTCAAGACCATACAAACCCTAACCTATGTAGTATGTTGGTAAAATTCCTACATCTTTGCATCTAGAAGGCATCTGGGAATTATATTAGTATAATAATCAAATAGGAGTAACACTCCCACCAATATAAAATGAATCATTGGTCCCAATAGTACCACTATAGGAGACCTAAATAAAAATATTCCTTGCATTATGTTGATTATAGTGGTATGCCTCTCAAGTAAAAAAAATTGTGGACCTGGACCATAGTTGTTAGTGATACCTCTCAAAAGGGTTTCCTCTAGCTTTTGATCATAGTGAAATAAGTCAGGGATAACACTTCCATAGGCTCTTAAGTGGCCCCATGTCCCATTTTAGCAACATGGGAACCAATGAGGAGATACACACTAAATAGTATAAATTTTCATACTCACTTTCTTAGATTCGAGAAAAGTTTAATTACCAGAGTGTTGAAGCCTCCTCACAGATTTCTTAATAGATGTCCTAACACTTTTCCAACAAGAAGGAAGATCTAAAAAAAATGGTTTTGAGTCTTCAATAATCCCCAAGTCCCCTAATCCCAAGGACCCATTTTTTATTTCGGAATCTATAATTTCCAAAATTATGCCATGTTATGCTTTAAACCTGATGCAGGAGCATCAGCTCCGAAAAACACCTTGTATTTTACCTAAGCTAGGGGGTTTCATGTTTTGAAGAAATATTAAAATTTCATTGTAAATATTAATATTATTTTGAGTGATTAATTAATTATTTGTGAGAAATTGTATATGTGAGAGAAATTAGTTTCTAGATTATTTAGAATTAATGATG
Source organism: Pinus albicaulis (assembly GCA_034641835.2). Lineage (NCBI taxonomy): Eukaryota > Viridiplantae > Streptophyta > Pinopsida > Pinales > Pinaceae > Pinus > Pinus albicaulis. The sequence continues at coordinate 1,010,087,042 of CM076578.1, read as the reverse complement.
GAGCCTAAGTTGGAATTAGTTTCTAAGTCTTAGGGATAAGAATCTCTCTTTTAGGGATGTTGAGAGATTTAGGGGTTTTGTTGAGGAATTGAAGGGATAAAGCATTAAATTAGATTACTTTTAAAATTGTATAAATAGGAGGAGGTTTTGAGAGGAAAATACATTGAGTGTGAGTAGAGTGTGAGAAGTTTTCTGCTTGGACGCCTTCGGGCAGTTTGTAGAGGGCCATCAATCTGGAATATCTGGCCAGGAAGGAAAATTTGTAAGTAATTTGTTTTGGTTTCAGAAAAATTGGTTGGTTGGTTGTGAAAGTTTATATGTATATCTGGTTAAATGTATGATTAAGGTATCGATTGTTTGAAAAAATCGACCAAAAGGAAGTGTGCAATAAAAGAAAACTTAAGATCGATTTATATGCGTTTTTGACAATCCTGTCCACTATGTGATTTATTTGCGCCTTTGTAGTGTTTGTGATTTTCTGTGGCAAGACTGTAACCAGTTTTCCAATCGGAGAAACAACAGTAATTGTTTAAGTCAGAGTTGATGGCGAATTCATATTTGATAATTGAATGTGTCTTAAAGAACGCAGATGAATGTAAATAGCGTTGGCATATCGACTTTATGGAAGGCGCGAACAGGGTATGAACATGTGTGAATTGCGTTAATAACAAGTGTTGAAACTGTGTTTTATACAGCGTGTAAAAGTGTTGAACATGTGCGTGGAATCAAATTAAAAGTATGTTTGTTGAATGAGGAAGTCGACTTTTATGGATATGCTGGTCATGTTGAGTGAACAAAATTGAATGCAGTGAGGGCGCATATGATGTTGTTTAAATCCAATGCAGAAGTTTGTTTTGTTTAAATTCAACGCATAGTTATTAAATAAAAGAAGATTCGAAGATCAAAACTGTAGATCTGTTTTGTACTCATATTAACTATTGAAATTGCAGAAGGGTTGTTGTTTTAGTTCATGGACTTTGTTAAAAGAAATGAGATTTATGAAAGGAGTAATTATGAATTTTAATGAAGGAAAGTGCTAAATTAAAGGAAGTCAGTTTTGTTACAAAGATGGACTGAATGATTGGAACTAAAGATGAAGAAGAACATCTTGTGAAGTTGAACATTGGAGGCATATGCGTTGTAAGCACATAATTGTTGTTTAAACTCTGTCACATCGATGAAACATAATATTAAATTAATTGCAGGGCTCGATTTGTTTCGAAACCAAGTCAGTAGGAACGCATAATTAAGACACAGTTGAATTTGCGTGGATAGGAATGGTTCTTTTTTATGCTGTTGGGTAATCAGCGTTGAAGTTTGATAAAATGAAAATCCACGTAGGCATAATGAAATGTTCAAAGGTAAATGATTATAAGCGCTGGCAGAGTAGCAGACTTTGTGAAAGATCGATTGAATAAATCGATTTTATTTTGTGAATCTTCATATAAGGAAGGAGACTAAATTGCGCTGAGGAATGGAGTTCATTCCTGGTCAAAAAATGCAGATATAAAGGTATGAAAATTGGATTCATTTGTTTGGATTGTGTGGTCATGAGCTTGGAGTAAGGCGCTCATATAGATTGCAATTTTAAGTCCAAAGAATGTTATTAAATTACCAATGAATTTTGTAACATGAAACATGAGAAATTGTAGTGCATTGGGTTAGTTTCCATAGATGGAGTTCCATTATGATAATGGTATTGAATTATGAAGACTGTGGCATGTAACGTTGTTAAGAAAACTCAAATGCACATTTGACTTTTGATTGTGAAATCCGATCTTAAAAGGTGCATGGGAAAGATTTTGCTTTGTAATTGAATGATGGATATGAAAGCAGGTAAACATGGATTGGAGTTGCACTTTTGCATAAAGTTGTTTTAAGATTTGAGTTTTGGGAGTCATAAAAGAACCCTGTATGGTTTTCAAAGATAATCAGAAATTGTGAAAACATGTTATTAGCTTCCGCTTATGAGAGTAAGGTTTTTGAGAACATAGGTTGAAGAGCTTTCGCATGTAATGGTAAAGTGTGAATTTGCCATTGATTGAGGTTTTTGATTTGAGTGAATGCGAGATACATTTTTATATACATGGTTATTGAAGATCCTGGGTATTGCAGGCTCTAGGCTTGCGTCATTTTTGGTATCAGAGCCGGAATGCTCTGTTGAAATGTTTATTTTCTGAATGATGACAAGAAGGTTTTGTTGAATTGAAATGTATTTTTGTTGAATGACTGAAAGGAAGATCAGATTTCTAAATCTGATATGCAAACTACACAAGTGAACAGGATTGCAGGGAGGAAAAGATCAGGCAAGATCTTAAGAGGTGAGATGATTTTTCTGATTTGAAATTTGTAAATGCAGTTTATGGTTGCAGAGAAGATGGCAGTGAACCTGGCATTCAGCTAAAGACTGGATAGAGAGGACAATTGCAGTGTCCTGAAGAAGAAGGTGAGTTGAAGAGATAGCCTAGAGAGAGAACAGAGGAAAGTGCTCAAAAGGTTCCAGAGGCAGTGAACCAAGTACTTACCAAAAGACTGAGTGAGAAGAGCTTGGTGAGGTAAGGGGCAGCAAGGGAGATTGCTGTCGAAGAGGCTAGTGCAACTCGTGATGAGTGAGAAACTCATGGAGAAGATGATCATGGAGAGTCAGAGAAGAGGTTCAGAGGAATGCCACAGAGGTGAGATGACTGATGAAGTCAGAGAAAGAGAGATTGCAGTAATAAAGGTACAATTGCAGGTATTGGAAGAATGGCTGCAAGAGCAGGAAAATCAGAATAGAGGTTGGATCTTTCCACTGAAGGGAAAGAGAGTGATTTGGCGACAATTGCAGAGGAGGTTGAGGCAAATTGTGATTGCCTTGTTGAAAAAGGAACTTAGAGTTCTTGAGCCAGAGTTGGAATTTGAAGATTCCACATGCAGATTTGTTCAGAAGGGAGTGCTTGAGGAAGTAGTCAAGACTGAAAAGTCTTGTGGTTTTAAAACTAATGAGTTGTGTATGTTTGCAGGTACAGTATAGGGAGATGAGCAAGCTTTAGAGTTTGTTCAGGAGAGAGAAGAGTTGAATCTGAAGGTTGCTCAGATTGAGATAGCAAGATCTCAGAAGGGAATGAAGACAGAGGAAGCAGAAAATGATAAGTACTCTGAAAAGGAAAGCAGTGATGCTTTTGCTGTTACAGTACAAGAGAAAATTCTTGTGGATACTGAAGAAGAGAAGCAGTCTGAAGCGAAGATAAGGGAAGTAACAACTGATACAGTTGAACATTTTATGCAAACTAAAAGTTTATGTATGAATGTAGGTGATGATGATATGCTTTAGCAATGCTATAGAGAAATTGCATTGCTAGAATATTTGTTGATAAATTCAGAGTATGATAGAAAGATTGCAGCAGACGAAAGAGTTCAGTGCAGTGAACGAGAGCAGAACGAAAATTTGGAGACAGATGGAAAGAAGGCGAGACTAGCTGATAGACTCATGGTGGATGCAAATCAGCATACTGATATGCTGAGAAGGAACTCAGAGCAGCATACAGAAGTGTTGCCCGAGGAAGCTGAGGAGAAAGCCAGTAAAGATTTTCTGAGTTCTGAAGAAGACTTGGAGCTGCAGAGAGAAAACTTGGTGACTGAATCGACAAGTGAGACCAGTGGGTCTTGTGATTTTAATGCTGACAATTTGATTGTGTTTACAGGTGAGAAAGAAGACAGTCCATCATTTGGAATTGTCTTGGAAGAAGGAGAATTGTTGCGGAAAGAAGATGAGACTGTGATGTCTCATAAGCAGAGACTTGTTACCATGGGTGACAGGAAAGAGTTGGCTTGTCTATATAGCCAAGAGAAGACAGGTGGACAAAATTTTGGAGCTTCTACAGTGACAGAGGATGAAGCTACAGTGTTTGAAGAACTTGATTTGATTGCCAGAATCAATCAAGATGATAATGGACAATTACTGAAGATTGTCAAAAGAGAAGATGAAGGTTATGTTGGAGTTAATTTGCAGCATGTTGATGAAATGCTGAAATGTTTGCTGGAAACATTTGAACCAGAGAAAAAAGTTGCAGATGAAATTGAGCAAAGGAATGTTGCAGAGGGACAGGAAGTTTGGGAGGCCGCAACATCCATAGTGACAGCTAGAGAAACATGTTTTATTGAAGATGCTGGAAACAATCAACAGACAGAGGATATATTGGACAGAGAAATTGATTTGATAAGGAGGTTAATGATAAAAACATCCCAGAGAAAGACAGCAGCAAGAAAGAAAAGGAAAGACAACAAGAGAAAGACAGCTAAAGATTGCAAGAGCAGAACAAGTGGAGCATTACAGCACAAAATATGGAAACCTGGAGAACAACAGCAGATAGCAACAGCAGTAAAGCAATTGACAAGCAAGGAAAATAAAATTTGGGATCCAGGAGGAAATATCCAGACTTATGACTAGGTGGTCATGAATTTTCTTACATGGGGAGTCTGATGCAGGAGCATCAGCTCTGAAAAACACCTTGTATTTTACCTAAGCTAGGGGGTTTCATGTTTTGAAGAAATATTAAAATTTCATTGTAAATATTAATATTATTTTGAGTGATTAATTAATTATTTGTGAGAAATTGTATATGTGAGAGAAATTAGTTTCTAGATGATTTAGAATTAATGATGGAGCCTAAGTTGGAATTAGTTTCTAAGTCTTAGGGATAAGAATCTCTCTTTTAGGGATGTTGAGAGATTTAGGGGTTTTGTTGAGGAATTGAAGGGATAACGCATTAAATTAGATTACTTTTAAAATTGTATAAATAGAAGGAGGTTTTGAGAGGAAAATACATTGAGTGTGAGTAGAGTGTGAGAAGTTTTCTGCTTGGACGCCTTCGGGCAGTTTGTAGAGGGCCATCAATCTGGAATATCTGGCCAGGAAAGAAAATTTGTAAGTAATTTGTTTTGGTTTCAGAAAAATTGGTTGGTTGGTTGTGAAAGTTTATATGTATATCTGGTTAAATGTATGATTAAGGTATCGATTGTTGGAAAAAATCGACCAAAAGGAAGTGTGCAATAAAAGAAAACTTAAGATCGATTTATATGCATTTTTGACGGTCCTATTCACTATGTGATTTATTTGCGCCTTTGTAGTGTTTGTGATTTTCTGTGGCAAGACTGTAACCGGTTTTCCAATCGGAGAAACAACAGTAATTTTTTAAGTCAGAGTTGATGGCGAATTCATATTTGGTAATTGAATGTGTCTTAAAGAACGCAGATGAATGTAAATAGCGTTGGCACATCGACTTTATGGAAGGCGCGAACAGGGTATGAACATGTGTGAATTGCGTTAATAACAAGTGTTGAAACTGTGTTTTATACAGCGTGTAAAAGTGTTGAACCAGTGTTTTAATCAGCGTGGAATCAAATTAAAAGTATGTTTGCTGAATGAGGAAGTCGACTTTTATGGATCTGCTGGTCATGTTGAGTGAATAAAATTGAATGCAGTGAGGGCGCATATGATGTTGTTTAAATCCAATGCAGAAGTTTGTTTTGTTTAAATTCAACGCATAGTTATTGCACAAAGAAGACTGAAGAGCGATCTAAAACGCAGAGATCTGTTTTATACTCTGTTTATTAATCGATTGAAATTGCAGGAAGGGCTGTTGCTCTATCGATGGACTATAGCAAAGAAATTGAGATTTATAAAGGAGCAGACCAAGAATCTTATCAGATGAAAGCATTGTGAAATTAAAGGGCTGCGTTTCATGTTTGAATGTTGCAGGATGGATCGATCGATTTGAACCAAAGATAGCACTGTATGTACATCTTGTGAAGTTGAACATTGGAGGCATATGCGTTGTAAGCACAGAATTGTTGTTTAAACTCTGTCACATCGATGAAACATAATATTAAATTAATTGCAGGGCTCAATTTGTTTCAAAACCAAGTCAGTAGGAACACATATTGAAGACACAGTTGAATTTGCGTGGATAGGAATGGTTCTTTTTTATGCTGTTGGGTAATCAGCGTTGAAGTTTGATAAAATTCAAATCCACGTAGGCATAATGAAATGTTCAAAGGTAAATGATTATAAGCGCTGGCAGAGTAGCAGACTTTGTGAAAGATCGATTGAATAAATCGATTTTATTTTGTGAATCTTCATATAAGGAAGGAGACTAAATTGCGCTGAGGAATGGAGTTCATTCCTGGTCAAAAAACGCAGATATAAAGGTATGAAAATTGGATTCATTTGTTTGGATTGTGTGGTCATGAGCTTGGAGTAAGGCGCTCATATAGATTGCAATTTTAAGTCCAAAGAATGTTATTAAATTACCAATGAATTTTGTAACATGAAACATGATAAATTGTAGTGCATTTGGTTAGTTTCCATAGATGGAGTTCCATTATGATAATGGTATTGAATTATGAAGACTGTGGCATGTAACGTTGTTAAGAAAACTCAAATGCACATTTGACTTTTGATTGTGAAATCCGATCTTAAAAGGTGCATGGGCAAGATTTTGCTTTGTAATTGAATGATGGATATGAAAACAGGTAAACATGGATTGGAGTTGCACTTTTGCATAAAGTTGTTTTAAGATTTGAGTTTTGGGAGTCATAAAAGAACCCTGTATGGTTTTCAAAGATAATCAGAAATTGTGAAAACATGTTATTAGCTTCCGCTTATGAGAGTAAGGTTTTTGAGAACATAGGTTGAAGAGCTTTCGCATGTAATGGTAAAGTGTGAATTTTCCATTGATTGAGGTTTTTGATTTGAGTGAATGCGAGATACATTTTTATATACATGGTTATTGAAGATCCTGGGTATTGCAGGCTCTAGGCTTGCGTCAAAACCTTATTCTTTTGATATTAGTGAATTATGGACAATTGATGATTTGGTTTTTTTTAATTAAATGCATGCTCAATCTTTTTTCCTGATACTAATTTTCGACATTTGCTTTATTGAGTTAGTTTGTAGCTTAGATTCATTAATTCTCCATCCATTATATTCCATGTATAAAAAACCTTTCACTCTTTCATCCCTTGGACTTGAATGGATATGATATGTTTTGAGGAAATCATGATATATTATTCCATGCTTATTAAATCATTCATGCACACTATGTGTGTTAAGCCCTATATAATCCCCACGTCAACCAAAAAAAAAACCCTTATTAGCCTTAGATATTAAGTGATTATATTTCTATTGTTATATTGATATGTTGGATAGAACCCCTCATGGTCCCATTTTATTATAATTGTATCTTTTTATCTCTTCTATATGTACTAAGGAGACCAAGTCTTATGATCATCAAATATTGTCTTATTCATTGTATTTATTGTAAATGGAGGTTTACCCATTGAAGTGGATTGTAATTATTTGTTTCTTTTCATTTTTAAGGCACAAGGATCATAACAATGTACAAGAAGCTTCAATACTCACTTGCTCATATTCAAGAAAAGGTTAATTACCAAGGTGTTGAAATCTCTTCATAGGTTGCTCAATAGATGTCCCGTCACTTTCCCAACTAGAAGTACGAGCTTAAATATTGGTGTTAAAACCTCAGCAACCCCTAATACACTCACTTGAGGGACCCCTTTCCAAATTTTGAAATCCAATATTTTCAAAATTATGCTCTATTTTTAGTTAAACCATGTTCTTTTGAGTTTCATGAATGATCAATAGAAGATGACTAGTTTTTTTCATTAACTACATTCTCAACCTTTTTCCCTAATACTACTCTTTGAGATTCATTTTATCAGGTTAGTTTGTAGCTCAACTTCATTGATTTTGCATTCATCATATTCCATGTATCATAAAAAAAATTCTCATGTGTTCCTTGTATTTGAATGGATCTAGCTTATATTTAAGAAATAAGAGCCTTTTCCATGCTTATTAAGTCATATGTGCACACTAGAGATTGGAATTTTTTCATAGTTGCTTAGATTAAAGAAGATGACAATTACTAAAGTGTTGAAATCTCCTCACAAGTTGCTTAAGATATGTTCCAACACTTTTCCAACCAAAAGGAAGAGCTCAAAGAATGGTATTGAGGCCTTAATAGCCCCCAAGTCTACTGACCCAATAAACCCCATTCTATGTTTGCAATCCAAACTTTTAAAAATTATGATATGTTTTTCCTTCAAACCTTACACTTTTAAGCCTGATGAATGATTAATTGATGATGAATGGAATTTATTCATTCAATGTGTGCTCAATATTTTCGCATCATACTGATCTTTGATATTTTCTTTATCAAGTTACTTTCAGTAGCTCAAATTCATTGTTTCTCTAATCATCATATTTCGTGTGTCATAAAATTTTCAGTCTTGTGTCCCTTGGATTTTAATGGGTATTATATTTATTGAAGCAATAATAACCTTGCCCATGCCTAATAAGTCATCAGTGCACATTAAGTACTAGAACATTTCATACTCACTTGCTCAAATTCACAAAAAGGGTTAGTTACCAAAGTGTTGAAATGTCCTCAAAGGTTGTTCAATAAATGTCTCAACACTTTTCTAACCAAAAGGAAGAGCTAAAAGAATGGTGTGGATGCCTCAACAACCCCCAAATCTAATAAAGTAGGGGGTCTCCTTTTAAATTTTGAAATCCAAAATTTTGAAATTATCCTCTATTTTTCCTTGGAACTTATTCTTTTAAGGTTGATGAATGATTGATAGAAGATGGCTGGAATTTTTTCATTGATTGCATGTTCATTTTTTTTAATTGAACTAATATTTGAGAATTGTTTTATTTAGTTTTTCACACATATTCATTGATTTTGTATCATTTTATTTCTATGTATCATAAATAATTTTCTCTTGCATCCCTTGGATTTTAATGAATATGACCTGTGATGAGGAAATAATATCCTCATTAATTATTATTAAGTCATGTGTTCACATTAAGCACTAGAATATATAATAATCACTTGCTCAGATGGGAAAAGGTTAATTACTAGAGTGTTAAAATATCATCGCAAGTTGCTTAATAGATGTCCTAACACCTTGCCTACTAGAAGGAAGTGCTTGGAGAATGGACTTGAGGCCTTGACAAACTCCAAGTACACAGCCTTTGGTGAGCCAAAGGGGTGTGGATTTTAGAGTTTGGAATTCAACCTTTTCAAAATTATGCTCTTTCTTTATTTAGACCTTATTATTTTGAGCTTTGAATGATTGACATATGATGGGTGGATTTTTGTTTTCCTTGAATGCATGGTCTATTTTTTCGCCTCATATTGATCATTAACATTTCTTGTATCAAGTTAATATGTAGCTCAAATTCATTAATTTTGCATTCATCATACTCCATGTATTATAAGGTTTTCACTCTTGTGTCCCTTATATTTCAATGGATTTAATATGTACTGAAACAATGACAACACTTTCCATGTTTATTAATTCATTCGTGCAGCACCGGCTAGCTCATAACTCAATTCTAAATCAATCGACATTTTTACGAAGTACCTAGTGCTAGGTTTTCCAAATTATTACTAGCAGTTTTCATGGAATAAAGTATTTCAGTGGATTAAATATCACACTACTTTTAGATAGCATCTAGAAATCCTAGAAAAAAAATATGCACTGTGAACTAAGATAAACCCTTTTGGGTAGAACATCATTTCACATGGGACCTAGAACTTTATTTTAAAAAATTCCTTGCATATACTTTTGGTACTAGCGAGATTGACACTTGGATTGCCAAAAAATGATGTTTATATCTTTCTATAAACTGCAACATAACTATTTGAAATTATTTTTGAAGTTTGGAAGGATGAAAACATGCAGCCAAGATCACACTCACCATCAAGATAATTGAAACTTCACAAGTTATAAAAGAGACAAATTTGGACCTAAAGCTAAGCACACAACCATCTATTTGAAATATTCTCCTCTCCTTTACACATTGCGGAAAAAAAAAAACAAAAAACAAAAAACAAAAAAAAAACAAAAAACAAAACAAAACAAAAAAAAACAAAAAACAAAAAAACAAAAAAACAAAAAAAAAAAACAAAAACAAAACAAAAAAATCACCAAATTTGGGTTAGATGAAGAAGTTACAGTTTTTGAAGTTCATTATTAAAGGTATTTCTCATGCTTCTTCTCAAGAGCCCAAGTTTTTTTATGCTTATACTCTTCATTGTGAGTGTATATGAAGTTTTTCACATAATGGGAGGGTTTCAATACTTCAAGATTTTCAAGATAACCCAATTAGTTTTGCTTGCATGAGATATCTAATATTTTGTAATTTTTCCTTTAAAAGGTGACCATCTTGTAAGGATTTACAATTTTTCAAACACATTAATGGATTATCGAGATGAGACCTTTGTAAAAGATTATCTACAGCCTTTGAAGTTCTATACCTTTTTTCAGCTACAACAAAGTCTTGTTTCTTAGCTTTGTGAGTCTCAACACTTTACATCTTTCATAAGTTTATGACGTATTTGTAGGATCCTCAAGGAATTATTTTGTAAAACTTGTAATCATTTCATAAATTTCCCAAAGGTAAATTCTCAAGAACTTGGAACTTGTTGTGACATGTGAACTTTGAACTTGTTGCAACATGTGAACTTTGAACATGTTGCAACATGTGAAAAGTAAATTTTGAACTTGTTGTGACATGCGAAGTGAAATTTGAACTTCTTATGGCATGCAACAAGTGAAATTTGAACATGTTGTGACAAGGAATAAATGAATTTTGAACTTGTTCCAACATGAAACAAGTGAACTTTGAACTTGTTGCAACATGTAACAAGTGAACTTTTAACTTGTTGCAACGTGTAACAAGTGAATTGTGAACTTGTTGTGGCATGCAACAAGAAAAATTTCAACTTTTTGCGACACCTTACAAGCAAAATTTGAACTTTTTTCAAAACCTAACAAGCAAAATTTGAACTTATTGCAACAAATACAAGAGAAATTTGAACTTGTCATGACATGAGATAAACAAAATTTGAACTTGTTGTGATGTAAAATAAGTGAACTTTGAACTTGTTGTGACATGGGGCAAGCAAACTTTGCACTTATTGCAACAAGCAATATGTGAACTTTGAACCTGTTGCAACATGCGATAGATGAGTTTCAAACAAGTTGTGACATGTGAAAGACATCTTTTCCAAGCTCACAAATTTTGAACTCGGTACTACATGTGAACTTCCAAACCTAGTATGGCATGCAACATGCAAACTTCAAACACGATGCAACATGTGACATGCAAACTTAGAATTTGTTGCGACATGCAACATGCAATTTTTTGTGACTTATGAAACACGTATTCTAGTATTTTCACCATAAATTTTGATCCTAAACTTCATTTTGTGCACTTTGTATACCATTGTAAAGACCTTTTGAGATCTAGAACTTCAACGTTATAATTTTTAAGAGATTCGTTGACATTTAGTTCATGTTTGTAAAATGAAAATATGGTCACATTATTGACAACCTAGAAACCTAATAAATAACACGTCATTTTAACAAATGTGTCCAGAAAATCATTATCAGACTAACCAATGTCATAACATTAAAAGGAGATTGAAATCAAGGAAGTAAACTTGAACTCCTTATTAAGTTTCCAAATGAATTCATTATGTTAAATTCATTTTTTCTAAAATATGGTTTAAAATTTTGTATATTTTTAACTTATATATCCAAGAGTGATGAAATACATGTATTGACACTAAAATGAGACTATATGTTTTAATCTTGAGACATTATGTATGAGAGAGTGAAAGAAAAAACACAAATATTAAACATCATGGTGAGGAGCACCACCAATATATAATGATGGCTTTGAAAATATTATCTACAAAATCGCACTCATCATGCAATGACAAGAAAATATAGAATTTAAATGGACATAGATATAACACAAATAAAAGGATGAAGTAACAAACACATGAAAAATAATCATATGTGGAGACATAATGATAAGTAATTAAAACCTATAGTGAAAAGCTTCAACATAGAAGCACACATACATAATCCATCTCTATCAACAAATCTAAGGCAAAGGGTTATACTAATGTTTACTCCAACTAAAAATAGGTTGTTTTCTTGATATCCATTTGAACATTTTCCTTAAGTAAATGGTTAAATGGGGAAAGAGGTGGCACCAAAATTAATGTAAGGTTAAACATAATAAAGTCCTTGGAGAAAATGGAATAATATATCAAAGGACATATTATATTATTTTGGAAGGTCAAGAAAATGAGCAAGGTGGTTTCTCTAGTAAAACTAAAACTTCCACTTGGCCTTTAGGCTAAGAGAGGGTAGTTTCTTGAATAACACTAAAAATTCCACTTGGCCACAAGGCCAAGAGAGGGTGGTTATTTTTCAAATAGCTATAAATTCTAAAACCTCAAAGAAGAATAGGTTTTTTTGCTATGGGATATTTCATGTACTTATACTGACATTTTAAATGAGGAGAAGACACCTTTGGCCAAGCATTTTTATGTAGATATTTTATTCCTATGTTGCATATGCTATGGATTTTTCATGTGTAGCTACTAAGGATTTTGGTTGTTGTAAGAAATTCCTTTACATTGTAGACTATCTCATGTTTACAATTTGCATTCTTATTTCTACTTTCTAAAAACATTTGTTTAAACCTATAAGCACAAAGTTATAATTAGTTGTTTAATATCAAAGCATTCTAGATTTTGTGGCTATATATTCATTTTTCTTCTGTTCATAGTCAACATATTTTGGGGCATAATGGAATTGTTGTGTTTTTTTTTTTTTTTTTTACTTCATTGTTTCTATTAGTATGCCTAGATACTTGCATTTTCATTCATGCATCTTATATAGCGACTTTTCAATTTATTGGATTCAAAACCCTAAGTGGCGGAGTAGGCCATAATCAATAAAAACCAAATTGGTAATGGTTTTCATGCTATACTGTAGATGGTATCCCTATTAAAAATAGGAAGCAGTCTAATTGGGATTTATCACCACAGTGACCCCCTTGTTGTTGAGTGGGACATTTTGACCCAACCTAGTTGGTGATTGGAAGAGCGTGAATGACAATCTAACTCATGTGGAGCAAATTTCATAAATTGAATTAGTAGCTCATGGATCCTCCCCATATCCCTAAATAGGATCATGTTTTTATCCTTTTGAGACCATTTCATGTTATCAAAAATAATATAGTCAAACTCTTCTTCAAAGATAAATTTGATGGTGACTAGGAAAGCCTTGCATTAGGCATATTAGTAGATTTAACCTTACACATCAATATCTTAAAATGATTCATGAAATTGATGTAGAAGTTTTCCCCTTACTTTGGAACGATGAATTTGGGCTTGGTATAGGGCATCACCAACCAAAAATTTTCATAGCTGGAAGTCGTTCATGAAAGTTTTCATAGCTACACATGATAACTATGACTATGATGAATTGTGTTATGAATTGGATAATTGTTTTAAAATGAAATATGAACCTATCAATGATTGCACATTAAATGTTATGCGGATTTATTATAGATTTCATGAAAGTGACAAAGTCTTTAGTCCAAAATTCCTTACCTAGTATTTCTATGTATTTTCTAGGCCTAAAGAAGAAGAGTTGTTGATCAATAGTGGGATAGATTCAAGCTATCAACAACATCCTCCACTAAATGCCCGTAAGTTAAACATATCATACTTTTATGAAAAAGGTAATTGAGAAAGTACTTATTTACAAAATGAGCATGCACAAAAACTTAAGATGAAAAAAATAAAGGTTCCAATCCATTGTAAAATACATGTTACACATATTTATTATATATCTAGAAAGGAATCAATTATCCAAACAGAGATTGAATGAGATAACATAGCCTGTGATCCATCCTCTTGTAAAGAACAAAACATGTGGACATAGTAATCTCTGAACATTGTTGATATGATGACCTTGAATTGAGAAACCTTGAAATCCTCTTTTAGCAAGTAGGGAAAGTGTACCAAACCAAATATGTAGGTAATCTCATTCAAAATCCTACTAGATTCTTGGAGCTTCACAATTTTCAAACATCCTTATTCAACCTTGCCAAGAAGGCTTCTTTGGTGGAGGATTTGTATATTTATCATTCCCCTCTTTCTACTTGAATTTAGTGCCTAAATAAATATTTGTCAAATATAAACTATCAAATTTTGAAACAAATCAAATTGATAGTCAAAATAGAAGTGATGAGCATGAACATGCTCTTAAATTGAATAGGGTCCATGAAATAGACATGAAGCTTGTTTTTCATTAAGCCTCATCAGTATGAAATCTATTTTTAAACAATACCTGAAGGAAACATTTTCAAAGGATTATTTTACACATATTCATTGGCAAAATAAACTCCAAACTACCAAAAACCTATTTCATGGGTTGATCTTGACATAAGAAAATTGCCATCAAAATTTATGAATGTTAAAACCTCAATTTTCTTCAAAATGAAGGATGTTTCTTTTGAATAAGAACCCATTTATATATTCACAAGGTAAGAGAAAAGAGAATTTATAATTGGTTATATGGACACCCTTGCTAAAAATGCTTTTAGTCTCTCAATTTTCAATACTTTTATACTATATACCTAGATCTACTTGAAGAATTTTGACTAGATAAAATACCATAAACGCATACTTAAGTTGTGTCTATTCAGTATGGTTTTGAAACATTTTAATACAGAGAACGAATGAGTCATGCATCAAACAAAGGCGTGTCTTTACAAAGAGTAACAATTTATATTTCCCAATCATCAACTTGCTTGGAAGGGAAAATGGAATATCTTACAACTTTGATTAACAAAAAAGACAATCATGGAGCTACCTCCTCCAAGATGTAAAAATTGGCATAAGCTTTGTTTATTGATAGCTAACATGATTTTTCCAAAAGTGGATTCAAGTAGATAGATATCAGCTATTAACCATGCTTAACTTGTGATTCTTGATCATATGGACTAGGAGATGATGATAAGAGGCATGGGTAAGGGAGCACATAATGAAAATTCAAAACGTCTATAGAAAAAAATTCAAGACCAATTTCAATTTTTCATGGACAAAGAGAGGATTAATGCTCTAGGTGAAGAGTCATTTCAAAAATTGCCATTCCAAACCAAACCAATCAAACATCACAAGTAGAAATTTCACTCACCCCATGATTGCTTTCAAGTATTTCAAAATTGTGGGATGATTTTTATGATTTTATTAGGGTTTGGTTAGAGTCATCTTTTGCTAAAAAATTTCCACAAAATTGTAAGTATTCATACTTCCTGCTATGAATCATTTTCATAATGCTTTAATTCTTTCAACATCACATTGCCTAACCACCAAATTTTTTTTTTAGCATCCTCTTTCTCAAATTGAGTGAAAACGTGAGGGTCAATAAAAAAACTATTCATGAGCATGTATCCATTACAACAACATTTCTCATCATCATGTCACTCGCATGGAATTGAACTTGGGTGGGGGAGATAACAACCATTCTTCCCAACCACCTGAGATAATCCCAATTGATGCCTAACTACTTAGTTACCAATGTTGATGCATAAAAATGATTTTCAATGGCTCCATTAGCATTATGATTTCACATAATATACATTTGTCACCACTTATCCTAGGTTAGGATATGGTAGCATATATTTTTCTTATTTTTTTAATAAAATTTTAGAATTAGTCCAATTTTAGTTTTCAAATAAATCTAAACATGGTGTAGGTTTTGTTTTGATTGATTGGTTTTAATTTTTATTTTTATTTACAAAGTAGTTGTTTCACTTTTCACTTTCAAATATTTTTGCCGTAGTAGCATAGACTTTATTTGGTTTTAAATGATCAATCAGAGGGATGGTTTGAAATTTATTTTCTTTCATTATAAATAAGCTATGCTCAAAAGCAAGCTATGTGAAAAATAATATATCTGGGAAAGGAGTGGAAAGAGGAGTTTCTTTATTATACTCATATGCCTCATCTTGCAACATAAAATTAGTAAGACTCGAAATAGATTAGTAACCTCCAAGTAGGTATGGATTTTTCTTTATGAAAGCATTAGTACTTTGTTGAAAACTGAATTTTTTTCATAAAGAAATTCCCAACCTAATTTAAAAGATAAATATGAATCTGACACCAAGTTCAATTGATAGAGTATGTCATAATAATTCCATATTAGTCGTGTTCTTGAGCCATGAATGTATATTTGACCTAGATCATGAAAATATTTAAAGGAACGATTGGTTTAAGTCTCTTAAGATTGTGAATAAATTATATACCACTAGATTTTCCTATTTATAAACTTATTGAGGACTAGTATGTATAAATAAATGTTGGTCTACTAATTTTTTTTCAACGTGTTGTTTTTCATCTCTTATGTCCTTATCTTACATATGTCTTGCTTAGGAATTCATTGTTATAAGCATTACATACCTTGGAAACATGTCATCATTCTTCACATGATTCAAAAAATAGATATGCATGCTTAGAAACATTGAATACATTGGTTTCTAAAAAGCATGGCACATGTTAAGAGAATGATACTCGATAGCCTTGACTAAGACCAGCTTTATAAATCATTGTTAATTGTTTAGGATTTTCCTTTTATTTCTTTGGGATGATGAAATACCACCTTACCTATTTAATGATGTGTTTATGTAGATACCAATATTGGTTTTTTCTAGTTACATTATTGGAATATAGTGCAACTTACCTAAGCATTGATTCAAAATGGGGTATGTTGTGGCAGCCAATAGTTTGTTGTGATATCTCAATTAAGGGAGCTTAGATGAACCATGCATAGATCCACATACTGTGTGAACATTGAATAAAAGGAATGATCCTAAAGATTGGTATTTTACAACATCAAAAGCTAATATTGGGAATTGGCTTCACATGACCATAACACCTTAGTGGCAAAAAAACAACAAAGAATCTTGGCAGGAAAATATTTTGATAAATTTTTATAAATGGTTCATTGTTGGCCTGTCCATGCATAGAAGAAGAACTATTGAAGAAGAATTTTAGCCCCTCATGTTTAATTTTCCTCCAATGGAATAATGGTCTTAAGTAAGGGATCATGGCCACATAATCGTCTCCATGGGTATCTAAGTACTAAACATAAAAAAACTCACTTAATGGTAGAAAATTATCATCAATTTGTGAAGTGTGATTGGTTGAAAATCAAAAATACCAAAGAGATATCCATAACTCATATCATAGAAATATGTATGCTTATACTTAATATTCAGTATTATTGGTAGTGATAGTTGCCCCAATAGAGAAAATGAAATTATTAAAGCACTTTGGCCTAACATGTATATTTTCTAAGAAGACCTAGTTGAGTTCCATAATTTCTTTAGCATATCAAATTTCATGTGATGGAACAATCAATACATTAAATTCATGAAGTCACTAAAATCAATTGTAAGACAAATCTATAGAGAGATGAATGAGAGTAGAGGTGTATGTTGTTGGAAACTCAAATGTCACTAGGGGAATTAACAATTCAATCTGTAACGTACCACTCCCCTCAGACCTACCTAAGTAACTGACCAATTGGGGTAAACATGAGATGAGGGGTTGTTAAGACAAAATCAACCTCCTTGGTGACTTTAAGGAAGTGGAATCGATGCAGAAAACTATAACATAGATCTATACCACTTGCTACAGGACCCCCAAAGGCTATCCCAGTCATCCACTTGACCTGTCCCTGGGTCCCTCTGAGTTTTCATTCCACTTAAGCTTTGGATACAAGCAGAATCCTACATGCCTACCTCTGGGAGGCTCTGGACACATGCACAATCCTACATGCCTATGTGTTGGCTTGATGGGACCTAGACCCAAGTTTAAATGTGGTTGCGTGAACCAAAAAAACCCACTATTACCGGCCCTTTCACTAACAATCTGCTTGTGCAGACCTAAGTCTCACCTGAATCAATATAGTGAGATGCTAGAACTAGGTTTCTGCATCCAGAGGGACAATGGACTATGGCTTTAGGGATTTTCTTCCTTTGCAGAGCTTCACAAAATAGATCTATCAATTATACAAGTGTTGTTAAACACATATTTTGAACTTACTAATAAACTGTGAAATCTTATTTAATCAAGCATAAAACAATGTAAACAACCATGAACCAAACTTTGCTATGTAGTTACATATTATTAGCATTCCATCGGATCTCTGAAGGCTGAGAAGGAGACCAAAAAAGGTAACCACAAACCACTTTGACCTAGTAGCTAGCCCTACTAGGCTAAGAGGGCTCTCTCAATGAGATTGACAACCAATTTGACTGGATCATGGAGATTTTGGGCTACATATGTAGATTACGGTTTGGTTTATTTGGATTTTTGTGCTGGATGAAAATGGACCTTTAGAGCTAGGCTTGAAAACTATGGTAGGGTTACAAGAGAAAAAATTACAGGGGAATAAAGGGGAAAGGTAGGCAATTTTGAATGACCCTTTAGGCTTTATAATTATAGTGTAGCATGAAAATAGAGATTAGGAACAAGCGTATAAGTATGAATTCATTCCTTAATAATAAAATAAACACAACATCATCATCTCATCAAAATAGGGCATGTATTCCTCATGAATCTTGCTTAAAAACTTTATAGACATTGAGTGAAAGCATTAGATATGTAATATAAATAGAAATAATTCAACAGAGTGACTTACAAAATAGAAGCATAGCCATACAAGCTCATCACATGAATCCCTAAATTTAAGCTGCAAATTTTCTCTGTATTCACTGTATTACTTTGTCAAACTTAAATACACTAGTTCAATGTCCAATGTTTTAACCCTTGAAAAATATTACAAAAGGCCTCATATAGCTACTGAGGTCTAAATCCTCCCTTTGAGGTCGAATTTTCTAGCAATAAATTCAAATTCTTGCACCTATCTGAACTTTTCTACACACTTGGAAGGTTGCACAACAAATTCCTCCTTTATCTAACCACTAAGGGACATATCGTCAAAGAAACAAATGGAGGATAAGAAACCTATCAAACACCATTTTTACCATTTACATTTACATTTTTACCTTTACATTCATCCACTTTCACCTTTTAACTTTTACAAAAGTCAAACTAGAAATTGGAAAAAATTACACAGTGACAATTTTTACAAAAATATTAGAAAATTGCAGATGCGCAGCACCAACTTTGAGGCCACTTTTGGGCACCCTCCTGAAGTAAAAATGGAAATAGGAGAGAAATTTAAACTAGACATGTCTGTATAGTTTCCATAACACTTTGAATTTTTTTTAAATGACCCATGGGAAGGCCTTCAAAACCTCATTCTCCCAAGGTGTCTCTATGCGCAGCGCCATGCATAGCACAATATTCCTGTGCACAGCATGCTTGGAGAAAGTGACCTTTGAAGGTCTTCCTGTGGTCAAAAACAAGCTCTGAAGGTACCATTGGAAATATTAGTATTTTCTCTACAAAATTGAGTCATCAAGTACTGAAAACACCTTCTCCAAACCCATGAAAAATTGTCTTGAAGGCAAGTTGTCCAGAAGTGTAGAAAACCTCCTGTGGCAATTGTATTTTGGCATTTCTCACAAATAATAATACATGTGTATAAACTAAATGATTTTTTTTTCCTTGGTACATTATGGACAAAAACATATTTCACTTTTGTAAAATGCATCTCTATTTAGTTAGAAACACAATTTGAAGCAAAATTGTCCATGTGTGCCAAAATTTTCAAAATTGCACCAACTTGCACCAAGATACAAAAATTGCTCCAAATATTCTCAAAATTTGTCTAGAGATGTCTAACGAGGTATGTTATGAAACCATGGATTAATCACTAAGAAAATCCAACTTACCCTTCTCCTTTTGGCTGATTAGGATTTCTTTGAGTTTCCCCCTCAATTGTTTGACTTTGACCTTGGAGATCAAATTCCTGGTGTACTAATGAGTAGCCATGTGCCTTTGCAACTTGTTATCTATGTTAGACCTCTCAAGGAGTTGTTTACATCTAACCTTCCTTTTTATAGGGCTTCTTCTCTTCCTCCATAGGTGCTTTGCAAGGGGAAAACCCTAGTGGTGCAAAACAAGGGATGGTGGGAAAGGAGTAGGATGGAGGGTTTAGGAGAGGGAAAAGGGGATGGAAAAAATTTTGGAGGTAGGGAGGGGTGTTAGGGAGGTATGGCAGGTGGAAAGGGAAGTAGGGAAGGTAGGAGTAGACCTAGGGAATTTAATTACAGGTCTAGGTCTAGGATGTTGCCAAGTAGGGTAGTGATGATGGTGTAGGGACTAGGGTTTGAGTGTAGAAGCTTAGGGATGGTGTGTGAGAGAGTGTAAGAGGTTTAGGGAGTGTAGTGGAGTGTGGGGAAAAACAAGATTTAGGAACTGAGTGAGGGAAGGGGGTGGTAAAGAGAAAAACACATCCCTAGTTAGGAAAATTACCCAAATTGGTAGAAAAGGGCTAGGGTTTGTAGGGAGATGATGCAAAAATGATGGGAAATAGTTTGTGAGGTATGGGAATGATGTATAACTAGAAAACAGAGTAGGAGGGATAGTGGTACGAGGGTTTTGCAGCATCAATTTATCATTTGTAAACCAAAAGCATGAAAATCCTATAAAACGCTAGGGAACTAAGAGTGTTATCATTTCTTGGTTTGCAAAGGAAGAGAGGGCATAAAAATGAATGCACTTATTTGTTATGATGCTTGGAGAGTAAAAAATCTAGAATGGAGGTTTAACAAATTGATTTGGGTGATTTTTGGGCAAGTTTGGGAAACTCTGCCTCGTGCACAGCGCAGTTCACTGGTGCGCGGCGCCTATGCACAGCGCAGTCTTCCTACACGCAGCGCCTCCTCTAGAAGCACATTGTAGTGCTTCTATGTGTAGCACCTAAAAAATTTTGCCACCTTAAGTTGTAAAACTTGTTTTTTCTCACCAAATGAAGGATGAGCTCGATGATGAGGGGCAATAGGAGTGCAAATGAAATGTATTTGTGTCCTTTTGGCTCTTTGATAAGCATGGAATGGTTTTCTTTAAATGATAATGGGCCCCACATGTCTCTTGAAGCATGACTTTCTTTCTTCTTTTTGGCTTTACAACCTGGGACACTTGTAATCTGAAATTTTTGTATCTTCCTTGGAACAACGAACTGTAGCTTTAGAAATTTGAAGTACTTATTACATATAGAAACATAAAATTACATTTAAAAATCAAATTTATTGAAGGAATTTACCTATTACCACTCCTCCAATTGTCGAATTTTATGCATGAAATGGTAGTTTGGTGACCTTGAAACCCTAATGACCTAATGGAGACACTGAACTGAATGAAATCGTGGCAATGATGACTAGAATTATGATGATAATCTCTGAATGATGATACACTCAACTGAGTGATAACATGGACCAACAATTTAAAAATTTTAGAAGGAGTGGAAAATAGTCCTAAACCTAATACCCAGTGACCAAATTTTTGCTTGAAGACCTAATGAAATGAAAAAAAATTGACTATGGGACCCTAACAAGACATGATAAGAGTCCATTCGATCACTAGTGATAGGATTCAAATACTGACACTAACATTGGCTCCAACTGGGGATGGCAACTCCTTGGAGGTGTCAAGAACATCATAGACCAAGTAGCCTAACCATTGGGCATTGATTCATAAATTTTAAACATCAAAATGAATAATAAAAACTTGACATGATAAATTGGCTCAAAACTTGACATACTTGGACTAGACAAAAACTTACTGAACTTATTGATGGTGTCATATCACAAAGACTTGAGGGCTTCAAATCCTTATGACAACCACCTGCCTGTTGAAGACATATGTACAATCATGTGAAGTGATCCTTCCAATGTAAACAATCCAGTAGATGGGTACATATTTGAATTATGTTCACTTTCCTCGAGCAGGGAGAAAAAACAAAAACTATGCCACTCCAAGTGTCCATTGAAAATATCCTCATGATTCATAATCTCAAGAAAATATATAATTCCTATTGAATACAGCAAATCAATGTAAGGATTTTCAATAACTTGAAATGTTACCTTGTCTTGAGATCCAAAAAAAAAAATACAAGTACTCCCTTCATTTTGATCCGAAAGAATACTTGGTTGTTGATCCATATGAAGGCATAGGGGAGTATGAATTTCTCTTATCTGAGTGTTGGATGTGAATTCTTGAAGCATTGGAAACTCTGACTCTATCTCTTGCACGATGTCTATCTTAGGCTCATACTCCTCAAATTCATAATCTAAATCATCCGTGAACAGAAAACATTCTTCAAGATTGTTAAACATGATAGCCTTATCCTCTTTATGAAAGAAAATAGTCCCTTTTAGTTGATCTCTTTGCAGGAAATTTTCATCACAAGTTGGCTTACTCACAACAAATTCTTGTATATTTTCATCAGTCTCATGACTATCATCATTTAAACTCATATTTTCATTTTCAATGATGGAATAAGTTTCAATAACATATTATTCACTATGTGAACACTACAAACCCAGATTAGCTTGGGTTGTAACATGATTGTTCAAGAGTTTATTTATTCCATATTCAGACATAGGAGAAACTTGAGTTTCATTACAGTTAACATTGGCTTGATGTTTTTCATTTTCGAGATCGGGAAGAGGAATTTCTCTTTTTTGGTCCGAGTCTGTTTCATCAAAGGAGGAAGATACTATTTCTTGTTTGGAGGAAAAATCATAAAGGGCTTCTATGACCTCATCATCTAGACACTCTTCATCCCCATACAAATTTTCAAGAAACTCAATGAAATTTGCAGAAATCTCACAACAACTATCAATCATAGACAAGATAGAATTATAGATTTGATAATGTTGAAAGAAAACTGAATGAAAATCCTTCGGAGAATATAAAATATAAGATGGTAGACCTTCATACCATGATCTCGCTTTTTCCTCCAAGGTAGCCATGAACATTTTCATTAGACAATATTCAGGAAACTGAATCTTTAGTCTATGAATATGAAAATGAAATTTGACCAAATGCAAACTAGCATCTTCTCCATCCTGACCTTTAAACTTTGGCAGTCCTATTTTCCAATCGATAAAAGGAATATGGTTGAGAAAACTAGGAATATGAGATTGATTCATCGGAGAATACATTCGAGCAATTGAATCCATTTTGACAACAATGAAGTCACCAAGAAGTTCTTCAAACTCTTGGTTCTTGAAAAGTGGAGTCACCATGAAAATTCTGAAACCTTTGGATTCTTGGACACTGGATTCGCCATGTGAATGATGCACAGCCTTCTTATCCCTGATCATTTTTCACCATCAGCAATCATATCTAATCTATGTCTTTCTTTCCCAGGGAAGATCTGTCACCTCGCTCCCTGGCAACGACGCCAATATGTTAGCACTCCACCGGATCTCTTAAGGCTAAGAAGGAGACTAGAAAAGGTAACCACATACCACTTTGATCTAGTAGCTAGCCCTATTAGGTTGAGAGGGCTCTCTCAATGAGATTCATAGCCAATTTTACTGTATCATAGATATTTTAGGCTAGATATGCAGATTAGGGTTTGGTTGATTTGGATTTTGTGCTAGATAAAAATGAACCTTTAGAGTTAGGCTTGAAAACTCTGGTAGGGTTACAAGACAAAAAATTGCTGGGGAATAAAGGGGAAAGGTAGGAAAATTTAATGACCCTTTAGTCTTTATGATTATGGTTTCAGATGAAAGGAGATATTAGGAACAAGAATATAAGTATGAATTCATTCCATAAGAAGAAAATAAACACAACATCGTCATCTCATCAAAACAGGGCATGTATCCCTCATGAATCCTACTTAAAAACTTTAAAGAAAATGAGTGAAAGTAGTATGTATGCAATGGAAAGATAAATCATTCAATTGAGTGACATAAAAAATATAAACATAGCCATACAAGCTCACCAAATGAATCCCTAAATTTAAGCTGTAATTTTTCTCTGTATTCACTCTATTACTTTGTCAAACTGAAATACACTAGTTCAATGTCCAATGTTCCAACCCTTGAAAATGATTTAAAAAGGCCTCATATAGCTACTTAGGTCGAAATAATCCCTTGGAGGTTTAATTTTCCAACAAGAAATTCAAATTCATGCACATATCTGAAGTCTGCTACACACTAGGGAGGTTACACAACAAATTCCTCCTTTATCTAACCACTAAGAGACATATCCTCAAAGTAATAAATGGTGGATAAGACACCTATTAAACTCATTTTTTACTATTTACATTTACATTTTGACCTTTACATTCATACCCTTTCCCCTTTTAACTTTTACAAAAGTCAAACTAGAAATTGGAAAAAATTACGCAGTTACAATTTTTACAAAAATCTCAAAAAATTGCAAATGTGCAACGCCAACTTTGAGGACACTTTTGGGCACCTTACTGAAGTTACAATGGAAATATGAGATAACTTTAAACTATTCATCTCTTTCTAGTTTCCAAAACACTTTGAATTTTTTTAAATGACCCATGGGAAGGCCTTCAAAAACTCATTCTCCCAAGGTGTCTCTATGCGCAACGCAATGTTCATGTGCGTGGCGTGCTTGGAAAAAGTGTCTTTTGCAAGCCTTCTTGTGGTCCAAATCAAGATATGAAGGTACCATTGGAAATATTAGGATTTTTTATACACAATGGAGTCATCAAGAACTAAAAACACCTTCTCCAAACACCTGAAAAACTGTCTTGAAGGCAAGTTGTCCAGAAGTGCATAAAACCTCCTATGGCAATTGTATTTTGGCATTTCTCCAAAATCATAATACCTGTGTATAAAGTGAAGGATGTTTTTGTTAATTGGTCTATTATGGATAATAAAAAAAATCACTTTTGTAAAATTCATCTCTATTTAGCCAGAAACACAATTTGAAGAAAAAATTTCCATGTGTGCCAAATTTTCAAAATTGCACCAACTTGCACCAATATACAAAATTGCTCCAAATATTCTCAAAATTGGTCCAGAGATGCATGATGAGTTATGTTATGAAACCATGGATTCATCGGAAATAAAATCCAACTTACCCTTCTCCTTTTTGTTAATTAGGGTTTCTTTGAGTTTTGCCCTCAATTGTTTGACTTTGACCTTGGAGATCAAATTCCTGGTGTAGTAATGAGTGGCCATGTGCCTTTGTAGCTTGTTATCTTTGTTAGCCCTCTGAAGGAGTTGTTGAAAACTTACCTCCCTTGTTATAGGGCTTCTTCTCTTCCTCCATAGGTGTTGTGCGAGGGGAAAACCCTAGTGGTGAAAAACAAGGGATGGTGGGAAAGGAGTAGGATGGAGGGTTTAAGAGAGGGAAAATGGGATGAGAAAATTTTGGGAGGTAGGGAAGGGTGTTAGGGAGGTATGGGAGGTGGAAAGGGGAGTAGGGAAGGTATGAGTATACCTAGGGAATTTAATTATAGTTATAGGTCTAGGAGGCTTCCAAAAACGCAATGTAGGGTAGTGATGATGGTGTAGGGACTAGGGTTTGAGTGTAGAATCTTAGGGAAGGTGTGTGAGAGAGTGTCAGGGGTTTAGGGAGTGTAGTGGAGTGTGGGGAAAATGAATATTTATTAAATTAGTGAGGGGATGGGGTGGTAAAGAGAAAACCACAGCCTTAGCTAGGAAAATTACCCAAATTGGTAGAATAGGGATAGGGTTTGTACGGGGAAGATGCAAAAATGATGGGAAATGGTTTGTGAGGTATGGTAATGATTTATAACTAGAAAAAAAGCGAGGGATAGGGGTAGTATGGTTTACAGCATCAATTTATCATTTTTAAACCAAAAGCATGAAATTACTATAAAACCCTAGGGAACTAAGCTTGTTATCATTACTTGGTTTGCAAAGGAAGAGAGGGCATAAAAATGAATGTACTTACTTATTATGATGCTTGGAGAGTAAAAAATATGGAATGGATGTTTGAAAAAATGATTTGGGTGATTTCTGGGCAATTTTGGCAAATCTGCACTGTGCGCAACACAGTTCACTGGTGTGCAATGCAGTCTTCCTATGCACAACGCCTCTTCCGAAAGCTTACTATAGTGCTTCTATACGCAGTCCCTGCCAATGTTTGCCATTTGAGCTGTAAAACTCGTGTTTTCTCACCAAATGAAGGATGAGCTCGATGATGAGGGGAAAGAGGAGTGAAAATGATATGTATTTGTGTCTTTTTGGCTCTTTTATAAGCATGGAATGGTTTTCTTTAAATGATAATGGGCCCCACATGCCTCTTGAAGCATGACTTTCTTTCTTCTTTTTGACTTACAACCTTAGACATTTGTAATCTGGACTTTTTGTATCTTCCTTAGAACATTGAACTGCAGCTTTAGAACTGTGAAGTACTTATTACATATAGAAACATAAAATTACATTTAAAAATCAAATTTATTGAAGGAATTTACCTATTACCACTCCTCCAATTGCCGGATTTTATGCATAAAATGGCATCTTGGTGACCTTGAAACCCTAATGACGTAATGGAGACACTAAACTGAATGAAATCATGGTAATGATGACTATAATTATGATGATAATCTCTGAATGATGATACACTCAACTGAGTGATAACATGGACCAACAATTTAAAAATTTTGGAAGGAGTGGAAAATATTCCTAAACCTAATACCTAGTGACCAATTTTTTTCTTGAAGACCTAATGAAATGACAAAAATTTGACTATGGGACCCTTATAACAAGACATGATAAGCGTCCATTTGATCATTGGTGACAGTATGCAAAGACTGACACTAACACAGATAAAAACCCTTACTTAGCACAGATATTCATAAACATCAATTAAAGTAAAACACATCAACAGAAACACATATCTGTCTCAACATTTCTTTCATTAATGCTCAGATCCTTCTCATACATCCAGTTCTACCCTACACATTTCGCTGCAGGGGTCTGTGCACACAGCTACATACTTCCTAAGGTCTCTGTGCACTCAACTACAAGAGCCTTTGCTCTAACTCAAAACACAGACTCTGACTCAAGACAATGTTACATCCAAATGCATTATATCAATTCATTCCTCAGCTACCTATGACTTATATCCTAGAATCCTTATATAGATTTTGCATTTACAATACCATGGTCTAAAAACAATGGGAAAAGTTCAGCGACCAAAAAATAATCCCATCCCATTACATAATAAGGGGCTTTGACCCACCCCAAATCCCCTAAGACTCAAAATGGACTCTATGTTGCGCACTCTGTTCCTTGATCTGCAGAATCTTTTCTAACTTATTTCTTCAAGGGTATCCCATGTCCAACATGTTCCCAACACAAAACTATGATTTTGGGAGAGTTGGCTAGTCTTGGTTTCCCATGGCTTCATTCTATCTGCAAGTAGTTTCTCCCACCTGTGTAGCTCAGCGACTTGCTCCTGTAAAAATTTACCCTCTTGGACATGAGTAAACAATTGCATTGGTGCTAAGGTATTTGTAGTTACCTTAATCTGATCCACCTACTCTCGCTTTTATCGCACTTTGACCTCTATTTTCTGCACCTTAGGGTCTTCCTACAGTGAGGCCCATACATCCATAACTTCTCTAAATACATTCCCGCACTCCTATATATGGGACTCAATCTGTTCTGTGGCAACTTTAAGCTTTATTGCACGTTGCTCCCAGACTTCTAGCGGAGTGGCGAGCTGAAATTACAGCTGTAGCTCAACTATTTTCATCTGTATTTCTATGTGCACTTCGTCAATGTTATATTTTGAGTCCTTAACTGTTGTGGCAAGCTTGGCCACATTTTCCTCTAGCGCGGTTGCAACCTAAAGCTGGACCTCTGGTAGCTCGTTGCAAGCCTTGTATATGGCTTCTTCCATATTTTTCTATGTGCATCCTCAACATCACGCTCTTGTACATCCATCTGCTTTTCCTCGGCCATGCTCTCTCTTTCCTTATTAACATCATGAATAATAATGAGGGCGCATTTTTCTCTGATCTTCAATTCTTCGACAATGACCTGGTGGAACACATGCAAAGCCTGTAATGGCATTGCAGAAAGATTCAGCTTTGTGTTATGGCAGTGGACCGCCTGCGTGAGCTGCTCTGCGAGATAGGGATCGTGTGGGTATCTGTGGTTAGCACCAATTCATGTATTTTTGTGCTTTCACTTTCTTTTTCCATCCTTGTTTGAGTCACACTCGCTTGCATCTCACTCACTTGATTCACGCTCACCTGAACTGCACTCGACTGAACCTGTAAGTCCTTTATCACCTTATGAAAATCTGTCGGCACCTTCTTAAATTTTTCTTTGATGTTGCCCCATAAGTTCTCAGTGGCATGCTTCATGGTGTCTCCTATTTCTTCGAGGTTCCCTTCGGTAAGGACCATTACTTCCAGGCAGGCAGACTTATCATACTTTACCTTCTTCCTCGTGTCTCCCTTCTGTGGCTGTCACTTCTTGGTAGTAAAAGGGGAGGGGCATTAAGATGGATTCACGCTGATATAATCACCAAGAGCATCATCCCCTCTTGTCTCTGGAATCTCTGTTTCTGTCTGCAGCTCCACTTTAGTCACTTTACCAGTCACAAATGTGACTTTCTTGTACTTCTTTCCTGTTGGAGTGGTGATCTTCGCACCACTATTCCCAGCCTGCTCTGCACCTTTAGTAAGTGGAGTTAACCAATCACTTGGCCATTTAAAGATAATGGTTTCCACATCCTCCTTTTCTACAAGGTACGGAAACTCGTACTAGACCCCAGTGAGGTCTTTATTCATCTTAATGTGAATGTGATGGAAGTCCTCTTTGAACTCCGCGATATGTCGATACTGATTCACAATGCTAGGTGATAAATGAGGATTTTGGTTAATCACATTTTGCATAACCATCTCGAATGCAACCCAAAAAAAATATTTTCCATGACCCTGGTTAGCTTTGTCGAATTCCAAAATGAGGCATATCTCGCAGCCTCGCACAGGTATAGGTCTGCAGATTTGAACTGTGACTCCTCAAGATCCCTCCAAGCCATTATTGCAATGAGTTGAAAGAGCCATGCATAGTGGAACTGCTTGCCCTCTTCTTGAACTACTCTGTAATCTTCGAGGAACTCACTGCATAAATATTCAGCCCAATTATACACTATGCCCATGGCACACTCTGCCGCAAAGGATATGACTAGCGTATAAGCCTCCTCTCTGCGGCTCTTTACCATAATATTACCAGCTAAAATGTGTGTGGATCTATCAAAAATGGAGTTCATTGAATAACCTCGGGTTCCCTTCGTCATATTATAATCTCTTTTCATTTGGTTGGCAAGCTTCTTGTCCTGATATTTACCCACAAAAGCTTTTGCGGGGTCCAACCCAAGACAAGGAAGGGTCGTAATCTTCCTTATTAGAATCACATCGATAGGGATCTTCTTCCCTAGCCACAAGTAATTGTCGTGCACCAATGCTAGTAGTTGGCGCACAAAAATAGTGTTAATAACACTTCGCACAAAGTGTGGCACATACAACATGTTGAGTATCCCTGCATCTTGGATACCAGCTACCCTCTTCATTGGCTCCAATATTGTTACTCCTCCTTCATAGGTTCGTTGGCACAGATACCTACTAAGCTCGAACTACGGGTATTTACTTCGGTCATTGAAGTCCCAATCCTCCATACGCAACTGGGGCACATTTCCTAATAAAGCCTCTTCGACCGGCACCTCATCTAAAATCAATGGCGTAAAGATGTACTTAACTGTGTTTGGATCCTTGGTAGGCTTCTTAGCTTCTATTTTCTAGGGCGAAATATACGAAGGCAACCTAGAGAGCAGTTCGACCTCCTCACCATCAATTTCCTCTAGTGTGTCTTCTTCCTCGTATGATTCGATCTCCACCACATTATTCTGTCGATATCTGGCCCCCTCACTCAAATGTTCCTTTGGAATATTCTTTTGGGGTCACGACCTTAACACCAGCTTATTTGGCTTGACCAATGGATTCGCGCCCGAAGTGGTCTTTCCTGGGCGACCTCAACCCTGTGGTAGTTGTTGTCAGTGCAGTCGTGATGATGAATTCTAAGCCTCTATGGATAAATCCCTGCTCAATCTCCTCATAGCTCTTCTCTGACATACAATAGCTTTCTCAACACTCTTTTAAACGACAAATCTCATTGATAAATCTTAGCGCACAAAGTGTTTGAATGGGGAGCAAGATCCTTGATTTATAGCGGATTTCAAATTCAAATCCAATCATCTCCTTTAGATCTTCCTCATAAATGTTGATTTGGCAACAGATCCACCAAGATATGCCCATTAAATTCATCCCTCCCGCTCCTTTTAATGGCCAAGTCGTTGTCCAATCAACTATTACTGATCAAACGATCACTTTTTGGACGAACTTCGTGAAACTCACCCCTTTGGTGAAGTCTCGCCTCCCTTGGCACAGTATTCTCCAGTTGCACTTGTTGTTGACCTATCGCGTAGTACTTCTACTTCGATGCAATCACCCTTCAGCAGAACCATTGATCGTCCTATGCGGTTGGTCAAGTAGGCACCCACAGATTTCCTCCCCCAAGACAGACTTATTGACCAGGTCTTTCCACGCAAACTGTTTGTAACATTTTCGAGTTTTTTCCTATTGTGCAACCCAATCATGTTATACCAACATCCTTGGCTCCTTGGTAATTCAGAATATTCATGCTTTGACTTCTTGAAGAGCCTTATTAATACACTCCTAGCCATCAACGAATCTATAAGTTAACAAGAATCCTTCCATCGTCTCATACCAATCCATCGTGCCATGGCATAGCTCTGTCTCCATATACCACTGTTGAGGGATCGTATCCAAGGAATGAAAGAACATGTGCACCCACTCTGGTTGAGGTTATGTACCCCAAGTTGCAGTCCAGCGAGATAAATGTTCGCGAGGATCTTTTTGACCATCATACTTCTCTGCGATTTTCATGTCTACATTACCAAACCTCAACCTTATCAATTTACATAACTCCTTCCATCCTCCTAAACTTTCTTTGTGCATGCCCCACCATCGAGCTAGAGTGGACCTCAATGCAAATTCCAAAGCTTCGTATCTCTGATCCTCAAGAACCTTTTGCTCAAACTCTTCTAGAAACAAGTCAACAATCCCCATCCCATCATAAAAAGGCAATTCATGCACTTTTGATCTGACACAACACAGATATTTGGTAACTTTGTTACATCGCTTAGTAGTTACTTCATGTAAGTGATTCTGCCAATGCTCCAACTCTTCATCAGAATTTGAAACACATAAACTATTTCTCTCCCAACATATTCTGCCATCCACAGTGGGATTAATCCAGTCTTCATCCTACGCAGTAACCATATAGATATGGTCAATCGTAGCATCCCCATACTCATGTTGGATAGGCTTTGTATAGCACACACCTTCAGAAGGAACTAATGGCACAACAAAGTGTGTACCATTCCTTTCAAATATCATCTGCCTATTCTTCGGGATGATGATACCATCCATCTCGTACACCCAATAAAATCCAATAAATTCAAGATGAAATTTTTTTTCATTGATGATCTAAATAACTTCAAAGTCGACTAGCACACTTACTCCATCAATATCTATGTTGATTCCCTACAATCACCCAATAGGAATGTTCTTCTGTTGATTTTCCATCCTGAGATGAATTAGCGACCATTGCAGCTTAGGCCTTCCCATCTTCTCCCATGTTTGCTTCAGAAGAATGTTGGCATCTAATCCTAGATCCAAAATGACTTAATCCATCTCATAATCTCTGATTTGCGCAGTCAACCACATCTCTCGACCAGTTCTCTTCTTATTTTTTTTCACCTTATTTACTATGCGTTATTCCAATCGTGGCTCTTCTTTACCAATACATTTATCTATCAGCTCTTGTAACCCTTATATGGCCTTCTGGTCCCTTAATAGCTTCATACAAGTCTGCAAGAAGGACGCCAGGATATATGGATCAGTTTCCTGCACTTCAGTGTTCTCCTCAGGCTTCTTCTGCAGTGTTAATAATTTTCTTTACGCGGTTGATGTCGAAGATTTAGGGTTACTAAATTTCCTCTTTACTTCCATGAATGTCTCCCTCTCGTGTTGTACATTAAACCCAACATTCTTATCTTCTGCCTTCCGGACCCATGTCTCCGTCACAAGCTTCTTTCCCTCTGCGCGGCCTTCTCTAGTGTCCATATCGCTGCGCGTTACTATGTTAACGCTTGCAGCTTCCTGTCGTGATTCAACCCTCATCATTTGTATGTTCTAAGCCAATTGCTCAATGCGCTTCTCCCGCATTTTAGCTAATAAAATGGGAAAATCTTTGATTTCATGACCAAATTCTTGACAATACTTACAAGAAACTGCAGTAGGGTTCTGAAAATCCTTGGAAAAATGTCCAGGTTGTCTGCAGTTGTAACATGTGATCTACCCTCATCCATGACCAACGTCTCCTCCTCGACCACGCCCTTGGCCTTGGAAGGCTCCTCGCGCTGTTGGAAAACCCGAAGCTTCACGAACATCTACTTGAATTTAGTATGGAAAAGGACTATTCTGCATCCTTAGATAGTAGCTTTTACAGTTTTTTTCATCGTGGCCCATCGAACTGCATAATTTACTGAATAATTGCTTTGGTGATCTGAAATTTTTTTGTAGAAAATGACAGTAATCAATGGAATGTTGGCTTCCAACTTCACATATACTACACCATACATTGGGCCTGACACTTGGCCCAGCACTCGGTCCAAGATTTAATGGACTCGGCATCATAACACCCAAATAATCTCATAACAGAGGGAACCGATCCTTATAGTGACCCTCTGCTTTACACTTGATACACCAAACTTTCGTCCTCATATCAAGTCTAACCTCCTTTCCTTTCTTTAGATCTTGGATCTCCATATGCAAACTTGCTAACTGAGTTTGAATCTGTTGAACCCCTATCCTTGTATCGACTATCGGTGAAGCTTCAAGCTTCATCACTATCTCTGGCACTTCATCGTAGGTTTAAATATTATGTTGTGACAATGGCAATTTGAGATGAGGCAACAACGCATAAATGATGCAGTATTTATGCTAATCATCGGGGATTTGGAAGTTAACTTGGCTTAGCAATGTTTTAAACCTAACCTATCCCTGGGTCCCACTGAGTTTTCATCCCACTTAAGCTTTGGACGCAAGCATAATCTTGCATGCCTACATCTGAGAGGCTCTGGATGCATGCAGAAGCCTACATGCCTGCTTATTGGCCTGATGGGGCCCAGACCTAGGTTCAAATGTAGTTGTGAGAACCAAAAAAACCCACTATTACCGGTCGATTCAGCAACGATATGCTTGCATGGACCAAAGTCTCACCTGAGGCAATATAGGGGGATGCTAGAACCAGATTTTTGCATACCAAGGGACAGTGGATTGTGGCTTTATGGATTTTCTTCCTTTGTAGAGATTTGTAGAACAAATCTATCAATTATACAAGCCTTGTTCAACACATATGTTGAACTTACTAACACACTGTGTGATCTTAAATAATCAAGCATTAAACAATGTAAACAACCATGAACCAGACTTCACTATGTAGTTACAGATAAAAACCCTTACTTAGCACAGATATTCATAAACATCAAGTAAAGTAAAACAAATCAGCATAAATGCAGATCAATCTCAACAATTATTTCATTAATATTCATATCCTTCTCATACATCTAGTTCCACCCTGTGCACTCAGTTGCAGGGGTCTGCGCACACAGCTACAACTTCTTAAGGTCTCCGTGCACTCAGCTACAAGAGCCTTTCCTCTAACCAAAAACACAGACTCTGACTCAAAACAAACTTACATCCAAATGCATTCTATCAATTCATTCCTCGAGTGCCTATGACTTATATCCTAGAATCCTTATATATATTCTACATTTACAATACCATGGTCCGAAAACCATGGACGGAGTTCAACTATCACAAAATAATTTCATCCCATTACATAATAAGGGGCTATGACCCACCCCAAAGCCCCTAAGACTCAAAATGGACCTTGCACTTTGTTCCTTGATCTAAGGAGACTTTTCTAACTTCTTTCGTCGAGGGTATCCCATGTCCAACACTACGTCCAGGGACTATTTCCAGCAAACATGTGCCAGATTCCAAGAGATTTAAGGCACTTTTCAAGCCAATAATTTCTTCCACTGCCTAGAATTTGGTGTAACTTATAGAATCCATTAAACACATAATGACAACACTAATAAACCAAAAAGTGACTCCAGAACTAGACCTAACCATCCCCAACCGGGGTTGAAATTCTTTCAAACGCTTGGCATGAATGTAATCTATGGGTATAGGATACAAGACAGAGCATAAATGAATGAAAACACGTATGAAACATTAGAAGAAGGATCACCACCTTATTCCTTAACCATATATAACATCAATTATGTCTTTCATCCATCATTTTAACAATCAAAAGTAAATACATAAAATAACCATGACATGAACTAGTCATTTAAACATTCTTATAACAAGCATAAAACCATGGAAATAACAGTGAGAATACAACAATTAAATCCACATAATAATAGGTACAAAAGCAATAGAACTTAGGTTCCATTAAACATAGGCAAATACCGACCAGGTTCGGGACTTTCACGTTCCACCCGACCATAGACATGGCTGAGCCAAATCTCTCTTTATCCAGTCACCATCGTGTCATATTCCAAGCATGAATGTGGAATCTCATGGATAACCTCATCCAAAAACACAACCAAGGGAATCCATAGGTTTAACCACCTCCACCCTCACCATACCGTGATCACACCTAACTGGTGCTTTGATCACAAAATCGAGCGAAACATGGAATTGTCATCCGGAATCCATCACTATCCTTGAGGAATTTTTTGTCTCCCTGTCTCTCATGCTTTACCACAATCCAATCCTGGATCACTAGTGCTATATGTCAATTTGGGCACCATTCCCAATGACCTGGTTAAACTGGACATCATCCCCATGACCAATGAATAGGGTCTATCATCCTCTATCATTTCATTTGCTATATGCCCTAAGCCAAAGAAAAAAGACAAATCATTCCTAACTTCCATTGCAAGGTTTCCAAGATCTTAAGTATATATTATAACACCTAAGATCTCACCAACGTAGTCTCTCAAAGGGCTAAGTGTGTTGCATATGTAGGTACCTCCATTCAAAGCTGCTTTTCAAAGTACTTCCTGACACTCAAGGGTGTGTTGGTCAATTGGGAGCAAAATTCTCATTGTTCTGGAATCTCCACTTGGCCAGTGCCTTCTTGAAGAGTGCATATGTGTCAAACTTTGAATCCATGTGTCCATTTGATACCTCTAAGCTTGGGAACATGTCTTGCCTATTATTAGAAATTCATTGATTGTAAAACTACCTTCAGATCATCTATAAATTGAGCACAGATCCTAGTGCTTGAAAAGGAAGAATTTGAGTAGAGAAATGCTGGTGGAATTTCAATTGAGGAATTGATTTGAGTGATATGATGTTGGAGAGATGTTCATTGTGATGAGGCTGGGATGATGCTGGAGATGGTGACATCAAATCGATCACTGGTTGTAACCTCCCCTTCTATCCATCAATAAAGATTGTTGTTTACTTTCCCACATATGTATCTGTATAAGCTTCTTTCTTTCATGTTATGAATTCTTATCTGATGTATATGTTTCATGTTTCATTGATTCAACTGAATAACTTGAATAGGCATATGTATATTTCTATCTCGTTTTTGTTTAGTGTTCATTCTTGCAGGAAAAAATTTGGTGATCTAGCTTGGATTTGAAGCTACAGCAAGAGCGACCGAAGGAGAATTGGAAGTGTTTGGACTCCAAGTAAGTTTCTTGACCTGTTCCGTGTGTCTATTTACTGTTAGGAAAATTTTCTGCAAAGTCTTTAACCTGTTGTTCTAAATGCAATGCACCACATTTAGGGAAGAATGTTTTATCCTTAATTCATAATTTCGCATAACAAATTGGCGACTCCACTGGGGAGTTTTCCCTTCATCCTTGGTGTATTTTTCCTCTGTTATCAACCCAATAGCATTTACTCTGAAATATTAGGCTTTTTGAATTAAAATTTGCATTAGAAGTGTGTTTTGCAGCCTGGGTTTTTCTTCTCTGTTGCGCCCAATGCACTGTTGAACAGGACACAGTGCTTTGCATAGCACTACCTCCCACTTAGGGGTGCGTTGCAACGCACTGTCTCCCGTTAGAAACTGTGTTGCCCCATAGAATCAACCAAATTCCATTGAATTTTTCATTGCATTTTCTTTTAGTTTATTTTTTGTTGTGTTTTCAAAGTATTTGATGCCTCATATTGACCAGTGACTTTACCTACTTCTTCCTCCTTTGAAAGAAAAAAAAAATCAATGTTTATTTAAAGTGTTTTTCTTTATCATTGACAAATTAA
The DNA here is from genome assembly GCA_034641835.2 of Pinus albicaulis. Taxonomy (NCBI): domain Eukaryota; kingdom Viridiplantae; phylum Streptophyta; class Pinopsida; order Pinales; family Pinaceae; genus Pinus; species Pinus albicaulis. The sequence goes on along the minus strand of CM076578.1, from coordinate 1,010,050,775 downwards.
TTTCAAAGTATTTACATTACTGCATTGGATCCATTTTCTTTTGAAAAGGAAATTTTCGTTACATCCTTCATTTCCTTATATGATAAATTGTAGTTAAAATCTTCATTTTTCCTAAAAAGAGAAATTGTTGTTATATTCCTCATTTCTCAAAGTAAAAGGCATTTGTTTTTATTGATTTGATGCACTTAGTTTCCTTTTTTGCATTCACATTAAAGGGACTAAAAAGAAAAACCTGCATTTTCATGTAGTGGATTGTGTGTTTTGCATAGGAACAATTAGGAAAGCTGCATTTTAGTTTGTGATTTTTTATTGTTTGCTCTCAAATTGATTGCTCTTTCCCTCTAGTAGCTAGGATTTTCATTGAAAAACTAAATGTGAAAAGATTTCTTATCATTTTAGTTTTAATTTTAGGAATTTCCAATACATCATCACGGTGAACCTTGAAAGGAAAATCGATAAACAAGATCAACTTAAAATTTATCTCAATTTACCTAACAAAGAATTGGAATCATAACGATAACATTTAGAAGGTCTAGGCTAGAGACATGTTCCGGCGTCATAAAACATAGAAGTTGTTGTTAATTGTCTGCGATACATTCCAAGTGTGATACCTCACTTCACGTACGTAAGTATATTGTAGCTCGTCCACGTACTTTCGGGTATATCTGGCGGTGTTACAGTACGAAAAGTATAAAGGGGTGCTCTCACTGTGCAGTTTCGCATTAGACAGCGCTAATACAGACTTGGGCCTCCACGTACCTTCAGGTATATTTGGGAGGACAACTTTAGGTTGTTATCCATCCATAGTGAACCGAGTCGGTTGCCTTGTAAATTTTGATACACCGAACACAACATTCGGGGAGATTTCCTGCCCGTACTTCTTGGTTCGCCAGGAGGTATTCTGCAATCACAGTTTCTTGGCAAACCTTTTGCCTAGAATTACCCTTCTATTTTTTTTATTTTTTTTTGGTTAAAATAAATCAGTCATCGTGGAAGAATAAAATCCTTTTCCCCGTCGTTCACGTAGACTAGCATTGAAACCACCTTTACCACTAGAATTTACTTCTGGACGGTGAAGACGACATCACTCTACCGAAACCAGTACTATCAGTACCTCTAGTGAAGCATCATCTTCCCATATACCAGAGTCGGCACAAGTTGTTTCTACATATCTTGGTTCATCTACTGTTGTTGAGACTGATTCCTCACAACTAACCATGGTCACGATCCATCCAATCAATGAGACCATACCTCTTGAACCCAACGTTGTTCAACCAGAAGTTGATCCCAGATCCTATATCTTCTTTGCTAGAAAATCTGAATCACAAAGTAGAACAAACGGAATTTGTTCATCCATTGGTCATCCCACAATTTTTTGTAGCCATTGAGTCTCCCATATCACACAGTCAAACTCCTAAAATATACTTTGGGCCTGACGGTGAAATACTTCCACCTAGTTTGATTTTGATTGAAGAAATCCCACAAGACGAGACACATTTAACTCCAACCCATTTTGGGGAGGATATTTACCTGTACAAGTATTTTCCTCAATCACCACCCTCTGCTTTTGTTGATCTTGTTCCTATTCATATTTCTGTCGATTCAAAAGGTTATACATTTGGTCAAGTAACCATGCCTGAACCAACATCTTCGGTTGGGCCATCTGTTCCAATTACGTCAGTACCTACCCTCGCTACCTTGCCAATGTTTACAACTTCACCAGAATCATATTTTCATGGTGGTCCTATGGTCCCATCAGGTTAAAAATATTTATCTGGAATTTTTTCTGGTGCATCTTCAAACCCATGGACTTCATCAATGTCATCGTCTGGTATTATAACTGTTAAACCTATAGTGAGTACTGGACAGCTTGATTCTTTATAGACATCATCAGGGAAATATCAAGCTGGTCCTTCTGGGTCCATTCCATCCAGTACCATATCAACTGGACTCTTTGCATTTGAAGAGCAATATTTTCCATCTTATTATCCTCCTCATGCAGGGGGCAACCTTTGGTCACCCACTTTAACAGTACTCTGTCACTTTTTGGTCAACCTAATGTCGAAATGAATTTTTGTCAATGGCAGCCCACTCTGCCTATCTAATCACAAATATTTGTACACTCGTATCAACCAGTTCAACCTGTTACACCCACATCACTTCCACTTGTTAATACATCCTTACCCCTTGTTACATAATCAAAATGTTGTACAACAACCATTTTAGGCGAGCCCTTCAACTCAATACCATCAAATATTGGGCTCACAGAATCCAAATCCTTCGGCTAATTTACAACAACAACCTATACCTAGAATCATATATTCACAAGTTGGTTTACCATTTTATGGGTTGTCACAGCCACAACCAGGCTGTGACAACCAGGTTATACTTATCCTCAACTGAATCCAAGTTATTCTAATTTGGGTTATAACATTGGTGGACAGACCCCTTGGCAACCTCAAGTGCAAATGCCTCAACCTTCATTTCAACAAGTATCATATCCAAGTTTTGGTCAATAGAATCCTCAAGCATTTGCTTATCAAAACAACCCCTATCTGGGTTACCAGTTGCAGATTCCTTATGTTGGTGCTCAAAGGCCTGTTTCTCATGAAATTCCATCATACCCTGGTTATGCTCAACCTGACCTTAATCAACAGTTTCCTTCTTTTGCAACTTTAGAGTTACCATATTTAAATCGACTAACCAATGATCCAATCAACTATGCTCCTTGGTGGCCGGTGATACCTCAAAAATTACCCTCGGATATTTCTAAGTTCAATGGAAACCCTGGGGAAGACCCCTCGACTCATGTTATGACTTATCATTTGTGTTGTTCATTAAACTCCTTGAATGATGACTTTGTTCGACTACTTCTTTTCCAGCGTACGTTCATTGGTCCAGCTGCAAAATGGTATATTGAATTACCTATAGCTTCTTTTGATAATTTCACTACCCTAGCTACTGTTTTTTTTACTCACTCCCAGTTACCAATACGATATGAAACTAGAACGAAAATCTTGACCAATTTTAAATAGACTAATGCTACTCACATTTCTGATCATATTCATTAGTGGCGTCGTCGTCGTAGAATGGTTAAGACATTTGTTCCTGATCAGCTCCTTGCTAAGTGGTTCATTAAGTCCCTGTTACCATTTATAACTGAGGATGTGGCTAAGTGTGGCGTCGTCAATAAGGATCAAGTCATTGCTTGTGCCCAATATTTAGATTTGATCTATACCCAATCTGGCACACTCTATGAAAAAATTCCAAATGCACTGTGATCTAATTTTACTGTTCCTCCGCAATTAAAGGACTCTCATGCCAGAGACAGTTTGATTGGTACTGCAAGCACACATCATACTACTGCATATGATCTTGCACCTTCTTCTGAAATCAATTCCATGTCATTTGACAAAGGAAAAAGTGACAAGCAACCCAGAAGTAAGAAAAAAGGGAAATCTAAGAAAAAGCAAACTTCTAACCTGCAGGAAAGATCATCTGATCAAATGTCTGGACCTAGGAAATCTCGTTATCCATGCATACTCTGTAATGAGGAACAATTTTTTCGAGATTGTCCTCACCGTGCTGAAGTCTCAAAAATCATTAAGACTTCCCATGCGTTAGTTGTGTTGACAGATCCATTTCCGAATCCGGACACAAATTTGGTTGCTACAGATCCACCTTCTAGTTCCCAAGTACTTATGTTATCTGTCACAAAACCTTCAACAAATTTTGTTGTGTCAACGTGTAATAAATATTATGGTATTCAGGCAATTGATTAACCTACTACCTCGACTATGAATCCGTCTAGGGAGTAATTCACAAATCGACATATAATCGTGTTGCAGATTATCGTGCATGGAAAAATTTCCTTAAAGAGCAACAAGTAGATGTTCCCGACCTCGCAATCACACACATGCTCCCATGATCAAATCACAAGGCACAGCCTACAAGAGGGGTCACAGGTCACATCTTCCACAGTCAGGTCGTGGGTCACACTTTCCATTTAGGTCGCAAAGCATACCAACAAGCAGGAAGGCGAAAATTCAAGACACCCAAGGGTCAATTTTGTCTTATATATACTCCCTTTGGGGACTTATAAAAGATCTTTTTTTGGACTCCAAAGGAGAGAAGAGATTTGTAAAGAATTGAACAGCCCATTTTGAATGATTACAAGCATTTATCTTAAATCCATTGTTGGATCTGATGAGAATCAATGTGTTAATACTATGAGTATTTTTCCGTATATGTCTGATATCTTATGATTAATTGATCTGTGTTTTCTGCTTATACTCTTCATGCATTTCAGCTCACTGAATGTGTTAATGATGGTATGTTGTTTACCTAGGAGATGTTTGTAACTTCATTATTGACATCTAGCTTATTCACGAAAACGCCCAAGTAAGCATAGGTTTTTCTTGCCAGGCAGAAATGTTTCTTCTATGGTTCTAACAACTTTTACAAACACGGCCTTAATGATATGCTGCTAACAGCATCTCCTTTAGCTGCGTGTTTCTTTTTTTATCTTGCTATTTGTAGTGTTTTATGCTCATTGACAATCATTGATATTTCGTCTTGTATCATCCAATAACTGTATGCCTATGACTCTACAGGGCTCATTTGCGTCCAAGAGAGGGAGTATTCAGCGGTAGCTGGACCCACACCACAGACGGGATACCTATCACAAACGGTTCAGAGTCTAATCATGACTTTTTACTGGGGAGATCCCTTACTGTTGGCCGGGAAAAAATTTCCATCAACAGATTTGGCGCTAGAAGGAGGGCCTGATGGCAACCTCCCAGCACAAAAGTAACATCCCGTTACAAACTCCCCAAGGGGAGACCATACATGACAATATCGGTCCTCCCTCTTTGGAAAACTCCCTGGAGGAGGAACCCCCTTTCTATGAGGTTACTTTAGCCTAGCTAAGGGACCTGCGCCCTATTTCCCGCAACCTTGTCAGGGGTTTATAATGAGCCCCGGTCACTAGTTCCTTGGAAAATCCTAGAAATCCTACAGCTAATCATATGTGCCAAGGAACCCTTGTCAACTCCCTTCTTCAACTTGTGGGTCTTATGATCGAAGATTATGTAGACGCAGTTGAGCGAAATTCCGAAGCCCCCCCAGATAGCCCTAGGGAGGGGGAATAAGACAGCCCCGAAATCACTGAACCTCAACCCAACACGGGCCCCCAACCCGACCAGACTTTGCATGATAACACACAAGCCAACGACCCACGCAGGGGAGGAGTCAAGAGAGGCCAAGGTAACAGAGGCAGGGGAGACAGAGGCCATGGGTGAGGCCGAAATGCTAACCACCACCCGCACTGAAACCAGAACAGGTTTCCTTTTCTTTACAACTGGAGAAACATCAGAAATACAAGAAACCGTGGAGAAAACCAAGACATGCAGTCCCACCATGAGGGTGAGGCCTCCAGGTCTGGCATGGGTAGTGAATCTGAAAGTGAGAGGGGACATGTATACATACCATGCCACCAACGGGTCAGACGTGTACAACCTTTGGCTTGGATGGCTCAGTCCCCCCTAGGTATCCAAGGTCCCCTCCATGACATGCCCCGACACCCTGAAAAACATCTCCCTAAGTTTGACCCCGAGAAAGGTACTTTGGATGAAGACCACATCAGCAACTTCTACCTGTCTTTATAGATGATGAGAGTGTAGTATGACTATGTAGCATGTCACCTTTTTCCTCATACTATAGAAAATAAAGCTGCAACATGGTATCGGTCGCTCCCCGTTGCTTCTATCCCTTCATGGGAACACTTCCGTCGTACCTTCCTGCAAAAATTATCAGAAGATAAAACCCCCTCGATGCTCCTCACAGATCTCAGCGAGCTGAAATGTTAGAAGAAGGAGAAGGTCAAGGATTTCAATCAACGTTTCACCACTGTATTGAATAAATTCCCTCCAAACATGGCCTTAGATGATTCCATTACCATTGACTACTACACCAGAGCCCTCCCATTGGATATTGTCGTGTTTGTGAAACGCGAGGCTAGAGCTACCTTCACAGCTAATTACACCACCGCCCTTGTTGTCGAAAAGGACATGCTATCGATGGGTGTCATTGAACACAAAGGGCGGGATGATCAAAAAACAACCACGAAGAGAGCCCAATCCTCAATTCATAAATATGGGGACAAAGATAAGGACCCCTTTAATTTAGAAAGTATCGCAAAATCCCTTAAATTGCTAACCAATGAAGTCTCTAATCTAAAGAGGAAGAACAACGATTCCAACCCAATTGTTAAAATGCAGAAACCTTTCTTCAGAAAAAATAATAATCCCTCCATGAACCGGCCCCCGTTAAGCTTGAGTGCAGGTCTCAATGTTGAATAAATCGGCAAAGACAACTTTTGTTCTTTTCATCAAGCCTCTCACTCAGACAAGACTTACCCCTAGTGGATTAATAGCATGACTGCAGTGGTGAACCAACTTCTAGAAGATCAAACCCTCGGGGATATGGAGGAGGAGGCTATTTCAGACAACGAAGAAATTTCCCCCCCAGATGAAGATATGGGCTCCACTGTCCTTGCTTTCGAGGTCATCCGCGAAGAGTCTTCCCTTCCCACCTCTGGGATTAACCTAGCTGACGAACCTAAATCTAAACCCCCTTGAAACTATGGCTTGAGGAGAAAAGTTCCGATGCCTGAGCAATCCTTCGAAGAGAAAAGAAAAGCCTTCTTAAGGAAAATCCTACCACCGAACGCAAAAAACCAAGACAAAGATCCTGAAAAATTTAGTCCAACTACTCCCCGAGAAGGTCCCAAGGCTAAAGCTTCATTATTTTCCCCGAAGAACACCACCGAGCCCACCTCACACACAGATTCTAGGTATAACATTATCGAGGATATGAGGAAGACCCGGGCCAGTGTTTCTCTCTATGAGCTCGCTTTCATTACTAACCAACGAGATCTCATTCTCAAAACCTTCTCCAATCTACTGGAGACCAAACCCATAAGCATCATGTCTACCCAAGCTGCTGCTAATCCCCAATCCATCATGAATGCGGTGAACTCCAACTCCAGGGGCACCACGCCACCTTTCCTCCTCTCCTTCGAGATCTTTAACTTCAATGTCCACAATTGCCTCATCAATTCTGGTGCATCCACGAATGTTATGCCCTTGTCCGTGTGCAAGAAGTTAAACATCCGCCCTGAGAAAACAGACGCCATAATCATCCAGCTCGACAGATCTCAAGTCCCCGAAGTAGGCGAATTAAACAACATCATCATCTACCTATCCTCCAACTCTAGAGTACATCAGTGTATCGACATAATAATCGTGAATATCCCCAAGGCCTATGGCCTTCTATTACGCAGAGATTGGTCCACTAAGCTCCAAGGGTACTTCGCCACTTATTGGTCCCAACTTTGGCTCCCGTACAAAGGCAGGAATAACCAAATATGGGTCGAGAGTGAACCATACATGAAACATATTGTGACCGACCTGGATGGAACAAATGAACCGGTCAGTTTCGTGCAAGAAGAGCTTGGTATGTGTTTTTTAGAATCCATCCTCGAATGCTATCAAACCCCACAATCCCCGGTCACTCAAGACGTCCAGTCGGAGTTGTTGCTAGCCGCTGAAAACCCCTCCGCCTCAACAAAGGACCTATCAGGGACTGCTACCCCAGGTATTTCCTCAATACGTTTGTACTACCTCACTCAATCGAAAGATGAAACCTGGACCTTGTACTATGACGGTTTCAAAACCCAAGACGGGGTTGGTGCCAGCTGCATCTTGCTAGACCCTGAGAAGAATAAATTTTTTATTTCCTGCTGGTTAGAGTTCCAATGCATGAACAATACAGCCGAGTATAATGCATTGCTACTAGGACTCAAAAATGCCATAGACCTAAAGGTCCATTTTTTAAAGGTGATTGGCGATTATGAGATTATCACTCGACATGTACGTAATACCATCCATTGCTTGTCTCCACATCCAAGAGGTTATCAACAAGAGGTATAGCATTTAATTTCTACTTTTGATGCTTTCGGTATTAAATCTGTACTTATAATGCATAATGCAGCAATTGACACACTCGCTAACACTTCCGCTAGGTTCACCCCACTTACGGATGGGTTTTCTATTGAAGTTATTTACAGGCCATCCGTGCCAGACAACGTCACTAATTTACGCGTTTTCAATGATGACCAACAGGTACTGGATTTCCTACTCAATACGGATGTATTCAAAGACGTAGCCATTGAAGAAGAGGATCATGATTGGATTTTGCAGAAAGAACTACAGCAGCGGAAAGGAAATCCCATACCCAAAGGAATTGTGTACTTGAAAGGCTCTTCGACCTACATAATCGCTTCCGGGGGCCTCCAAACACGAAAGTACGAAGTTCAACGTTAGCACACAGACAAATTAACCTCGGGACAAACAAAGATCCCAAGCTTGTCAACCTAGGTAACGAGTGCACCCCCCAGGAGGAACAAGCATTCACCAAGTTATTCAATAATTACCGAGATATATTTTCCTAGACATATGATGAGCTTCGGACGTATGATACACCGATCATCCAGCACGTCATACCCATGAAAGAAGGAGTGAAGCCTTTTCAACAGAAACTGAGAAAAGTACACCCCGCCCTAGAACCAATGATCCAAAAGGAACTAAAGAAGCTCTTGGATGTGCGGATAATTTTCAAAGTTAGGCATTTGACCTGGGTGTCAAACTTGGTCCCTGTACACAAGAAATCCGGTGAAATCCATCTGTGCGTGGATTTCTGGAATTTAAACAAAGCCTCCGACAAGGACAACTACACGGCCCCTCCTATGGAGAAAATCCTTAAAACTGTATCGGGGTTGGAAATTTTCTCCCTATTGGACGGGTTTTCAGGGTATAATCAAGTACTGGTGGCTGAGCCCGATAGGCTCAAAACCACATTTAGAACTAGATGGGGAACTTTCGCATTCAAACACATGCCCTTTGGCATGATTAATGTCAGCGCCACCTTCCAAAGATCTATGGACATCGCCTTCAAAGAACTCATCGGGAAAAACGTGGTAGTATACCTTGACAACGTTACCATTCTCTCCAAGCGCAAATCTGACCACCTACACCACCTCAGGTAGATTTTTGAAAGGTGTCGGAAGTACGGGATCTCCCTGAACTCGAAGAAAATCATTTACGTCGTTACTGAGGGAAACCTGTTAGGACACATAATAACTCAAGACGGCATAGTAGTGGACCCCGAACGTGTGAAAGTCATCACTCAGATACCACCCCGAAGTGGTAAAAAAGCTATGCATTCCTTCCTCGGCAAAATCAACTTCGTCCGAAAGTTTATATCAAATTTTTCCCAAATCGTGAAACCATTAAAAGGCATGATTAAGGATAAAGAAAGTTTTAAGTGGCATCCTCCTAAGAAAGAAGCATTCAACAACATCAAACAAGCCATCGCAGAAGCACTTGCCCTGCACAGTCTGGATTTCAAAAAAGGCTTTATCTTGTATACCTTTGCCTCAAATTCATCTTTGACAGCCATCCTCACTTAGAAATATGAAAACAACAATGAGCGACCTATATCATTTATGAGTACTGGGTTGGAAGGTGCCAAACTAAACTACCCGGATATTGACAAACAAGCTTACGTGGTATACAAGGTGGTTAAACACTTCAGGCCATACATCTTGAAGAATCATGTCACAGTCTTCGTACCTCACCCGGCTATGCGCCCACTGTTCATACAACAAGAGCTTGGCAAGAGATGAGGCAACTGGATGACATGCCTCCAAGAGTATGACCTGGAGTTCAAGCCAGCACACACTGTAAAAGGCCAAGGATTGTGTCACATGGCCGCAGAGCCAGTAGACTCACGGGGCAGCGAGGAAGAAAATTGGGAACACAAGATCAATATGTATTAAACTGATAGCACATCCCCACAGGATACCTCCTCTTGGTACATAGATATTCTACAGTATTTGAAACACGGCACCATGGGCCCCGCTTTAACTACTAAGCAGAAGTGTGCGTTTAGATTGAAAGTTGTATCCTACCATATAGTGCAGGGTAAGTTGTTTCGCAAAAATCACAACGGTGTCTTGCTGTGTTGTTTGGAATGGGATGAGGCACAGAAAGTATTAGTAGAACTTCACGATGGCCTCGCAGGGGGGCACTATGCAGGAGGCACCACTGCTCACAAGATCATGTGTGCCGGTTTCTATTGGCCTACTTTGTTTAAAGATGCACATGCATATGTTTGGAAATGGCAACAATGCCAAAAGTTCACAAATAGAGATATACGGCCTTCAGCCCCGTTACAGTCTGTCGCAGTGGAAGAACCATTTCAACAATGGGGGCTAGACGTGATTGGGGAAATCCTACCACACTCTTCCAAGCAACATAGGTACATCCTCACTGCCACGGACTACTTCACAAGGTGGCTTGAAGTAGTACCATTATGTCAAGTCGATGATCAAGAGGTAATAGCCTTCATCACCCAATGCATCATGATCAGGTTTGGCATTCCAACCTCCCTTGTTTTTGATAATGCAACATATTTCTCATCGTTGAAATTATATGATTTTGCTCTAGAAAATGGTATCGTACTTAAACATTCTCCCAAATATTACCCTCAAGGAAATGGGTTAGCCGAGTCAACCAACAAGAACCTAATCCGCACCATCAAAAAGTCTCTGTTGTCCCAACAATGAAATTGGCATAGGGCACTCCACAACGCCCTCTGGGCAGATCGAGTCACACCCAAACCTTCCCTAGGCACCTCACCATTCTTCCTCGTATACGGAAAATAAGTTATCCTTCCTCCCAACTTGTCTCTCCCAGCCCTCCGATTATCTCAAGAGACTCATGGCATTCCTTGCCCTGCTTTACAAGCCCGAATAGACACACTGTTGAAACTTGAGGAGGAAAGGCAAAAAACTCGGAAAAAAAAATCGCCATCCACCAAGGACGAATAAAATGATGGTTTGACAAGAAGTCAGCCGGAAACAAGGTTTTCGAAGTAGGTGACCTTGTCCTCAAATGGGATAAATCTCGTGAAGATAAAGGGAACACTCTCAAGTTCTAGGCATTATGGATAGGCCCTTTCCAGATCAGAGAGAAGGTCGGTTCCCACACTTATAGGTTACAAACTCTTAAAGGGAGGATTGAGGTCCTCCCTGTGAATGGACACGGCCTTAAGCACTATTTTACTTGACATCCCCTAGGGGTCATCGCTACACCCTGTACCATAGTTTGTCTTGTTTTTTTTCGTTCTTTACCTTTCTTGTTTTCAATAAATCGCTTGTTCCACAAAGGCTCCCATTAACCGTTTCTTTTCTTTGGCATCCAAATTTTTGAAAGGGGATATAGAAGTTACCCAAGTGGCATACTGAGTCGGGATCTATGCTGGTGTATTATCTCCTCCTAGAGTGTAAAATAGGCAAGCATACCTGTGATGGGCACTCAATGGCGAGAACATGACTAAGGCCCTCGGACCAATACGCGGCAGCTTACCTAGTATGCTGGCCCAAGGGACTGTTGTGCAAAAGGAAATGTTCAGTTAAAGCGGTTACTAGATGGAAAAGGGAGGATTTAGCCTCAGGTGAGGAATGGAAATCCAGGAAAACCCCAAGTCCTCATTTAGACCAAGAGCAACCTCTCTTGCAATTAAAATAAGTCGAGATCCCTCATCCGCCCAGGCAATAATTTCCAAATAAAATAAGTGCCTTGAGCACGAAAAATAAGTGCCCTGAGCACATTTTAATAAGCATTAATCACACGAATAAAGGGTAAAGGATTGATAAAGGCTTCCTGCATAGAGAGGCGATACGACGACTCCACCGGGGTAATGACTAGACTCGCTGGCAGCGGAGCAACACTCGAGATCCCAATGCCACCACTTTCAGAGGTTCTTGGGTATCTCTTATGTACTTCATTACCATAAATGGCTGTTACACGGCAATTTATCACCGTCCCTGCAATCCCCATCCTGCACATTGGAAGGCTTATTCCGTGACCTGTGAGCAGTGACATGACCTGAAACCAATTTCATGGCATCCCCCTAGACAAGGAAATTCATTCCCCTGAAGACAATTCCTTGTGGAAAACCCTAAAAATAGCCTTTTCTACCTTGGCGCAACTATCCAGTTTACTACTCGCGCCAATGGGGGAAATCCTCCAAAGAGGGCGCGCCAGCTGGCACACTGTCTAAGTGTTGTACCTGCGCCGGGCTTATTAAGGATTGTTTTTTAAAAATAAATGGCGGAAGATTGACTCCAACCAATTCTTGAACTGGTCTCTAAATTGAGTTGGGAGGTTTGGCTCCAGATCTCCATGTAGAGGAAGTGGTTTTCCACCTCTCATGGAAGCTTCCTTAAGGATAGGGCCAATCCCATAATTATAGGGATCCCAACTCCCCTTCCACCATCTATATAAGCTTGCCATTTTCCTTTTACAAGCTAGCCTTCAAGAGCCTTCAATAGCCTAGAGAATGCTACAAGAGCCTTGATAGTCCTCATAGAGCCAAATCAGTAGTAAGGAGATTATTGTCAAGACAACCGAAGAGAGAGGCTTGTCCCATTCTCGACTAGCTTTACCGAGACGTATTCCTCTGTCGACCCACCGAAGGAAGATTCAGCGTTAGAGCCAGGTTGTATCTTCCTTTGTATTGATTAATGATAAGCGACTTTGGTTATGGTTCCACTCATGTTGTTCATCCATTGTGATCATGAGTTGTGTCTTCTCTGACTGATACATAATTGCATATATTGGGTTTTACACTTGTGTTTGTCGTGTTTCTTGTATGTGAAGGTGTTTGATCGCGACAAGCGAGAGAATTGTGATCTACCGAAACGAGGAAACAGGAGCGCTATCTTCTCTGCAAACAACAGAGGTGGACTTAAGGTAGGCCTTTCTCGCAATTTGGTCTATTGCAATTAGGAAGTTGCGTCTTAGCGTGATACCATTGTTGCTAGACCCGATCTGGGCTAGTAGGGATCGCCTCTGTCCGTAGAGGGGATTTACCTCTACAACAAATTGGCAACTCCGCTGGGGAGACGTTGATTTGGAGTATTGTCTTGTCTTTTCGGTCGATTCTTGACTTTGCTTGCTTGATCAGCTCTTTTAGCTGGCTCTTTTCATGTGTTTGGCTTTTGTTTAGCCCCACCATCACTGGTATGTTTCTTGGATTGCTCTTTTTTATTTTTGCATAGTAAACTCGACTGGCGCGCTTATTAGCCTGACAGTCATGCCAATTGGCGCACGTTGCCAGTGTATTACTCGCGCCAATGTTGTTTTGGTGCTACTTGCAGCCTAACAGTCGCGCCAATTCTGTAAGGTGCTAGGGTTTGCTTGGGCTTGAGCTTTCTGAGCTTGATCTGTGATTTTGCTTTCATTTTTACGTCTGCCTGAGTGTTCTGGAGCCATGTTTGACTGAATGTAGCCTTCATCCTTTGGTTGTTTGCCCTCTTCTATCGATCTTAAATTCTAGCCCTAGGGCATCTAGGTGCTATAGTGTGTCGAGCCTCCCATGGGATTTTTTGGTTTCTATCTGCTCAGTCAACTTTGTGATTGCTTCTCTGCATTCGTTTGGTGGTTGTCTATCATTTTGTTGCATTATTTGAGTGATTGGTTTCTTCCTCATTCGAATTTTGCCTTGTCTCATTTTGGGCCTAGATTAAATGGTTCATTTGAGTCTTTGGGATTCTTTTGGTTTTGAGGGATTGTTTTATCAATTTGAGGTCTGATTGTGTGCTTGCATTGAGTGAAACTTACTTGTTTTTACTCCTTTGCTATCACTTCTCAAATTGTTCATTTCATTAGTTTTCATTTTCTTTAGTGCACTTTGCTCTTAAACACTGAAATACAAAAAATCTCTTTTGCTCTTGATTAGTTAATGCAAATCGAATCTTTTTTGTGTTATTAGTGATTTGTAACTCTGAAAGAAAAGATTTTTAGTTTTCATTAGCTTGCATTAGAGACATTAGTGATTGTTTTCTGGTCATTTTGTTACTGTATGAAAAGCTCTTAACTCTCTCGTAATTAGCTTTCATCGAATGAAATGATATACTGTGGCATATAGTGTGCATTTAGGGGATTTTGAGAAATTACACTCGCTAGGGCCTGAAAATTGAAACATAATTGAAGATTAACATTAAAATTTATTCAATTTACACTAAGGTAGCATTGAAACATTAACAAAACATTTAGAGGTCTAGGTTAGAGACGTGTTCCGGCGTTGTTAAAACTAGTAGCTGTCGTTCGCCTCTTGGCTTTAGACAGTGCTAGTACGGACTTGTGCTCCCCATACCGTCGCGTATATAAAGGAAGACCCCACTAGGTTTCTATCCTTTATCCATAGGAAGTTGATTCTGCCGCCCTATACCCGTGATACACCGGACACAGCATTCGGGGAGATTGCCTGCACGTACGTTAATTCCTTGGTTGATTTCTCTTTCATTTTGAAACCAAGGTGTATATTGCAGTTCACGGTTATTTGGTACACCCTTTGCCTAGTATTCCTGAGTAGTCATTTTGATCTTATCTGACTCCTTAAATTTGAAACGATCACCAAGCGCGTTTCCTTTCACGCTTGCTTCAAAACTGAAAGAGATAGAGTCACCTTTCACCCGTTTCTCGACTCTTAAAACATGAAACGGTGAACCTTCTAAGTTTAAATGTGGTAAAATAAATCACCTGCGATCACATGCCCTTTTAGATTTTGCTTGTCGGTTGTTTGATTGTGTGCCTTGGATTTTTTAGCCCGTGTGTTTGTTTGATCTTTTCCTCCTGTCGTTATTGTCACAGTGGCGGAACCCTCGGTTTCATCTACTGGTAGTCCGTATACAGAAGATTCATCAGAGGTCTCTCAGTCCTCTGCTGAACCTCAGCAGCCTATCGTTTTCGAGTTTCCCGATGGGGGCCCGGTTCTATCTGAGCTTCCCTTTGGAGGACCAGTTGAGTTCGATTGGCCCTTATCCGACGCTTGGTCTGGATTTGGAGTATGGGAACATTTCCCTCCTCTTACATCGGGTTCACCCTTTATAGTTGTTATTATTCCTCCTAGTCCTCATTGTCTTCTAGCAGATCTAGCGGCAGGTTCAAATATGGGCTCATCCAACCATTCTCCTGGTGAGGAAATCCCCACATTTGGTGAAGATTACCAGTTGTTCCCAGAAGACAACCCCGAGTTATCTGTTATGTCTTCGCTTGGTCCCTCACATCCAGCAGAATATAGATCTTTGAGTCAAATTATGACCGTCGTTGCCTCTATGGGGATATCAAATCCTTCTACAAGGCCGGTTATTCCTTCATTAGGGATGTCTCCACGGACACCCATCACGTCATCCCCTCAGGTCACTTTAGTACCTGTCCGGCCCACTATCTGTGTGGCCGCATCTATACCCGCTGTTACCACTCAGTCCATAAGGACCACATCACTTCCCGAAGACATCTATATAGCATATGCTATGCCGGAGAACATTTCTCTTGAGGAGTATCGATTGTCCCTACAGCAATCGAACCCCGAGGTCGGTCAATCCTCCCAAGATCCCAATAGTCAATATTTTTCACATTATGCTCAAGATGGTACCCCTGTTTACATTTTTCCATACCAATACGATGAGCAGGGAAACCCTTTACGTTTACCCGCTCCAGAGGCCTATCTTCATGGTCAAGGTTTACCCTATAACCCGCAAGGGCAACCCTTCCAGGGCCAACCTTCGGGACAGCCTGGTTATCTTTATGACCCAAAAGGTCAGCCCTTACAAGGCCAACCTTCGGGCCCGCAGGGGTTGTTATACGGTCCACAAGGACAGTCCTACAACCCTTCAGGTCAACCTATCCAGCCTCACCCTGTGGTCCAACCAGGGCAACCTCAAGGACCCACAGGTCAATCAGGGTACCAACCAGGGCCATTGTACGGTCCTAGGGGGCAAGTCCAACCTTCACAAACTATGCAACCTCAGTATCCTACTAGTTCAAATGTTGCACAGCCAGGACCCTCTTATGGTCCTATCACAGGTCAAATCGGTTATCAGGTGCAACCTGGATCCATTCCACCACCACACCAACCGGCCCATCCGGCACAGCCTGGTGTTTCACATCAACCAGGTCCGCCTGTACAACCTGTGCAACCTATTTACCTCGGTCAACCTGTCCAACCAGGCCAGCCCGTTTAGCCAGGTCAACCTGTCCAACCAGGCCAGCCTGCATATCCTGTCAACCCTGCTCAACAGCCTATTTACTCGATGCCACAACCGAATCAACCGGTGCACCCTAATTATCAGGCTCAGCATGGTCCCACCTATCAGCAGCCCGCTAAACCCCAAGGCGGTTACCATCCTCAAGGTCAATCTCGTCTGACTTATAACCCGCCCCAAGGTTCCCATTATTATCCTCAACAACCCGGCTACACCTATACTTAGCAACCAAATCCACATACTGCTCAAACGGGGCCGACATATAATCAAGGTCCATACTCTGGTTATCAACCCCCGTACACTGCTTACCAGCAGCCATATCAGACTGGTTATATGCCCTATACCCCCTATGGTCAGAATCCTCCATGACAAAACCCATGGGGGCAAGGTTATGCCCAACCAGCATGGAGTACAGGTACAGGTCCTTATCGAGGGCCTGGTATGCCTTTTAATCCGCAATTGTCGTTCTTGGCTACCTTGGAACTACCGGACGTTTCTCAATTAACCAATGATCCGATTCTTTACAATCCTTATTGGCCTCCGGTTCCGACCAAGGTACCCGGCGACTGTCCTAAGTTTGAAGGTAAAGCTGGAGAGGACCCCCAAGCTCATGTAATGACCTACCATCTGTGGTGTTCGTCTAATTCTTGGGTGGATGATTCAATTCGTCTACGTCTCTTCCAGTGCACTCTTACCGGTGCTACCGCTAAGTGGTATATAGAGTTACCCCGTGGCATCTTTCAAAACTTCAATACGTTAGCTATGGCTTTTCTAACTCACTTCTAGTTACTGGTTCGCTGTGAAGCCGAGACGCATCTCCTGACTTCTTTGAAGCAGGATAAAGCCACCCGCATATCCAATCATATTCATGAGTGGAGACATCGTCGTAGATTGATCAAGTTTGATATACCTGATCAACTACTAACTCATTGGTTCACCACCTCCTTCGTTAACAAAATCGCTCAAGATATTGCTATGGGGGCATGTGTGACTGAAGAACAAGCCATCGCGCGTGCCCAGTACCTGGATTTGGTGTACTCTCAGTCTGGCACGCTTTATGATATTTTGACTGATTCTCCATGGCCGGGAACCTCTAAAGCACCACCTACCCCAGCGGTGGATGTTGTTATTGGTTCCATTTCTCAAAATTCTTGAAAATCCTCGAATGGGAAGCAGAAGTCCAATTCTTCCAATAATTCTTCTCTTCCCGCCCGTCCAGATTCTGGCAAGACTGCAGAGGTCAACACCATTCAGGATAATCCTACAGAAAAGGCCTCCAAAGGAAAGAATAAGGGCAAAGGAAAATCCAAACCCGACGCCCCAAAACTAGATTCTTCTAAGCCTCATACTGATGACAGTTCCCAACGTAAACCGAAGTACCTTTGCCTTATTTGTGAAGGAGACCATTATACCAAGGATTGTCCTCAACGATCTGAAATTAATCAACTTCTCAAAGGCTCCAAAGGGACTCTGGCAGTTCTCAAAGAACCGTTCCCGTATCAGCAAACCCAGATGGTTGAGCAGCCTTCACCATCTGCACCATTTGGGTCTCAGGTCTTTATGATGAATGGTGTTGTACCTGTCTCAATTGCTACGCGTTCGAAGGATTATGCCAAATCACTTCAGGAAGCTGGAAAGGAAGTTGTGGATGGCCCACCTCCCCCACCTGTCTCTGGTCCTTTGGAAATTGAGAAGCCCAGCGTTGAACCTGTTGTGAGGCCACCTTCTAAAGGTGTTCTGTGAAGATCTTCCTACAACCCAAATGCCCGTGCCGCTCAACACTATAGTATTGTTGAGGATTTGGCATAGGCACCTTCTGCCATGTCTGCATTGGAATTTCTCCCAAGTTTCCCATCGCAACGGAAAGCTCTGTTGTCTGCAATCGGTGGACTCGATCCCGCTGATTCTAGTCTTCTCACCTTCGACCTAAAAAAATTTACCCCCTGACTTCCGCATCAAATTGCTCTTATTATACAAGTCGGTATCAACGACCTCAACATCCATAGGCTTGTTGTGGATGAAGGTGCTTCCACCTGTATCATGTCATCCGCCTGCTGGAAGGCCATTGGCTCTCCGGCTCTTTCATCGTCTCCCAATGCCTTAGAGGCATTCGATGGTCAGGAATCAAAACCCTTGGGTGTTCTTGAGAGTTTGTCGATTACCTTACAAGGGAAGACAGTCAACGTAGAAGTAGAAGTGGTTGACGCCAAGCTTAACTACAATCTTCTTCTCGGCCGTAGTTGGACTCACGCCATGCTATGCATACCGTCCACCCTCTTTCAGCTTCTCAAGTTCCCTCATGAGGGAAAAATCGTTACTGTGGATCAGTTGTCTTTCTTCACCTCATCCTCTGAGAACAATTTTCCTTGCGTGGATCAGATCCCCAATCCCCCTGACAATGTAGGACCCGGTCTCTTCAAGGACCCCGTCCTCATGGGTATTTTTCCCGCGCCACCACCGCACACCGTTCAAGTTAATATGATCTCTAGGTCTGACGACCCATGGATCATCCCTTCACCTGAACAGGTGACTAATTTTGGAGAATCAATGCCCTTAAATCCAGTTGAGATTAATTACTGTGAAATTGTTGCCGCATCTGATTCTCCTCCTCCTCAACATGCTCCTTCGAGCATAGATTTAGATATCTATTCTCAATCACCCTGGCTCGGCGTGGCCGACTTGTCTGATCCTCTAAAAGAGATCTTCCCTTCTGACGAAGCCATTGTCGAAACAATGTCTCTTGAGGAGCTGCCTTGGAGCGATGGACATCATCGTTCCTCCTTTATGCCCAGCCTGGGGGCAATGTCTGATTGTCTAGAGCGTTTTGCATCTCAGGTTCCTACTCCACCTCTCCAGACACCCATATTGACTCATGAGGTCCTTTCGAAGGGAAACCTAAGCAATATTACCCAAACCATTCCGATCGACATCTCCGTCAAACCAGGGATAGTCGAGAACATACATGTGGGAGTGACTTGTTCTCCTGATGAGATACAAGTTTATATTGATCTCTTCCGAGAATTCAGAGATGTGTTTGCTTGGTCCTATGAGGAGATGCTTGGGATTGATCCTAGCATAGTAGTGCATGAGATTCCTACCTATCCCGGTGCAAAACCCGTGCGCCAGCGTCTACGCCCAGTGCATCCTCGCAAAGCCACTGCCATTAAAGCAGAAGTTGAAAAAATTCTGAACGCGAGCTTTATTTACCCGAATCCCCTAACAGAATGGGTCTCAAACATTGTCCCTGTAGATAAGAAGCAGGGTACTATAAGAGTCTGCGTTGATTACCATGATATTAACCGAGCCTGTCCTAAGGATAATTACCCCACTCCCTTCATAGATCTAATCATTGACGAATGTGCTGGGAGTGATATTTATTCCCTGATGGACGGCTTTTCCGGGTACAATCAGATAAATATTTTACCCGCCGATCAACACAAGACTGCATTCATTTATCTATAGGGTACATTTACTTATAAAAAGCTCCCGTTTGGCTTAAAGAACGCTGGAGCTACTTTCCAGCGTGCTATGTCTTATGCATTCCATGATATACGTCGTATCGTTCAGCCTTATCTGGACGATTTGCCAGCTCATTCAGCTCGGCGAGAGGACCATCTCGAACACCTCCGCCAGATTTTCCTTCGCTGTAGACGTTATAATATCCGGCTTAACCCTCATAAATGCGTATTTTGCGTGGATTTTGGCCGTCTTTTGGGGTTCATTGTCTCCAAGGACGGAATTCGCCTTGACCCCCTAAAGTTCGAGGCTATTGTCAATCTCCAATCACCCTCCTAGTTACACCAACTGCAGAGTCTACAGGGAAAAGCTAACTTCCTACGACGCTTCATCCCGAACTACGCAGAAGTGGCTAAAGGATTCACGTGTCTTTTAAAGCAGGACGTTCCCTTTCATTGGGACGAGATTGCTCAGCAATCCTTCGAGAACCTCAAGACGTTACTCGTTAGAGCTCCATTGACTCGGCCGCCACGTTTAGCACCATAGATATGGTTCTGGTGCAGGATGAAGATGATGGAAATGAACACGTCATTTATTATCTATCACGGAATCTTCTCGACACAGAAACACGTTACGCTCACATCGAGAAACTGGCATTAGCCGCAGTGCAAGCTGTGCAGCGGTTCCGCCACTACATCCTGTTGCGTACAGTAACTGTGGTTTCGGATTGCAACCCCATGACGTACATTCTATCTCAACAATTGCTGGGGGGAAAGTACTCCAAATGGATCGTCGTCCTTCAGGGGTTCCATTTAGATTTTACCACTTCTAAGTCGACCAAATCACTGGTTTTTTCGGATCTCATTTGCTCTCTCCCAACAGAATCCACTCCATCTCACTCCGACGATCATATCCCAGACGAAACACACTTCCTTATAAGCACTCACAATCCATGGTAAGACGACATCATTGTGTATCTTCAAACTTCAACGTTTCGGTCTAAGTTGACCAAATATGTCCGATGTCAAATTCGACATCAGTCTCAACCCTACCGCATTATAGGAGATACTTTATACCGGGTTGGAGTAGATTCGGTGCTCCGTCGGTGCTTGACCCTGGAAGAGGCTGAGAGAGTCTTGAATGACTATCAAAGTAGCACTTGTGGCGGTCACATTTCCGGATATGCCACCGCCCAGAATATTTTGTGTGTGGGCCACTTCTGGCCGTCGATATTCAAAGACTGTATTGTTGCAGTCCAAAAATGTCATTCGTGCCAAGTTTTTCAGCGCAAGATGCGCGCGCCACCCCTCCCTCTGCACCCCATCATTACCGTAGGCCCTTTTGCGAAATGGGGTGTAGATTTCATGATGTGTAACCCTCATTTGGTCGGGGGGCATGCATATATAATCGTCACTGTAGACTACTTTACTAAGTGGGTCGAAGTGATGCCTACACTAGCCGCCAACGGTAAGACAGCTGCCCAGTTTATTTTCAACCACATTTTTGCACGTTTCGGGGTCTCTCAAGCCATTGTTATCGATCATGGCACTCATTTTCGAGATTACATGATGGCCGAGCTGACATCAAGATTGGGCTTGCGACATGATAGCTCAACGCCATATTACCCCTAGGCAAATGGCTAGGTTGAGGCTGTGAACAAAGTTTTGGTCACAATGCTTCAACGGACAATTGGTATTCATAAGTCCAATTGGCATCTCCAATTGTTCTCAGCTCTATGGGCTTATCGAACATCTGCAAAGAGTGCGACCGGATTCACACCGTTTCAATTGGTGTATGGTCTGGAAGCAACTCTTCCAGTTGAATGCGAAATTCCTTCTTTAAAGTTGGTTGTGGAATTTTTTCCTGACACTTTTCCTGAAGAATAGCGTCTCTTGTATTTGGAACGGCTGGATGAAACCCTTCGCTTGGATGCCTTAGTCACTGAAGCACAGAAGAAGCGGGTCAAAGCCCACTTTGATCAATCAGTTTCTCTGCGTTTCTTTGTCGAGGGGGACCTCGTCCTCCTATACGACCAAGCGCACGACAAACTTGGAGCAGGAAAGTTCCAACCCATGTGGCATGGGCCCTATATAGTAAAATGAGTATTGAAAAATGGGGCTTATGAGCTTATTGATTACGAAGGAGTTCCGTTGACGCAGCCTAGGAACGAGTTGTACCTTAAAAATTACTACGCTTGAGCTATTTTTAGTGTGGTGTGTGTACACAGGTGTGTATTTTCATTTGTGTGCATGTGTGGTGTGATGTGCGATGTAAGCATCTTTCTGCTGATTGGGTCTTCCTGATTGTGCAGATGTCTATTACTCATTTTTTCGGTTTCGCGGATGGTGCCTCCCGCAGTACCAGGAATCTATCCTCGGCAGCCTGGGTAATCTACGATCCTGCTGGTGAATTGGTTAATTTGCAAGGTGTTTGTCTAGGGCCTACCACAAATAATGTTGCGGAGTATAGTTCCGTTTTAGAATTATTAAATGAGGTTGTTAACCTCGTTATTCGTGCATTACTTGTGTATCTAGACTCACAACTTGTAGTATTACAACTTAACGGTCATTATTCAGTTAGAAACCCATCCATTTTACATATGTATCTACGTATTCATTTACTGGAAAGAAATTTTGATTATATTACATATCAACATATACCCAGACACATGAATGCATTAACAGATGCAGTAGCTAATTTGGTTTAGGTAGACATTTGCGCAACTTATAAAAACATCATCACATGTAAAAAGATCCATCAAGAAATAGATATATAGATATATATGTCGAATAGTTTGTAGTTTGTGTACATCACATAAAATCAAAAAATATACATGTATGTCTAATAATAGTCGGAGACAACATGCCTCTCAAAAAATATGCATATAAAAAGCCCTAAATGACTAATCAACATGGTGCTCGTGGTAATATGCCACCGCGCACACCAATTGCCTCAGCAGTCGGTGAAGGCGACTAGGCACCCCCACAGTGTGTCGTTGGTAAGCCAATGGGACATCTGCTAGCCGTGCATAGTCTGGGATTCCCCGGGCAATGCCCTCCAGGTTCTGGATCAGCTCGCTCCCTTCGCCACCCTCAGCTTGAGGGTCATGCGCGAGAGGGGTCCTCCGTGCAATGGGCGACATGCCCGCGGGCCTCTCTGGGCCAACATCTGCGTACACATAAAAATGTTGTTAGAATAGACATGTATCAAAAAAAAAAAACATTAAAAAAAAATCAAAAAGAGTCATACCTAGCTCCTCGTCCCAGTCCTCCCCCTCCGGGAGCGGAAGATCTGGGTCTCTAGTGAAATCAGTCCTAGCATAGGGCCAATCCTCGACTACGATTAGCTAACGCTGTAACCATACAAAAAACTCAGGCCTCCAGGACATCTGCTGGCCCCCTCCTGACCTGGGCATAAGTGTTGCCCATCGAACCATCCTCGGCTCCCTCAATGTCGGCTCGGCGACTATTGCCCCTTGTACCTGGAAAATTGGTAATCATTCCAGAATAAACAACACCAAAATGGAACCAAACCCGAACTGTTTTAGTCTGGCATTCTTGCACTTTTTCAGCTGTCATTTGATGTTTGTTGTCACGACAGTGGCCCAGTTGAACAATATAGGATTCATGCATTCGGAAGCTAGTAGGAGCTGCGCTTTTGTTGCCTCATGCAGGGCCTGCAATCCTGTAGCCCGCATAATGGTATGAAGCACTACTCGAAGTGCTAGATCGCGGACAGTGTAGATGTCTACTTTCCCACTACCCAATCCTGTTTGTGCCCTTGGGCACACTCTTGCCATTACCATATCCATTTTCTCCCCAAAAGGTCTGCTGCCCGTCATTAGAGACCTCAAGGGCTAGTACTTGGTCTCGGAGTTTGAATACTCCCTCGTTCTCATCCCATATGCTAACCAAATGCTGCAATAGCTTAGGTTGAGCTCTTAAACATGGTGTAAGGAAAAATTTCTTGAGACCACAGTCTCAAAGGGCATTCATGCAAGCTTCATTTTCCATGTCCATTTCGTCCTCTTCCCCATGTTCCCTCTCCTTCCATTCAATCACCATCGTGCCTGAATATATGTGCCAACATGGTAAAAAATGCCTTATTAGATCTCTGTTACACTTAAAAATTCATTTGAATGGCTCACTTTTTCGTAAATCAATGCAGAAATTTGAGTTGCGCCATTGGCGCGACTGTTTTTCTGACAATCGCGCCAACTGGTGCGACCCCTTTGCATAAAAGATCCAACCGGCGCGGGTTCGTGCCTGATACCCGCGTCAATTGGCCGAGCCCTAAATTTTCAAAGGGTCTCCTCCAGAGGTCGAATACACAATGAAAACTTACAAAAAATGGATAAAAACAAAGCTAAGGGGAGCGCCTCTTACCTGTAACGAACGAGAACCCGGATGATGTACTGGATTGATCGCAATCACTGTCGCAAGTTCGCACACCCAAAGCTCATTGTTGCTCTCCAATGAGGTAAAAAGTAAAAGTAAATATGTTTTTACCATTTGTGGCATATTTATAACTTTTGAAGTTAAAATTAGGTTTTGAAAGTCATTTTTCTCAATATTTTAATATATTTTGTCGAAAAATGGATTTTACACTTACTTTTATGTGCAGCAACAGGTTTTTACGCAACTTGGACAATGATACGAGTTGTATTTCATACTTTTTCAGACTTGGTAAAAACACGAAAAAGTCATTTTGGAGTCATCTTTCAACTTTTTTCTGACTCTCTAAATATGAAAAGATTGTCGAGCCCCTTGTCATTTCAATCTCGTTAAAGTGGTTGCGAATCGACATCTACCCAGTATACGTTTACCCCTTTTTTGGGTTGGGATAGATTATTTACGAAAAAGGAATACCCTAGCCTATCGCGACTAGAAGGTTTTCTTAGACATAGTTTTCTACCTTTTCGGATCTGAGGAACTATTTACGAAAAGGGACCGTTGGAGTTTACTTTTCTGCTATCTTTTCAAACTCTCTAAACATGAAAAAACGTCGAGTTCTTCCTTTGTTAGTCTCGTTAAACCCTGATGACATTGGATTCAGTTGTAATGACGATATTTGAGTTCCTCCTTCCTAGGGCTCGTTAAATGTACTAGGATGGATTAGTCCGAAGGACTAAATTATATTACAAGCATATGTTATTCCCTTCAAGCTTGTTTTTAAAAATAATTGGGGTACTTGCCAGAAATGGTGGGGAAAATGGAACCAGTATCATCGTCGTATCGGCAGTATGTCGCTCTTGAACATGGCACTTGTTTGCATTCGTCTCAGGTTGGGGACATCTCACCTCATTCTCTGTTTTCCTCCGCGGGTTTGGGTAATCCATTTTGACCTCTCATTTTCTCTTTGCCTCATCATCATGACCTCTGATATTTTGATGTCAAATACTGCCAAATCCACTGTCGTGCCGCCGATATGTTCAAGGGAAGTTGACCTCTGTAAAGTTTCAACCCTCCTCTGATTCTCATCTGATCCTGATTCACAAAACTTTATGTTTTTCTGTCTCGCATCGATGATGTGGGAAACACTATGGCCCAGCTTCGATCAAGGTCACTTCCTGTCGACTTCAGCTCATTATCCAGGAAGCTGATCTAGAGACTCCCTTCTGGTAGAGCCTGCATGCCTCAATGGCAGGTTTCTTCGAATTCAACGCAAGGTTTTCATCATTGGCCTTCGATCGGATGATTCTATGGATGTTCGACATCATCTCATTATTCACATTTCGTGGATTGTACCTATAGTACCTTGAGGGCCATTGTCATTATTGGTGGTTCCTCTCGCGTCTGTTAACAGCTTTCATCATTGGCTAGTAATCATACGATGTTCTTGAATGTTTGACTTCAGCTCACTTATTCACATGCTTGAACTTGTACTTTTTTCGGGTCGAGATGGAGCGCAAGACCCTGGATTTTGTCTGTTAATAATCCAGGCTGCGATTTTGTGGATTATTATGATTGGTTACATGACTCATTGATTGGATGGCTGCGACCATGCTTGAGTCTATTTATCGATCCTTACTGGATGGCTGCATCCATACCTTGGATCTTGATTATTGTATACTCTGTTATGGATGGCTGCGCCCATACCACATATATATCATGTATTTGAGATACCAGTTGTACTTCTCTACACAGGTTTTTCGACGGCAGTGTTTTCAGTTGGACACGTTCTCGTAAAGCATTTCACCCCTCTCTCTCTCTCGAGCCTCATGCTTTAGGGGGCATCTGTTACACAACAATTTGTCACCATCCCTGCAATCCCCATCTCGCACATTGGAGGTATTATTCCGTGACCTATGAGTAGTGACATGACCTGAAACCACTTTCATGGCATCCCCCTAGACAAGGACATTCATTCCCCTGAAGACAATTCCTTGTGGAAAACCCTAAAAATAGCCTTTTTTGCCTTGGCGCGACTATCCAGTTTACTACTCGTGCCAATGGGGGAAATCCTCCAAAGAGGGCGTGCCAGCTGGCGCACTGTCTCAGTGTTGTACCCGCGCCAGGCTTATTAAGGAGTGTTTTTTAAAAATAAATGGCGGAAGATTGACTCCACAACCAATTCTTGAACTGGTCTCTAAATTGAGTTGGGAGGTTTGGCTCCGGATCTCCATGTAGAGGAAGTGGTTTTCCACCTCTCATGGAAGCTTCCTTGAGGATAGGGCCAATCCCATGATATAGGGATCCCAACTCCCCTTCCACCATCTATATAAGCTTGCCATTTTCCTTTTGCAAGCTAGCCTTCAAGAGCCTTCAATAGCCTACAGAATGCTGCAAGAGCCTTGATAGTCCTCATAGAGCCAAATCAGTAGCAAGGAGATTATTCTCAAGACAACCGAAGAGAGAGGCTTGTCCCATTCCCGACGAGATTTACCGAGACGTATTCCTCTGTCGACCCGCCAAAGGAAGATTTAGCGTCAGAGCCAGGTTGTATCTTTCTTTGTATTGATTAATGACAAGCGACTTTGGTTATGGCTCCACTCGTGTTGTTCATACATTTTGATCATGAGTTGTGTCTTCTTTGACTGATACATAATTGCATATATTGGGTTTTACGCTTATTTTTGTCGCATTTATTGTATGTGCAGGTGTTTGATCGTGACAAGTGAGAGAATTGTGATCTGCAGGAACGAGGAAACGGGAGCACTATCTTCTCTGCAAACAAAAATTTTGGACTTAAGGTAAGCCTTTCTCGCAACTTGGTCTATTGCAATTAGGAACTTGCGTCTTAGCATGACACGATTGTTGCTAGACCCGATCTGGGCTAGTAGGGATCGCCTCTGTCCGTAGAGGGGATTTACCTCTACAACAATGGCACCCACTTCAACTGGGCCAGCTTATTGATAGAAGCCCTCAAAACAAACATATCTGCAGTGCTAGTACCCGAGGAGGGATAATCGTCCGAATTTTACATGGCCTCCTATCTATTGGATGCAGTTTGTGCCAGGTGCCATTTTGAGGGATGGGCCCACAACTGGGATCAAGAGCGTGCATGCATAATCCACAAGGAGTTACAGGTATTCTGGGACTCCAAATACAAGCAGGATATAGAGCCAATCGCACACAGTTTCATCCTTGCACTCTATGGGAAACTGTTTTGTAAGGATACCCCATGCATGTCCTGGCGGGCCATGGAAACGATAACCAAGGTGGCACATTGGTTTCAATTTGCAGAAGGCACCTTCATCCGAGTCTTCGGTTCATTCAAGACTCCCCATGCTCTGCCCCGATTCGTCACTGACAGGATGCTACTTCAACAAACATGTTATCAGATGACCTCCGGCTTCTCGAAGGTCCTTACTAAAGGTAAGATGAAGCCATGGCCCACACTTTCGTTCACCATCGGTGCTTATATAGTCAAGGATTTCATAGAAGTGGAGGTAAAAGCTGAGAAAATCAGAGGATTCTTCCTGGCGCCTTTGGATCACCGGACATACGATCCTGAGACGATAGTCCCTACCCATTGCAAACGAGCCAAATTTAAATGGAGGTACCAACATAATGAATGCCCAGATGAAGATGGGGTAAGAAACTGGTATAATAAGGACAGGGAAATCGCCCAAAAGGCATTTACCGACCAGGAGGACCAAGATGATCAAACTTTGGAAGAGAGAATCCATGAATTAGGAGGAGCCTCATCTTCCTAGGCCAAGAAACCTCGGACTGGCACAGGCCATAGCTCTTCCACCCAACAGAAATAAAAGAAAGAAAAAGCTCAACGAGAAGCTAAAAAGAGAGCAAAAGAGGAAGAGGATAAACGTAAGAAACACCTAAAGGCAGAATAGAGGAATAAGCAGGCGGAAGAGGCTCGCGAAAGAAAGGAAGAGGAGGAGGCGAAAGTAGAAGTTGAGCGTAAGCTCAAGATAGAATTAGATAAGGCAGAAGTTGAACGCAAAAGGAAGAAGATGAAACAAAAGAAGAGGCTGAGCATCAGCTCAAGATAGAACTAGATAAGGCAGAAGCTGAACGCAAAAGGAAAGAAGAAGAGGAAAAAAAAGTAGAGGTTGAGCATCAAGTCAAGATAGAACTAGATAAGGTAGAATATGAGCACAGAC
Source organism: Pinus albicaulis (assembly GCA_034641835.2). Classification (NCBI taxonomy): domain Eukaryota; kingdom Viridiplantae; phylum Streptophyta; class Pinopsida; order Pinales; family Pinaceae; genus Pinus; species Pinus albicaulis. Next base: position 1,010,022,579 of record CM076578.1, on the reverse strand, counting down.
AAAAGGAAGAACATGACAAGTCAGAGGCAGAGTGGCTATTGGAAGAAGAAGCGGAGAAAAAGAGAAAAGAGGAAGAAGATCAAAGGTCGAAAGAAAATTCTTCCAAAGACACTAAGGGCAGTAAGACACCTCCTCCAGTAACAGGGGTATCGATGGAGCTGACGGCCATCGAAGTTCTTGAAATAAATGCATGTTTTGCGCTCTCAGAACCGGGTACCTCCGAAGGACAGGAGGAGGATGTGTTCAATCTGACGAGACTCACTTATGACCAGTTCACATTCAAAATCAGGCAGGAAAAGAGGAGATGCCTAGCACGGAGCCTTGCTGTGCCATTCACAGCCACAATGGAAAAGGATATAGTCCTGGACACTAGGACCAATCCAGTAATGATAACATCAGCCGGCACTGCTTTCGCCGCAGCCACAGAAGAAAACGTGAGCCAGATAAGTAGGGAAATCCTCTCCCTAAAAAATAGATTACAAGACTCCGAACAAAGGGAAGCTAGGTCGGAGCAAGAAAAAAGAGCACTAAGGGAAGAAGTCCAACAGCTCCAAGATAAGAACACCCTTATTAACGAAGTACCACTCACTGTCCAAAGAGAGTTGGTGACAGTGGAAGCCACCATGAGGCAGGTATACGAGGAAATGTTCACAAAGCATACCAACAGGCGGGAAGGCGAAAAGTCAAGACACCCAAGGGTCAATTTTGTCTTATATATACTCCCTTCGGGGACTTGTAAAAGATCTTTTTTTGGACTCCAAAGGAGAGAAGACAGTTGTAAATCATTGAATAGCCCCTTTTGAATAAATACAAGCATTTGTCTTAAATCCATTGTTGGATCTGATGAGAATCAATGTGTTAATACTATGAGTATTTTTCCGTATATGTATGATATCTTATGATTAATTGATCTGCGTTTTCTGCTTATACTCTTCATGCATTTCAGCTCACTGAATGTGTTAATGATGGTATGTTGTTTACTTAGGAGATGTTTGTAACTTCATTATTGACATCTATATTATTCACGAAAACGCCCAAGTAAGCATAGGTTGTTCTTTCCAGGCATAACTATTTATTCTATGGTTCAAAAAATTTTTACAAACACGACCTTAATGATATGATGCTAACAACATCTCCTTTGGCTGCGTGTTTCTTTTTTTATCTTGATATTTGTAGTGTTTTATGCTCATTGACAATCATCGATATTTCGTCTTGTATCATCCGATAACTGTATGCCTATGACTCTGCAGGGCTCATTTGTGTCCAAGAGAAGGAGTATTCAGCGGTATCTGGACCCACACCTCGGATGGGATCCCTATCACAAACAGTTTAGAGTCTAATCGAGAACTTTTACCGGAGAGATCCCTTACTGTTGGCCGAACAAATTTTTTCCGTCAACACTTCCTCAAGAAATCATGGGGGTTGTGAAAGCCTTAAAGGAAATGTCAGAGGAGGATTAGTTTCTCAAAGGATGAGCAACCATTTAGTTGGGGGGTGATGATGAGCTCCATCATTAGACATATTTGGAGGGGTTAATGGTCACCTTTTTTCCTTCTTAGATCTCTTTTTCTTGCATTTAATTATTATTTGGTTTTATGATGCTATTATAGGTTGTGATTAAGGCTAACATACTCTGAGTGCCTAATATGAGGTTGAGTGCAGAAAATCATGAATTATTAGCATTTTTATAAGTATTTTCTCATAAAGACTTGGAGGAGACGACAAGTAGAAATTATAGGAGGATTGTCCACCCTCCTTAACTCTCAAGGGCAGCCAAATGATCCCAAAGGTTCTCTCCAGCAATTCAAATTCCAAAGGCAGCCAAAGGATCCCAAAGGTTCTCTCCAGCAATTCGAATTCCAAAGGCAGCCAAACGATCCCAAGGATTCTCTCCAGCAATTCGAATTCCAAAGGCAACCAAGCAACTCAAAGAGGAGTGCACTCAATCTTGGTTTACTTGAAATAAAGTGGACTCAATCACTATTTTCTAGGGAGTTGTTGGTAGCTACCCTGTAGAATAAATAGATAAAAGCTAGAGCTAGGAAGAGTCAGAACTTTGTTGCAAGCTATTGAGATATTTATTATTTTACTAAGTGATTAAACTTTCAGAAATGTATGATGTTATTATTTTATGAAATGAGGAGACCAATTTCATTTTACTGATTTAAGTTTCAGAGAGCTAGGCTTGTGGTTTAGGGCCCAATCCACGTGCCTCAACCTTTCTGTTGTATTTGAGCTATGTTTTCTTTCATTCCATTGCTTCCACTTCTGATAATTTCGTTTATGTTTCAAGTTGTTGTTTATTTTGTATTCCAGTGTACTGTTGTAGGTTTAATTTGCTTGTGAGTAATAGAATAGAGGAGAAAAAACAAAAATTTGTGGATCAAGACCCCCTTCTCATCTCTGTCAATAGAGCACGAGGAGGGAGAACCTTCCCACAGACCCAAAAAATGATTTATGTTCATTGTTTTTTAGATTAAAAGTAGAGTTTCATTACCATTTTTCAGTCTTCCTTTGCACTGTATTTTTTATGCATATGTCTATTTCTTTGCACATAAGTTAGCAGGTTGATTGCAGGCATTATTTTTAAAACCCCAGAGAAGCTCTGTGGTGCCTCCTTGCTTCATTCTCCATCTATGTCTTCACAATCTGCGCATTGTTGTTACGCCCTCCATTTTCGCTTTTTTCCTGCTTATTCTCACTCCTGCACCCACCTTTTTATTCATAAGAGCACTTAAACCATTCAACCTGCCTTATTCCTTTTGTTACACAGTAATTTATCACCGTCCCTACAATCCCCATCTCGCCCATTGCAGGGTCATTTATGTGACCAATAAGCAGTGTCATGCCTTGCAAATACCATCATTGCATCCCTTTCCATGAGGACAACATTCCTTCTGTTGATTTTTTCCTGAGCAGACCCCTAAAAACACCTTTTTTTGCCTTGACACTGGTAGCCCGTTATTTCCTCGCGCCAATGAGGAAAATTAACATTGATCCCGCGCCAATTGGCGCTCTGTCCCAGTTAAGCATCCACGCCAATCTTCTTATGGAAAGTTTTTTAAAAAAAGAGGCGAAGTTTCGATCACAATAACTTCGTGGATGAGTCAAGAGGAGTGGTTTCGACTGAATAACCACGGCCTTCATTCTTTGGCCTCTTGTTTCCACCTTATGGGGAACCTTCCAAGGGATAAGGCCTCCCTTCCACTATTGTAGGGATCCCAACCTCCTCCTCTCCTCTATAAATATAGCCTTCATCCATTGATGAAGGGGTTGAATAGTTGAAGGGCTGAATGGTTGAGTCTCCAAGAGCCTTCATAGCCTAAAGAATGTTGCAATAGTCCCCATAGAGCCAAATCAGTAGCAAGGAGATTGACGATCGAAGAGAGAGGCTTGTCCCATCCCTGACGAGCTTTACCGAGATGTATTCCGCTGACGACCCGCCGAAGGAAGATTCAGCGTCATAGCCAGGTTGTATTTTCCTTTGTATGAATTAATGATAAGCGACTTTGGTTATGGTTCCACTCGTATTGTTCATTATGATCATGAGTTGTGTCTTCTCTGACTGATACATAATTGCATATATTGGGTTTTACGCTTGTGTTTGTCGTGTTTCTTGTGTGTGCAAGTGTTCGATCGCGGCAAGCGGGAGAATTGTGATCTGTTGGAGCAAGGAAACGGGAGCGTTATCTTCCCTGCGAACAACAGCGTTGGATTCAAGGTAAGCCTTCTTCGCCATTTGGTTTATTGCAATTAGGAACTTGCACCTTAGCGTGATACGATTGTTGCTAGACCCTATCTGGGCTAGTAGGGATTACCTATGTTTGCAGAGGGGATTGACCTCTAGAACAAAATTGGCGACTCTGCTGGGGAATTAGCTTGTTGTTTGTTTTATAAACTACAGACAGAGCCTGAAGTTAGCCAGATAGCCTTCGAAACGCTCTTGCTCTTCATTAGAGAAAGTAGATGAACGATGCTTCAGTCAATCTCCGGTCTAGTTTATGAACTAAGCACTTGGAGTATTGTCTTGTCTTTCGGTCGATTCTTGACTTTGCTTGCTTGATCAGCTCTGTTGGCTGGCTCTTCTTGTGTTTTTGGCTTTTGGTTTAAGCTTTACCATCATTAGTCTGTTCCTTGGATTGCTCTTTTTTGTTTTTCCATCGTAAACTTGACTCGCGCGCTTATTAGCTTGACAGTCGCACCAATTGGCGCTAGTTGCCAGTTTACTACCCGCGCCAATCCTGTTATGGCGCAAGTTTCCGCCTGACAGTCACGCCAATCCTGAAGGTGCTAGGGTTTGCTCTGTTATGAGATTTCTGAGCTTGATCTGTCATTTTGGTTTCATTTCTTCGACTTCTTGAGTGTTCTGGAGCCTTGTTTGACTGACTGCGACCTTCATCCTTTGGTTGTTCACCCTCTTCTATCGATTTTACATTCTAGCCCTAGGGCATCTAGGTGTTATTGTGCGTCGAGCCTCCCTTGGGAGTTTGTGGTTTCTATCTGTTCAGTCAACCTTGTGATTGCTTCTCTGCATTCGTTTAGTGGTTTTTTATTGTTTCATTGTGTTATTTGAGTGATTGGCTTCTTCTTCATTCGAATTCCGCCTTGTTTCGCTTTGGGCCTAGATTACATGGTTCATTTGAGTCTTCAGGTGTATTTTGATTTGAGGGACTTTTTGTCAATTTGAGGTCTGATCGTGTGCTTGCATTGAGTGGAATTTGATTGTTTTTCTCTTTTTCTATCACTTCTCAAATCGCTTCTTATTAGTTTTCATTTTGTTTAGTGCACTTTGCTCTTAAACATTGAAAATACAAAAAAAATCTCTTTTTCTTTGATTAGTTAATGAAAATCGAATCTTTTATGTGTCATTAGTGATTTGTAACTTTGAAAGAAAAGCTTTTAGTTTCCATTAGCTGCATTAGAGACGTTATTGGTTGTTGTCTGATCATTTTGTTATTGTGTGAAAAGCTCTTAACTCTCTCGTAATTAGCTTTCATCGAATGAAATGATATACTGTGGCATGTAGTGTGCATTTAGGAGCTTTTGAGACATAACACTCTCTAGGGCCTGAAAACATAAACATAATTGAAGATAAACATTAAAATTTATTCAATTTACACTAAGGAAGCATTGAAACATTAACGAAATATTTAGAGGTCTAGGCTAGAGACGTGTTCCGGCGTCTTTAAACCTAGTAGCTGTCGTTTGCCTCTTGGCTTTAGACAGCACTAGTACGGACTTGTGCTCCTCGTACCGTTGCGTATATAAAGGGAGACCCCACTAGGTTTCTATCCTTTATCCATAGGAAGCCGAGTCTGCCACCCTATACCCGTGATACACCGGACACAGCATTCGGGGAGATTGCCTGCACGTATGTTAAGTCCTTGGTTGATTTCTCCTTCATTTTGAAACCAAGGTGTATATTCCAGTTCACGGTTATTTGGTACACCCTTTGCCTAGAATTCCTGAGCAGACATTTTGATCTTTACTGACTCCCTAAATTTGAAAAGATCATCAAGCGCTTGTCCTTTCACGCTTGTTTCAAAACTGAAAGAGATAGAGTCACCTTTTGCCTCTTTCTTGACTCTTAAAAGATGAAACGGTAGAGTTTTGTTTCAATGTTTTAAAAATTAACTGCCCACGAAATATTCCTGGTTAAAGTTAGTTTCCTTACGGTGTTGTTTTGGATTGTTTCTGATGGAAACTTTTCCGGAGTTCACCAACCAAGAAATGCCCTCCGAAGGGAATCCTAGTCCTTTTCCTCCTTTTGGAAATGTTGGCGCTCCTTATATGGCAACGTTGTCCCTTCCTGGGTTAACTATTGGGTTGCCTGTTTGGTTGTTTTCAACCTCTGTGGTCCCGAATGTCTCGGCTACTGTTCAATCAGTTCCTCCGCCTGAACAACATCATGTTGATTCCAAGGTGGACCTCTCCCCTTCTTCGTTTATTCTGCGTCCTCCACTTCTACTTCGCCTGGTGAAAGTCTGGATTCGAGTAACCAGGTGGCTAAGCAGAAAAAGAAGAAGTCTGATAAGCAAGAGGTTAAAGCTACAGCTACTGCTTCTGAAACATATCCTCTTGATAGAACTCCCAACCCTCCGCGGAAAGTCAAATTCCCTTGCATGTTGTCCACGGGAGACCATCTTCTTCGAGACTGCCCTGGCATTCCCAAGGTGCTTGAAGTATGGTCCAATGGTCACCCGCTGTTGCCTTTGGCTTCTGGGAGTCATTTTGGGGGCACGTCTTCAGCTGATATTGGTAAGGCTCCTAAGAAGTAGGGTAAGATTACTAATCCCTGCAAGTTGTGTGAAGGGCACCATGCCATTCACCTTTGTCCGTATATGGATGAAGCCAAGCGAGTTTTGGACAACTCAGATTTTTCTATGTCGTGCCTTTCAGCTGGTTACAGACAGCTTTCTTCGAGTCCTCCACCAGCTAATCCTACGATTGGTCAATAGTCATCCTTGGTCGATCCTGCTCCCCCGGAAATTCAAATTCAAGAATCCGTTCTCGACCAACCATTGGTCGTGGGATCGGTTGAGCTGGCCCCGTCAGCGGTGCACCAAGTATTTTCCATTGAGAGTGGATCTCACATCCCTCAGGTTCTTCTTGTTTCTTCAGATTCCTCGAATTTGGAGAAATATTCTCCTGTCCCTATACCTCAATAAGTTGCTCCTCCACCTCCCGTGATGGAGGTCCCGGAGGATACTCCTCCCGCCTTCGAGATGGAGGTCATGGAGGATGCTCCTTCTTCTATCGTAACACCTGGGGAATACCATCTCAGTTCTATGGTAGCCCCTCCAAGTAGTTTGGTTGCTTCCTTTGATTGGAATCGATTTACGAGATACTTCCTTCCGTCTTATGTGCCTTTTGAGATAACAGTACAGGCCTTTGGTCTGGTTGTACCCAGCACCATTATAGATGAAGGCGCGTCTGTTAGTGTTCTATCCTCAACTACTTGGCAAGCTTTCAATTCACAGCCGCCTGCACCCGTTACACAGAAGAACTAATCAACCGTTAGGGATCCTTCCAAGGTTACCTATTACTTTGGGAGGTAAAACCTTCCATATGGACGTGATGGTTGTTCCAGGCCCCTTAGATTTCAATCTGATTTTGGGGCGCGATTACACCTATGCCATGGGAGCGCTTGTCTCCTCCCTTTTTCGTGTGGTCTGTTTTCCACATGAAGGACGGATCGTCACCATTGATCGGCTTTCGTTCTTTGGTCCTGATGTGGTAGCTAGCCTACCATCATCCCTTCCTGGTTTTTATCCACTCGTTATATCTGCCCCACCGCAAGTCAACTACGTGGCTACCTACCCCGTGCTTGTGCTCAGTGATAGTGTCGTCGTGCATCAGGTGCTGGGGGCATTGGGTCCTGACTTCCAGGATGTTTTCCTTCCATCGGGAGTGGAACTCTTGGAAGCGATGACTTCTTGTTCATTATGATGAGGTCTCTCGGAGCACAGTTCGTTTTCTTGTGTCAAGCTCCTTAAAAAATGAAACAAGACCGTTGGAGCAGAGTTCATTTTCTTGTGTCAAGCTCCTTAAAAAATGAAACAAGCGTGTGCGGAGCAGAGTTCCTTGTCTTGTGTCAAGCTCTTTAAACCATGAAACAAGGTTGTCGGAGCAGAGTTCCTTGTATTGTGACAAGCTCCTTAAACCATGAAACAAGGTGTCCTAAGGATAGTTATTTTAATGTGTCAACCTCGTTAAAACAATGAAACACTTTCCTGTTCAATTCGAGTCTTTGATAAGTTCTCATAAAATCCCAGTCGAGTCGGTCTCTTGATCTCGTAACTTGAACCTTCACTCCATCTGCCTTTCATATGGACTGAAGCTTGGGGGGCATGTACCTCGAATTGAGTCACCATGCTGGGGGCATGCTTACTTTCCAAGCATAGTTTATTTCGTTTCGAAACTTGTGTAAAAAAATGAACACGGTTTCAAGCATAGTTTATCTTTGTTTCAAGCTTGTGTAAAAAATGAAACCAATTTCCAAGCGAGTTTCTGATTTCAAGCTTGTGTAAAAATGAAACCTTTCCCATTTTACCTCTTGTGATTGCCATTTTATCAGCTTTGTTTTTGTTAGATGAGCCTTGGTTTTCTCATTCCATCGTCCCTATACGCAGCGATCTTATGCCTTCACTTGGTTGTTTTACACAGTTACGAGAGCCGTATAGGTATTTGGTCTTGTTAGCCGGCCCTCTTAACCTTTACTTGTTACGAGTTCCACCATTACGGAACCAGTTGCTACCACTTTTATACCACTCATTCCTCCGGAGAGTCATCTTTCAGCTCTTTTCTGACTCTCTAAACATGAAAAGATTGTTGAGGCCCTTATCGTTTCGATCTCATTAAAGTGGCTACGAAACGACATCTACCCAGTATACGTTTACCCCTTTTTCGGGCTGGGATGGATTATTTACGAAAAAGGAATACCCTAGCCTATCGCGACTAGGAGGTTTTCTCGGACATAGTTTTCTACCTTTTCGGATCTGAGGAACTATTTACGAAAAGGGACCTTTGGAGTTTACTTTTCTGCTGTCTTTTCAAACTCTCTAAACATGAAAAGACGTCGAGTTCTTCCTTTGTCAGACTCGTTAAACCTAAATGACATCGGAAATTGTCAATCATGACGTTATTCGAGTTTCTCCTTCCTAGGGCTCGTTAAATGTACTAGGATGGATTCGTCCGAAGGACGGATTTATATGACAAGCATATGGTATCCTCTTCAAGCTTGTGTAAAAATAAAGAGGTACTCGCCATAAATGGTGGGGGAAAAATGGAACCAGTATCATTGTCGTGTCGACAGTATGTCGCTCTTGAACATGGTACTCGTCTACATTCGTGTCGGGTTGGGGACATATCATCTCGTTTTCCACTTGCCTCCGTGGGTTTGGGTGATCCCTTTTGACCTCTCATCTGCTCTTTGCCTCGTCATCATGACCTTTGATCTTTTGATGTCAAATACTGCCAAATCCACTGTCGTGTCGCCGATATGTTCAAGAGAAGTTGACCTCTGCAAAATTTCAACCTTCCTCTGATTCTCATCTGATCTTGATTCACAAAGACATTATGTTCCTCTGTCTCGCGTTGATGATGTGGGAAATATTATGGCCCAAATTCGATCAAGGTCACTTCCTGTCGACTTCAGCTCATTATCCAAGAAGTTGATCTAGAGACTCCCTTCTGGTACCTTGGAGCCTGCATGCCTCAATGGCAGGTTCTTCACGTTCGACGTGAGGTTTTCATCATTGGCCTCCGATCGAGTGATTCTACGGGTGTTCGACGCCAGCTCACTGATTCACATGTCGTAGATTGTACCTATAGTACCTTAAGGGCCATTGTCATTATTGGTGGTACCTTTCGTGTATGTTAACAACTTTCATCATTGGTTGGTAATCAAACGATGTTCTTTCATGTTCGACTTCAGCTCATTTATTCGCATGCTTGAACTTTTACTTTGTTCGGGTCGAGATGGAGCGCAAGACCCTGGATTTTGTCTGTTGGAATCCAGGCTGCGATTTTGTGGATTATTATGATTGGTTCCATGACTCACTGATTGGATGGCTACGACCATACCTGAGTCTCTTTATTGATCCTCACTAGATGGCTACATCCATACCTTGGATCTGGATTATTGTATACTCTGTTATGGATGGCTGCGCCCATACCACATATATCATGTATTTGAGATATCAATTGTACTTCTCTACGCAGGTTTTCCGACGGTAGTGTTTTCAGTTGGACACGTTCTCGTAAAGCATTTCACCCCTCTCTCTCTTTCGGGCCTCATGCTTTAGGGGGCATCTGTTACACAACAATTTTTCACCGTCCCTGCAATCCCCATCTCACCCATTGGAGGGTCATTTTTGTGACCAATAAGCAATGTCATGCCTTGCAAATACCATCATTGCATCCCTTTCCATGAGGACAACTTTCCTTCTGTTGATCATTTCCTGAGCAGACCCCTAAAAACACCTGTTTTGCCTTGGCGCTGGTAGCTCGTTATGTCCTCGCGCCAATGAAGAAAACTAACACTAAGCCTGCGCCAGTTGGCGCTCTGTCCCAGTTAAGCACCCGTGCCATTCTGCTTATGGAATTTTTTTTTTTAAAAAGAGGCGAAGTTTCGATTACAACTTCGTGGATGAGTCATGAGGAGTGGTTTCGACTGAATAACCATAGCCTTCCTCCTTTGGCCTCTTGTTTCCACCTTATGGGGAACCTCCCAAGGGATAAGGCCTCCCTTCCACTATTGTAGGTATCCCAACCTCCTCCTTTCCTCTATAAATATAGCCATCTTCCATTGATGAAGGGGTTAAATGGTTGAGTCTCCAAGAGCCTTCATAGCCTAAAGAATGTTGCAAGAGCCTTGATTGTCCTCATAGAGCCAAATTAGTAGCAAGGAGATTATTTTCAAGACAACCGAAGAGAGAGGCTTGTCCCATCCCTGACGAGCTTTACCGAGACGTATTCTGCTGACGACCCGCCGAAGGAAGATTCGGCGTCAGAGCCAGGTTGTATTTTCCTTTGTATGAATTAATGATAAGCGACTTTGGTTATGGTTCCACTCGTATTGTTCATTATGATCATGAGTTGTGTCTTCTCTGACTGATACATAATTGCATATATTGGGTTTTACGCTTGTGTTTGTCGTGTTTCTTGTGTGTGCAGGTGTTCGATCGCGGCAAGCGGGAGGATTGTGATTTGCTGGAGCAAGGAAACGGGAGCATTATCTTCCCTACGAACAACAGCGTTGGATTCAAGGTAAGCCTTCTTCGCCATTTGGTTTATTGCAATTAGGAACTTGCACCTTAGCGTGATATGATTGTTGCTAGACCCGATTTGGGCTAGTAGGGATCGCCTCTGTCCGCAGAGGGGATTTACCTCTACAACACCTTTGTTTTTATTGGTCACAGTTGCCTTACCCTTTTTAACGCAAAACGCTTGAAAACCATTGAAAATTGACCTCCGCCTTTCCTCATCGAAACTCCCACTACCGTAGTTCGCAAATCGCAACTCACACTTCGCGACCTTTTCCCTTTTTGCGATAACTTCGCCGCATTGCATATCGCAAATCACATCTTTTATTTGGTTTTCATTAACACTTACCACTCCAACTGCCAATTGCGATGATTCTCCATACTCCACCATATTGCAAATCGCATTTCGCACTTTGTAGACTTTTCCCTCTTTACTTTAAGACTTACCGCTCCCGACGCCGATTGCGATATTGTCATCGCACTCCACCGCCGGTCCTACCGCCACATCATCCCTTTGCATTTCGCATTTCGCAACTTTTACCCCATCGCATTTCACACTTCGCAACTTCTACCCCATCACATTTTGAATTTCGCTCCCGCTCTTGAACATTACTTCTGATACTCCATTAACTTTGCAATATTGCGATTGTGATATCGCTTATTGCGCTTCCGTCCTCCATTGCAACTCCACCATCACACTTTTCAAATTATTTCGCTCCCAAAGCATTTTCATGCTATAATAAACTTTTAATAAGGTTAAAACCCATATTTTCACTTCTAAGCCTTGTTTCATGTGTTTATCCCTCCATTAGCACCTTTACCCCTTTCTTCTCCAAGTAGAAAATCAACACTTTCTCAATTATAATTAAGTGATGGTTAACTTAGCTGCATGGATAGAAGCATGGTAGATAGAGCATAAGTTAAGTAGGGTGTGTTTAGCCAATTGGTCAAGTTAGTTTTGTTTTAAATTAGTTTCCTTTCTGCAATTTAAATTAGTTTCCTTTATGTCATTTCCTTTCAGTAATTTATTTTAGTTTCTTTCTTGTCATTTTTTTTCAGCAATCTAGTTTAGTTTCATTCCTGTCATTTCTTTTTAGAAATTTAATTTAGTTTCCTTTTGTCATTTCCTTTTGGCAATTTAGTTTAGTTTCATTGTAGTGTGACAGACTTCACTGAGAACCCCTAGAAGTAGCACCCTTTCGTAGAGCGGAAGAGGATGACATGAGTAGAATGCATTTGCTGTGTATATAGCACCGCCACCTCCAAGTTTGTATCAACCCCGAGTTGATAAATTAAATTAGGGCAACCCCTGGGAGTTGCAACACTCTTGGTGCAATACCAGGGCTCGCCAGGCTCCAGGTAGGAGTTACAACAACTGAATTCCTCACTTGATTTGTTTATTCATGCAACTAGGATGTGTATAAATGACCAAAAATCCTCAATTGTCCATGCGGGGTTTTCAAAGATGGAAATTGCTCGGTTCAATCTGTTTTTTCCTTTTGATTCTATGCCTATGGGAAGAAACTTCAAATATCTGGGGTTCCACCTTGTTGTGAAGGCAAATCCTTTCTGTGGATAGAGTCGATCCCTCTAACCCTAGTTTGGGTCTAGAAACAAGGGAACATACTCGTTTCTAAATTCCTAGTTCATAAACGAAATGCAGATTGGAATAGATGTCCTACCTCAATCCAACGCTCTTGATGTAGGATGTTGCAGTGATCCCTCGATCTTTGTCCTTCAAGCCTTGTGTTTCATTGGTGGCGATGTTTATAAACCTGCACAAAGATCAAGCAAACACTAGCAACACACAAGCATACATACTCATTTACAACTATCCAGCTAGTCAAGGAGAGTTAGAAACTTTGAATACTAACATAGGCAAAGATGGAACTAGAAATCAGTCATGTCATATTAATATATAAAAAGGGAGCTTGTAACCTGCGCCATGACATTGTAGACCTCCTTTGACGGGTTCAGTCAGGCATGTCTCCAAACCATCCATTCGTCGATTGGCTCAAAGAGGCGAAAGGATCAAACTCTCTCTCACATCTATGGACTATTCTCTGTTATCAACTCTTGGTCTATTCTAGATAGCAGAATCAATGGGATGAAGGGGAATTTATAGGAGTGGATGAATATTTTTTTGATCCACATATGGTGGAGGAAAGGTCCATCTCTTTGGGAAGTTACATTTTTGTAGGAACTAGAAGGCCAAAGAGAGAAAATCGATCACATCCAGTCGAACAAACATCCATGACTCTGTTCACGAAGTTGCTAGATATTAGAAGCTTCGTTTCCATATTTTAAAAACCTTCCAAAATTAGTTCGGCGTGGGGGATCTTCAGAGACAGAGCAACCATGGCGTGAGGCCCAGTGCAATTCTAGCCATCGGTGCGAGGTCATAACTACACAACTGCGCCGACCCAAAAGTATTTGTTTTTAATTGTCAACTTCAGGAATGGTCAACAAATATTGTGTTCCTGACATCTTAAGGGATGCAACGACATTCATTATGATGTGTGAAAGTACACAGGGGTCACTATGATGGTCCTCCAATATTCAGAATGGGGAATGCAGGGACGCTGACAAAATACTATGTAACAGATGCCCCCTAAAGCATGATGTCCGAGAGAGACAGAGGGGTGAAATGCTTTATGAGAACATGCCCAAACCAAAACACCATCGTCGAAGGACCTGCAAGATCAAGTACGAATGATATCTATGATACATGAATACAAGGTATGGGCGCAACCATCCATAATAGAGAACATGTAATAAGATCCAAGGTATGGACACAGCCATCCAACGAGAAGGATCATAAAATAGACTCAGGTATGGTCGCAGCCATCCAATCAGAAGAGTCATGTATACAATTATGATAAATCAATCACCTCGTAGCCTGGATTTCATTAGACTAAACTAGGGTCTTACGCTCCGTATTGACCTGAACAAGTACAAATTCAGGCGTGTGGATGAATGAGTTGAAGTCGAACATGCAAGAAAATCGCCTGATTACCAGCTGATGATGGAAGTTGTTAATGGGCGCGAGAGAAACCACCAATAATGATAATGGTTCTCAAGGTACTGCTAGTACAATCCACATAATATGAACAATGAACTGGAGTTGAACACCTGCGAAATCACCCGATCGAAGGCCAATGATGAGAACCTATTGTCGAATGCAAAGAAATTTCCATTGAGGCATGCAAGCTCTAAGGTACCAGAAAGGAGTCTCTGGATCAGCTTCCTGGATAATGAGCTAAAGTCGACAGGAAGTGATCAGTCGAAGGAGGGCCATAATGCTTCCCACATCATTGACATGAGACAAAGGAATAATATTATAGTGAATCAAGACAAAACAGGGTATCGGGGGTTGAAAACTGCAAAAGGGAATTATCTTGAACATATTGACGACGCAACTCTGGAATTTGGCAGTATTTGACATCAAGGTATATGAGGTCATGATGACGAGGCAAAGAGCAAATGAGAGGTCAAAATGGATCACCCAAACCCATGGAGGAAAAATGACGAATGTGGGATGTCCCCAACCTGACACGAACCGCAGACAAGCATCATGTTCAAGAGTGACATACTGTCGACACAAATAACAACTAGCTCCATTTACCCCCACCATTTATGGCGAGTACCCTAATTAGTTTTGGAAACAAGCTTGAAGGGGATAACATATGCTTGTTATGTAAGTTTTTCCTTCAGACAAATCCAACCTAGTACATTTTACAAGCCCTAGGAAGGAGGAACTCGGTAACGTCATCGCGACGGCTTCTAATTTCATTTACCTTTAACCAATTTGACAAAGGTAAAAATCGGCATATTTTCATGTTTAGAGAGTTTGAAAAAAAAAAAAAAAAAAAACTCCAGAAGGTCCCTTTCGTAGGTAGTCTCTCAAATCCAAAAAGGTAGAAAACAATACCCGGGAGAACCTCTTAGCCATGTTTGACTAAGGTATTAATTTTTCGTAAATAATTAGTCCCAGCCGAAAAAGGGGTAAACGTATATAGGGCAGATGACGTTTCACAACCTTTCGCCAGTTCAAAACGACAAGAGTCTCGACAATCTTTTCAATTCCAAAAAATCCAAGAAGACGTTTACACCTATCATCGACTTCATAGAGTACCAAAATTGAGTGCATGAACATCTAGCATCACCTCTTGGCATGTAGTAGCGTCATCTAGTGCATTGACGAGAACATCGAAGCTAGGCTGTAGAGATTGGGGTTTTTAGGTCTAAGTCTAAGTCGTATTCGGAAGGAATGGGCGGGCTTTACATGAGTAAAGGAATGTTATCAAGGAGCCCTTATATTGGAGTCGTTATCCATCAGGAACTCTACTAATTACTCTCTTTTGAGAGTCAAAAAATAGCTGAAAGATGACCCCTGGGGGTGACTTTTTCGTGTTTTTACCAAGTCCAAAAAAGTAATAAAATACAACTCGTTTCCTCATCATTGCCAGTTTTAGGACCTGTTGCTACACAAGAAACAAACGTAAAACCAATTTTCGAGAAAAAATAATAAAAATAATCAAAAATGTTCCTGAAAACCTAATTAGGGTTAGAAAAGGCTATAAAATAACTCAAATAGTAAAAAACAATTCACTTTTACCTTTTCACCTCCTTGTGAGAATTTTTACTAGTTTCCACTGTGAATTTGGGGAGCTGAAAGCTGGAAATCTAGGAGACCATCAACGAATATGCTCCTTACAGGTAAGAGCCATGAACTTCTCCTGCAATTTTATCCATTTTTATGTGCTTTTATGTTTTAATACATTTTGTGTGAGGGTTTGAAAAATCACAATTGCGACGGTCGGTTTCGGTTATGGGCATGAAGTCACGACGACCTCCATGATTTTTAAATGGGAAGGCGTCGCTCAGCACTACTATTTGAAAAATAGCAGTGCCGAACGTCGTGCCCAAAATTTTCAAGTTTTCCCTCAAAAATGCTTGGGCAAATGGATCAATTTTTTAACCATATGTCTAATGGAATCTTTGCATTTGGTTTTGAAGGAAGGATCAACAGTTAAAATGGTAATAGAGAGGAAAGAGCAGGAGCATGGGGCAGAGGATGAATAGGCAGATGAATAGGCCATGGAGAATGACACATGCATGGATTCTTTGAGGAACTGTGGGCTCCTTAAATTCTTCATGACCCCATGTCCGAGAGCTCAGCTAGAGCTGCTACAGTACTTTATCAGTGTATGAGACATTGATCGAGAGAAATTCATCATTCATGACCAGGAATTCGAGATAAAAGTCTTTGATATCTACTTCATAACTGGATTGTCGTAGAGGGGAGAGCGACCACTGATGACAGGTGCCCGGGCCCTTGGAGAGAGCATGGGCATGTTTCTAGATAGAGTTTGCCATGGAGCAAGGAAAGCACACAAAAGTGGTAATCTAGACATTCAGACAGTGCCCGACTTACCCTTGAGGGTAGTGCTTCATACCATTTCTCGGGCTGCTGGATCTTAGGCTCCCCATGAAGCCACAAAGACTCAGCTCCAATTAGCAGTAGATTTCATGGCTCTAATAATCTTCAATTGGGCGGAAGCGGCGACAATCAACATGAAATGTCAACTAACGAAATGTAAAAATGGTAAGCTGAAGCAGCTTGGGTATGGGCCCATTTTGATACTGTTCATCTTGGAACGGTTACCGATATTCCAGCGTCTAGAAGAGATGGTACCTATACCACCAGCACGAGAGCCATCGATGGTCCGTTAGGCGGAGTTAATGCCTCAATCACGAGGTGGGAAACACATGTCATGGAAACCATATTTCTTTGACTGGTTGCACCGGAAAATCATCGTGGTTGTTCTGTAACCAGCTCCAAAAAGAGAAGAAAAGAGATATCAACGCCTTAGAGATGAGCCTCTTCGAGGGGGCAACCTCCAATACATTACATAAATGAACAATTCTTGGATGATACAATTTACAAAACCTCCTTTCTATATATAGGAGTCCATGGGGCCATAATGTAATCCTAGTGGGCCACAATGTAATCCTAGCCGACCTAACAATAATAATTTAAGGGCACAATAATAACAAAAATGGGGGTTACAAGGGTACAATAATAACAATAAGGGGTTTACACTAACAATAATAAGGGACTATACTAGTGATATAGGGACCTAACATGCCCCTCTCCTTCAAAAAAGTGTTGTCCTCAACGCTTGAGTAGCTCCGGGTGCTTCTGTATAAAATTCTCATCCTCCCATGTAGAATCTTCAGTGGGTAAGTTCTTCCACTCGATGAGATACTCTGAAATTGATCGATTCCGTAGCTGTCGAGTTCTTGTTTCCATGACCGCTTCAGGTTCCAATATGATTTTTCCTTCCTCATCAAGTTCTGGCAATATTGTTTGAACCGGAAGATTTTCACCTATAACCTTCTTTAAGCATGAAACATGGAAAACTGGATGTACTCTCGAAGAAGCAGGAAGCTCCAATTTGTATGCCATAGTACCAATCTTTTGCAACACCTTGTAAGGACCATAGTACTTTGGTGATAATTTATTATCCTTCTTAGCTTGCTTGAGGGACATTTGTTCGTATGGCTGTAGCCGTAAAAATAGCCAGTCTCCTACATCAAAACTTCTCTTGCGGCGATGTTGATCTGCCTATTGTTTATGTTGATCTTCCTGTTGTTTCATTCGATTTTGTGCCAAACTCAGGTTATCCTTTAAGAGTTGGAGAACTTCTTGTTGATGCTCGATGTGATCTTCCACTGCTTGAACCTTAGAATTTTCTCTTAAAGATGATGTGATGGATGGTGGATGATATCCATAAAGTGCCATAAATGGGGCCATTTTTGCTGCAGTATGGAAGGAAGTGTTATACCACCATTCAGCAAGAGGTAACCACTTGACCCATTGTGTTTGTTTATCAGATACAAAACAACGAAGATATCCTTCCAAACATTTATTTACTATCTCAGTTTGACCATTCGATTGAGGATGATAAGATGAGCTATGAGCTAATTGAGTACCCAAACAAGAAAATAACTCCGTCCAAAAATTTCCAGTAAAAATGGGATCTCTGTCGCTCACAATAACCCTTGGGCTTCCATGTAGCTTTTGAATTCTATCCATAAATGTAGTAGCAACTGTACTTGCTTTAAATGGATTAGATAATGCACAAAAGTGTGCATACTTGGTAAGTCTATCAACTACCACCATGATGACACTCTTTCCTTCGAACTTAGGTAAACCCGTGATAAAATCCATTGAAATCTCCTCCCAACGTTGACTTGGAATGGATAAAGGTTGTAGAAGTCCCGGGGTCTTAATTGTTTCCACTTTATTCTGCCGGCAAACCAAACATTCCGCCACAAACTTTTGAATATCAGATTTAAGGCCATCCCAAAAAAATTCTTTCTTCACCCTGTGGTAAGTTTTTAAAAATCCTGAGTGTCCTCCTAAAGGAGAAGTGTACAATTCCAGAAGAATATTTTGTTTTAGTTGGGAATTCTTACAAAGATATAAGCGATCTTTGTACCATAAGGAATCATTTTTCCAACTAAATGTATCAGATGTACTAGGATCTTGCTGCAACTTTTGGATGAGTGTCCACACATCTTTGTCCTTCTTCCATTCATCTCTTGCTTCAGTTATCCAATCTGGTTGGATAATAGAAATGGCACAAAGCAATGCTTCCACCTCTTCATCCTTTCTTGAGAGTGCATCTGCAACAACATTAAGCTTTCTTTTTTTGTAGATTATTTCAAAGTCATAACCCAACATCTTTGTGACCCATTTTTGCTGCTCTTCTGAAAATAGTCTTTGCTCCAAAAAGTGTTTAAGACTATCATGATCAGTTTTTACCTTGAAGTGTCTTCCCATTAGGTAAGTTCGCCATTTCTTTAGTGCATGCAGCATTGCTAACATTTCCTTCTCATAAATAGGTTTTTGTAAATACTTTCCTTTGATTGGACGACTTTCAAAAGCAATGGGTCTTCCTTCCTGCATTAAAACTGCACCAATTCCATTTCCTGAGGCATCACATTCCACAATAAAGGTTTTCGTGAAGTCTGGCGTAGCTAAGACCGGTGCTAGGCACATTGCCTCCTTAAGACGTTTAAAGGCCTTAGTTGCTTCAGGAGTCCATGAAAATGCATCTTTCTTCAATAATGTTGTTAGAGGTGCTGCTATTCTCCCATAATTCTTAACAAACTTGCGATAATACCCCGTTAACCCGAGAAATCCTCGTAACTTCTTTATGGTTGTGGGGACTTTCCATTCCTTAATGGCTTTAATTTTTTTAGGGTCTACTTTAACACCCTCGTGAGATACAATATGACCCAGATATTCCACCTCTTGTACTCCAAAGAAACATTTGGATTTTTTTGCATATAATTGTTTCTCCCGCAATAGTTTGAGCACCCTGTCAACATGTTCAACATGATCCTTCCAAGACCTGTTGTAGATTAGTATATCATCAAAAAATACTAGCACAAATTTTCTAAGGAAGGTTTGAAAATGGAATTCATCAACCCTTGAAATGTAGAAGGTGCATTGGTAAGGCCAAAAGGCATGACCAAAAATTCATAATGACCCTCATGAGTTCGAAATGTTGTTTTTGGAATATCTTCAATCTTCATTATAATTTGATGATATCCTGAACGAAGATCCAACTTGGTAAAATAAATTGCTCCATGTAATTCATCCAATAATTCATCAATCACAGGAATGGGAAATTTGTCTTTAATGCTGAGCTTATTGAGCTCCCTATAATCCGGACACATTCGCCATGATCCATCCTTCTTGTGTACCAATACTACAGGAGCAGAGAAAGAACTTTGACTGGGTTGAATTATACCCGCCTCTAACATTTCTCCAATCATACGTTCAATTTCGCTCTTTTGGAAGTAAGGATATCTATAAGGCCTGATGTTTGGAGGAACACTTCCTGGAATCAAATGAATAGCATGATCATGATCACGAATAGTGGGAGTCCTTTGGGAGTTTCAAACACCTTGGAATGATTGTCCAAGACTTGTTGGAGATCTGTAGAAATAGATGATTTTGATGTCAGAACTTCTAGTGAGCATAATTGTGCAATTACTCCTCGTTGTTCTTTCTTTAGAAGCTTTGTCATGACATTAGAGCTTATTATCCTTCCCGACTTCCCTTCAATACCCCGTAATTCGACTTCCTTTCCTTCTGAAAAAAATTTCAAGAAAAGTTCTTGAAAATTAAAAGCTACCGTCCCCAAAGATTGTAACCATTGTACTCCTAGTACAACATCAGCACCTCCCATAGGAATGGAAAGCATTGGACTAGTCAATACATATTCCCCATGGTTAGCTTGATATTATGGCATTTTCCAGAGCAATTTATAGTTCCTCCATTTGCAACCATCACTTGACATTCTGGTGCTAGGTATAGGAAACAATTTAATTCCTTGGCTACCTTACAATGAATAAAATTATGGGTGCTACCTGAATCAATCAACACTATTACCTTTTTCTTCGTGATCTGTCCTGCTATCTTGAGAGTTTGAGGAGTGGTAATTCCTGCCAGTGCATTACATGATATGGTCGGATTCATTTCTTCCTCTTCTATGGTTGGTTCCTGGTGTATATCCTCTTCTTTTTCATTTTCTTCTTCTTCTTCACAATCTATGTAAAATAATTTATTTTCAGCACACTTATGACCTTTAGTGTATTTGCTATCACAACTGTAGCAAAGCCCTTTTGCTCTTTTTTCTTCCAATTGTTGTGGTGTCAATCTTGTAGGTTGTGGAAATCTAGGCGTAGAAACACTTCCTTCTTTATAGAATTGAGTGGTAGGCTTCCTTGTCGCCATAATTTTACATTCAACTTTTCTTGCCAACCTGAATGCCTTATCCAATGAATCAGGTTCCAAAACACGAACTTCATGTTCGATGTTATCCTTTAGAGTACCTAAGAAGAGATCAATCCTGTGTTCCTCTGGAATATTAGTTACCCTTATATTCAATTTTTGGAAGTCCTCAATGTGCCGCCCCACTAAACCTTTTTGTTTGAGATTTATCAATTGGCTAAAGAAGGTGTTGCTCTTTGTATCCTCATAATGTGCTATCATTTCCTCCGTAAAAATTGACCAAGTGACAATTTTTTTACGGGAGCAAAGCCATCGATACCATACAAATGTATTTTGTTCTAAATGTAAAGTTGCAATGCGTACCTTTGTGTGTTTTGCACGTTATGGAGATCAAAATATTGCTCCATCTGTAGTATCCATGTTACAGGATCCTTTCCATCAAAATTCCTCATATCCATTTTTGGAATATGGTGGTTCTTCCCGCCAACATTAGAGTTTATCAAATCACAATTAACATTGATTTTGTTCTCATCATGAGGTTCTTCTACTATATTTTCACCATTAGGAAACCGTTCTTGTATCAACTTTGTCAAACCTTCGATGTCTGTTTTTAGATAATTCTTCATGTTTTCCATCTTCTCTTCCACACCTTTCTTCAAAACTTCCATTTCATTTTTTGTTGCTCTTTGCGAGAGTGAAATTTGTTGCACTTGCTCTTGTAATTTTGATAGATCATGTTGCAATTCTTCATCTTCATGAGTCATAGTAGACCCTTCTGAAGGCTTAATGGGTGTTGAATTATTTTTTCGAGGCATATTTTAGAACCCAATACTGATATGCCCTTGGAATCAATTCAAATTGATTCTTCAAACAAGACTTATGCAATTCGGAAAAAAAAATACACACCTTTTTCTTGCTTTTGAGGAGCTCGATATTGAAATTGGATTATCTCTGTAATTGAAAATATTCAATATCTGAAATTAAACCCTGTAGTAGCCCTTTGAAGCTTCTTTCAAATGCCACAGGTTTGACCTAATTTGGATTCTCCAAGGAAAATTTGTGTCCAATCTCCCACAATGACCTAATTCTGGACTGGTTCAGTAGAGCAAACTTGTACGACTTGCCACGTGTCACTTTTTTGTCATTTGTCTCTGAAATTGATAGCCAAGAAACTACAGTCCGTGTACTTGCAACCAATTTTTACGGTACTCAAATCCACTGCCCAGAGAGAGAGTTATTGAACTTTTCCCACGATCACCTCTTTGAGATGCAATTCTGGAGCCTGAAAAAGCACTACCTTCCACAGATCATATCTCCGAAAATATTGTGAACCAAGCTCTGAAATTTTTTGATGAATTTCCTCAGGATTTCAGCTTCGCACCATACGAATTTCAGATTCTGAACCTTTGTAGAAAATTTTTTATAGCGAAAATTCCACGATGACCTGTTTAGGAGCTTGAAAAAAGACCCAACTTCCACAGATGATATCTCCGAAACTATTGCGAACCAAGATCTGAAATTTTTAAACAATCTTCCTCAAGATTTCAGCTTCGTACCCTAACAATGTCAGCTTTTGAAACTTCGTAGAAAAAAATTTATAGCGAAAATGCCACGATGACCTGTTTGGAGCAGCGAAACCCTAGAATCCCAAGCCTCTGATACCAAATGTTGTGTAACCAGCTCCAAAAAGAGAAGAAAAGAGATATCAACGCCTTAGAGATGAGCCTCTTCGAGGGGGCAATCTACAATACATTACATAAATGAACAATTCTTGGATGATACAATTTACAAAACCTCCTTTCTATATATAGGAGTCCATGGGGCCATAATGTAATCCTAGTGGGCCACAATGTAATCCTAGCCGACCTAACAATAATAATTTAAGGGCACAATAATAACAAAATGGGGGTTACAAGGGTACAATAATAACAATAAGGGGGTTACACTAACAATAATAAGGGACTATACTAGTGATATAGGGACCTAACAGTGGTAGAGGACTGACTGTATACCAGTACCGATTTCAAGGGTGATCTGTATCTTCCACTTTCGAAAGGAGACAAATGGGATGAGGAGTTAGGTAAAAACTCATTTTTTATTTTTATTTTTTATGAGTATTGCAATTATATATATATATATTTCAAGGGTGATCTGTATCTTCCACTTCTGGAAGGAGACAAATGGGATGAGGAGTTAGGTAAAAACTTTTTTTTTTTTTTTTTTTTTTTATGAGTATTGCAATTATATATATATAATTGCAATACTCATAAAAATAAAAATTAAAAAAAAAAGAGTTTTTACCTAACTCCTCATCCCATTTGTCTCCTTCCAGACCCTCCAAGCTATCGGAGACATCCTCGCGGGTCTCTCTGGTCCAACATCTGCAGCACATGAGAAAACATCAGAACACACACACACAGATATGTGTGTGTGTGTGTGTGTGTGTGTGTGTGTGTGTGTGTAGATATGTGTGTGTGTGTGTGTGTGTGTGTGTTCTGATGTTTTCTCATGTGTTGCAGATGTTGGACCGGAGAGACCCGCAAGGATGTCTCTGATAGCTTGGAGGGTCCCAAGATATTTCGAAGAGGCTCCTCATTGCGAGGGAAGTGATGAGGAAGAAATTGCATGTAACTTGGAGTGACTCACAAGTGGGATCCCATATTACGTGAGATTCGAGGACATTCCTCGTGCTTACCAACGGCACACAACAGGAGTTTCTAACCGCATCCATCGACTGCTGAAACGTGTCATGCGGGTAGTGACGTGCTATCATGAGCACCATGCTGATTAGACTCCTAGGTTTCATTTCTGCATTTTTTGAGAGACAAGGCATCTCAGGATGTAACTGAAACACATATATTTTTTGAACCATGATGTACAAGCCGATGCAAACAATCGATATATATATATATATATATATATATCTTACTATGTGATGGATGATTTCTTTTTACAAATTTCGCAAATGTCTGTATAATACAATATTAGCTACTACATCAGTTAACATATTCATTTTTTTGGGAATATGTTGATATGTAATATAATCAAAATTCCTTTCTAATAGATGAACACGTAAATACATCCTTAAAATATGAGGGTTTTTGATAGAATAACGCCCATTCAGCTGAAGAACAACAAGATGAGAGTCTAGGTTTACAAATAATTCACAAATGTCGAGGGCAATAGCTTCAGTTAGAAGTTCTATAACTGCATTGTATTCAGCGACATTGTTAGTTGCACGTCCTAGACAAATGCCTTGAAGGTCTACTAACTCACCATTAAGATCAAAATTCACCTAAGCCACTGAGGATAAGTTCCGGGTACTGCGGGAGGCACCGTCATCAAAACCAACATAAGGAGTGACAGACATTTGCACAGTAAGCAAAGACATAATAAGCAAGAAAAACTGCTCGCAAAGCACACCAAGCCAAAAATGTACAAAAATGAAAAACACACTCATGTATAAAAGAAATGCAAGAGAAACTCATGCATAATATTTTTTGAGATACAACCCATTTCAGGGCAGATCCAAGGGATGGCCTTCATAATCAATAAGCTCATAGGCCTCATTTTGCAAGACACGTTTAACAATGTAGGGCCCATGCCACATGGGTTCGAATTTACCCGCCCCAATCTTATCTTGGGCTTAGTCGTACAAGAGGACTAAGTCTCCTTCTATGAAGGTGCGAGCGGAAACTGTCTGATCAAAATGAGCTTTGACCCACTTTTTATGTGCTTCTATGACTAGAGTACCAAAGCGGCGAGTTTCATCAAGCCTCTCCAAATATCGAAGACATTCTTCCTCTGGCGAGGTATTCGGCAGTAATTCGACAACTATCTTGAGTGAAGGAATTTCACATTCAATCGGAAGGGTAGCTTCCAGACCATAAACAAGTTGAAATGGTGTATATCAGGTTGCATCCTTCATCAAGGTTCGATAAGCCTAAAGAGTTGAGAAGAACATGAGATGCCAATTGGACTTGTGCATCCCAATAGTAAATTGAAGCATAGTGACTAAAACTTTGTTCACGGCTTCAACCTAGCCATTGGTCTGGGGATAGTACGACATTGAGTTGTCATGATGCAAACCCAACAGAGTATTCAGCTCAGCCATCATATAATGGCAAAAATGGGAGCCATGGTCAGTGACAATGGCTTGAGGGACTCCAAATTGGTAATCACGTTATTGAAGAGAAATTGTGCGGCCGTGTTACCGTCAGCTGTGAGTGTAGGCATTGCTTCAGTCCATTTGGTGAAGTAGTCTATGGCTAAAATAATATAACCATGCCCCCCGGCCAATTGAGGGTTACATGCCATAAAATCGATACCCCACTTCACAAATGGACCAATGGTAATGACGGGATGGAGGTGAGTGGGTGGCGCGTGCATCTTCCGTTGGTAGATTTGACACTTGTGACATTTACGGACAACGAGGATACAATCTTTGAAAATGGTAGGCCATAAATACCCGGCACGAATGATTTTTTGAGTAGTAGCATACCCAGACATGTGACCACCACACGCGCTAGAATGGCAATCACTAAGGACTTTTTTCAGCTTTCTCGAGGGTTAAACACCGACGGAGAACATAATCAACTCCAATGTGGCATAAAGTATCTTTGACTATGCGATAGGGTTGTGAATGGTGACGGATACGTCGACGAGCATCTTTCGTCAACTCAGACCAGAAAGTAGAATTCTGGAGATAAACGATGATATAATCGTACCATGCATCGAGGGTGAAAAATAAAGGGAGTATCTTCTGGAATGTGTTCCTCAAAACCAGAGGGAGGAGAGGCAGAGGGTAAGGAGCAGATCAAATCAGCAAAAATTAACAATTTCTTTGATTTGGCGGTAGTGAACTCCAAATCGAACTCTTGGAGGATGACTATCCACTTCGAGTACTTGCCCCCAAACAATTGTCGAGTTAAAATATAGGACATGGGGTTGCAATAAAAAATTACGGTTGTAGTGCGCAGTAAAATATAATGGCAAAAACGTTGCACTGTTTGAACAATTGCCAACGCCAATTTTTCGACATGAGCATAACGCTTTAACCAATTCTTCCGAAAAAATCACAATATCATTTGGAGGGCCAACGCGTTTCGAACTACCTAGTGTAGTTCATCATCAAGACTTTGCTGAAGATTGTGGCTAAGATAATAAATGACATGCTCATTACCATTGTCATTGTCCTGTACCAGAACCATGGCGATAGTGCTAAAAGCGGCAGCCAAAATCAGTCAATAATCATGATGATAATTTTGGGGACGCAAAAGAGGAGCATTAACAAGAATGGTCTTCAGTGCATTGAAATATTTTTGGGGAATATCATCCCATAGGAACAGGATGCCTTTCTTAAGAAAGCGCGTAAAACCTTTGGCTATCGCAGTATAGTTTGGTATGAAACAACGCAGGAAATTAGCTTTCCCTTGCAAACTCTTCAACTGGTGTAAATAGGAATGGGATGGGAGATTAATGATAGCTTCAACCTTAAGAGGATCAAAATGAATACCGTCTTTAGAAACAACAAACCCATGGATTCTATCAGAGTCGACGCAGAAGACACATTTGTGCGAATTAAGCCGAATGTTATAGCATCTACAGCAAAAAAAAAAAAATTAACGAAGGTGTTTCGGTGGTCCTGACACTTAGCGGAATGAGCTGGGAGGTCATCTAGGTAAGGTTGAACTATGTGTTTAATATCATGAAAATCATATGACATTGTTCGTTGGAACGTGGCACCAGCATTTTTCAGGCCAAAAGGGAGCTTATTATACGTGAAAGTGCCCCACGGACAGATGAAGGTGGTTTTATGTTGAATGGTTGGTAATATATTAATCTGGTTGTAACCAGAAAACTCGTTCATAAGGGAGAGAATCTCACAGCGCACTCATCAATGATTTGGTCGATGAAGGGAGTGGGGTAGTTATCCTTGGGACAAGCATTATTGATATCGCAATAATCCACACAAAATCTAATAGTACCCTGCTTTTTGTCCATAGGGACAATGTTAGAGACCCAATCTGTTAATGGGATCGGATAAATGAAGTTGGCTTTGAGAAGTTTTTCAACTTATCCATTTATGGCAACTACCTTTCTAGGGTGCACGGGACGAAGGCGTTAGTGAACAAGTTTCGCATTAGGGTACGTAGGGATCTCATGCATGACTATACTCGGATCAATGCCAGGAATTTCCTCGTAGGACCAAGCGAAAACGTCTCGAAATTCTTGGAAGAGACTAGTATAGACCTCAATCTCATCAGGAGAACATGTCACCCCAATATGGATGTTCTCGACAGCCCCCAGTTTAACGGAGATGTCAATAAGCATCATTTGAGTGATATTTCCCATGTTGCCTTCCACAAAAAATTCATGTGTCAAAATAGGCATTTAAAGTGGTGGGGAAGGAGGATCCTCAAGAGACATGGTTTCCACGATGGCTTCATCAGTTGGAAATGCCTCGTTCAAGGGATCTGGGGAATCTGAAGCACCAAGCCAAGGGGATTAAGAATACTCGTCGAGAGGCATACTTGAAGAAGTATTATCAAAAGGAGAATTCGAAGCCGAGATGACCTCACAATAATCAATTTCTATTGGTCTTAACGACATTATGTCACTAAACGAATCAACCTGATTAGGCGAAGGGATGATCCAGGGATCATAAGACATGAAGATCATATTGACCTGATCAGTGTTGGGTAGGGGAAGAGAAAAGAGACCCATAAGGGCATGATCTTTGAAAACACTTTCATAAGGCGTGGGAATGTGGTCTACATACGGAACGTTGCTCTCTGAAGAAGTGGAAGTGAAAAGGGGTAATTGATCGACAGTGATAATTTTTCCTTTGTGTGAGAAACAAAGAACACGAAAGAGAGTGGACGGTACGCATAGCATGGCATGAGTCCAACTGTGACCGAGGAGGAGATTATAGCTGAGTTTGGCGTCAATGACTTCAACCTTGACATTAACCGTTTTTCCTTCCAACATGATAGGTAAGCTAGTGAGGATACCAGGAGGGAAACATTCCCTTTCGTCGAAGGTCTCTAAAGTGTTTGGAGACTGGTTAAGGGCTAGAGAGTCAATGGCTTTCCAACATGCAACAGACATGATGCAAGTAGATGCACCTTTGTCTACAACCACTCGATGGATATTCTTACATTTAATCCCAACTTGCATGATCAAAGAAAGTTGGTGAGGGAGAGGTGGGACAAAGTTTTCCAGATCAAAAGTGATAATGCTCGAATCGGCGGCGTCAACTCCTCTGATAGCAGATAACAAAGCCTTCTGTTGTGATGGATAGCTCTGAAGTACCTCCAGCACAGAAATAGCAGATAATGCCTAAGCCAAATCCTCAACAATACTATAATGTTGAGCAGCACAGGCAATTGGGTTATAGGAGGACTTACAGAGTACGCCTTTACAAGGTGGTCATACAACGGGCTCGGAACTAGGCCGTTCAATATGAAGAGGGCCAGAAGCAGGCGGGGGAGAAGGATTAGGAGCATCTGAAATTTATTTCCTCACCGCTTGACGCAGTTCTGTATAATATTTTGATATGGTAGCAATGGATATGGGTGCGAAACCATTCATCACGAAGACCTGATAGCCAAAAGGGGTGGAGGACTAAAGTTGCTCCATCATTTGAGTTTGTTGTGATGGGAGCGGCTCCTTAAGAACAACCATAGTTCTTTGGGTGCCTTTGAGCAGTCGACTCACTTCAGCCCGTCGTGGATAGTCCTTGGTGTAATGCTCATCATCACATATCAGATAAGGAAACTTCGGTTTACATTTTGAGCCATCATCAGTATTGGTTTTAGGAGAATCTTGTTTCGGGGTATCATCTTTGGCCTTTCCTTTACCCTTCTTCTTACCTCTAGAAGCTTTATCCACCAAGGTATACTGGATGACATTCATTTTCGTGGTTTTACCAGGATTGGAGGGTGGCTGAGAAGAAGTATCAGTAGAAGTGGTGGATTTCTGCTTCGCAGAATTAGGAGAAGACTTACGGGAAGTCTGAGAAACAGAACCACTTAAACCGTCGACAGATGGTGTCACCGAGGCTTTGGAAGTTCCAGGTCATGGAGCATCGGGTAAGATATCATAAAGTGTGCTAGACTGGGAGTAAACTAGATCGAGGTACTGGGCACACGCAATGACTTTCTCTTCGTCAACACATGCCCCCATAGCAATGTCCTTAGTTATCGAGCCGACAAAATAGGTAGTAAACCAATCAATCATAAGCTAATCAGGGATTTCAAACTTGCTCAAACGACGAAGTCGTCTCCATTCATGAATGTGATCATATATATGTGTGGCTCAATCTTGTTTCAAGGACGTAAGGAGGTACGTTCCCGTTTCATAGCGAACTGGAAACTAAAAGTGTGTGAGAAACACCATTGCAAGAGAATTGAAATCTTGGAAGATTCCACGAGAAAGTTCAATGTAACACTTTGTAGTGGCACCTGTGAGAGTCCTTTGGAAAAGATGTAAACGAATAGAATCATCAATCCAGGAGTTAGAGGAGCACCATAGGTGGTATGTCATAACATGTGCTTGGGGGTCTTCTCCGGACTTGCCTTCGAACTTGGGACAATCGCCAGGAATCTTGGTGGGAACTAGGGGCCAATATGGATTATGAAGAATGGGATCATTGGTTAACTTCGACACATCAAGCAGTTCCAATGTATCAAGGAATGGAAATTGTGGGTTAAATGCATCGCAGGCCTTTGATAAAGACTCGCGTTAGGGTTCCAACCAGGTCGGGAGAAATTTTGAGCCAATATGTTCTGTCCTGGAGAATTTTGTCCATAGGGGGTATAATTTTGAAAAATCAACCCATATCCTAGTTGGAGACTAGGGTACTAATTCTAAGCAAACCACTAGGGTCCAACTTGAGCAACATATGGATTATGTTGCGAGATGAAAGAAGTGTTTGGGGGTGGATATTGTACCATCAAAGGTTGACCTTGGAAAACCAATGGTTGGCCTTGAGGCTAAACAGGCTATCCCTGGGGTCCAGGTTGGGCCAGATACTAAGGTTTACCAAGCTGTCCTTGAAAATGGTTGAGATGAGCCAGGTTGCCCCTGAAGACCAAGTTGAGTGTGTTGACTGATGGAGGGTTGGCCTTGTTGTGCAAGAGACAGGCCTTGTTGAACGTAAGGTGGGTTCTGTCGCACAAAAGGTTGTCCCTGAGGTGGGTAGGTTTTCCCCTGAGGAACATGAGGTGCTCCTTTCTGAACATGGGGCTGACCTAGAGGACCATAGGGTTGTCAGGGTTGGGCCGAAGGTTGTCCCTATGGATGGTAGGGTTGTCCCTGTTGGTACGTAAACTAATTCTGAGGAACTAGAGGTTGATTCATTTGAACATACAATGGACCTTGCTGGACAGGCCCATGGTAGTATATCTGGTTCCCGAACTCATTGTAAAGATGTGGTGGATTGATCGGAGCCTGAACCTGTTGAGAACCCTGAGGGAGGTAGTTCTAATGTTGAAAAACCATCATATTTTGGTCGTATGGCAAACCTCTCGGAATAGGATTAGAAGAGATAGGCACACTACCAATAGGTTGATTGACTCCCGATACGTGAGGTTGTGATCCACTCACAATGGGTCCAACAGACATTGCGGAAGCATTGGGATGCCTTCCTCGGACAGTAGTAATTGACGAAAATGATGTAACCACACTAACAGATGGTGCAGAGGAAGCCACACAAATGGTGCGCTGGGTTGGGACAGTTGTGACAACTATCGAAACAATGGGAATCGAAGAGGATGGCCCTAACACAAATGACCTAGAAGAAGGATCCGCATTACTTGACCATAATGGGTTTCGGTACAAAGATATAGCACCAAAAAACAATTTTCGCAAAGTACGGTAACCATTCGGGAGTGGAAGAGAGGAAGGTTGATTCGTCTCATAAGGAAAATTTTCAAGAGGAAATTGATATTCCCTGTAGATACAAGAGTCTCTTCACTATTAATAGGACTCGAGGCATCCATGTCGGGTGAAGACATGTTGTCGGGGAAAAGATGGCGACTGGTGGAGGGAAAAGCACTGTACAATGGTGTCGCAGGCGAGTCTGAGCATTGAGGGAGATCTTCTCTCAGAAAGAAAAAAGGGTCTGAGGGCTTCTAGTTGATATCAAACGACTCCTCAGGGGGAGAACGAGTGTCAAGAGGTTGGATGCTCGGGATGACGGCACCCTCGAGGTCTTGGGTCCCAACAGACGGAGGTGTCTCAGAAGAGACTCTGGGGAGAGACTCTTCACCATGAGGTAATGAAGAGGAAGACAAAACAGGTGGTTCCACCACGATGAATTTGTCTCAGACGAATAAGAGAGAAGAGATGATTAATTCTAGGCTTTGACAACAATCATTAAGGAATTAATCATGATCCAGCCAAGAAATAACTTAATGGGCGTGTGATGTAATCATGGGAAATTAATTTTTATAACATTGAAATAAGACTCTGCCTTTGCATATTTTAAGAGTCGAGAAAAGGACAAAAGATGACTCTAGTCACTTTCAGTTTGAATGAGCTCGAAAGGACAAGTGCTCGATGATATTTTCAAGTTTAAAGAGTCACAAAAAGATCAAAATGACTACTCAGGAACTCTTGAAAAAGGGTGTACCAAGCTCCTGTGAACTGCAATATACACCTTGGAAAATGAATTTACCAAGGACTTAACGTACATGCAGGCAGTCTCCCTGAATGTTGTATTCAGTGTTTCACGGTTACAGGACGATAGACTCGGCTTCCTACGGATGAAGGATTGCAACCTATAAGGGTCTCTTTTTATATACGCGACGGTACGGGGAGCATAAGTCCGTACTATAATTGTCTAATGCAATATTGCGAGCGACAACTTCTAGGTTTAATGACGCTGGAACACGTCACTAGCCTAGACCTCTAAATGTGAGCGTTAAGTTTCAATGCTTCCTTAGGTTGATTGAATCAATTTATGGTTTATCTTGAAATTAAGTTTCAGTTTCAAGGCCCTACCGAATGTTATCTCAAATCCCTAATATGCAACTACATGAGTGAAATAACACCATTTCATTTCGATGAACAGTTAGCTAAGTGAAGGATAGAGGTTCGCAACAAAGTAGCAGTTGATCAAATGCAAGAATGACACTTTCCTCTGTGCTACTAACACAACCAAAGGTGGAAAACAAAAAAAAAAAATTCTTTTGTCTTCACTTTTCAATGAAAAAGAGAAACTAATAATGTAAAAGAGTACTTTCATTTCTAAATGAGAAGGAAGAATGCAATTTTTTTTCTTCTTTTGTATAAATGATGAGCAACAATGCAATGCTACACTAAAAAAAACAAATACTAACTTTGAGTAGCTTCGAACGAGATCGTCAAAACATGAAGAGATAACTCCAAGCAAACATAAACACGCACTCAAAACTAGGCATGCACTTCCATATAGAAAATGAAGGACTTTTAAGTTGACTCAATGAGCAATGTGATCTATGCCTGGGGCGATGGAGGGAGAATCAAACAGACACAGAATGAAAGCTTGACAAACCTACTTCACATACAATCAACTAAAAATATCAAGCAACCACACAAAAGGTTGAACAATGAATTACCACATTGACTCGTAAATAGATCAGACATCCTACGAACATGTGACCAAACGAATGGTTCGAAACACCTAGAAACCCTAGGATGGATAATTCACACTGTTCAAATGAGATATAACACGAACTGAAATGAGTGAGATAGGAAAGTCAGTAAACAAGAGCCAGATGGATCAATCCAAGGAGAAAAAACCAAGCTAATGGATAAGAAACATTGGGAGCTTAGTGGAAAAGGCCCAAAATGCAATCCTAAAGGAATCAGTGTGAGTGTTCAGCTGTATCCAGTGCTGAGTAGGCAAAATCGCGCATGTGTCAAAGACAACTCGCGCTGATGGGCGTGACTGTTAGACAATCAACAGCATCGAGCTAGAAAAGGAAGGAAAAAATAAAGTTTTGGCTAAGAAAAACCAGACTTATCACTATAGGAAACGACCAAGTGGCCAGAAGCAGTCAAACAAGCCAAAAACAACAGAGAAATGACAATTCAACCAAAGTTGGATAGACAATCAAAAATTCAAAACGAACATTAAGAGACAACAGTCGTTGAACATTCCCTGCGAAGTCTCCAACTTGTTGTGAAGGCAAATCCCCTCTGCGGACAAAGGTGATCCCTCTAGCCCTAGGGTGGGTCTAGCAACAAAGGAACATGCTGGTTTCTAAATTCCTAGTTCATAAACGAAATGCAGACTGGAATAAATGTCCTGCCTCAATCCAACGATCTTGATGTAGTATGTTGCGACGATCCCTCGATCTTTGTCCTTCAAGCCTTGCGTTTCGTTGGTGGCGATGTTTATACATTTGCACAAAGATCAAGCAAACACTAACAACATACAAGCATACATATTCATTTACAACTATCCAACTAGTTGAGGAGAGTCAAAAATTTTGAATACTAACACAGGCTAAGATGGAACTAGAAACCAGTCATGTCATATTAATATATAAAAATGGAGTTTACGACTTGCGCCTTGATGTTGTAGACCTCTTTTGACGGGTTCAGTTGGGCACGTCTCCAAAGAATCCGTTCGTTGATTGGCTAAAAGAGGCGAAAGGCTCAAACTCTCTCTTACAACTATGGACTA
Organism: Pinus albicaulis; assembly: GCA_034641835.2. Lineage (NCBI taxonomy): Eukaryota > Viridiplantae > Streptophyta > Pinopsida > Pinales > Pinaceae > Pinus > Pinus albicaulis. Next base: position 1,009,989,323 of record CM076578.1, on the reverse strand, counting down.
TTCTCTGCTATCAGCTCTTGGTCTATTCTAGCTAGTAGAATCAATGGGATGAAGGGGAGTTTATAGGAGTGGAGGAAGAGTTTTTGGATCCACATATGGTGGAGGAAAGGTCTATCTCTTTGGGAAGTTGCATTTTTGTAGGAACTAGAAGGCCAAAGAGAGAAACTCGAGCACATCTAGTCAAACAAACATCCATGACTCTGCTCACAAAGCTGTTAGATATTAGAAGCTTCATTTCCATATTTAAAAAGCCTTCCAAAAGTAGTTCGGTGCGGGGGCTCTTCAAAGACAGAGCGAACATGGCGCGAGGCCCAATGCAATTCTAGCCATCGGCGCGAGGTCATAACTACACAACCGTACCGACCCAAAAGTATATGTTTTTAAGGGTCAACTTCAGGAATGGTCAACATAGATTGTGTTCTTGACATCTTAAGGGATACAACGACATTCATTACGATGTGTAAAAGTACAAAGGGGCCACTATGATGGTCCTCCAGTATTCAGAATGGGGAATGCAAGGATGGTGAAAAAATACTGTGTAACACACCTTAAGGCAGATACTTACAAAAAGTGTGATTGGTTTTGGTTGATTGCAAAAATTGAGAATCAGATTAAATCCTGGAGCTTCAAGTGGTTGTCTAGAGCAGGTTGATTGGTATTAATTAAGTCAGTGCTCATGGCTATCCTAATTTATTGGATCGCTCTGACTTGGGTGCCTAAGGGCATTCAAGCAAGGATCAGGAAAATTTACAGTCGGTTCCTATGGGAAGGGGCTAAAGAGGGTGTGGTTCTCCCTTGGGTTGCGTGGGACAAAATTGCTTGACCTAAAGCATGGAGAGGATGGGGGATTAAGGAGATCCATTCCTTTGCTATTTCTCTGGCGGAAAAATCGGGATGGCAATTGTTGTCTATGGATAATATTTGGACTGCGGTGCTAAAAAAGAAGTATATTGATCCAGAACCTTTGGATGATTGGACGAGGAGAGAAAATGAGAGAACATTGAACTCCTTAGTGATTTCGAATGCTACTATAGATACATTTAATTTGGTGGAAGATGGTTTAGCTTGACATGTTGGCAACGGTGAAAAAATTCGCATTGGTCTGCACCCTTGTGTGAGTTATAATTAGGATTTTGCAATTTCGAGGGAGCTTTTTATTTGTTTCAACAAATGGGGGTTCACCTTTCTAAATCAGATTGTGAAAGCAACCTCTTCCACCTTTTGGCATCAATGTTTGAAAATAGTCGAGGACTTAAGTTTGGACCCTCGATGGCATGGGGATTGACAAAGATTTACTAGTGAACGTCGACGCACTAGTGTCAGGCTCAGAGATCGTCCAAACTCCATCAGATGGGTTCATGCCCCATCTAGCAGGTACTCTCCAAAGTTTCGTTATATATACTTAATGGCTAGGAAATCTTGGGGGGGTCAAGGCTGGTGGTGCAAACTCCTTTTGAAACTGAAAATACTGGCAAAGTCTCGACTCTTCTTCTGGTGCATCCTCATGAATAAAGTTCCCACTTGGGACAAATTGTTGAAAAGGAAAAAAAAAATGTCATGGTTGGTGTTGCCTATGCAAAAATGCTGAGGAATTTGTTAACCATTTATTCTTACAATGCCCCTTTTCCTCCAAGATCTGGGCAGATACTTTGTCCCTTCTTGGGATAAGCCTGAAGTGGGAAGGCAAAAATTACAAGGAAGCCTGACAATATTGGTGGAATTTGGCTACAAATGAAAACTTTAGGAACATTTCTTTGATTGTCCCTTGGGGACTTTGGCTAACGCGTAACAAAGTTATTTTCTAGGAATGTACTACCTCCCCTTCCCCGATTGTGGCAGAATGTGCTTCAATCTTTGCTCTTATTCCTTCTCTTTCTCCATCACATCCTCAAAGACTTATCAAGGAAGAATTGATCAGACTGGGCACTCCATGGGCTTACTTTGATGGTGCTTCTAATAATGGTGATAGATGTGGGGCGGGTTTGGTAATTTTTCTTGATAAGGACAAACCTTATAAGGCTTCAGTGGGACTTGGTACAGGTTCCAATCTTTTTGCTAAATTTCCCTCATTAAAGCTTCTTATGTGCTCATTAAAACAACTAGGTTTGAGTTTTGTTGAAATCTTTGGTGACTCCATGAATGTTGTTAATTGGTTCAACTGTTTACAAATATGTCAAAACCATATTTTGATTCTAATTTTTGAAGAAATTATGCAATTAAAAAGTTATTATGATCATATCACTGCTTGCCATATATACAAGGAACGAAACAACTCCGTGGACCCCCTTTCTAAGGAGGGTATACAAAAAACTTTAGGCACCTGGAGGATAGCGGAACAGATTGATGGATCGATTCAAGTGTTGGATCAACTACCTTTTGTTTACTAGTCTTTCTTCTGATGTACAAAGACCAGTCTTTTTATTACTGTGGTTATTTTATGAGCTGGTCTTATTTTATTATTACCTATGTATATTTTTTTGTAAATGAAAAATCATGAGATACTATTTAGAGACTATTTTTTTTTTGGGTTGTTTTCCCCTTAGTGGGAGGCCCTGTTTTATTTTGGACTGTGTTTCTCGGACTCTATGGTACTGTTTTCGAGCGGTTTTTTTGCTCGGTCTTGTATATCATAATATATTTCCGATCTTTCTGGCAACTTTTCACCACTACAAAATGCGCTATGCATATACTATGTAAATTTTTATCATGCTAATATAAAGTTCAATTTTTCCTTAGAAAAAAAAGGACACTTATAGAGGCAAACCTTAGAATATTCAGGAAAAGGTCCCCTTTATCAACACCTAAGTAGACTAGAAGCTAGACAAACTAGGAATGCCAAGTAGGAAAGGGGTAATAATGCCAAACTAATTTATATTCTCTTGCTCATACCTTCTCAGAGTTAACATCTTCCCATCCATTCTCCATATCCTTCACCATTAGTGCCATGCCACCACTGCTATAGCTTACACATTGATGATTGATAGTGGAGGAGGTCATTGAATTACCTCTTTAGACAATTTTCAAAGTTACACTTATTGTAGATTAAACTACATGATTCACACCTTGATATGTATTGTATGTGTGTGGCTCATTAATCCACCACTTTGTTAGTGGCTACTCTCCATTATTCTACTAGTTAACATCGTTATTTGACACCCACTGTGGGGCATGCATGCATGCACACACACACACACACACATTTTCAACTTGTTTCCTAAAACAATGAAAGAGAGATTACACATCTGTCTCATACTCATGCACACATAGAAAACAACTATGAATGATAAAGCATATTAACTAGGGTCAAATATATATCATCGATGCCAATGCACACTAATGCATGGGAAATACAAGAATGATTAAGCATATAAACATTAACCTGCAACGACAGCTGAATGGCCCAACTAGAAGGACACACACATGGAAGGGCCCCGACCCGCTCCCACTCGCTAAAGACCTGTGCCTGTGCCCACTGTTGGTTCTCCTTTCCTTTAAGCTTGTCCCTTAGTTCAAGTGTTTTAACTACCTTTTCACTTTTGTGTGTGTGATCGAAGAATTTGAGTCGAAGAATTATTAGCAATGAATCGAAGAATTCCTTACACCAAGGCATAATTCATCTGCGAATGAATCCGCCTTACTTAATGGAATAATTCCTTAATGATTAGTCGGGTGGGGGGGCCCACCTCAGGAAAGAGATCCACACCTTAAGAAAGAGCCAACAATAATTCCTTACTTAGTATGCCCCTTAATCCTGAATCTGAAGAATTATCCCATTCCAACCGTCCAATAATCCAATGCTCCAAGTCTAAGGTTATTATCTATAGGTTGTTAAAGAAAGAGCAAGGAGGGTTGGTAGAGAATAATGAAGTAAAGGTAAATGGGAATAAGGTAAATAGTAAAATAATAGTGCCTACCCATCCCGCCCATAAAGAATTTCTTGAGCAAGTGTTTTTGAAAGCCTTGCTTTCTTTATCCCTCCCATCCAACAATTCCTATCCTCTATCTATTGGAAGCCTCGTTCGTTCAACACTACACTGTAAGTTTGGGGCATTCCTTAAGTGGGGTAAGTTGTTAATATAAGAGGTTAATGAAGCAGGTAGGTTGGTGCATAGGTAAGTAAGTAAGTAAATATGGGAGGTGGTTAGTGGAAACACTGGAGTAAAGATTCGGTAGTAGGGTAAAGGGAAGGAAGGTTAAAGTTGAATAACAATAATGTCTACCCACTAAGAATTCCTGGCTAATCAATGGGGTTGTAAGGGCAGGCAACACTCCCTCCCTCCCATCCAACCCCTAAATAGGGTAAGGCAGTAATAGAGAGTTGGAACCAGAGACTTATTGAGTCAATTGAGGGATAACATCCTTAGAGACGGGGAAAACAGACCGATGAATCACAACACACCGGCAACTGCAAAGTACACATCACCCAGGAAGGCACAATACACTGTAACCCATTCAATCCAAAGATAAATAAGATGGTTGTCTCCCTAATCAATTCCTTAAACGTCTATTAAACCTCTAATTCTATTTTTTAAGCAGAGGAGGGAAGCATTTCGATTGATAAGTGAGATTGTACGTCTCACCCACAATGATTATACATCTCACCCACACCTATACACACTAATGTATGGGAAAGAAATGGACAATTAAACATATTAACATTGGAAATGAAAATAAGATGATTACCTCCCTCATAGTTTAGTAAACCTTGCCATAAAGCGTAGAATAGTTAGCGATGGAGTATACTATTAAGGTGTTCTTTATGTGAAGATAACTAATACAAACTTATAAATCTCACAATTTTCTTTATACAAACTTTTATTTATATCTCTAAAGAGAAGAAGAACACTATCACTTATGAGTAAGATTATACATCTTTTTCTTTTATATTATGGGAAAACCTATCATAACTCATTTGTCAAATATAACACTAATAACAACCATCATGGATTGCTCTTGGAATGCATACAAAATCATCATCATTATTCAAGAAAAAACCACCCCACTTAAAATTATCAAACAAAAATAATTATAAGACACACTAAAAACCCAAAATTCTATATCTTTCTTATACTTGTATACACATTACATATATATGATTAACTTATACATTTCTCTACCTCTAACACACACATATTATAAATGAATAATCAAGCATATTAACATTGGAAATGGAATTAAAGATGGCCGATTGCTCGCTCGTAAAACCCTGAAAAGGTCTACTAAACCCCTATTTTTATTTCTTAAGCGGCTGAAAGAGTTCACTGGTTTGATCTACCAGTGCGGATAGGAGGCAGCCAGGAGAGAGTCTCAAAGGGAGGAAGAGCAGGAGAAGATCGATCCATACATGGCGTGGCAGATTTTGGTCAGGCAAGCAGGTCGCCTCACGACCTCATTTTTGCCTTCAAATGCAAATACATGTATGTGGTATTGCGTTCGATCACGAAAAAACTTTCATTCAAGTGAAGTGGATAAATCCAAAGTATATATTATATATAAGCACAGTGAAGTCAAGGTTATTCGGTGAATGCATAGGTATTGTCTACGCCATTTTATTTTCTGTCAATCCAAAGCAACCATAGTATTAAGGGGATTAAGATGTTTTTAATGTATGTCCGCCCCGCTGACAGCGAATAACGCAAGTGAATGTGTTTTGCCAATAAAGTAAAGGTAATCTTTTGCGTGGTTTGTACTATGTATTGTAAGTTTCAGCACTTGCACCGTATCTACTAGCTTGTAAGCTTTGTAGTTCCATTTCAGTTTCATGAATTTTCTCGAAGGTTGTTTTTGGAGTACTCGGTAGTTGACAGTTACAGCTGTAAAACTATTAAATGCATTATCGCATCAGCATGGTCGATAGGTGTTTCATCTCTAATAAACTCTGTGTCATGAGTTTCATCTCCGAGTAGTCATTATCGCCTTCCTTCAACAATCGGCCATATACGGCCATAAATCTATCTGGACTCTGCATGATATGGTTGATTGTGTTACCTCAAATTTCAAACTCTTTTGTCAGACTGTACCTGACTGCACTGTAGCTTGCCAAAACTGTTGTGGATGCTTTTGGATTCTATCGTGGATGCTGGAGCTCCTGCAACTCTTTCAGCATAATTTGCTTATCATGCATGCTATCGCAGTGTGAAAGATATCTACAGTATGGCAGGCGGTTGCGACCCAAATTGTAAATGCTTATGGCCATGGTATTCAGGTGTATGTGGTTTTGAGTTTTGATCTTTTGGGATATGGGTTTTTTATTTCTTTTCTTCCATTGCTTGTTAAATGTATTTGGCTAAACTTGTGTTTTGGTTCACCCTACAATTCCACACCTTCAAATCTTCAATGTTACTGGCTTGTGTGTATACCTTTAGGATGGAGAGGGAAGTTGCACAGAAACATTATGAAAAGGTCTTAGTTGAATTAGCTTTTCGTATAAATAGAACTGAAAATGGGATAATAAAGGGTACTACTGGGGTAGACAAGTCTGCCCTTTGTCCCCAACACTGTTTGGAATATTTATTGACCAACTGAAATGTTGGATCGGATCGAAAGATGGAGCTGTGGCACACATCTAGTAGGATAGAAGATGACGCTTTTAATAATTGTAGATGATGTGGTTTTGATCGTTAGAGACAAACGAAATATACAGGGGCATATCGACTCTGTGGAGAGATTTCTGTAACTACTCATGGTCATAGGTAAATATCATCACAACAAAGGTAATGATAACTCGTACTAGAGGTGAAAACAAGGAAATCATTTTTGAGGGCCAGAAAATAAAAGTCCCCTCTTAAGTATCTGGGATGGGAAGTTTTGACTAATTATAAATGGAATGGATGTATTGAAAAAAATATTTAGGTGGGATGGAAGCCCAATATTCGCTTGAAAACAAGTGTAAGAAGATGCATTTATGGGTTTGGAGATGAGGAAGATTGATTCGGTGATTCTACATGAAGGCTTACTTTGGGGGTCTGGACTTTCCCATGATGGCTGGAAGAAAGTTGATTCTATCCGAAAGTGTTCTCCTATATAAGTATTGGGGTGAGATTGCCTGGACAGTGTCTTATCCTTTCGGAAGAAATAGGTCTCTTCCTTTAGAAATACCAACAATTTGTCACTCTATTTCATCCACAGGATAAAATCTAACATAGTGTACTAAACCATCTCCCATATCAGGCTATGATGGCAATAAAGGTGAAACACTGGTATAAGACAGGTACAAATTGGATTAGAAAATGAGAAATTGATGTGAAGGAGTTACCAGAAAGCCTAATAGCCGTTAGAGATTGCTAAGCAAATCCCTATGGAAAAGATGAACTAATATTGGAAGATTATAAATCACATGGTCACTTACGAGGAGCACAAATACTGGCAGGAGTCAACGTCAGTCCATCACAAATGCTTGATATGTATGATAAGGATGAGTTTGCATAACTGGTCAATTGAAACAGGAAGATGGTAATGAATGGAAAAGGCAAAAGCAAATGTCTCCTATGTGACAAACAAGTCACCAAAGATGAGATTCACGTTTGTTAAAATTGTCCCGAGATGACCAAATCATACTTAGTTTTCATTGCATAAAAATTCAGCTCAGTAAGCTAAATGCATTCCCGAACTTTCCAGTCAAGCATGTAGGAAAGTTCTCCTTTCTTCTGTTTTTAGCTAAGAAAGCATTATATTGATCAAACTTCACCAGTGCTGGTAGAAGGCCTGATCCTATTCTGACCACTGTGAAAGCTGCAGATCAATTCTACATGGTCCAAACCTTTTTGCATTTACATACTTTGATATGGCTAAAACAATCACTACTCTTAACCCTTACAGTTTATTGGTTATTGATTCACATGGGCATTCTTGTTGCCTTTCTTTTCCTTTTTTCCTCTCCACTTCAGTGCAATCCTTCTCATCCGACTGAAATGGTTTTGGGTCTGGTTGACTGTCATTATTCATGACTTCAGAAAGGTTTAATTCCCTTCTATTTCTTCTTTGGACTGATGATGTGTACTACAAATCCAACTTTGGAGGCAAGGATACCAACAGCTCTTGCTCATCTTTATCTAAGGCATTATTGCTCGACATTTCATTTCTTTCTTCATGTTTCACTTGGACAGATTTCGTTTAGAATTTGGACATTTCTTATTTAGGGATTGTTTCCTTGTCTGCCTACTGGATATGCTAATCAAATGGCGGTGTTCCTCAATGCCCTTCCATCAAGTAGGTCTTTGGTAACTTCGCATCTTGCTGTTCACCTCAATAGATTTTTGGGATTCCAACGTTGTATCCACATCATGACGTAGACAAGATGCTACAATGTGCTCATAGGGAAAAGCATGACTTGCATCTAAAATCTACTTGTTCATGGTCCAATTTTTGCTGCCATGTAGAATTGATCACCTTCGATAAGATTCCCTTAGGAAGATATTTGGTGAGGTCTATTATGAATCACGATAGACAAACCTTCCATAGATTGTTTGTTGTTTTTTGTAGTTTCTCCACAACAAAAGAAAACTTCACCATAGCATTTCTAGTGGCATCCATGGAATTGGGTCGGCAAAATTGTAGGGGAAAATTGGCAGCTCAATGCATAGTGGAGTTTGTTAGGTCCCCATATTACTAGTGGTAGTCCCTTATTGTTATTAGTGTAGCCCCCTTATTGTTATTGTTGTACCTCTGTAACCCCTATATTGTTATTATTGTTCCCTTATATTATTATTGTTAGGTCGCCAGGATTATATTGTGACCCCATGGACCCCTATATATAGAAGGAGGTTTTGTCATTTGTATCATCCAAGAATTGTTCATTTATGTAATGTATTGGAGGTTGCCCCCTTGAAGTGGCTGATTTCTAAGGCATTGATCTCTCTTTTATTCTATTTTTGGAGCTAGTTTCATAACATTTGGTATCAAAGCTTTGGATTCTAGGGTTTCGCTGCTCCAAACAGGTCAATGTGGCATTTTCACTATAACTTTTTTTCTTCGAAGGTTCAGAAGTTGAAATTTTTATAGAGCGAAGCCGAAATCCTGAGTAATGTCATGTACAAATTTCAGATCTTGATTCGCAATATTTTCGGAGATATGATCTGTGGAAGTTAGGGTTTTTTCAGGCTCCTGAATTTCACCTAAAATAGGTCATCATGGAATTTTCGCTATAACTTTTTTTCTATGAAGTTTCAAAAGCTGAAATTTCTACAGAGCGAAGCCGAAATCTTGAGGAACTTCTTGTAAAAATTTCAGATCTTGATTCGCAAAATTTTCGGAGATATGATCTGTGGAAGTTAGGGTTTGTTCAGGTTCCCGAATTTCATCTCAAAGAGGCGACCTTGGGAAAATCGTCATAACTCTCTCTGAGCATCGGATTGGAATTCTGTAAAAAGTGGCCGCAAGTAGTACACAGACTGTAGTTTCCTGTATATTAAGTTCAGAGCCGAAGGAGGAAACAGTGAGACGTGGCACGCCGTACAAATGCACTCTACTGAACCAGTCCATAATTAGGTCATTGTGGGAGATTCGACACAACGTTGTCTTGAAGTATCCAATTTAGGTCAGACCTATGGCATTTGAAAGAAGATTCAAAGGGCTACTACAGGACCAAATTTCATATATTGAAGATCCGCAATTACATAGATAATTCAGTTTCAACATCGAGCTCCTCAAAAACAAGAAAAATGTGTGTATTTTTTTCAAATTGCATAAGTCTTGTCTGAAAAATCAGTTTTAAGTGATTCCAAGGGCCTATTGAGCATAGATATCAGTATTGGGTTCTAAAATGCCCCCTAAAAAGAATTCAACACCCATTAAGCCCTCAGAATACTCTACTATGACTCATGAAGATGAAGAATTGCAACATGATCTATCAAAATTACAAGAGCTAGTGCACCAAATTTCGCTCTCGCAAAGAGCAACAAAAAATGAAATGGAAGTTTTGAAGAAAGACGTGGAAGAAAATATGGATGGTGTGAAGAAAGATGTGGAAGCTAAGATGAATAATCATGATGGTATGAAGCCGTAATGATTAAGTGAAGATGGATGAAATGAAAGACAACATGGAAAACATGAAGAATGATCTAAAAGCACACATGGAAGGTTTGACAAAGTTGATACAAGAAATGTTTCCTAATGGCGAAAAGATAGTAGAGGAAACTCATGATGAAAAAAAAAAAATCGTGAATCATGATTTCATAAAATCTAATGTTGGATGGAAGAACCACTATATTCCAAAGATGGATATGAGAAATTTTTATGGAAAGGATCCCGTAACATGGATACTACAGATGGAGCAATATTTTGATCTCAATAATGTGCAAAACACACAAAAGGTACGCATTGCAACTTTACATTTAGAACAAAATACATTTGTATGGTATCGATGGCTTTGCTCCCGTAAAAAAATTGTCACTTGGTCAATTTTTACGGAGGAAATGATAGTACATTATGAGGATACAAAGAGCAACACCTTCTTTAGCCAATTGATAAATCTCAAACAAAAGGGTTCAGTGGTGGAGCACATTGAGGACTTCCAAAAATTGAATATAAGGGTAACTGATATTCCAGAGGAACACAGGATTGATGTCTTCATAGGGACTTTAAAGGATAACATCCAACATGAAGTTCACGTTTGGGAACCTGATTCATTGGAGAAGGCATTCAGGTTGGCAAGAAAAATTGAATGTAAAATTATGGCGACAAGGAAGCCTACCACTCACATCTATAAAGATGGAAGTGTTGCTACTTCTAGACTTCCACAACCTACAAGGTTGACACCACAAAAATTGGAAGAAAAAAGAGCAAAAGGGCTTTGCTATAGTTGTGATAGAAAATACACTAAAGGTCATAAGTGTGCCGAGAAGAAATTATTTTACATAGATTGTGAAGAGGAAGAAGAAAATGAACAAGAAGAGGATGTACACCAGGAACCAGCCCTAGAAGAGGAAGAAATGAATCCGACCATATCGTGTAATGCACTGGCAGGAATTACCACTCCTCAAACTCTCAAGATAGAAGGACATATCAAGAAGAAAAGGGTAATAGTGTTGATTGATTCAGGTAGCACCCATAATTTTATTCATTGTAAGGTAGCCAAGGAATTAAATTGTTTCCTATACCCAAAACCAGAATGTCAAGTGATGGTTGCAAATGGAGGAACTATAAATTTCTCTGGAAAATGCCATAATATCAAGCTAACCATGGGGGAATATGTATTGACTAGTCCAATGCTTTCCATTCCTATGGGAGGTGTTGATGTTGTACTAGGAGTACAATGTTACAATCTTTGGGGACGGTAGCTTTTAATTTTCAAGAACTTTTCTTGAAATTTTTTTCAGAAGGAAAGGAAGTCGAATTACGGGGTATTGAAGGGAATTCGGGAAGGATAATAAGCTCTAATGTCATGACAAAGCTTTTGAAGAAAGGTTGAAGAACATTTATGGAAACAATCAGGCCAAGATGGAAGCCCAAGGGTTATTGTGAGCGACAGAGATCTCATTTTTACTGGAAATTTTTGGACGGAGTTATTTTCTTGTTTGGGTACTCAATTAGCTCATAGCTCATCTTATCATCCTCAATCTGATGGTCAAACTGAGATAGTAAATAAATTTTTGGAAGGATATTTTCGTTGTTTTGTATCTGATAAACAAACACAATGGGTCAAGTGGTTACCTCTCGCTGAATGGTGGTATAACACTTCCTTCCATACTGCAGCAAAAATGACCCCATTTATGGCACTTTAAGGATATCATCCACCATCCATCACATCATATTTAAGGGAAAATTCGAAGGTTCAAGCAGTGGAAGATCACATCGAGCATCAGCAAGAAGTTCTCCAACTCTTAAGGGATAACCTGAATTTGGCACAAAATCGAATGAAACAATAGGGAGATCAACCTTGCAGTGAGAGAAGTTTTGATGTAGAATATTGGGTATTTTTACGGCTACAACCATACAAACAAATGTCCCTCAAGCAAGCAAAGAAGGATAATAAATTATCGCCAAAGTACTATGGTCCTTACAAGGTGTTGCAAAAGATTGGTACTATAGCATACAAATTGGAGCTTCCTGCTTCTTCGCGAGTACATCCAGTTTTCCATGTTTCATGCTTAAAGAAGGTTATAGGTGAAAATCTTCCAGTTCAAACAATATTTCCAGAACTTGATGAGGAAGAAAAAATCATATTGGAACTTGAAGCGGTCATGGAAACAAGAACTCGATAGCTACGGAATCGATCAATTTCAGAGTATCTCATCAAGTGGAAGAACTTACCCACCGAAGATTCTACATGGGAGGATGATACTATATATTATCGAGGAGCTACCTTGCTTGAGGACAACACTTTTTTGAAGGAGAGGGGCATGTTAAGTCCCTATATTAATAGTGTAGCCCCTTATTATGTTAGTGTAGCCCCCCTTATTGTTATTATTGTACCCCCGTAACCCCCATATTGTTATTATTGTGCCCTTACATTATTATTGTTAGGTCGGCTAGGATTACATTGTGGCCCCACTAGGATTATATTGTGGCCCCATGGACTCCTCTATATAGAAGGAGGTTTTGGTCATTTGTATCATCCAAGAATTGTTCATTTATGTAATGTATTGGAGGTTGCCCCCTCGAAGTGGCTGGTTTCTAAGGCGTTGATCTCTCTTTTCTTCTATTTTTGGAGCTGGTTTCATAACAGAGTTGAAGAGAGCGAATTCATTGAGGGATTGAAAGAAGGAACCAAAGGTTTTATGCATAAACCAACACATCCAAAGAATTAGGGGCCAAAGTGGAAGATGCACCCCTTGTCCTTTGTTTAAACAAATCATGTAGTAAAATAACAATAAGCATATGGATCACTATAAGCTTCTTCTTTTAAGCGTGGCTTCTTAGTTTGAGACATCCATTGATATTAGTTCAAGAGCCGAGCCCAAGGTCCATTGAACTTGCATATTAAGCCATGATCTTGGTAGAATTCTACTTGGTTAATGGCCTCCTATTTGGTAGAATTCTACTTGGTTAATGACCTCCTAATCGAGGGAGATTATAGGGCTAAAGCTACTTTCTCCATAAGAAAATCACTGTTAGACATAGAGTGGGAGTTTTCACTATAACTTATTGGTGCCACAATATTTTTGAGAGGTTTCTGAGGTTCAATGGAGTTTCGTCTGTTTGGGAGGGAGGTAGAGGTGCCATTGTCACCACCTTAAAAATTATTACATAAAAAAGTCTTTAAATATCAAATCTTTGCTTAGAGGCATCGTCTTTAATATAGGATCACCCCTTCAAGAGAATAGGTGTTTTAGGCTTGTTTACCCTAAACCAAAAACCATAAAAAATTGTTTGCTATTATTAAACAAAGGCTAGAGATTCTTGAAACCCTGCATGAGCTACTCCCTAGTACCTACTGTTGTGGAAGTAGCCACTATGATTGTTCTATCACTGTGAAGCTGTGAACCTTAGCTCAAAAAGTTATATCTTAAATTATGTGGTAAGAGCTCCCTCAATTTTGCTTCTTTTCGCAACTTGGTTAATCATGGCTTCCAAGCCGCCCTAATTGGTTGCAGTCTGTCATGCAGGAGTGCTAGTTGTTCTCATGCCTTCACAACTCTCTTCTTTATATATATATTCTCAGGGAGTTATTAAAGTATATAATAAACTTAATTCTAGAATTTAAAAAGAAGAAACAATTTACTAAATTCATTGGTTTACTTGTATATGGATAATTTTTTCCTTTGATGCACTTTTTTCATGCCTAAGATAGGCCCTACAAATTCCAGAAGGATAGAATTCCATAAAGTTAAATTCCATAAGGAAAAAATTCCATAAAATTCCAGAAGGATGAACCAAGATTACATGATTGAAGATCTAAAATCCAATACGTACACAAAGACATAGAGACCTCCTAGAGCGAGGAGGGAAAAAAAAATGGAGGAGGCCCTTTCCACTAAAGAGGAGGCTGCAAGCATGCACTAGAGGAATATCAGAATCAATGCAAAAACCTGTGTAGGAACCAAATCTTTAAGAACAACTTAAGAGAGTAACACTCCTCAAAAGAATCATAGATGTGAAACAAGGACACTTATAGAGCCAAACCTTAGAATATTAAAAAAAAAGTCCACTTTCTCAACACCTAAGTAGACCAGAAACCAGAAAAACCAGGAGTGCTAAGTAGGAAAGGGGCAATAATGCCAAACTAATTTATATTCTCTCGCCAATACCTTCTTAGAATTATCATCTTCCTAGACATTATCCATATCCCTCACCATGAGTGCCATGCCACCATTGCTGTAGCTTGCACAATGATGATGATTGATAGTGGAGGAGGTCACTGAATTGCCTCTTTGGAAAAGTTTCAGAGTTACGATTATTGTAAATTAATCTACATGAATCATGCCTTGATCTGTTTGGCATGTGTGTGGGTCATTAATCCACCACTTTGTCAGTGGCTACTCTCCATTATGCTACCTGTTAACCTCATGATTTGACATCCACTGTTGGGGCATGCAAGCGTGCGCGCACACACATAATTTGATATTTTTCCTAAAATAATCAAAAGAGAGATTACACATCTTGCTCATACTCATGCACAAAAAAAAAGAAATGAATGATAAAGCATATTCACTAGGGTTAAATCTCATTGATGCCGATGCACACTAATGCATGGGAAAGAAATCAATGATTAAGCATATTGACATTGGAAACAAAGATAAAGAAAATGGCTATCTCCCTCATCAATTACTTAAAAGTCTACTAAACCCATATTTCTATTTTTTAAGCGAAGTGAAGCTTTCGATTGATAAGTGAGATTCTACATTTCACTCATACTCATGCACACATAGAAAATTAATTGAACAGTAAAGCATATTACCAAGGGTTATGCACCTCACCCACGTTAATACACACTAATGTATGTGAAAGAAATAAACAATTAAACATATTAACATTGGAAATGAAAATAAGGAAGATGATTACCTCTCTCAGAGTTTACTCATCCTTGCCCATAAAGCGTAGAATACTCGGTGATGGAGTATACTGTTAAGGCTTTCTTTATGTGAAGATAATTAATACAAAGCCTACGAGTCTTGCCATTTTCTTTTTTTACTAAACTTTTATTTATATCCTTTAAAGAGAAGAAGAACACTATCACTTCTGAGCAAGATTATACATCTTTCTCTTTGATACACTGGGAAAACCTATCATACTCAATTGTCAAACTAATAGTGAGTACAACCATCATGGGTTGCTATTTGCTAATGCAGGTTGACTCATCACTATTATTCAAGGAAAACCATGCCACCTGGAATTACCTGCTGGTGGTCCATAAAGGGGCAAGCTTTCACTTATGCCAGATGCCTTTGGGTCTTGGGCCATTAACTTGTTTCCTTACTTTTTAGGAAGACAAACTTTTAGCCAAGCAGAAGCAGTTGTAGGGGATACTCCAGGCCCAAAATTATACATCTTTCCCATTCTCAAACATACATCAAAAAAATAAATAATATATATATATATATATATATATATATATATATATATATATATATATATAACACATTTTATAAATCTCCCTATCACTGACACATACACACATTGTCCTGAGGATGATTCACTTTATTTGGTTTGAAACTTCGACCAAATCCTAATGATGTGATTAATTCGAAAGACATTTATCTACATTATGGATCACAAAAGTCTTAGATGTAACATACACACATATTATAAATGAATGATTAAGTATCTTAAAATTGGGATTTTGTATTTTGAACAGAACTTTATCCATGTAGCGCCCTAGGCGGCCATGGAAGTTACTGTGTATCCGCTTCTTCTGTTACCCTGTGCGCCGCGTCTATTATCCGCCTTGACTGCCGACATTGAACACTCATGATGGACTGTATTTTCATATGCTCAATGGGTTTTTCTCGGCCTCTCCATACACTATCGTCATAGCCGGCCTCGTCGCACGCTCATTGCCTTTGCCGATGGAGATTCATACACTAACAGTGCTCGGATTTCTGGACCCATCTTGTTTATTGTAGACTACGGCTGACACTGTTCTAACCGTGTCCTCATCTTTTGGCGGCTATTGGGGTTCGTTTACTGTTCTGACCGGGTCCTCATCTTCTAGCGACAGTTGGGATTCGTTTGATTATTTTTAACGGTATTTGTCTTGGAGTTTGATATGGAAGGGGCCCGGGATGAGCAGGTTGTCGACTATTCGGAGGACCCATATGAGGACATCGACATTTGGACCCTCTCGAATCGATTCTCCTCGGGTATGCAAGTCTCTCTCCCAACATCTTATCCTTGTGGTATTGCTCCTGTGGTCTCCTTTTCCTTGGTGCCCTCCCCATCTCTTTCCCTGACTTGGACTCCTTTATGGTCCTGGATCTATCCACATCCTCGCCGACAATCTTCTTGGTTTTATGAAGAATTTTTCGGTAATAATCACATTAAAATGAACATTGTCGACGCGTTTTGAACCAACCAGTGTGGTTCATCATCAGGACTAGTGTCTTTTGTAAAAATGGTTATAGTAAGTCTCAAGGCCTTAAGGCTTTTCTTAAAGCAGAAAGAGGTCCCTTAGTTAGAAATAAAAATTTAAATGAACCTAATCAGTGGTCCTGTAGTGTAAGGCTTCCTTTCATTCAAGGAACCACTGATAGGATTTCTAGGATCCTTAAGAAGCATAAGGTTTCTTCTTCCTTCAAGCCCCTTAGCACGATTCGCAGCTCTCTTAAATCGGTTAAGGATCCGGTAAACTCTAGGGATGGAAAAGGTGTCTATATTATTCCTTGTTCTTGTGGGACTCCTTACATTGGTGAAACTGGTCGATTTATTAACCAAAGGATCAGAGAACATGCTGCTGACATTAAGCATGGAAGATCACGCACCTCTGCCTTGGCTGAACATGCGGAAAATACTAACCATCATATCTGCATTGAAGAGGCTAAGGTTATAGCTAGGATTGACCATTTCCATCATCGGAAGTTAAGAGAGGCTTTAGAAATCGAAAAAAGATCTGTAAATCTCAATAGAGATGACAGGTGGAATATAAGCAGGTGTTGGATCCCTGCCCTATATTCTTAAGAAGAAGAAGAAGAAGAAGAGGAAGGGTTGGTTCGAAACGCGCCGACAATGTGATTATTACCGTCATAGTTTTACGATGGATCAAAACCAAAATTCTATAAATCTTCTTGGTTGTTGATCTGGACATCAATTCACTGGATCTTCGACCTTTGTCTCCCGCATCCCTTGCATTTCTCTCACAAACCCTCACCTACCCACCTCTTTCCCCCTCATTCACCATGGCTCCCCATCTCCCTCGACACTCCTCGCCCCCGCGGTCTACACTGCCCTCGCACTCTACCTCCCTCCCCTCGACCCTCATTCCCCCTTTGGCTTCAAACCCATTTGCGGCTCGTCGTACCTCTGGATTCTTCACTATCCCCTCAGCCATCTCCGCTCCTCTTCCATCTATAGCAACCACCCCCCCTCGCATTCGGTTGCTGCACTCCTCCCTCTTGGTATCGCACCCCGTGCCCCTCGTCGCACGAAATGCATCAAAACTAACCATCATGCCAATTTCCTCACCCTCGGGGCTGGAGTTCAGATGGCCAACATTATGGGCACTGTTGACAGGGTTATAGTTGGAAGGGTTTGTGGTCGAAACTATGGGGTTAAGCGCTTGAAACTATGTAGGAGATGCCCACTATTCACACATTGACCAAGGGTTGGTTTGCACTTCGTTTCTCATCCAGAGAACCCACTGATATTATTCTATCTCAGTTCTGGCACATTGAGATGGCTCCGGTTTTGCTCAAAAGATGGAACCACTTATTTGATCCATATCATGAACCTCTGGAGCTGGCCCCATCTGGGTCCGTCTACTAGGTCTTCCTTATCACTTATGGACTGATCAAATTTTCAAAGACATTGGAAATCTCTTGGGCACCTACTTGGACCATGACTGTTCTTTCATCGACTCTGGCAAGATGGCATTTGCCTGTATACTCGTTCATCTGGATACGCGGGAAGGACTGGAGGAAGCCTTCAACATACAATGTTGCAACTCCACCAGGGAGCAGATATTGGACTATGAAGGAGTGCCTTTTCGTTGTCACCGTTGTCACAAAGTTGGTCACGTCTTCGAGGATTGTCCACTATCGGGTTTGACTCCAGCTCCTCACACTAGCAGTGGCAGACACCCTATTGCACCCGTATCAGTCTCACTACAAAGACGGTCATCACACTCTGGTCATACTGTTTCATTTGATACATACTCGATGGCAGAACCCTCCGATGCTGCGGATGCTCCCTCCAGGGTCATTCGGTCCATGTCTGCCACCACTGCTGTTGGACTCCCTCTGATTGCGGGTACTTCCTCCTCCCCTCCTTTTACTTTCCTATCTTTTCTTTGTTCGGCATCTGTTCTGTGTCCTTTGTATTCACTGGCTGGTTTTATCGCCCCCCTATTTGTTGTCCACCCTCCTCATCTCCTCTCCACTTTCCGCCCACCCCCCCTCATTGCCCATCCTATCTGTTGCATCTTCTTCGATTACCTCTCCCTCCCTTCCTGTACCCCTCCTTTCTTCCCCCTTACCCACTCCCTCTGCACCCTGCCTCCCCATTGTTTTCGAACCCTCTGAATCCTCTTCCTCACATTCCTACAGCCTTCGTCCCCTATCACACTCACAGACAGGATTGGGCACTCTTATTGGCTTTCCTGCTCCCTCCCATAAACCCTCCCGGGGACGACACTTGCATATCTCCAAAGCTATACACCTTGCCGGAATTGAAGTCGCCTTTGGCACACAACTCTCAATCGACAGGATCCTTAGAGCAAGACAATCCCCCATCCTAGTTTCCCAATGATTTGCCTTTCTTTCCACTGTCGTGGGTTGGCTAGCCTTGCGAAGCGACTTGCACTTCGCCGACTCTTTACTTCTACGCTTGCCGAAATCATTTTTCTACAGGAAACTCATGGCTCCGCGGAATTGGTTTCTCGTGCTCTCACCCCTATTCTACCTGGTTGGACCATACATGCTGTTGATGCTACTGGGCACTGGGGGGGTTTGGCCCTTTGTATTAACCCCCGCCACATCAACCCTATTAATGTTTGGGGAAGGGAAAATGCCCTAGGTATGGATGTATTCTCGGAGGCCCTTAGCTTGCTTTCCTCTATTATTAATATCTATGGCCCCTGCTCTAATAGACAACATTTTTGGGACTCTCTCATGAACGCATCTATCATGCATCCGGAAAACATTATTTTGGCTGGGGACCTGAATTTTCACTCTCGGGATTTCTAAATCTTGGGGGCCTAATGCACATGCAGATTCATTATTTGCTACGTTGCTCGGGTTCCCGCACCCAAGGGTAGGGTTCCCGAACCTGTCCTGGGTTCCCATCCCCACGTACCGGGTGCTGGGACGGGTTCTTCTCAGAAGCACCCCAAAGAACCCGGTTCTTCATGGAAGAACCCGAGACTTCCCACACAAAATCAGGGTTCTTTTGTTGATTTAGGGACAGAGAACTCTGAAAATGGGTTCTTTTCGGGTTCTTCAGCAGTAAGTTTGGTTAAATTTTTATTTTATTTTATTAAATTCGACTATTACTAATTGCTATTAAAATTAAAATTTAAGAATTTTTTATTAAAATTAAAATTAAATGACTCTCGACTATTCTTATTGCGATTTTTTTTTTTTTTTTTTTTTTGTGTTAAAACTTAAAAACTTACCCACTCTGACTCCGCAACCCACAAAAACCGTTACCTCACCTCACCGCACAACAACTTACCCTCATAGCAACTCACCCTCACCGCACATAATCTTACCAATTCCATACCAAACTGACTGATTTGGTATAGAACCAGTATCCAAACTGGTTCACAGGATTTTAGGGTCAAACAAGTCAATTACAGTTCTGGTTCAACCTTTTAAAACACCGCTCTTAACTGTATTATTATGTCACACTGCATAATAATATTATTAGTACAAGACATGATTTGGCAATGGTCATGACTCGTACCCATCATCTGTGTCTAATCATTAGTTAGAAAATATATCTAATAACTATAGAATTCAGCAAAGCCTGCCATTTCCTACCTTAGCCTAGTCCCCCTCTTAGCACAAACCAGTCAATAACCATAAATTCTAGTAAATCTCACAGTTGCCTCCGTTATCCCAACCCTCTCCTCTTATCACAAGTGACTCTCTTGATAACATCATTAAGCTTAGTATTGGCAACTTCACAATGACTAAGAGAAATACAAGGCCCCCCTTTATCTAAAGGTCGCCTTATCTTTAGCTTTCCGCCCATGGTTTTGTTAGCTTGCTCTCTTTGTTATGGCATTGCTTGCTCTGTGTCTTCCTCTCCAAGGTTGTGCTTAACTTTAATCATATTAATATGTAAACTCTAATTTGCACTTGATATCAAACTATAAATTTTGAAATTTTGAAATTTCAATGTATTATCAATTTTAATTTATCTGAAGAGTCAAGACTGATATGATATATCATTATGTGAATGTTGAATGTTCAATGATGTGCATGTTTAAATCTTTGAAGTTTAAACTTAATTTTTAAATCAAAAATATTTTATTTTTCTTGTTTTATACAAATTCACACACACACACACACACACACACATGCGCGCACACACACACACACACACACACACACACCCCCGACAAACCCACGTACCCTGTTTCAAAAAGTGTCGTCCCCATCCCCGTCCCCGTCCTCGCACCCACGTTTCATGGCAACATAGATTATCTGACTACTTCAGACACCTGCTCTCATCACATCACCTGGTGGATCCCCTAATTACCTCCCCCTCTCCTACTTGGCATAACAGGGGCACTGGGGAGGATCGGTTGGCTCGAAGACTTGATCGTTTCCTCATCAAAGAAGGGTTGCTTCAGAACTTTGGTTCCTTCAGACAATGGATTGGCTTAGGGGGCATCTCTGATCACTCTCCAATCTATCTGGAAATTATTGGGGAATTCAAAAAGCTGGCATCCCCATTCAAGTTCTGCTCCGTTTGGTTACAAGATCCTGACTATCTCAATATGGTGAATACCCTTTGGAGACTCCCTCCGCCACTGCATTTAACCTTGCCGTCCTCCATATTCGCCCACAGACTTCTTACTATCAAGAAGGATTCCATTAGTTGAGCTAAGCACAAAAAAAGAACAGAGGATAGTGATTAATTGATATTGAACAACAAATCCATAGATTGGAATCCTCATTTGGGGGTGGGTTTGGCACTGAAGAAGATAAGTCTCAGCTCACTTCATTGAAAACTTCTTGATTAAAGATCCTACAAACAAGGAATGAGGAATGGAGACTCAAAAGTCGTGCCACCTGGATCAAAGCTGGGGGATGAAAATTCTAAATTTTTTCATCAATTTTCCAATGGTAGAAAGGCTATTAACACAATTTGGGAACTCGATAATGAGGATGGTACAAAAGCCTCTACTTTTTCACATCTTGCACATAAATGTATCAACTACTTCAAGGAGATCTACAAGGCATCTCCCCAACCATCCTTGGCAGAAATCATCAAGGTGGCATCTCTATTTCCCAGGTATGTTGATGAAGCAGCAGAGTTTGATCTACAGCAACCTGTCTCTAGTCTAGAACTTGAATCTATTCTCAAGTGGTTCAAAAAGGACAAGAGCCCTGGCTGATGGATGGGCGGTGGAATTTTATCTTGCATTCTTTGATCTTTTGGGTCATGATCTACTGGAAGTAGTGGAAGAAACCCGACAATCTGGATGCATATATGATGCTTTCAATGCTACTTTTATTGCCCTCATCCCCAAAGCTGATCACCCATCATCTTTCAATGATTATCGTCCAATCTCCTTATGTAACTGCATATACAAGATCATGGCCAAGATTCTTGCTAATAGATTGAAACCTATCTTATCTACTTATATATCTCCTGAACAATTTGCTTTTCTTGAAAATAGATAGATTCATGAAGCTATTGGCATTACACAGGAAGGTCTACACTCTATGCATACTAAACGCATCAAAGGGATGATTCTTAAAATTGATTTGGCTAAAGCATTTGATCAAGTGAGCTGGCTTTACATTCGCATGTTACTCACCCATATGGGTTTTCGCTTACAAACTATCAATTGGATCATGTGCAACATAACTACTGTTTCATACAACATTCTAATCAATGGGGCTGCAACCAACTTCTTTCATGCGGAGCGGGGACTTCGTCAAGGGTGCCCCCTATCTCCCCTACTATTTCTATTGGTTATGGAGGGACTTAGCAGATGCATTATTGACGAAATTTCTAGAGGCAAATTGAAAGGAATCAAACTATCGGAAAATTGTGTACTCACTCATCTCTTATTTGTAGATGATATTATTCTCTTCCTTAATGGGACTCTTGGTGACTCCACGGTGATCAGAGCGATATTGCATCTATTTTGTATTGCCACAGGTATGCAGTGGAATGATTACAAATCCACATTGACCTGCCATGGTTGTACTCCACATGAAATACATTTTGCACAACAGAGATTCCCCTACAATCTCACCAGATTTGAGGATGGCTTGAAGTATCTGGGTTTCTTTCTCAAACCTGTGAACTACAAAATTATTGATTGGAATTGGCTCATTACTAAAATTCAAAAAAGGTTGAACAACTGGTGCGATCGCTGGCTATCAAGAGCTGGCCGGCTGACACTGATCAAATTAGTTCTTGAGGCCACTCCTGTATATTGGATGTCACAGGCATGGATTCCTAAAGCTATACTCCTCAAAATTCAGAAAATCTGCAGGTGTTTTCTTTGGTTGGGCGCAAAAGAGGGACACACTTTTGCCTGGACTAATTGGTCCCATATTGCTTTACCAAAGCATTGGGGTGGATGGGGTATCAAAGACTCGCCAACCTTTGCACTTGCTTTAGGTGCTAAGCTTGGTTGGACAATTCTGACCGGAAACAACCTATGGACAAGGGTGACAATTCATAAATATATTCATCTGCTCATTCCCATTGAATGGATTCGGTCACCACTGGAGCACCAATCTAAATCCTCCACTATCTGGCGTGCGATCACATCAGCAACCGGGTGTATAAAGGATGACCTGACCTAGCAGATTGGCAATGGACACAAGATTCATATTGGCCATGATTCATGGGTTGGTTGCGGGAATGCACATCTACTCCTGCAGGCACTTATAGCGTCCCTCAACCAAGCCGGTTACAGGACACTAAATCAGATTGCTCATGCGGAGAGAACATCACTCTTCTCCAAAGGGTGGTTGGATCATCGGGCTTTACGGCTACATCCACAGTGGACCGAAAACTGGACAGCATATTTGGATGCCCTGCGTGATACCCGTGTCCGATTGAAGGCATGTGATGATGAAATTATTTGGACCATATCTAAAATGGGACGGTATATACCAAAAGAAGGGTACTTTCATATCTACCGAGACAACAGACCTGATCCATTCATCCCTTGGTGGCGCTACCTCTGGAAACTCAAAGGACCAACCAAAGCATGACTGCTCATGTGTTGTATACTCAGCGACAAAATCCTTACTGGAGCCAATTTACAGAAAAGAACCTTCTCTAGACCGCACAGATGTGTACTTTGTAAAGAAGCGGCAGAAGACACACAACATCTATTCCTAAACTGTATTGCTGCCCTTGAACTTTGGACGATTATACTTTCCTCTCTTCATATTGACCAGCGCTGGACTGGGCACTCCATTACAGATGCTTGGGATCACTGGTGGCATGCTGTTACTCCCCACAAACTTCGGAATTTGCCCATTCTTATTTGCTGGAACATTTGGATGGCTCGCAATCGGTCCATCTTTCGTGACAACCCACATCACTGGCCCTCATCTGTTGGCCATATCCTTTCCGTCTATCATTTTATCCCTCATGACCCACCTCCTCCTTGTCCCCGTATCATCACCCCCGAGATCATTGATCACTCATATCCTTGGGCATATTTTGAAGGATCTGCACAGTCTCATGGTTGTGGTGGTGGGTTTATTCTTTATCTCTCAGATCATCATTTCTATAAATTCAAAATTGGACTTGGTCACAACACCAACAATTTTGTAGAACTATCATGCCTCCTGTGCCTACTTCAGTTTGCCATCACCAAAGATACATGCTCTACAAATTTTTGGGGATTCCAAGATTGTCATTGACTGGTTTTCTGATCTATCGACATGTCACGCACACACACTACAGAATATATTGGTTGAAACTCTACTGCTCAAAACACAATTTGATCATATTTCATGTCGGCACATTTTCGGGGAGAGGAACACTATTTCCGACCTCCTTTCCAAGGAGGCGACGCACCTATTAATTTCATATATGGAGGTACAGGAACAGAACGAGCATGCATACTACTAGTTCTTCCACAGACCTTTTGATCCTGCACTTGGGCGGGGGGATGGCCCCTGATAGATTATGCCGCTGAACAAAAAACACATTTTTGATTATAGTTTTTTTTGTATATATATCGATCAAACTTATAGTGGATGTATGTATATTTGAACACATAGTGGATGTATTTTTATTTTTTTGAATACTCTCAGCACTATCTATTTGGTAGCTACAAGTTGATCTGCATATGTTCACGCATATATAACATGTAACTTTTATTTACATTAATAAAAGCTATGATTTTTCCTGTGGAAACAAAATATTAAAATTGGAAATGGAATTAAAGATGACCGATGCCTCGCTCGTAAACCCCCGAAAAGGTCCACTAAACCCCTATTTTTATTTCTTAAGCGTAAGAGGGAGTTTACTGATTTGATACACCAGTGCGAATAGGAGGGAGACAGGAGAGTGTCTCAAAGGGAGGAAGAGCAGGAGAAGTTACATGGCATGGCGGATTTTGGTCAGACAAGCAGGTTGCCTCACGACCTCATTTTTGCCAGCAAATGGAAATACATGTATGTGGTGTTGTATTCGATCACAAATAAACATATATATATTGACAGTAAATAACGCAAGTGAATGTGTTTTGCCAATAAAGTAAAGGTAATCTTTTGTGTGATTTGTACTAGGTATTGTAAGTTTCAGCACTTGCACTGTACCTACTAGCTTGTAAGCTTTGTAGTTCCATTTCAGTTTCATGATTTTTTTGGAAGGTTGGTTTTGGAGTACTCGGTAGTTGACAGTTACAAATGTAACCACTGTAGCTTGCCAAATGTTGTGGTTGCTTTTCAATTCTATCGTGGATGCTGGAGCTCCTGCAACCTCTTCAGCATAATTTGCATATCATGCATGACATCATAGTGAGAAAGACATCTACAGTATGGCAGGCGTCTACGTCCCAAATTGTAAATGCGTATGACCATGGTATTCATGGTGTTTTTGAGTGCGGATTTTTCTATTTCTTTTCTTCCATCGCTTGTAAAAGGTATTTGGCTAAACCCGTGTTTTGGTTCACCCTGCAATTTCTACACCTTCAAAACTTCAATGTTTTTGGCTTGGGTATACCTTTAGGATGGAGAGGAAAGTTGCACACAAACGTTATGAAAAGGTCTTAGGTGAATTAGCCTTTCATATAGATAGAAATGAAAATGGGATAATAAAGGGTACTCCTGTAGTAGACAAGTCCGCCCTTTGTCCCCAACATTGTTTGGAATATTTATTGACCAACTGGAATGTTAGGATCAGATCAAAAGATGGAGCTGTAGGACACATCTAGTAGGATATAAAATGTCGCTTTTAATTGATGTAGATGATGTAGTTTTGATCTTTAGAGACAAACAAAATATACATGGGCATCTCGACCCTTTGGGAGATTTCTGTAACCATTCATGGCCACAGGTAAATATCATCGCAACAAAGGGAATGATAACTTGTACTAGAGGTGCAAACAAGGAAATGATTTTTGAGGGACAAAGTAAAAGTCTCCTCTCAAGTATCTGGGATGGGAAGTTTCGACTAATTATAATGGAATGGATTTATTGAAAAAAGAATATAGGTGGGATGGAAACCCTATATTCTGTTCAAAACAAGAGTAAGAAGATGCATGTATGCGCTTGGAAATGAGGAAGATTGATTTGGTAATTCTACATGAAGGCTTACTTTGGGGGTATGGACTTTCCCATGATGGCTGGAAGAAAGTTGATTCTATCCAAAAGGGTTTCTCCTATATAAGTATTGGGGTGAGTCTGCATGTGCAGTATCCAATCCTTTCAGAAGAAATGAACAATGATGGAATATATACTTTTATTTATTTCTTCTTTACAATAAGTAAAGTACAATAACGATATAGGGCTCCAACCCTAGATGAAGACTCCAATCTTCCAGGCTCCAACCTGTGTTGTGCCAAGCACCGACTTGGTCTTTCCAAGGCTCCAACCTTGTCAATTTGAGGCACCAACCTTTAGGTCTCCAACCCTATCTTTCAAGGCATTGAACTTGTCTCTACGAGGCTCCAACCTCTCAACTTCACTTCGTCAAAATATGTTTGGTTATTCTTCACGGCTCCCAAAGTCTTCTTCAATGAGCCCTGTCAATCTTCAGCAATGCCATCACTTAGTCTCCACGTCACCTCATCAATGACAACCTTGTCTTATCATGAAGGTGTCTCCACAACTCTTCATTTCACCCAAACAAAAACTTCAAGGTCACCTCATGATGCTTTCAGCAACACATCATGGTCTCCAATAATGTCCTCTAGAATCCTTCAAAGTGTCTTCAATATGTTGCCCCCAAGAACTCTCCAAGGGTGTCTTCAACAATGCTCAAAAGTTTCTTTTAGACCTGCACAACAGTTCTTCAAAGCTCCAAGATACTTCTTCCAGATGCCTCAAGGTGTCTTCACAACGGTTCCTCTAAATGTTTCACGATGTTTTCAACCAAGGAATGACTTCAATGGTTCTTCAAGGACTGCTATATAACTGCTCAAGGAGGTCTTTAAGTAATGCTTGGTCACAACTTTAATTCTTCAACAGTATTTCTAAAAATGCCTTTAATAGTGCTTTAAAAAAAATACCCTTCCATAATGCACTCAGTTGCTGCCAAGATTGACTGCAATAATGTTTTCAATTCTTCCTTCCATAGCATATCATTTGTAGACAAAGATGTTTCAGCAAGTCCTTAACAAGTCTTCAAAGGTTGCTACAGCAAGGGGTCTTCAATCGCTTTAAGGGCTTCAAATACTGCTACAGAACATTATTGACTACAAAACATTTTGTCCAGATCTCAACACATTATTTCAGCACCGAATCTTCAATGTATCAGCCCTTCAATGCTAAGACTGGAGGACTGATCTTCAAAACTGAGGTTTTGAATAGTTTAAGTCACAAATCAAGGTATCTATGTGAATGTTCTCTTCTCAAATAAACTTCAAGTCCGAGTTCTCCTTTGAGGATAACTGTCCACACACCAATTGACAGTTCATACACCAAGCTGTAGCGTAATTACAAGAGTGAGTTTGTGCCTCCACGTAATGCTGCACCTGCGGCCCTGAAACCTTACAAACTTCTTACAAATCTGAATCTAATCTTCCGCTTCTGTATTCTCTTGATCGAATTCCTGTCACTGGAGTGGGAGAGCATGAGAATTTTGTTTAGATTGATGCATGTTCCAGAAAAAAATAGCCTTTGGTCCGAACCCGCATAAGTCAAGTCACCTTTTACAAGCTTCGAATCATAGGCACGAAGTTCATCCAACTAGCCTGAGCCTTTACGAAGCCCTAGCCTCCACGGATCTCGTTTTTATTCTAACTTCACTAAGCTGACTTCGATCCAGGTTCACGCTGTTCCAATAAATTCGAAACGCTGTCTTGATCCCCACATTCACGCTGTAAGAAATTCTGCAATGTTATTTTGATGTGTTATCACTCCTGAAATTGATGATCTCCAACGAGTGTCATTTGATATATATATATATATATATATATATATATATATATATATACAGCGATTGCTATAATGGCGTGACTGTAGGAAGAGGCCGACATAAAAATTGAAGCGATACATTAATCTAAATTTGAACACGTCCAACGTGCATTGTTTTTAGATGACATATGGTGGAGCCAACAAGTGACAAGCGTTATGTATTCTGAATGGATTATGAGTTTGACGTGGTATGCTCACCGTAGAGTTATATATATATATATATATATATATATATATATATATATATATATATATATATATATAAATTGGAGGAGGAGTGGCCACACCATCTATCATGATAGTATTCATATAAAATATTTTTTTAAAATTTATTGCTGATATATGTTGTATATTTTATATCATATAAATATAACATATATTTTTATATTTATATATATGTCTAGTAATTTCAGTCCCCTTTTTTTCTTTGGTAAATTCCTTCATTTTGGTTATCTCTCAAATGTCATATTAGGGTTAGGGTTTTAGCTAGGGTTTCATGTAGTCTAGGTTTTGATCAACACAACAAGGTTTATTCTAGCTTAGTGTCTGTATAAGGAGAGGCAAACGTCTCAAAGGTTAGGGCATGTATCATCAGGAGCATAATATGCATGAGGTTAAGGATATCATCATGATTTTAGTTCAAGGACATCTAGGGCACTATGATCAAAGGGCATCTAGGGCAACATCACAACTCACAAGAATTTTCCATCACGAACAATGCCATATTGACATCAATGACAACCTTGACTAACAATATCCCCCTTTGTCATTGATGGCAATATTCTCACCCTTCCAACATTCTCTCCCCTTCTGACATCAATGGCAAACGGGATACCCAAGTACTCCCCCTGTCATGCTGTTTTTTTCTTCATCAATAGTAGTTATTCATAGGTATGTTACTCCCCCTGTCAGATTGTTTTTTTTCTTCATTAATAGTAGTTCTTCATGGGTATGTTACTCCCCCTATCATGGTGCTTTTCCTTCTGGCAATGTGGTCCATGATAGATGTGTCTACATTTCTTCAATGGAGTTTCTCCTGAGGGATGATCTATCAAAGGATGATTGTGCATGTGTGACTCATCAAGGATTTCATAGTGGCCCCCATTCACAGATAAATTCCGCAAGAATGCTTAAGAACTGTAAGGTGTCAAGAGTCACAAATCTCCCCCCTAACCGTATGCATCATCTCCTTTTTGGCAGAAATACCGAAAACATGGAATATCATATATGCCAAAGAAGTTTTCATCAGATCAACAACATGTGTTGTTGGCTGTATTGTTCAAAAGCTTTCTGGAGGCAATTTGCTTCCTTCTCCATACTTGTCTAACTTTCTTCTCGAGCTTGGTTGTCATGGTTTTAACTTCTTTAGGAACCCAAGTCAAGGTACAATTATGTGCCATATGTCCAATGTTATGGCAATTGAAGCACTCTATCTTGTTCATGAATAAGAAATCATGACTTCTTCTTGCAAAATTGCTTCTAGGAGATTGACGAGGACCATTATATTGGTTTTTGTGATATGCCCTACAATCTTTTTCCATGTGCCCAAAGTTTGTACAAGAATAGCAATAACCAAGAAATATACTTTGGCACCTGGGAGACGAAGAGTTCCTTGAAGTACTTCTGAAGTCTTCTTGCCTTGGAATTATTTGATGATATTCATTTCCTTTTGTATTCTTGACATCATCTGTAAATCTCCTTGGAGTAGGGTTTCTTCTAATGTCATCTTGACTCTTGCCTTTCTTGGAACCAGGAGTATCATTTCTTCCTGGCTTCCTCACATCCTTGTTGTTTGAAGCATTATCATTCTTGCTTGAGGGTTCACCTGCATAGGCAAGACCTGATTTATCAAGGGGGGATCTTTGATGACTTAGGATGTCATCTAGGGTTTGAGAAATCCTCAAGTTCTTATTCAGCAAGTCAACTTACTTTTTAAGAGAGAAAATTTCTCCATTCAAAATTTCACAATTTTCATCTTTCATGACTAGTTGCTTCTCCATTTCTTCTTTTATTCTTGTAGCTTCACATGTTTAGCCTTGAGAAGAACGATGTCTGATTTTAGTTTGAAGATTTCTTCATCCTTTTCTTCTAGTTGAGATTTAAGAGAGGAGACCTCTTTCTTATATTAACCAATCTCTACTTCAAGATAGTTCAAGCTCTTAAGTCTTTGTTCATGGTGGCTTGACAAATTTTCTTCCCTTTTCTTTGCCTTATCCAATTGATTTGTCATAGATATGACTTCTTCATGATGCTTTCTTTTGTTTTGATGAAATTCCTCTTTAAGTTTGGTGAGCTCCTCACCTCTTTCTTGTACTCGAAGATTGACAAAGTCAACTTCATTCCTTGTCTTGTCTTGGTTACCATCTTGCACTTTCTTCTTAAGTTCCTCATTTTCCTTTTTCAAACTATCTATCTCTTCCATGGAAGCCATAAGTTTATTAACGAGATCTTCTTCAAAGTCTTCTTTGTTCTCTTCATCTTCTAGGTCTTCTTTACCCTTGTTGTCATCTCTCTTATCTTCAGCTTCCTTGATGGATTCTGGACTTCTTTCTTGTTTTCCATCATCTTCTTGACTAGAGATCATTGTCAACACTCCTTTTGAGTGAGAAGATCATGGAGTTTGTCCCATATGACTTTTGTTGACGAACATTTTTCAAACTTGGCCTTCACCCATTCAAAATTGCCTTCATTGCTCTTGTATTGTACTCAGATTCTTCGTCCATCATGTCATTAGTAATCACTGATTTCCAAACTTCAATTCCTTGAGTCTTCAAGAAATTCCTCATTCTTGACTCGCATATATCAAAATTTCCATTGAACAATGGAGCCTTCGCAAATCGATTGACTTCCATTTCGATGGTTGAGGAAGACACATCTTTAGGAGGATTGGAGACTTTCTTCCTTGGCTTTGCCATTTGTGTTCTAATGGTCAACCTTCAAGTTGTTAGGCTTTGAGTGAAGGTACTGGCTCTGGTTCCAATTGTTGGAAATACTGAGAGGGGGGTGAATCAATATTTCTTTTCAATTGTTAATTTTTCCAGTTAGATCACTTATATTTAGAACACAAAATGAGCAATGATGGAATAGATACTTTTATTTATTTCTTCTTTACAATAAGTACAATAATGATATAGGGCTCCAACCCTAGATGAAGACTCCAATCTTCTAGGCTCCAACCTGTATTGTGCCAAGCATCGACTTGGTCTTTCCAAGGCTCCAACCTTGTCAATTTGAGGCACCGATCTCTAGGGCTCCAACCCTATCTCTAGTACAGGCTTTGACTTGGTTTCTTGAGGACTCCAATCCTCTAGGGCTCCAACCCTATCTTCCAAGGCACCGACCTTGTCTCTATGAGGCTGCAACCTCTCAACTTCACTTCGTCAAAATATGTTTGGTTATTCTTCACGACTCCCAAAGTCTTTTTCAATGAGCCCTGTCAATCTTCAGCAATGCCATCACTTAGTCTCGGCGTCACTTCATCAATGACAACCTTGTCTTATCATGAAGGTGTCTCCACAACTCTTCATTTCATCCAAACAAAAACTTCAAGGTCACCTGATGATGGTTTCAGCAACACATCATGGTCTCCAATAATGTCTTCAAGAATCCTTCAAAGTGTCTTCAATATGTTGCCCCCAAGAACTCTCCAAGGGCATCTTCAACAATGCTCAAAAGTTTCTTTTAGACCTGCACAACAGTTCTTGAAAGCTCCAAGACACTTCTTCCAAGATGCCTCAAGGTGTCTTCACAGTGGTTCCTCTAAATGTTTCACAATGTTTTCAACCCAGGGATGACTTCAATGGTTCTTCAAGGACTGCTATATAACTGCTCAAGGAGGTCTTTAAGCAATGCTTGGTCACATCTTTAATTCTTCAACAGTATTTCTAAAATGCCTTTAATAGTGCTTTAAAAAAAAAACACTCTTCAATAATGCACTCAGTTTCTGCCAAGATTGACTGCAATAATGTTTTCAAGGCTGCCATCCATAGCATATCAGTTGTAGACAAAGATGTTTCAGCAAGTCCCTAACAAGTCTTCAAAGGTTGCTACAGAAAGGGGTCTTCAATCGCTTTAAGGACTTCAAATACTGCTACAGAACATCATAGATTACAAAACATTTTGTCCAGATCTCAACGATTATTTCAGCACCGAATCTTCAATATATCAGCCCTTCACTGCGAAGACTGGAGGACCAATCTTCAAAACTCAGGTTTTGAATAGTTTAAGTCACAAATCAAGGTATCTATGTGAATGTTCTCTTTTCAAATAAACTTCAAGTCCGAGTTCTCCTTCGAGGATAACTGTCCACACACCAATTGACAGTTCATACACCGAGCTGTAGCGTAATTACAAGAGTGAGTTTGTGTCACCACGTAATGCTGCACCTGCGGCCCTGAAAGCTTACAAACTTCTTACAAATCTGAATCTAATCTTCCGCTTCTGTATTCTCTTGATTGAATTCCTGTCATTGGAATGGGAGAGCACGAGAATTTTGTCTAGATTGATGCATGTTCCAGACAAAAATAGCCTCAGGTCCGAGCCTGCATAAGTCATGTCACCTTTTACAAGCTTCGAATCACAGGTACGAAGTTCATCCAACCAGCCCGAGCCTTCAACGCTAAGCCCTAGCCTCCACGGATCTCGTTTTTATTCTAACTTCACTAAGCTAACTTCATTCCAGGTTCACGCTGTAAGAAATTCTGCACTTATGCATGAATGAATTATATATGTCATTACGTCATGAATGAGATATGTCATTATGTTTGTAATTATGCATCGAGGAAAGAGAAGATCGAGTAAGTGAATCGGTCTACATTGATGATCATGATTTATATATGTCTTTATGCAGCGATTCCTATAATGGCGTGACTGTAGGAAGAGGCCGACATAAAAAAATTGAAACCGATACATTAATCTAAATTTGAACACGTCCAACGTCCCTCATTTTTAGCCAACATATGGTGGAGCCGACAAGTGACAAGCGTTATGCATTCTGAATGGATTATGAGTTTGACGTGGTATGCGCACCGTTGGGTTATATGTATATGTTTGATATATATATGGTAAATTTGAGAAGAGTGGGGACCGCACCATTCAACAAGGAGTAGGTAGATATAAAATATATATTTTTAATTTATTGCTGATATATGTTGTATATTTATATCATATAAATATAACATATGTGTTTATATTTATATATATGTCTAGTAATTTCAGTCCCCTTTTTTTGTCTTTGGTATATTCCTTCATTTTGGTTATCTTTCAAATGTCACATTAGGGTTAGGGTTCTAGCTAGGGTTTCATGTAGTCTTGGGTTTGCATCAACACAACAAGGGTTATTCTAGCTTAGGGTTTGTATAAGGGGAGGCAAACGTCTCAAAGGTTAGGGCATGTATCATCAAGAGCATAATATGCATGAGGTTAAGGATATCATCATGATTTTAGTTCAAGGACATCTAGGGCACTATGATCAAAGGGCATCTAGGGCAACATCACAGCTCACAAAAATTTGCCATCACGAACAATGCTATATTGACATCAATGACAACCTTGACTAACAGTACTAAACCATCTCCCATATCAGGCTATGATAGAAACAAAGGTGAAACACTGGTATAAGACAGGTACAAATTGGATTAGAAAATAATAGCTGTTAGAGATTACTAGGAAAATCCCTATGGAAAAGAAAGAACTAATATTGTTAGATTATAAATCACATGGTCACTTATGAGGAGCAAAAATACTTGCAGGAGTCAATGTCAGTCCATCGCAGATGCTTGATATGTATGATAAGAACGAGTTCATATAACTTGTCAATTGAAACAGGGAGATGGAAATGAATGAAAAAGGCAAAAGGAAATGTCTCCTATTTGACAAACAAGTCACCGAAGATGAGATTCACGTGTTGTTAAAATTGTTCCCGAGATAACCAAATCATACTTAGTTTTCATTGGATAAAAATTCAGCCCAGGGAGCTAAATGCATTCCTGAACTTTCCAGTCAAGCATGTAGGAAACTTCTCCTTCTTTTTTCTGTTTTTAGCTAAAAAAACATTATATTTATCAAAGTTCACCAGCGCTGGTAGAAGGCCTGATCCTATTCTGAATACTGTGAAAGCTGCAAATCAATTCTATATGGTCCAGGCCTTTTGCATTTCCAGACATTGATATGGCTAAAACAATCACTACTTTTAACCCTTACAGTTTATTGGTTATTGATTCACATGAGCATTCTTGTTGCCTTTCTTTCCCTTTTCCTGTCTACTTCAGTGCAATCCTTCCCATCTGACTGAAATGGTTTTGGGTCTGATTGACTGTCATTATTCATGAGTTCAGAAATGTTTAGTTCCCTTCTATTTCTTGTTTCGACCGACGATGTGTTCTACAAATCCAACTTTGGAGGCAAGGATACCGACACCTCGTGCTCATCTTCATCTAAGACATTATTGCTCAACATTTCATTTCTTTCTTCATGTTTCACTTGGGCAGATTTCATTTAGAATTCAGATATTTCTTTTTTAGGGATTGTTTTCTTGTTTGCCTACTGGATATGCATATCAAATGGTGGTGTTCTTTAATGCCCTCCCATCAAGCAGGTCTTTGGTAACTTCACATCTTGCTGTTCACCTCAATAGATTTTGGGATTCAAGAGTTGTATCCACATCATGACTTCGACAAGAGGCTACCAAGTGCTCATAGGGAAATAATTACTTGTATCTAAATTTAAAAGCTACTTGTTCATGGTCCAATTTTTGCTGCCATGTAGAATTGATCACCTTCGATAGGATTTCCTTAGGAAGATATTTGGTGAGGTCTATTATGATAGACAACCTTCCATATATTGTTTTCTGTTTTTTGTAGTTTCTCAACAACAAAATAAAACTTCACCATAGCATTTCTGGTGGCATCCATGGAAGTGTGTCGGAAAAATTGTAGTGGGAAATTGGGAAGCTTAACCCATAGTGGAGTTGAAAGAGAAAATTCATTGAGAGATTGAAAGAAGGAAACAAGGGTTTCATGCATAAACCAGCACATCCAAAGAACTAGGGACCAAAGTGAAAGATGCACTCCTTATCCTTTGTTGAAACAAATCACGCAGTAAAATAAAAACAAGCATATGGATGGCTATAAGCTTCTTTTAGGTGTGGCTTCTCGGTTTTAGACATCCATTGATATTAGTTCAAGAGCCGAGGCCAAGGTCCATTGAACTTGCATGTTAAGCCATGATCTTGGTAGAATTCTACTTGGTTAATGGCCTCCTAATTGAGGGAGATTGTAGGGTTGAAGCTACTTTCTCGATAAGAAAATAACTGTTAGACATAGAGTGGGAGGCTTCAAGTAGGGTAATGCCCTCCCATCAACTAGGTCTTTGGTAACTTCGCATCTTGCTGTTCCCCTCGATAGATTTTTGGGATTCCAAAGTTGTATCCACATTATGACTTAGACAAGATGCTACAAAGTGCTCATAGGGATGCTCATAGGGAAAGCATGACTTGTATCTAAAATCTGTTGAAGAATGTAACTAATGTTGGTCTTCATAATTGTACTTAAGCCATAATGAAATGTAGTTATCAAAAGAAAGAAAAAGAAATTTTACTATTAAATTAATTGGTTTATTAAAGCATGGGTTTCATGCTTTGGTCAATTGTTTTTAGGTCAAGGTCTCCATTGAACACCTCTAGGGTTTATGTCAATTGTCCTTGTTCATGTCATAATGTAAAAGATCCTTCTTGGGAATTATTCGTGAAAGAAAAAAATATTGTAAAATAGGTCAATTAGGCCTCCTCCACCAAATTGGCCTCAAGAAAGGACAAGTCGGCCTCAACAAGGGAATTCGACCTCACAAACTCACTATATATTGGAGCAACTCGACTCATTTGAAGGCACATCTCTCACAAGTTCAAATTGCAGTAGTTGGGAGCAGAAAAAGTGCGAAGTTGAAGAAGGAAGTTGGAATCGAAGTTTTTGGGTCTCTCTCTCTCTCTCTCTCTCTCTCTCTCTCTCACATGCAACCAAATTCTGACGTTGCATCAAAGTTGGGAAACTGCATAGAAGTTGGGAAACTGCATCGAAGTTGGGAAACTGCATCGAAGTTGGGAAACTGCATCGAAGCTATGAAGCTACATCAAAACTGGGAAACTGCATCGAAGTTGGGAAATTGCATCGAAGTTGGGAAACTACATCGAAGCTATGAAGCTACATCGAAGCTAGAAAACTGCATCGAAGTTAGGAAACTGCATCGAAGCTATGAAGCTACATTGAAGCTGGGAAATTGCATCGAAGTTGGGAAACTCCATCGAAGTTGTGAAGCTGCATCAAAGCTGTGAAGCTACTGGAGGGACCAACATTTTGCAGTTGCTGGGGAGGCCGAAATTCTGAAGTTGTTGGTGAAGCTGGGACGAAATTTCTGGGTTGAAGCTGTTGAACAAGAAGAGACTATTGAAGGTTGTTGTATCTCATTGAAAGGCTGACTTGGTGGAGGAGGAAGGTCTAGGTCTTGGTTGTCTCATTGTCATAAGAATCTACTGAAGGAAGAGTTCTTGACTGGGTTTTCCGCTATATAGGGGTTTTTGCCTTGGCTGTGTGACTACATCTAGTGTCCTTGATCTTCGTGTTTTGGTTTTAGTAATTGCTTGATGAACTAAGATAAAAGAAGAACATAAGAAAGATAATAATAACTCAAAGAAATCACAAGTAATTATCAACAAAGAGAAAATCTTTCTGCCTTTCCGACTTTCCAACATGGTAACAGAGCTAAGGTGAAGAAAGGAGGAAAAAGGCAACCTGATGATCTACTGTAAGGTGAATAGGGAGTCTTAAGAAGCTGAATAAGGGTTATCAAGAAAAGGGATCTTATAAGGGGATAAGCCTGCTATCTACAGGAACTATGTCTAACTCAATGAAGGGAGAAAACAAACTAGAAGGAGCCCCCAACTACAGGGCATGGAAAAAGAGGATAGATCTCTTCCTCGAGGAGAATAAGGTTTTGGATCTAGTTCGAGGAAATGTCAAGAAGCCTACAGATGAATCGAGTGAAGAAGCAGAGAAAGCAAAGTTTAGAGAAACCGAAATAGTGGCCATGAACCTAATAGTGGATGGAATAAAGGACAACTCATGAAGAAGATCATAAACATCCTGTTAAGGAATCAACTCAAACGATTAAGGATATGCAACTCAGTTATACACAAACGATCCAGGACATGGAAGCTAACCAGATCAATCTTCAAAATAGGATATAAGCCATGGAAGTACATCATGACAAAGAAAGGACTTTCATGCAAAATTGTTTTACTTGTCATGATAGAAAAGCATGTTCAAGCAATGAGAGCCATGGAAGCAAGTTATGCACAGGTAATAAAGGACACAAAAGAAAAACAAGCACAATTTGTAATAAATATGGAGGAAAACCATGAGAAGGAAATGAATGCCATGGAAAACAATTTAAAGATAATGGAAGTTATTCATTCTAATAAGATGTCCATTATTCAAAATCGTATGATTGCAATGGAGGCAAGACACACCCAGGAAATCACTGCCATGAAGGATAATCACTCGCGGGAAATGAAAACTATGGAGGGCAATTAGATCGCTATACACGACAGATTCGTGAAAACATAACTCAATCAAGCAAAATTAATAGCAAGGCATGCCAGAGAAATGAGTTCCATAAGGTAAAGGTTGGAGGAAATGGAAAATTTACAGGTACAAAAGTTTCAACCTTGTCCAGATGATAGATAGCAAAAAATCGAGGAGCTTTCAATAGATCATAGTCCTCCCAACCTACTAAAACAACTCCCATCTTGTTGTGAACTTCTTGAGAAAGTTGCTTATCCCATCAAGGAAGATTTAGCTAAGAATGGCATGGTTAGAAATGAAATTGAAAAGGATCAAGGAATTAGCCTTAGTCATAACATTTGTGATACTGATCCATCATTCATGACATAACAAATGCGAAATGAAGAAAGGCATGTTACAAAGGTTTTTGATGCTCCAAATTTTCCACCTAAGCATTTCCATGATCAGGCATAAAGGTTTACTTTGATCACATCATCATCAGCACCATTGTCTACCAAGAAGAAGAGAAAAAAGCAAAAAAGGAAAAAGGATCTAAAAGATAAATCACCAATGTCAAGCAGGAACAAGCCTTAGCAAGTTAGAAATCAAAAGCATAAGAGGCTTGATAAATGTTATGCTCGTATACAACACAACCTTGAGATGGGTTAGTATCCCAAAATCTTCAGAATTACACATGGAACATTAGAGAAACAACCCATTGATCTGCCTGAGAGCAGGCAGATGCTCAATAAGGACTTCATTGAACACATCTGATGCCATAAGGCATCCTCTGTATTGTATTTCTAATGCTATTCCTTGTTATTTCATCATTTCATTTCTGTCTTTAGATTAGATTTACATTTCATGTTAGTAGAATTATTATTGGTTACAAAGCTTCTATTTCATGTACTTAATGTTATATGATGATTTTTGGATTATATTTGGATGGACGATACTTATATGATTTAGTGTGTGGCTTGGATGCAGATTTTGGATTCTCACATTCCTTCAGTGAAGCAACGTGTCCCCAAGTAGAGCCAGATGTTGACCACTCCGTGTCAACTACTCTATAGCAGTACATTTTTTCGCAAAGGGTTCCCATCATGTTCGAGCATTCATATCATCTTGGATTCATCATCATTGGTCGTCAACTTGTCAGAGTTGTAAACCCATTCTGCGAAATGGTTATGTAAATGATGCTAGTAAGACCGTGTATGTATGTAACAACCTAGGTAAGACTATTATCTTGGTGACAAATTTCATCCTAGGAGGTTTTTCGTCTCACTGATTCAACCGTGTTTTTAAACACGGATGATCGATAGAGCTTTTCCCTCCAGCCTCGCCCCAAAGCTAGGTTGGAATTTTGTCAAGGTCTTAAGTGAGTCCTAGTGTTTTAGTTGTGTCTTTTGTAAAAGTGATTTGAGAATAATTTAAGCTAATTGGCTAAATTATTTTATTACAAATCACTTGGTTTACTAGATTATATTGAGTCGCATAATTGGGTAACAAATTGAGGGTTTATAACGAATGGGTGTTCCCCCTTTAAGCGTTAAAGTTGTAATATCTTGATGTAAAAAATATTTTGGTGCATGGTCCCTCATATTTAGATACCATGGCTAAAATATTAGAGGGTGGAAAAATTATTAATCCCCTCAAGTGTCAATCAATTAAATTTTCTGGAAAAAATAATTAAAATCTTAAGTCATAAATTTAATTAATTAGAGTCAAAATTAAAAGTCTTAGAGAAATTAAATTCTCCAAGTGGAAAAATTCGTGGGTCCTAGAGAAATTAATTTTTGGAGGTCCCCCACGAAGGGAATATTGAAAATTTCAAGAAAAAATAGACCCTTGGGCCTTGGTGGTTAAGTCAAAGTCAATTTTTTTAGGAAATTAACTCAAAATAATTAATTATAAGCTAATAAAAAATGGATTAAAAGATAAATTCGAAAATTCCTCAAAAAATAAAGATTTCCGACGGTGAAGATTAAAAGATAATCAAATATCTATCAACGGTCGAGATTATTTGACAAAGATCAAGCCAAATAGCCGTTTGGAAAATTTATCTATAAATTAGGAGTCATTTGCTTCTTAAAGATTTTTTTTTTTGAGAAAGCTCTAAGTCAAGCTTTGTAATATTTTTTCTGGAATTAATAGACAAGACTTTGGGGTTATTTATGGTGGTGTTCCTCTTCTGTCTTCTGGTAATATTTTTCTGAATCATGTGTCTAAATGCTCTATTGAATTAAATTTTTATAATTTTTTTGTTTCATTAGCCATAAGTTGGATTATCTATTTGCAAAGGTATCTTTCATTAGGTATTGGGTTTTAGAAAAACATTCTAATCCAATAGATTTAGTAGGTATCTCTAGATCTTGAGGGTTTTAACGTGTATCTGGCCCCTTTTGAAGCTAAAAATGTAATCGTAAGTGTGCAGAGATCTAATTGAGATTCAAGCCTTGGGCATGAGGGGAAGTCTTTCGTTGGACCAACCAACTCCCAAGTCCAGAGGCTCAAGAGCCCACTATGTTTAAATTTTAAAGTCTATCTAACGATTGTTTTGCAGAGATCTTGATCAAGGCCTAAAATTAAAAATCGTTATTTTACTCGTTTATCTCTTATAATATTGTGCTAATCTGATAGATCTGGCTAATAAGAGCTTGTTTCTACTGATCTTGGAGCGGAGTTGTACTCATACTCCTCAGATTCAGTAGATCTATATATTATTTGTATAGATCTAATTATGTTTGTAAAATAAATCTTGTAATTTTTTTTTTTTTTTTTAATCTTGGTTTTGCAGTTGAGGCTTGAATTTTTTTTTTTTAAATTTTTGTATATATTGGGATTTTGGGTATTCTTATTTTCATTTGTGCAGGTGAGATGAAGTGGATCAGAGCTAGATCTAGGCCCTTGAGGGTAAGATCTAGGGTGATGACTAGGGTTGTCTACTAGTAACCCTAGTAGATTCACCTAGTATTTTACAAGCATCAAGATAAACTCACGGGAAGATTTTATCCACTAGAATTCTACCTAGGCTTTAAAAAAAGAATCTATCTAAGAACAAGAACAAGAGAATGCATCCTCTCCACCAGACAAGCACATTTGCACCAATAATAATTTAAGAAATATATCCAACAAGACTTAGAGAGACCACTTAAGAAATCTTGTAGCATCCATAAACCCTAGGTATGAACATCAAATGAGTTCCAAAATTCATCCACAACTTATGTGCTCAATGAGGTGCATTAGCCTTCCATCCATACCACCAAATTCAAGACAAAAGAACTCCAACAAAATATAAAAAAATTCAAAACTTGCTTAAGGGATTTTTCCCCAATTCAGTTCTCAAAAGGTAATGAGGAAGTACATCTCTATTTATAGGAGATGCTCAACTTCCTTTATGTTAAAAAAATATTTTCTTAAGTAAAATCCCCTTATCTAGCCCATAGAGGGGCACAACGCTCTTTTCTCTATTTAGTTAATCTAAAATGTATATTAATCTACATCAAAAAATCTCCAAAGAGAGGGACATCTCCACAAATGCAGAAAAAGTGGGCTTCAATGCACGAGATCTAGCCCTAAATGCCATTCAACAATATACATTTTTCCAATAAGGACTTTATTGATCCTTCCAAAGTGCGCTAACAAGCCCCCAATGTCCAAAAGTATCATATGGGAAGGGCTGCATGTAAGTGGAGTTGAACTATGGTCTTTTGTTCCAAAGGAATGGTGAATATGAGCTCCAAACCAATGTCGACCTTGCTATATTTGTATTAATTCTTCTTGCACGACCCAACCAATATGTGCAACAATCTACTACTCTTTTATACTAACTTTGTCATTACTAGCTTTAGAAACAAAAATATTGTTTTTGTGGAGAAGTTGGAGAGGGATGGATTGTAATAGAACCCATAATTTTACCAAAAGAGGCAGAAGTTCAACTAAGGTCTCGATGTGATATTTGAAATTTTTAGGAAATAGATGAATCCCCCATTTGATGTTTGCTCTTTGATCATAATGTAAGGAACACATGAAGTTTGCCCAAAGTTCCATTAAAATTGAAGCCATCCCCTCATACATATCTGTCAAAACATCCCATGCTTTGCTTGGATCCTTTTTCATCTCTTCACAAGGGACATACATACTAGGGAATAAAACACTATCACCTAGTCCTTCTCGTAAACAAACTGATCAATAACAAGTCCAACTAGGTCACTTGGTAGATTCACCCAATGGACTCAAGCCCAAGATGGCCTTCTATGCAAAGCATTTCATGGAGATGAGAGATGGATTCATTAGTAGACCATCCTACACTCTTCACAACTGGATACATGCCCATAGGATCCCTCTCATACAATTTTGAGTTGGTTCTCATCGGCTTTGGCTCGAAACCAACCATCATATTCCATGAGTGGATAGAACTTGTTACCTTTTCCACCTACAGGAGATCGAGTTAGAGGAGCATTGTATTTTTCATTTCCCCATGTATTATGAGATCTTGTGTTGATTCCACTACCTTTTTAGGGAGTTGTAGAACTCCCTTTCCGTCTTCTTTAGATTGGACCAATGGTGCTTTGATTTATAGATGAGAGACACTCTTAGTTTTAGATCATTTATGCTTAGACCAACCACACCACTTGACA
Organism: Pinus albicaulis; assembly: GCA_034641835.2. Taxonomy (NCBI): domain Eukaryota; kingdom Viridiplantae; phylum Streptophyta; class Pinopsida; order Pinales; family Pinaceae; genus Pinus; species Pinus albicaulis. The sequence continues at coordinate 1,009,947,248 of CM076578.1, read as the reverse complement.
CTACTAGTATTGACACTACTAGTATTGTCACCTTTTCCCATTATTTAGATATGAAGGCACTAAGAGGTAGGTAGAGAGCAATTCCACAACCTCAATTTCTAAAGCCACGAGGCCTCTGTTGGAAAATGTAACTAGGTTCGGTCTTCATAATTGTCATTGTACTTATTTCATTATATATTTTATGTAAAATGCAAAAGAAGAAAAAGGAATATTATTTTTCAAGCATGTGTTTCATGCTCAAGTCAATTGGTCATTTAGGTCAAACATGTTCTTCATGCTTCTAGGGTTTGTCAAAGTTAAAAGAATATTTGTCCTGAGTCAAGTCCCATTTGGACTTTTGAAAAGAAAAAGGATTTTTTTTTTTTTTTTTTTTTTTTTTCTAATTTTAATTTTATTTTTATTTATTTATTTATTTTATTTTTCTAACTTGTAATTTTGGGTCAAAAATCCCTCTAGGTGTCAAGTTGACCTACCTGTCAAGTCGACCTTGCCCCAATGGACATGTCTATTCACACCCCTTCAGACAGTATAAATAGTGGGAAGATGGAGCTCATTTGGAGACACACTTGGATGTTTTTGGTTTGAAATGTTGTAGATAGGACAAAGATGAAGAGGAGGGATGAAGTATGAGAGAAGGAGTTTCTTCTTGGGCTTAAAGTTTGTGGAAGTTCTGCCATGATACATCTCTTGTTGTTGATCCCTTGATGATGATTTACTGTGCTAAAGGAGAGTGTGAGGTTTTCTGTGGTCATGGGTCTTGGATATCTCACTTCGATTTGATTCTATAAGAAAAGATTTTTCTGGGTTTTCCCCTTGGAGGGGTTTTGCCCTGGCTTGGAGCGTATACCCTGTGTATTGTGATCTTCATGTTTTACATATGATAACTGTTTGATTAAGAACATAAATAAATTAATGAGAAGCCAATAAATTTCACAAGCAATTATCATAGAAAAGGAAAATCTAATCTAATCGTTAAACCTCTCTATTTTCAAACAACCTCGGGGAAACCCATACCTTTTATGATAGTGTGGAGTTTTCACTCAAGATAGCACTTTGACACCCTCTTTCACACTCATTTGGATCTTTAGCTAAGAGTGGCCTCTTCCAGGTAGCATGTTGTATCCAGATCATCTAGCACTTCTAGATCTTTTAGACCACCAATATAGTGTTCCATCTATTGAAATTCCCTTACACCCTAGTCTGGTCTATGACTTAACAAAGCACACAAACACAATAGTAGTGCCCAACAATAAACAACTTTGCACAACAAAATATAGCAATAGTGAACTCAACAATAAAACACAAGATATATGGCCCAAAACATGTTCTTATTAGTCCATCAATAAGAAATTCATAGGGATCTCATACCAAGAATCATGGCCCTTTAGAATCCCTAATACAAATGCTAATATACAATAAAATATAGGTTTCTCCCGTGAGTATTACAACTAGGACTGAGGCCTAATCCTTTAGGCCCTCATTTGCTCATAAAAAAAAGGAAAAAATAACTCAACTTGCTATTGGCAGTCTTTTGTAATCACCCTTTCAGTCCTCTTTGTACACAAAAATGAGCTCCTTTAGACCTCTGTTCGTATGTTGTAACCTTCAACAACTACTCCTTCTGTCCACTAATCATAACATCCACTGGTTAGCCCTTAATACATAGCCCCTTGCTTGCTGTCGTTTCTATCAACCTACTCCCTTTAGGTTTTGACTAGCCTTTACTAAAACTGTTGAGGACTTGGCCTACTTATAGCCACAATCCAACCCTTAACTAGGCCTCTCTTTTGGCCTATATTTATATCTCTTGTGAGTGTCTTGGTTGAGAACTATCCCTTGGCTAGAAAGACAAAGAAAGGGAAAGGGAAAAAATCCCATTCCAAGGCAGAATATGGTCAAGTGGGTAAGAAGAAAGACTTGTCGAAAATCAAGTGCTTTCATTGTCATGAATTGGGACACTATGCCACGAAGTGTCCACACAAGAAGGCCAACAAGAAGTCCTCAGGAGGAGCGGCAGGTGAAGCTATAGCTTCACAGTTTGAGTTGGATTTCACCCTCATTACATGCATGGTGACATTGGTGATGGGTAGTGTGTGGTATTTGGATAGTGGAGCATCATTCCATATGACGGGCAACAAAGAATTTTTTAGTGACTTGGAGGAGAAGGACCTCTAGATGCGCATTGAGATGGGAGATGATGGAAGGTATAGCGCGATTGGTATCGATATAGTTACGTTTTAGAGGGAGTGTCGCTCCCCTCTCAAATTAAATGATGTCATGTATGTTTTGGGTCTGAAGAAGAATTTAGTTTCAATTTCTATGTTGGAAGACCGTGGCTACGATGTGATATTTAGCAAAGGAAAGGATTTCCTGAGATGCATTGCCACAGGACAAGTGAAGCGGATCGGGGTTCGGGTGAAGAATCTCTACAAATTGGATGTATAAGATTTTGCGACATTGAGCACAAAAGCAGAGAAGGTGCAGAGTCGAGACATCAGTGAATTATGTCATAGGAGACTTGGCTATTTGCACCATGGAGCTTTGAAGATGATGCAACATATTTCTACAGGACTTCCCAAGGGTGCACTAGAGCAGCGAGATACATGCAAAGGGTGTACATTGGAGAAGTACACCAAAGCCACCTTTCATGATAAGAACAATAGAGCGCAAGAAGTCCTCGAAAGAGTTCACTCATATGTGTGTGGAGCTTTCTCGACAATCTCCACGGCCAAACACAAGTATTATGTTATATTTGTAGATGATTTCTCACGTAAGTGCTATATTTTCTTCATGCAAAAGAAAGACCAATCATTCTCCAAATTTTGTGAATTTAAAGCACTTATTGAGAAAGAAACTGGCAGGAAAGTGAAGGTTCTCAAGAGCGATAACGATGGAGAATATGTGTTGAATGAGTTTAAGAACCTCTGTGCAAAGGAAGGCATTCGACGGGAGTTAATAGCACCCCATAACCCACAACAGAATGAGGTGGATGAGAGGAAGAACAAAAGTATCATGGGAGCTGCACGGACGATGCTGCATGATCAGGGCCTACCGTTGCACTTGTGAGCTGAAGCATGCAACACAGTGGTATATGTGCAGAACATGAGTCCTCATCGGATTCTCGGAATGAGTACACCAAAATAAGTTTTTTCAGGGAAGAAACCAGATGTATCACACTTCAAGATCTTTGGTTCATCAATTTACTGCCATGTTTCCAAGGATGCAAAGAAAAATCTAGAGCCAATAACAGAGTTGGGCATATTTGTGGGGTACACTGATACACCTCACAACTATCTGGTGTACCTGCCATCTCACAGGATGACAGTTGTTCGTAGAGATGTGAAGTTCGATGAAGAGAAGGCCATGAGATGTTCGCTTGAGAGGGAGCTTAAGTTGCATGTAGATGAGAAGCTTTTAGCTCCAAAGGAACCTCAGGATGATGTGGAGCAGCGATAAGCAAAGGAGCAGAGAGTGGAAGCACCCACTCATGCAAAGACATCCAGAGAAGGAAGGAAGCGCACCAGGAAATTTGACAGATTATTACATGATGCTAGAGAGAATATGGGAGAACCCACTTCACAACGTAGGCAGAGGAGGTCACCAGATCTATACACTGGGTACATGGCTCTGATGAGTGAGCCAGTTGAGATAGAACCATCCTCATTCGAGGAAGCATTGCAATAGCCAGTATGGGTTGATGCCATGGTAGAGGAATATGATTCCATAAAGTGGTCCCAAGAGTAGAGAACAAGTCAGTGGTAGGCTTGAGGTGGATCTACAAGGTGAAGCAAGCAACAAATGGAAGCATTGAGAAACACAAGGCAAAATTTGTGGCTAAGGGGTTCTCTCAGGTGGAGGGAATTGATTACAAGGAGACTATTGCACTAATAGCAAGGTATTCTTCTATCAGATCAATTCTAGCACTTGCATCGCAGATGGGTGGAAAGTCCATCAGATGGATGTGAGGACAACATTCCTCAATGGAGTGATTGAGGAGGAGGTGTACATTTAACAACCAGAAGGATTTGAGACCTTTGACAAAGAGTCGCATGTGTGCACACTGCAGACTCAAGCAAGAGTTGTATGAATTGAAATAAAAACCCTGTGCTTGGTACACCATGATCGACAACTATTTCACCAGGTTGGGCTTCACCAAAAGTAAAGTAGATGCAAACCTTTACCATATTGTTGTTGAAGGTAAATTGTTGATTATAGTATTATATGTTGATGATTTGATTTTAACCAGTGATGAGAATTTGATCAAATTTTGCAAAGAGGATCTTGCAAGAGAATTTGAGATGAAGGACATGGGACTCATGCATTATTTCCTCGGTTTGGAAGTATGGCAAGGAGATGGGGAACTGCTTGTCTCTCAGGGCAAGTATTCCAATGAGATACTGAAGAAGTTCTGCATGGAGAGTAGCAAACCTATGGACACTCCTCTAGCAGGCAATTGGAGGAAGGATGATGCCACTTCAGGTGAGGAAGTGGAAGCCACTATTTACAGGCAGCTTGTGGGTTCACTTATGTATTTGGTGCTCCTATTTACAGGTAGCTTGTGGGTTCACTTATGTATTTGGTGAACACACGATTAAACATGTGTTATGCATTTAACCAACTTAGTCAAGCAATGGTTAAGCCAACTAAACTTTATTGGAAGACGACCAAACATGTGTTGAGATACTTCAGAGGCACTACTCATTATGGTCTTTTGTACAAATGGACAGAGGGAGTGAAGCTTTAAGGCTTCACAAATGCAGATTGGGTGAGTAGTCCATCAGATTGGGAGAGCACTTCAGGAGGAGTTTTCAGTATTGGGTCAACAACAGTTTCTTGGTACATCAGGAAGCAAAGATCAATTTCACTCAGTTCAGCAGAAGCATAGAACATGGCTGCTAGTCAAACAACTTGTGAAGCTATCCGGATGAGGAAGATTCTTGTTGGGTGATTTGGTTAGATGATGGATCCCACTGTGATTTACCGTGACAATCTGAGTTGTATCAAACTCTCTGAAAATCCAGTTTTTCATGATCGATCCAAGCATATCGACATTTGGTATCACCATCTACGAGATTGTGTGTAGAGGCAGATCATGTTGTAAGAGTACATCCCTACAAAGGAACAAGATACAAATATTCTGACAAAGGCTTTGTCAAGAGGAAAATTCGAGTTCCATAAAGGTAGGATTGGGGTATCTGATAATCCTTTTCTTGCTGAGAGGGAGTGTTTAGAAATGGCAGCAAGAAAATCCTGATTTAATTTTCCCTTGAATTAAATTAGGAGAAAATTGAAATTCTACATCAAAAAACAACTTGAATGAGTTAACTGAGTTGTTATCACTTAGTTAGCTTAGTTAATTCGAGTTGAGGGCTTAATTTGAGTTGTGTATAGTGATTCCAAAATTTTAGGAGCCTAGGTTGAGTTTAATTTTAGTTGTAACAGTTCAATTTAGTTAAATTGAGTTAAGGTCAGTTAAACTAGTTCCAACTGTTGAAGGAACTAGTAGGAGGTCTAGCAGTGGGGTGCAACTTCAGTGTTAAACCAGTTAACTGATCAATCAACTAATAATTAATTCATGCATGCATGAAATTCGAGTTACCCAGTCGAGATTGGAGTTCAAGGGAAGTGTACTATAAGTTGTATAATTATCCAAGTTGTACAGGTGGTGTATGTAGTCAAAGAAGGACCTATAGGGATTGCGCAATTATGGATGAGGAATTTCCCTAAATAATAGGGGCTAATTCCCAAGGAAACAACACAAGGAAATAGGAGCTTGGCAGGCAAGAAAATTGGCTAAGTATTGACCAGAGTCAGTCTGTGAGGTAGTGAGATAGATTAAACTTGTGCAGAGGTTGCTCAAGCTCGATCAAGCATTGTATTTCTTTTCTATTTTCTGACTAATGCAATACAAATAGGAAGGGGTTTTGGGCAGATGGTTTCCCCTAGATATATCCTCGTGTATGTGTGTTAAATTTTGATGCATGCTTTTGATATTGCTTCTCAATCGTGAATTGCTTTCCGCAGATGAGTAGAGTAGATTTGAGTCTTATGTTTTAGAACATTACATGAACAATATTGAATCTACAATTAATTTCTACAACTTCTAGGGCTCAAATCTCTTTCCTTTAGCTCTTTGGATGACACGGAACAACTCTCAGCCTTCTAGATTGGCTGCAACTTCCTCTTCTTATCTACACAGTCCATTAAGTCCTCTTCCAAATAGATTTCCTCATTTCGTCCTCTTCTTCTAGGCCGCGACTCTCTTCTAGGGCTTGCTATTCTTCACAATTGAAGTCTCTTCACATTTGTGACTAGGCCTCTCTTTTGGCCTATATTTATATCTCTTGTTAGTGTCTTGGGGGTCTTCTTTGTCCTTCAAGAAACCCTCACTTCACCACTCAACAACAAATTAGAATATAATTTTAGTTTTCTTGTGTTCCAAGCCGACAACTTTGGGTCCAAAAATCCAAACTTGGGTACTTTGCCCACAAACACTCCATTTTGTGGGTTTTCTACTTACAAAGCTAGCATCCAAGGCTTGTAGGAGTACCTCCCAAGCTACTCAATTTTCAACACCATCAAGGGTTTCTTCACTTCAACCTCGAATGATAGGAGAGATTCAGCAACTCTGTACAAATTTGGAGATTGGTAGTGCCCTCTTCTTCTCATTATCAGGTGCCGTCTCTTCTAGGGCTTAAGCACATCCTCCAGGTGCCACTAGTTGAGACATTTCTTTTCGTGTTTTCTTGGGACTCCCAGCTTTGTATCTTTGTGTTCTTTTTGAGGATAGATTTTAGATTCTACATCTTTAACTTTAGAGGATAGATGTGCTTTTATAGGAGCTGCACTTGCACACCCACTGTGTATTATATTTGATGTACCTAGTGATGCCTTTGACCTATTTATGTTCACTTGTTGGACATTAATAAAATGATCTTATCTTATCTTTATAAAATGTAGTTAATTATTATTCTCTAGTAATTTATTCCCTGTATCCATTGTAACTTGTTGCCATGTCATACATACTATATGAACACATTCATCCAACTCACTATGCAATTCTATCCATCCATTCTTAATGATATGGAGATCCATATTTTATCTTCAACTCCTCTCATTAGATTAAAGGTTGCCATGTCATGCATACTAAATGAACACATTCATCCAACTTGCTATGCTATTCTATCCATCCATTTCTAATGGTATGGAGATCTATATTTTATCTTCAGCTCCTCTCATTAGATTAAAGGTTAGGCATGGCGAGACGAATGCCTGGCATGTATGTTTTCACTAAAGTATGGCTTGCTAAGTTTTGGAATTTAAATCTTTCTTACAACGATCATCACAGACATCCTCCTGGTAGTTAGCAAAGGTTTTGTTTTGCAATCATTTTCTCCTTGTGTTCAATCTGCTCTTTGATAAGTTTCAGGCAGTCAAGTTTTACACTTTAAATGGATAAAACAAGTAAGAGGATTGGTTGCTGATTCACTTTCTCAGGAAAATAGCATTCTAACATACGTATATCTACAGTTTGTTCTATTTTTGGAAAATTAACTATCTCTATCAATATAAAACAGCTTCTTTTGTTTGCAGGTAAGAGTTTGGGATCGGCATCAGTATTGCCTCAACAAAATTCATTTCCTTTAACATGTGAAGGTGCACTGCTGGTGTTTACTTCTACCTTCTCATCTGTTGCACCTGAGGAATATGTGAAGAGAAACTATGCTAACAATATTTCAGAATACAACACAGTTCTTGGATCTCTTAATGCACAGAGAAGGTATAGGCTGCATTAAGCTTTGCCATTGGTTTCAGAATGATGAAAATTATATTATCAGAATGTACCTTTCTTTTTGTTTCGTAATCATAGTATGTTAGATGAAGATTTTCAATAGTTTTTTATCTGAGGATTTATTGGTGTGGAAATGGTTCAGAAATTTCTTGCTGCGGGATGTGTATGATGACATGTTATTGGATGGAGTCCAGCCAATTCGGGACACTTTTCACACTTTGATTGTAGGTGCAATGAAAGGAGCTAGACTCCAAGATGCTCTTTACTTCATGGATGAGATGAAATCCACGGGCCTAATGCCAGATGTAAGTTATTTCTGGAGTCAATGGTATCAATGTCGATAAGAGAAATGTTTCATTTCGTGTTTGTATTTAAGTTGATTTATTATATGCAGTTTGATTTAATCTAACAGCTTCTGATTCAAGAATCAAGGTTGCACAAGTTAGGTGAAATTTAAAGGTTTTAGTTATAAGAAAATGCAGAAGCTACCATTGTTTGAGTTTTGTGAGACAAAAGTCAGGTTATTATAGATTAGAACAATAAATCCTGATTTATTTGGGAGTCAAATTTAACCTGAACTCATTCAATACAACAAGATGAACTAAAGCCAAAATTTAGTAGCCAGGTGATATGGAATTGTTTGAAAGTCTAGTTAGTGGTCTTTATTGCTTTGCAACTATACTTTTCTCATTCAAACATGATCATCCATGGGATAAGCTTTGACTTATTGCTTGAGGGCAAAGTTGATTTGCTTGTGTACAAGAAGAATAAAAGAAAATACATGAAAGCTTGTGGATGATCAAAAGTAGTCAACAAAATTGAAAAATTCATCAAGGCAGTGTGTCTAGTATCTACAGTGTATTTCTATGAAATTCAAACCAATTGTAAATCTGAAGACTAATGTACATCCATTTTGGTTAGAACTCTTCTCTATTAATAAAGATAATCATCCTTACCTGCTATTGTATAATCTCCCAAGATACTTGAAGGTTGTGACTTAGAGTTTATATTGAACCCATGGGCTTCTCTTTCTCCATAGTGGGTGAAAATGTAGTGTGGGTTCTCGAGGGAGAGTTCAATAATCTACCCTAATATCGTGTTCTACTCCTTTCATTGTAGTGATGGAAAAACTTGATCTAGGCAAGTTAGAGATCATGAGTTTGCAAAGACTGTTGGAAGTGAACAAAGTCATGAGTTGCAGAATGCAAAAGGTGCATGTCAAGAAATTTGTGATTCAAAATGTTGTGAAGCCTTGTATGAGAAATGCTTTGCAAGGTAGGTTCACAGAATAATGAGCTCTGCGAGGTCAAGGCTGCAAAGGTGAGAATCCTTGCTTGGAAAGGGTCTTCTTCCCTGTTACCTTCAGACCTGCTCCTGTAAAGTATTAAAGTCCAAAAAAGATGCAAATTGAGGGCAACTTAGAAGTTCCACCCATTGTCACTGTTTCCACAAAATCTTGTAAGCCTTGTGATGGGGCTTGTTGTCGCTTTAATCCACATCTGGGATTATCGTGGAGAAAATCTCTAACTCCACTTGGTGTGGTCTTGGGGCAAGTCTCGAGTTGAGGTTGTCATTGATTTCTCAACTCCTCCATCTAGGCTCACTCCTAGTCGAAGTTAAGAGGGTTGGACCCTACAAGAAAAACTAAGGCTTAACTAATTAAGTTCTAGCAGTTAGTGAATGATGACCAAGATACAATTCACTATATAAAACAATAAGAGATTCAAAGCATATTCGTGGGTTTTATGAGCATATACATCGAAAAGTATAGAAGTTGCAAGACGAGACAAAGAGACAAGTGCCAAATTATCAGTGCTTGCTAAACGAATGATTCAACTAAAGATAATAACTTTGAAAAGCAATGCTTGGAAAAAATGCTTGAAATAAAGATGCACTAAAAGATTATTGCCTTTAATAGTAAAAGTGGCCAATAAGATACTAGCAAGAAACATAAATTGACAATACTTGAAAATGTAATAGGATGCTCAACAATTTGATACTTGAAAGAATAATGATTGTTCAAAATAGATAATTTTTGCCAAATAAGAGAGCAAATAAAACATAAATCCAAGTACCAACCCTTCTTTGTAATGTAGTGAGATGTTCTTAGTAAGTTTTAAATTTAGTTAGGTTATCACTTGGAGTTAAGTGCATAAGGTTGAAAGATTGTTTGAACAAGTTTCAAAGTAACTCCCTTGCCTAGACCTTACCCTCGTTGAGCCCGCATCTCAGAGTAAGGAGACAATAGGGGATGGAAGGTCCCTAATTACTACTTCAACCAGTGAAGTTGGAGGTAGATTATTGTTCTAAGAATGAAATGCAAAATAAAATTTAGTCTAGGAAGTTGAAATGTTTGAATGTAAAGTGAATTTGCAACTAAATTAAATGATTACGTTGAATAGATATTACAATGAAATGAAAAGATGGGATAAGTAAAGAGAAGCAAATTAAACAAAATTGCATGAAGTAAATGGAATATCTTGCAAGTGAAGAATTAGATGCTCTTAGTGTTTAATCTACTCTACTTTAGTTGATAGATGGCACAAAAATAGAACTAGTCAAGCAACACACAAGGGTCTTCCCCAAATGGGGAAGGAGATGCCTTGGGGTAAAACCCCGTAACTCCCAAAACAAAATTTGCCTTTTATTAGATTAGATCCTCTTACTTAAGGTTAGGGATAAAGAGTCTTGTTGGAAAGATATTACAAATGAGTCCCTCATGTTAGTGTCACTCTAGTCATACTGCCATCAGTGATCAAAATTGCTCTTTTGCATTTGCATAGTAGGAGTCCCATAATAATCAATTTCGCCATTCCGTTAGGTCATGGATTCATTGATGGTAGTAATTTGTTACCAGTTTTCCCTCATGAGGTACTTGCTGATTTTCCTTCCTATGATCTTCAGTCATTTGTCACTTTCATTCTCAAAATCATATTAGTAGGTCATAGGATGGGTCTCATTAGTCTCTAAGGTCTCGCCATGGTCAAATTAATGAGTCAAGTGTCAAATAAAGATCAGCGAAATCATGAGGAAGTCAATAAATACAAAGTCATAGCACCAGGAAGATCAAAGATATCATTTGTTTGGTTTGATGCAAGCTTCACCTCAAAACCATGTTTTGAGGTGAAGACATGATACTTTGCCTTTCAGCCACAATTCAGAAGCTGTTATCTCCACAAAGTGATGTCTTTGCCTTCAGAGAAGTTTTCCATAGTATGCTCAGTGCCAAATCATCTTCAAAGCAGATCCATCAGAAAGAGCCCGGAAAGAGCTTTCCAACGGTATACTACACTCTCAAAACTGGCTTCTGGATTGAATTTTGTGCTTAAGTGAAGTAAAATCCCTCTATTCCCTAAGCCCCACCTATTTTCCATGTTTCCCCTTTAACTTTATGTTCAAATCCCTTTAAAAACCCCTTCCTTCCCCCTTCCGATTATAATATCGCATTGTAAATCATTTAATAAAATATGCGATTTTATTACCCAACCACTTCCCCTCCATGCCTTTGGACTTTATAATAAAAAAATTTATATTACAAAGTCCCTCCCCTTAAACACTTCTCCGACCAATACCCCACAAACTTTATAACAAAGTTATATCATATATATAAACCCCACCACTTTAGCGCAAAATCGCAAGATCGCAAGTTTAGAGATTCAAGTGTCTTGTTGATGTGGAATTTGCGATGTGCGATGTGCGATCATCGCAAATTCCCATCGCAATATTCCCATCGCAAAATCCCCGTCGCAAAATTCCCATTGCAATATTCCCATCGCCAAATTCCCGTCGCAAAATCCCCATCGCCAATTCCCATCGCAAAATCCCCGTCGCAAAATTTCCGTCGCAAAATCCCCGTCGCAAATTCCCATCGCAAAATTCCCATCGCAAAATTCTCATCGCAAATTCCAATATTGCGATTACGATTTTATCCCCGGGCCCACCATACAACACTTACTCCCCATTATAATATAAAGGCCCTTTCCCCTTTGTAAGTCCCAAAATCGCATTTTATTACATTTATTAAAGGACTTCCCGTGGTTTAATCCAACCGCATCGAAAGTTTTATTTTGTATATATTTTCCTGCTCCCCGATCCCGATTGCGATTAAGATGCTGGTCCCACCTCCTCTCCCTTCTTATTCACTATTTCCCTTCACGTAAGGCATTATTTCAGTTTATTCCAGTTTACTGCAACAGCATCTTATTAAAAGCCAGTTATTCAAAAGGAATAGTGGAAAGCAAAGCGACAGCCAGAGGCCGAGACCCAAATTGTAACAGTCACATCTTCAGTTACGTTGTAGAGAAATATACGTTACAATTTTTTGCCTTCTCACTGGCCAGATGTAATGCAGCTCTTCCTTTACGAAGAAACTGTTGGCTTTTGGCCTTCTATCTTCAGTTGTGATTTCTCCCCTTCCATCGATTTGTATTTCGGCAAAATTCGTCTATTTATTGTAAATTCTAATTATTTGCAAAGGGGAAAGTCTGAGGGTTGAAAACTCAGAAGTAGGGGAATAGTGTGGCAGTGAGCTTTGCGCTTCATTGTACAGTTTGGCAGGGAATTAAATAAAGTGATGCAGCTCTGATTTATGGGATTCATGTGGTAGGAGTTTTAGCATATGTTTCTCCTTTATGTTTCATATGTACATTGTTATGTTACACCATTCATTCATTAACATCTCCAGTTGAATGTTTTCAAGTTAGAAAGGTAGAATCCATTTTATATGCTCTGCCTTGGGGAATCATTCATACTCTGTGTATTTTCTTCTGTTTGAAAAGGATTCATTTATTATGCCCTTTTCAACTTCTCAACAGTCTTTCCATTTCATTTTATTTAGACTTGATTGCTAAACCTCCTGCCTATCTTGCCCTATGAAATATTCTGTATCTCGATTTAATTCCTCAGTTCATACTGTCCTCTTGTCCCATACATCCCTGAAATTTCAGTAATTCATCAAAACTCTTTTTTCCCACTTATATACCTGCCTAAAATCAGTTCATTACCATTTTATTGAATATCTATTCTACGGAGAGAGCCCTCTCCTGTCCTTGTAGGGCTAGCTACAAGGCTGAGCGTGGTTTAGTTGTTACCCTGATTTTTCCTTTTTCAGCCTGAGGTTCAGATTGGGTGCTAACATCTCTAGCGACCATACTGGGGAGGCGATTACAAACTTTTGTGTAGAAGATTTATCACCCCAGTAATATTTTTCTTGCAAAGTCTCGATGATGATATTTCAGAATTTTCTAGGCTGATATAAATATTGTATATTAGTAAGTTGACCACACTGGCTTCAAGAAGATATACAAGGGCTAATCCTGATCCAAATCCTCCCCCTGTGTTCGAAAATCCAAATCTTATCCCAAGAATAGTCAGAAGACAAGAGGGATCGCCAAGTCCTACACCTATTTTCAGGTCCCATACTTGGCCCAGTGAATGTTTTTTTGTAGAGGAGATTTCTTTTAATGAGAATTTTGAGCTTTCTTTGTTTAGAAGTAAATCTGAAACTTCACTTGAAGACACGGTTTTAGATCCGGAGTTTCTTGTAGATATTGAAGTTCAGAGAGCAAATTCTTCCATTGATGACTACATTTTGAATTCGCCTCAGTCCATCACTGCAACTTATATTCCTGAGCCTTGAGAATCATCAGGCGCAGCATTCCATCCTCCTGATTCATCAACATTCCCATCAATCAATTCCCAGTTTTCATCTCCTCCATCAACACCTACCTCAAATTCCAGCATTACAAACGATGTGGTAAATCCTCCCAGAAATATGGCTGCCCGGTATGCACCCTTGGTTTTACCTTAGGTTCTCAATGATATGCCTGCTGATTATCAGAGTAAAATTGCTATCTTTGATGCCACTCAAGGCATTACAGCCCAACAGCATGTTGACAAGATGAATGACTTTTTTGACTTGCATGAAGTGGAAGAAGAGAATGTAGCAACCAGGTTGTTTGTTCAAAGCTTCGGAGGTGAAGTGAGAAAGTGGTTCAGAGCTTTACCAGCAGGCTCTATTCACACTTTGCAAGAGTTACACACACAGTTCCTAGACCGATGGGAGGTGAAAAGGAACCCACACCAAATTCTGTCTGAATATGAGAATATGAAAAGAAATGTGGGTGAAACTGTGCAAGACTATTGTTTAAGATTCAATGCTGCATACAATGCTATTCTGGCCAACCTCAAACCACCCGTGGATTCAGCTATGCTAAAGTTTCCGGACGGTTTTGATGCCGATATGGCATATCAGCTGCGTGAAAGAGATCCACCGTCTCTTGAAGGAATGCAAAAAATAGCAGTATGCGTTGAAGCTAATCTGCTGACCAGAAGAGCTCGAGTTAGAACCGAAAAGAAAGTCGTGGTGAAAGAGGAAGCCTCCACTTCGGACAGCAGAATGGACACTCTAATTCGTACAATGGAAAAGATGGTTGAGCGTTTGACGATTTCCGACAGACCTGATACTCAAATAAGAAATCCAAATTTTAGAGGACAACAGCAAACGCAATTCAGAATTACACAGAGAGAACAAAGGGCGCAGGACCAAGCGACACCACAACAGCCAATTAAAACACTGTTACAGCAGAACTATGTGCAAGGGACTGACTCAGACGACGATGGTCCTCTGTTTGAAACCAATCATTTTTTCACAGCTGATGGTGCACCCATTTTCCTCACAGAAGACGAAGAATAGATAGTGGCGACTCCAGACATTCAAGGGGATGAAAATTTCATTTTGGCCAATGACGTGGTGTTAGAAAAGGAATCTGATGACTACCAGAGAGGTTATATGAACGCACTGTCAGCCCAGCAAGGGCAGTATTCTCTAAGGAACAGAAACGTCACCATCAGCCCCATTCAAAGGAGAAAAGAACTACAAATGAAGGACGAGGCACAGAAGAAAGGAAAAGAGCCGGCCAATCCTTCATCCAGCAAAGCACCCACAGCTGAGAACGCCGCAAAAGAAAAAGGCCAGCAGAACATAGCGAGAGAACAAATGGAGAAGAAAGACCCTCCTATTAAAGAGGTAGAAAAAGCTCCCTCCTTTAATTTAGAAAATGAAATTTCCAAGTTGAAAGTGTCCGTGCCCTTGACCGAGTTGGTAAAGAATAGTGTATATAAAAATCAGGTGTCTAAAGTCTTGCAAATTGACCCTCTTTCTGATAAGGTTAATGTGGAGGATGACTACCCCGAACTTATTTTTGGTCCAGCCACACAAGAGTCTGAAGAAAATGAAGTTCCCCCCTTGTACCTCAGTCTTAGGTTACATGAGTTTATCTTGCATAATGCCATGTTAGACTCTGGGGCCTCCCATAATTTAATGCCCAAAGCTGTCATGGAGAAGTTAGGCCTTGATGTTACTAGAAACTACCATGATTTGTACTCTTTTGATTCAAGTAGGGTCCACTGTATTGGTCTCATCAAAGATTTCGTAGTGTCTTTAGATCAAATCCCAGCGAAAAATGTCTTGATGGATGTAGTTGTTGCTGATGTTCCACCAAGGTTTGGAATGCTCCTATCTAGATCTTGGGGTGCCAAACCTAAGGGGACCATACAACTTGATTTCTCCTATGCCACAATCCCTGTGTTTGGCCAGTTGAGAAAGTTATATAGGGAAAAGAAAATGAAATACATGATCACTAACAAAGACAAGCCAGTAAATCATCCCATCAATGCAGTACACACAGATTTAGAGTCTTTTGTCTTATATTCAGATGGTGGTTTAAATGATGAGGATGTTCAGTTGGTACAAGTGGAGGAGATACCTGAGATTTCAGAAAATTTCAGAGAAATCCTCAAACAGGAAAAAGACAAAGCAGCAAGTACTTCTAAGCCTTCTGCCTGCCAGCAGCAAATGGATAATGAACAAGCAAAAAACAGCCAAGGCAAAGAAGAGAAAGAAACAAATTTTCAGCATCTACAAGAAGAAGAAGAAGGTTTGTGGAGTATGGATTTTGATGGAGCTGTTGGTAAGGATGGAGCTGGCATTGGAATATGGATTAGGAGTCCTATTTTTCAACCTGAGAAGGTCCCTAGTAATGTTAGAGTATGTGCTTACAAGTTGGCTTTTGAATGCTCTAACAATGAAGTAGAGTATGAAGCTCTGATTGCAGGCCTCAAAATCTTGAAGAAGTTGAAGGCAAAAAGGATTTCTATGTATGGTGACTCTGAGTTAATAATCAAGCAGGTGAAAGGAGAGTACCAAGCTAAACATCCAAGACTGAGGGCATACAGAAATGTAGTTCTGGACATTTTGAAGACATTCCCAGAGTACACTTTGACAACAGTGCCCAGGATGCAGAATCTTATTGCTGATTCTCTTGCAACTACTGCAAGTAACCTGAAAATTCCGATGAACTCCAGCAACAAATTCAAAATCCATGTCAAAAATAGGCCTGCTGTTCCGGATAATTTGAGGTATTGGCAAGTATTTTCGGATGATAATGAGATAAATGCATTTTTGCAGGGTGATGGAAAATTCAAGGACACTCTCATAGAAGGTGAGTATGTGGTGGATGATCAAGAAATGGAAACAAACCAGATGGACATATTGCAGCTGAAAGATAACGTAATTCCTAGAGGTCTCATACCTCTAGAGGAGCTGTTTGATCAGGACGATGTTGCAAAGAAGCCAAGCTTGTTGCCCACAGAGAAAGGAGTTGAAGATGTGAATCTTGGAACACCTGATCAGCCCAAGTTCGTGAAATTGTCAAAGACATTGTCCCCTGAAGTGAAGGATAAGTATGTGAAGTTGCTTTCCGAATTTTCTGATGTATTTGCATGGGATTATTCAGATTTGAAAGTGTATGATAGGAACATAATCCAGCATAGTATTCCTATCAAGCTAGATCAAAAGCCATTCAGACAGAAGCTGAGAAGAATCAATCCGAAGCTGCTGTCATCCATTGAAAAAGAGGTAAACAGATTATACAAAGCTGGTATCATAGTCCCCATTAGATTTTCTGACTGGATTTCAAATTTGGTCCAGGTACGTAAGAAGACTGGAGAAATAAGGTTGTGCATAGATTTTCGGAACTTGAATAAGGCTTCCTTAAAGGATAATTATCCACTTCCGAAAATGGACCATATTCTGTAGAGAGTAGTTGGAGCATCCAGGATGTCATTACTTGATGGCTACTCAAGCTACAACCAAATCTTGGTGCATGAGAAGGACCAAGATAAAACTGCCTTCACAACACCCTGGGGAACCTTCCAGTATGCCAAAATGCCTTTTGGACTGAAGAATGCAGGAGCTACTTTCCAGCGTGCAATGGACATCGCTTTTGCAAATGAAAAAGATGTTTTTTTGGTTGTTTATTTAGATGATTTGACAGTGTTTTCAGGATCAGATGATGAGCATTTGCACCATTTGAGAGTTGTTTTTCAGCGATGCAGAAAATTTGGAATTTCTCTCAATCCCAAGAAGTGCCTCTTCGCCATGGATGAAGGCAAGCTGCTGGGACATATCATCTCCAAAGATGGTATTCGCATCGATCCAGCTAGAGTGGAGGCAATCCAGCTCATAGACCTGCCACGAAACAAGAAGGAGATCCAAGCATTCAATGGTAAGATGAACTTCTTACGTCGATTTATACCCAATTTGGCTGAGCATTTGAGGGAAATGACTAATATGTTAAAGAAATACAACACTGTTAAATGGAGTGAGGAGGCTATCAAATCATTCAATCTGGTAAAGTTTGCTTTGTCCAATGCCCCAGTTTTGATCAGTCCTGACTACACTCAAGACTTTATCATATTTTCGTTTGCATCTGAGCATACTTTAGCGGCTGTTTTAGTGCAAAAGAGAGACGAGATCGAAAAGCCAATTGCCTTTTTCAGTAGAACTATTAAAGACGCTGCTTTGAGGTATAATATCATTGAAAAACAGGAATTGGCCCTTATCAAAGCATTGAAGGATTTCAGGGTCTATATTCTGCATTCACATACTATAGCATATGTCCCAAACGCAACAGTGAAGGAGGTGTTGATGCAAACTGATCCAGAAGGTCGAAGAGGTAAGTGGATAGCAGCCATGTTGGAGTATGATCTGGAGATCAAGCCCACGAAATTGATCAAAGGCCAAGGCTTGGCGAAATTGATGGCCCAATCAAATCTGCACACCTTAGATATAAACCTTATAACAGCAGTGGCAGAAGAGGAAGATGAAGGTTTGCTGGTTCTAATTGCAGACATTTTTCTACAGTCCCCGTGGTATTCAGATATCGTCTATATCCTTCAGCATTTGTCTCCTCCTACGGGCATGTCCAAGAGCAAAGGTAGATCTCTGAAGCTAAAATCTGCAAAATACTACATTTTAGACAGCACTCTGTATTGGAAAGATCCAGGAGGCGTTCTGCTCAATTGTTTGGTTGAAGAATAAGCGCAGAAGGTAATGCACGAGTTTCATAAAGGCGACTGCGGCGATCACTTGTTTTGGAAGACTACAGCTAACAAGATATTGAGAGCAGGATATTATTGGCCCACGTTATTTTCTGATTTATATAAGACAGTGATGAAATGTCACGAATGCCAAATCTTCCAAGGGAAGAAGAAATTGCTTCCACTTCCTTTGAAACCAGTTTCAGTGAACGCACCCTTTCAGCAGTAGGGGCTCGATTTTATAGGAGAGATTCATCCTGCGTCCTCAGCACAACACCAATGGATCTTGACAGGGACATATTACTTTACTAAATGGATCGAGGCCACCCCAGCCAGGCAAGCAACAGACATGGTAATCATTCAATTCTTGGAATTGAATATTCTATCTCGTTTTGGCTGCCCCTGTAAAATCGTAACAGACAATGCAGCAGCGTTCAGATCCAAGAAAATGATTGACTTTTGTGACAAATACAACATCGCACTGGGCCATTCGACAACTTATTATCCACAAGGAAACGGCCTGGCTGAGTCATCTAACAAATCATTGGTGAATATAATTAAAAAAATGATGGAGGAAAACAAAATAAATTGGCACCGAAAGCTCATCAACGCGCTGTGGGCAGACAGAGTTAGTAGTAAAAGATCAATAGGTATATCACCATTTGAGCTGGTTTATGGTACTGACGCTATATTTCCTACATCCCTTACAGTCCCAGTTATGAAATTATTGCAAGAAGTTGGCAGCGAGGACAATGACAATCAGCGAAGAATCAATCAAATGATCCACCTTCAGCAAACAAGAGAGGAAGTGTCACAGAACGTTATTCAGTTGCAGGAGAAAATTAAAAAGATCTATGACAGGAAGACAAAGGTAGAAAAGTTTCAGCTGGATGATATAGTGTTGAAATGGGATGCCAGAAATGAAGACAAAGGGAAGCATGGTAAGTTCGACAATCTGTGGAAAGGACCATACAGGATCTCAGCTTACAGAGGACAGAATGCCTTCTTGCTTTCAGAAATGGATGGCCAAAATTGTCCCGGAGGAGCAGTAAATGGTAGGCTTTTGAAGCACTACCATGGTTGAAAACAAAGGATCAGGATATATGTCATCATCATTGTATATACCATGTTAGGTGTATCAGAGTTCAGAGTACACAGTCATTGAAGTTTGGGGCCCGAAGTGAAGGCTATAAAACTTGAATGATATGTGTATGGTTTGGTTTATTTCAGTTTTTCAGTCTTAGTCTTGAGTCAGTGTCAGTATGCATTGTGTCAGTTTTTTAGTATTTTTGACTCCATGCCCAATGGATAAGGCTATTTGGTCTACGGTGTTCTTGGCACCTCCAAGGAGCTACCATCTCCATTGGAGCCAATGTTAGTGTCACTCTAGTCATACTGCCATCAGTGATCAAAATTGCTCTTTTGCATTTGCATATTAGGAGTCCCATAATAATCAATTTCGCCATTCCGTTAGGTCATGGATTCATTGATGGTAGTAATTTGTTACCAGTTTTCCATCATGAGGTACTTGCTCATTTTCCTTCCTATGATCTTCAGTCATTTGTCACTTTCATTCTCAAAATCATATTAGTAGGTCATAGGATGGGTCTCATTAGTCTCTAAGGTCTCGCCATGGTCAAATTAATGAGTCAAGTGTCAAATAAAGATCAGCGAAGTTATGAGGAAGTCAACAAATACAAAGTCATAGCACCAGGAAGATCAAAGATATCATTTGTTTGGTTTAATGCAAGCTTCACCTCAAAACCATGTTTTGAGGTGAAGACATGATACTTTGCCTTTCAACCACAATTCAGAAGCTGTTATCTCCACAAAGTGATGTCTCTGCCTTTAGAGAAGTTTTCCGTAGTATGCTCAGCACCAAATCATCTTCAAAGCAGATCCATCAGAAAGAGCCCGGTAAGAGCTTTCCAACGGTATACTACACTCTCAAAACTGGCTTCTGGATTGAATTTTGTGCTTAAGTGAAGTAAAAGCCCTCTATTCCCTAAGCCCCACCTATTTCCCATGTTTCCCCTTGAACTTTATGTTCGAATCCCTTTAAAAACCCCTTCCTTCCCCCTTCCAATTATAATATCGCATTGTAAATCATTTAATAAAATATGCGATTTTATTACCCAACCACTTCCCTTCCATGCCTTTGGACTTTATAATAAAAAACTTCATATTACAAAGTCCCTCCCCTTAAACACTTCTCTGACCAATACCCCACAAACTTTATAACAAAGTTATATCATATATATAAACCCCACCACTTTAGCGCAAAATCACAAGATCGCAAGTTTAGAGATTCAAGTGTCTTGTTGATGTGGAATTTGCAATGTGCGATGTGCGATCATCGCAAATTCCCATCGCAAAATTCCCATCGCAAAATCCCCGTTGCAAAATTCCCATCGCAATATTCCCGTCGCAAAATTCTCGTCGCAAAATTCCCGTCGCAAAATCCCCTCGCAAAATTCCCATCGCAAATTCCAATATTGCGATTGCGATTTTATCCCCGGGCCCACCATACAACACTTACTCCCCATTATAATATAAAGGCCCTTTCCCCTTTGTAAGTCCCAAAATCGCATTTTATTACATTTATTAAAGGACTTCCCGTGGTTTAATCCAACCGCATCGAAAGTTTTTTGTTGTATATATTTTCCTGCTCCCTGATCTCGATTGCGATTAAGATGTTGGTCCCGCCTCCTCTTCCTTCCTTCTTATTCACTATTTCCCTTCACTTAAGGCATTATTTCAGTTTATTCCAGTTTACTGCAACAACATCTTATTAAAAACCAGTTATTCAAAAGGAATAATGGAAAGCAAAGCGACAGCCAGAGGCCGAGACCCAAATTGTAATAGTCACATCTTCAGTTACGTTGTAGAGAAATCTACGTTACAATTTTTTTTGTTCTCACTGGCCAGATGTAATGCAGCTCTTCCTTTACGAAGAAACTGTTGGCTTTTGGCCTTCTATCTTCAGTTGTGATTTCTCCCCTTCCATCGATTTGTATTCCGGCAAAATTCGTCTATTTATTGTAAATTCTAATTATTTGCAAAGGGGAAAGTCTGAGGGTTGAAAACTCAGAAGTAGGGGAATAGTGTGGCAGTGAACTTTGCGCTTCGTTGTACAGTTTGGCAGGGAATTAAATAAAGTGATGCAGCTCTGATTTATGGGATTCATGTGGTAGGAGTTTTAGCATATGTTTCTCCTTTATGTTTCATATGTACATTGTTATGTTACACCATTCATTCATTAACATCTCCAGTTGAATGTTTTCAAGTTAGAAAGGTAGAATCCATTTTATATGCTCTGCCTTGGGGAATCATTCATACTCTGTGTATTTTCTTCTGTTTGAAAAGGATTCATTTATTATGCCCTTTTCAACTTCTCAACAGTCTTTCCATTTCATTTTATTTAGACTTGATTGCTAAACCTCCTGCCTATCTTGCCCTATGAAATATTCTGTATCTCGATTTAATTCCTCAGTTTGCTCCTCATATATCACAACCCCTATTCAGCATATATGAAACATTTCGCGTATATCAAAACAGTCCTCATAACGTATTCACATAGGTCCGCACTTCAACATACTTTGACACCGTTGTGGCTCCGCAACTAATCTAGACTTCATCATTCTGATATCCGCACCTCCTTTTATCCTTTAGCTCGCACTTTATATTCGCACTTGATCACAGATGTATCCTAGTTCTGAAATTCGCATATCTTCCTTCGTGCTAACCTGAGTTTACTGCTTCAGAACAATATATAAGAGATTCATACTTTACCCTGGAAACACTGCTAGTAACTCGCACTTTTCAAACTTTATTACGCTGTCAAATATTACATGGAAGTCCGCAATTTTCTTCAGGTTTGACCGCAACTACAATTTACTAATCCACACTTTTAAGTCACTGTGAAACCGCATAAGAAATTTGCATTGTATTACTAGGAAAAGCTTGCACTTCATCACAAATATAATCTGCATTATATCATTGAGAAATCCCGCTTTTCAATTACAGAGATCACTGCAAATTTACTTCAGGTTGTCCGCACTTCTATCTCAGAGAGATCTGCACTTGCTTTCGTTGCAAATGATCCGTAGGACAGTCATATATATATGAGCTGTTTCACTGTCTTTGGGCCGACCTTCCAGCAAGATAGTAGGCCGACTTCATAGCTGATTATAGGCCGACATGAAGGACAATTAATTCAACGTTTATAATGGTATCTTCTTGCATCTTTCAGGAGCCATTTCTTCACAGTATATAGCCAAGATCTTGGAGCATATTTTGTTAATTGGACTCTTCATGAATATGACTCTTAAATACATTTATATCTAGAAGACAAATCCTAGTAGACATCAAGAAGAAGTCTATAAACCTATAATAAAATCTTGCTCATGAAACCCATGAAGCAAGTAAAACAAAAATACATTTTATTATCTTTGTCTTCTACTTTACATAAATTCATAATTACATAGTCAATATGAAGACCAACGTAGTTACACTTTTCAACACTCCCTCTTAACTAGGGAGGTATTCATACAGGTACATGGTCACTTTCAAACTGAAGAATCTCATAAGAAGAATCGGATTGGTAATTGCATCTGTATAGCATCATATCAATCAACATTGTCCTAGTGCAAGGCCTTGATTAATAGCCCCATCTCTGAACGAGACAATCGGCTACAATGTTGGCAAGATACATGACTTATAGACACCATAGTCATTGTCTCTCCAAAGTACATACTCCACCCGGGTGTTCCCAAAGTATGACCTTCTTGGACTATTCTTCTCTTGGGTAGCTAGCCCTCAAAGAATATCGGTCCCCGACTACTCTTATCTTGAATGCCCTAGCACATTCTCAAAGAGTATCAAATGCCAGATGATTACCCAATCCTCCATTCTGTCTTCCCAAGTGAAGACCATAATGATGTGTCTATCTCTCCCTCTCAGCCAGGGAGGACCTATTTCACAAGGGAATGTACTCATTCCTGTATAAGGAATGTACCTAAGCTCATTCTTAGGAATTACCCAATTTCTTCCAAGTAAGAAATTGATCACCAGGATCCCTCTTAATCAGGGACTTACAACAACAATGGTGAGAAACCCAACTGCTCATGAAGAATTCCTCCTCTTGAAGTCATGGATTTCGATATTGAGGAATCTTCAACTCTTGCTCCATAGGGCGTAGATTATCCATCACTTTCATTCATGAGTCATTTCATCTACTAGAAAGTGATTCATTTGTCTCTCTCATCTGGTTCACCGTTATGCCGTGTTGCTTTCCTTTGATTCATCACCAAGGATCATACATCCTTTCTCATGATTAGCAGCCTTGCAGAAATTCATCAAGATAAACATATACATATGGACTTTTAAAACAAAAGTTACCTCAGTGACGATCTTTCATCATGACATCTTCTTGTAGGCATCGACATCCTTTATTTAGTTTGATACATCTCCTAATGATATGTTTTGTCAAGGGTCTTATTCTTTACCAGACTTCTGTCAGAGTCTACATATCCTCCCAGGAGATTTCCTAGTCACATCTTCTTGGCTTCCGAATGATAACTGCCTCTTGACATTGTTGCATTTCATGATCTCTTCCTTTCTGCACATTCTTCATTCCCAGGAACTTACACATTTTCTAGTTCCTTGTTCATATACAACCACCTCAAATTCCATGAGGATATATATATTATGTTGATTTCATCTGTTAGTGCACCAAGAGATCCTCCTTCATAGATCATACTTCTAATTATAAAAGTCTATTACCTGCAACCATATGACATGACTTCATAGTATCCAGTGTCAGCATATAAATATATACATACCTCATACCTCAGCATATAAGTCATCCTTCAATAGTTTTTACTAGAATGAAGAGCTTCATTCCCTTGGCCCATTCCATTAATATGTCATCACATTCCAAAATTCTGTTTTTCAAGATGACCCTTGATCTTGATGATCTGCCTTCCATTAGTTGTGTTATCAGAGAGGTTTTCGAGTAGTTGTTTTAACAAGAACTCCTACCATGCTTTGATCAAGATGTTACACTGCTTCCTATCATACAACCAACAGAAATCACTTAAAGGAGAAAATGATCTCAATCATAGTGGAGATCCTCGCTTCTTCTTTCTTAGATTTCTTTGCATCAGGTTCTTCTCTCTTTTTTGAGATATGGCTTCTTCCCTATTTCTCTTGTCCTTTTCAGATTTAGGACAATCTCTTTTATAATGCCCAAGTTCATCACATCCAAAGCATCGTGCTTTGTCCATACTATTATGAGGACCAAACTTACCGAATCTTCTTTTCTTCCTTGACGTGGTTGCAAAGGCTTGATTCCCTTCACTTGATCCTGTAACACCTTTGGCTTTCAATCTTGTTTCCTCTATTTTACATAGAGATCCTAAATCGTGGAATGGTGTGGCTTCTTTCTTCCCGTATAAACTTGAAGTTTCCCCATTCTTTTGGCAGAGCATTCAAGACCACTGTAGTCATCTCAGTGTCAGACATTTCTTCTCCCAATTCCTGCAGTTGATCTCAGAGAGATTGCTTCTCCTGCAGTACTTACAGAGAATAGCTCCACCAATTTCTCATATATTCCTTTTGATGATTCTAGATTTGGTACATTGGAGATGAGAGAGTCTTTTATGGATTCTATAGGAATCCTTTGGGCTCTTATACCTTCCTTCATGTATTTGGCATGACTTTATTTTCCTTGTCTTTTTATGCAGGAAAGTTTGAAACCCTAACCAGTTTGTTGCTTTCTTTGCAAAGAAGACATTTTGATAGATTCATATGAGGTCATAAAGATACTTACTTGAGTAGATGCTTTTCTTCTTCTATCAGCTTTCTTGTTGAAGATGATGACAGGAACTCCCTCTTAAACTGATTTCAAAGTAGGTGATCTTGATGATCAAGGATTACTTCAGAATGAAGATGTCTTCAATAGTGTAGGGTGGTGCTTAATGATTTGTCTTCCAACGATGTGTGGATTCTTTGAATAAGGTTGAAAGTCTTCTTGAGATGGCTTGAGGATTTCCTTGTAAACTGATTTGACTTTTCAATGTAGACTTTGACTTTTGCTTTGATGCTTTCTAGAGAACTGAATTTTGATCCTTGAGTGTCTTCTTGTCTAATAGCCCTTTATCTTTAGCACCTTAGCTCTGATTCCATGTTGAGAATTTGGAGGGCTAGTGAATAATTCAAATTCTCTTCTTGATAATTACTTGTGAGCTTACTTGAGTTACTTATATCTTCTCTTCGTTATCTTATTTAGTCTTTCATCAAGTCAATTATCAAAACACACAAGACACAACAATTAGGCTCCTAAAGTCGGGGCAAAACCTCTCCCTCTTCGAGAGGAAAACCCACGAGAAATTCTTCTTATATATCTTCAAATGACAAGTACCATGAGCAAGACTTAGACCCTTGACATATGAATGCCTCCAAAACCTTGTCCCTGCTTCTTTGTCTTTCTCCAATGTTGATCTTTCCTTTCTTCATCAAAGTGCACTGACTTCAGATTACATAGAGACTTGCTCCTCATATATCACATCCCTTATTCAGCATATATGAGACATTTTGCATATATCACAACATATATCAAAACAATCCTCATAACGTCTTCACATAGGTTCGCACTTCAACATACTTTGACACCGCTGTGGCTCCGCATCTGTTCCAGACTTCATCATTTTGATATCCGCACTTCCTTTTATCCTTTAGCCCGCACTTTATATTCGCACTTGATTACAGATGTATCCTAGTTCTGAATGAAATCCGCATATCTTCCTTCATGCTAACTTGAGTTTACTGCGTCAGAACAATATATAACAGATTCATACTTTGCCCTGGAAACACTACTGGTAACTCGCACTTTTCAAACTGTATTACGCTGTCAAATATTACATGGAAGTCCGCAATTTTCTTCAGGTTTGACCACAACTACAATTTACTAATCCGCACTTTTAAGTCACCGTGAAACCGTAGAAGAAATCCGCATTGTATTACTAAGAAAAGCTCGCACTTCATCACAAATATAATCTACATTGTATCACTTTGAAATCCCGCTTTTCAATTACAGAGATCACCACAAATTTACTTCAGGTTGTCTGCATTTCTATCTTAGAGAGATCCGCACTTGCTTTCGTTGCAAATGATTCGTAGGACAATCATATATATATGAGCTGTTTCACTGTCTTTGGGCCGACCTTCCAGCAAGATAGTAGGCCGACTTCATAGTTGATTATAGGCCGACATGAAGGACAATTAATTCAACGTTTATAATGGTATCTTCTTGCATCTTTCAGGAGCCATTTCTTCACAGTATATAGCCAAGATCTTGGAGCATATTTTGTTGACTGGACTCTTCATGAATATGAATCTTAAATACATTTATATCTAGAAGACAAATCCTAATAGACATCAAGAAGAAGTCTATAAACCTATAATAAAATCTTGCTCATGAAACCCATGAAGCAAGTAAAACAAAAATACGTTTTATTATCTTTGTCTTATACTTTACATAAATTCATAATTACATAGTCAATATGAAGACCGATCTAGTTACACTTTTCAACATCATGCTCCAACTTGTTTCTCCTTTTGCTGTGGATGTGCTCAAACATTGATCAATTGCGCTCACAAGAAGAAGCACTCCAGGTTTGACTCAGAACTCTCATGGCGAATTCTTGTAATTGCGGTGCCTCAGAGCCACAATTTATCCACCAACAAGCTGTAAAAAAATAACAACAAAGATTATTAGTTTGCAATGCCAAACATATAAAATAAACCTAGCAAAATTACAAGCTAAGTTCTAACAATTTGCACTTACAAGGCATTTTCTTGTCCTTCAGACGTTGGCTTGAGCTGAATCCAAACATGCCAGATGCTTCCTTGTACATATCTCATTGTAGGTTAATTTTGTCTTGAATATCTTGATCCGGGGAACATCTTCTCAATGCATATCATGACACCTCTCATCACCTTGGGATCTCTTTGAATGTTAGACCCTCATTATAGAATAAGCTCGGATTAAGATATGCTCATGCTGCATGCAATGGTGAATGTAGTTGCCTATCCCACTTGGAACCAATAATTTGCCATATAGGGAGATATTTAGATTCATTTCCCTTATAGAAAGTCTTGATGGCCTCTTTGGCCCTATCCATGCCCTCATAAATATATCCCATTGGAGGTTTCTCTCCATCCATCAATCTCAAGACTTTCACAAGGGGCTCAGTGGTTGTTAATCTTAGTGACTTTGTCCCACAAATTATCACCAAAGACAAATGCTTTCGCAGACAATGCTTTTGGTTTTGTGCTATCTTTCCAAAATACCCATTGCTGGCTTCAAAACATTCTTCTCAAAGCTTGGTACTCATACAAAAGGCTTTGGAGGGAAAGAAAGTTTCTAGCAAACCATGTGACAGCTGGGCGACTAAGCTGACCTTGTGTGAATTCCCTCATAAGGTTCAACACCCAAGCATGATTATAAATATACTTGGTAATTTGCTTGCATTTTTGCACAACATCTTGCACCCACTCCAACTTCCGAATGTCCTATAGTATCAAGTCTATGCAATGGGCAGTGCATGGAGTCCAAGATATGGTGTGATATTTGGCACAAAGCAACCTTTTAGCTCTTACATAATTTGTTGCATTGTCCGTGATTACTTGGACAACATTTGCAACCGCAACTTCCTCCACCACATCAACCAACAATGTAAAAATCAAATGTGCATCTTTTACATTTGCAAATGCATCAATGGATTTTATGAACATGGTTCTTTTAGGGAAAGCTACAACAAAATTTATTATTGTTCTACCCCTATGATATGTCTACCCATCAGACATAATTGTACAACCTATAAATTTCCATGAGCTTTTATTGCTCACTAATTGTTCCTTGACACACTCAAGCTCCTCATCTAGCTCTCTCCCCCTAAGTGCATTATAAGATGGGGCTTTGTATCTAGGGCCAACACTTGCAATGGCATCCACCATGGGCTAATAAAAATATGACTTTGCATAGTTGAATGAACACTGTTATGGTACCAAAACCTCCTCACTACCATATCTGCCTCCTTACTCTTCTTTTCATTAAAACTATCCAAGGTTGGTTGAGATCCTGGAGTTGTACGAGGAGTGAAGAAAGAAGAGGTTATAACTCCTGTTTGACACAACACTTGAAGAGGAGTTACCAATATCTGGACTTTGAATTTGTGTTTCAGTTTGAGATGAATATTTACCTATCCCAACAATATCATCCTTCCCTTTTGCCCTCTTAGAACTTTCTTCTTTAATGGCTTCCAAAGCAGCTGCCATTTCTGTAGTGACTTCATCAGGGCAATTTTGACAACATCCCACTCCATTCCTAGGAATTCTAGCTTGGTGTTATTTTAGCCTGTTTATGCCTGCATGCATTGTGGCATTGCAATAATTGCATTTGGCATGGTGGCCATTACCGACAATGATTTGTTGACCATGTGCCCATGCCAGATCACGAGACTTTATAGAACCCTTTGGTGGCATGGTGACGAAATCTAGAAGAAAAAAAAATAAATTTGTAAAATCTAATTGATATTTTTTTTTGGTTTTAACTTTTTTTTTAATTTACAATTTTTTTTTGGGCCCGGTGGCTGAGTTTCTCGGCTACACAGGGCCGCTGTGTGGCTGAGAAACTCAGCCACAGGGCCCTGCGAGCTGTGGAGAGTTTCTTAGCCACATAGGACTGCTGTGTGGCTAAGAAACTCGACCACAGGGACCTGCAGGCTGAGGAGGCAGTCTTCCTCAACCCAAAAAAATTTGCAAGTTAAAAAAAAATAGAAAATTGAATTAAATACAAAAAAGTAAATAAAAAATTACATGGAAAACAATGAAAGAAGGTTCATGAAGTCTACTTGAAGCTCGGTCTGATTTGATGAAGCCTCCTTTAGCCTCCTTAAGCCCCCTCCAAGCGCTCCTTCACTGTCCAATGGAGTCACTCAACACTCATAGAAATGAATCAAACACTTAGATGACAAGTGAAGGGAGAGAGGTGCTTATAAAGCATTTTCTTACCTCCAAATTCCCTTTTCCTCCACCTCATTTCCAAAAAAAAATAAAAATAAAAATGAGAAAAATAAAAAAAAATTGCCTTTTGAGGTTCAACGAGTCTTATAGGGGTCCGATATGGGTCTTATACTAAACTCGTGAGTCTTATGCGAGTAGCTAGGTCTTATCTGAGTTTGCCGAGTAAGGGTAATAATCACGGGTTCTATGCGAGTTACTCGGCTCGCTATAGAACCCACGAAGACCTGCGGGTACTTGTGGGTCTAATGCGGCTCGTGCTTCACTGATTGAGATCACTTTTGTAGAAACCGTAGAGAAAGCATATTATTAAAGTCCTTGTATATTGGCTCCTATGGCTTCCTCCATGAAATCTAAAAACAAGCTAGAGGGAGCATCAAAATTCAGAGCTTGGAAAGTCACGATAGATTTTATTCTTACCAAAAACAAAGTGTTGGATATTGTGACAGGAAAAACTACTGAACCAAATGATGCAACTGGAAAAGAGAAGTTCAAGGAGGATGATATTACTGCCATGAGTCTAATTATGGACTCCATTAAAGATCATCTCATTACCTTCATTGCAAAGCATGATACCTCCAAAAAGATGTATGATGCCCTAATAAATCTACATTATCAATAATGTTGGTCAGTCCATGAGTTGGAAGAATGAGCTCCGAAATACAAGGATGACTAATGATGAAACTGTGGCTTCATACTTCGTAAGGATTTCACAAATCAGAGATCAAATTTCAGCTATTGGAGAAACCATTTCCGATCAAGAATTTGTGACTACCACACTCAATGGTCTCCCTAGATCATGGGATGCATTTGCATCAGGCATAAGCAATTGGAAAGAAGCTCCTTCATTTGAGCAATTATGGACATCATGTGCTCAAGAAGAAGCAAGATTGATGTCTAGAGATCGTTAAGATGAAAAAGTTCAATCCCTTGCGACTCACTTCAAGAACAAGGGAAAGAAGAAGCTTTGACCTCAATACAAGAAGTTAGGAAAAGGCTTTTCTTCCTCTAAGAAGAAGAAAGACTTATCTAAGATACAATGTTATGGCAGTCGAGGGTATAGACATTTCAAGAGAGATTGTCCTAATAATACTAACAAGAAAAGAAAAGGGAAGCAACATGCTTCTGCAGTAGAAGTTGAAGAAGATGAAAAATCAAAGAGATCCAAGGGTGACAAATATTTCTTCTACTTTTCTACTTGGACAGGTTCCTTTGCAGATGATGGTGACATGTGGTTGGTAGATAATGGACCATCAAGACACATGATCAGAGAGCGTAGCAGTATTCAAGCATGGCGGAAAAGAAGTCTCAAAGGGTCGAATTGGGAGACAACAACAACTATGCAATCAAAGGAATTGGGAAGGCATCCATAGAGCTGGAATTTGGTAATAACGTTCATCTCAACAATGCCCTTTATTGTTAAAATTGGCAAATAGGGCCAAACTCCACCTTGGACAACTCATACGATGGAGATGATATTTTTATTGGATTCCTGTTTTCGAGAGGTGCAAGATTGATCTAAATAGCATCTTGTTTGGACAAGCAGAAGTGTGATTTTGAATTTATTATTCACACGTGTAAATTGTCATGGTCGGCCAGAATCAAATGTAAGATCATGAAGCCCAACAGATATGTCTCCACACCCTCAACGAATTGTATAAATAGGAGTGACCTCCTCATTTGGACATCACTCATCTCATCACATATATTTATCTCTCTTCCCTTGATTGGTTCGTACAACTTGGAGTAGCCTCTTACTCTCTCACACTTGTGGCTGAAGGACAAAATTGCAGGGCAGATTGCAGGCTGAAAATTACAGGGTGTTGACCAGCTTTGACCGAGGGTTCATTGACCAATATTGACTGTGGTTTTCAGGGCAGATTTCTGATTTTGTGATGCCATACTGCTGGGCATAGAAATCGAGGTGATTGGGGCAGTTTGACTTGCGTTGACCACTGGCCTGTTTGACCGCAGGGTTGATTGAAGTTTGATTGAAGTTTCAGGGACTGTTTTGGGTTGACTTTGACATTTCTTGGAGGCAGGGTTGATTGACTTTGACCGAGCTGTTTTGGGGATGATTTGTTGCTGATTTGACCAATGTTGACTTTTTGGTTAGGGCTTCAGGTTGACTGCTGTTTTGACAGGGCTGATTTGTCAGTGTTTTGGCATGTAAATTTGTTTTATGTACTCTCTCTCTTTGCTGAACTATTGAAGAATAATAAGAAGATTTGATCAAAGGGTTTTTCCCTGGCATCCACCATATATTGTGTCCTCTTGTCTTGGCTTGTCTTTTGCAATATTTGTTATGTTCTATCTGCATTTACTATCAATGTGATTAAGTTAATCTGATTGCTAAATTGGAAATTGATATTGGGCTAATAGGGAACATTGAAGTAAATTGTGCTTAAGCATAGAACATACCATTGTTATCTAAATTTAACATGGCATCAGAGCCCAGGTGAAGACAAATCCCAAGCAAGAGTGACAAAAGCAATCATTAAGATTTGTTGGACAACGACGAGATTTAATGGCTTCCCTCATCTTACTTCAAATTTGAGGACAAGCTCAATGATAAATCTGATTATCATGCATGGAAGATGTCTCTAGACTTGACTTTGGAAGAAAATGATGTCATGGACTATGTGCAGGGAAAGATTGTTGATCCTTCTTCAAATGCACCGACTGCCACTAAAACAAAGTACAAGAAAGGTGAGGTCAAAGCTAAGAAGATCATCAGGGATTCCATTCAAAAGCATTTGGTTGCTTACATTTCTGAGCTAGGCACATCTAAGGAGATGTATGACAAGTTGGTTAGCATGTTCAAAGCTAGCAATGCAAACCAAATCCTCTTTCTCAAGAACAAGCTGAAGGACATCAAGATGGATAGAGGAGAATCCATCCATTCCTACTTCATGAGGATTACTGAAATAAAAAATGATCTTCCATCTATTGGAGAAGTTATTGCTGATCGAGAGCTCACTCTTATTTCCCTTGGAGGTATTCCTCGAACATAGGATGTATTCAATACCACTATCCTCAACAATGATAGGATTCCAGGTTTTGATGAATTGTTGACTAGATGCACCCAAGAAGAAACAAGGATGATGGAGAGAGACATGCCTTCAAATGGGAATGGTCCCACTGCATTCTCCACTCATGCTAAAAGGAAGAACAATGCTGGTCCAAAGAAACAAGGTCAAGGAAGACAGGGATTCAAAGAAGGAAGAAAGGGAAGATGCTTCAATTGTAACAGGTTTGGCCACTATGCTAGAGAGTGTCCTAACAAGAAGGATACACCTCGGGATGATGACCACAACCACAACAATTTCAAGGGCAATGGAAATCAAAGGAATAACAGGTTCAACTACAAAGGAAAGAGATATGCTCGCGTTGCTCATGGAAATGGTCGACCTCCCAAGAGATCGAGAAATTCCAATTATGAGGAATCTAATGTTGTTGATAAGAAAAATGAATTTCATCTTATCTCTTCCCTCACTACTGCCTCTCCTTTGGATACATTGGACAATTGGTCGATTGATAGTGGTGCGTCAAGGCACTTCACTGGGTGCAAAGAAGCCCTCTCAAATTTGATTGAAAAGGAGACTAATTTGGAGATCATACTTGGAGACAATGCCACCTACCTCGTGAAAGGGTCAGGGACTGTTACTCTTCATTTAAATCAAGGTCAAATCCTTCATCTACAAGATGTATTATATGTACCTGACTTGAAAAAGAACCTGGTATCTATTTCTGCAATTGAAGACAAAGCCTTCAAGGTAGCATTTATTGATGGGAAGGTACACATTTGGCAAAGGAACTTCAAAGATGCTTTTACACTTGGATTTTGGGTTGAAGGTCTTTATCAAGTTGGAGGAAGTCCTTTGGGAGCCATGACATGCAACACTTCTCTTCAATCCGAATTATATTACTGGAGGTTCGCTCACCTTCGTTATAAAGCTCTACCTGATGCAAAGAAGATGGTCACAGGTATGCCCGAATTGGAAGTAGAACATGAAAGTGTTTGCCAGGGTTGTGTCAAAGGAAAACATACAAGGGGACTATTCCCCTCCAGTGAAAGTAAGACTACCACATTCTACAATTGATCCATTTTGATTTGTCTAGTATGTTGCTCGTAACATCTTTGGGAGGATATTTGTACTATGCAAAACTTGGATCTATTTCTTGAAGAAGAAGGACGAAGTGTTAAGTGGTTCCGCTCTTTCAAAGCCTTGGTTAAAAATCAAACAGGGAAGAAGATCAAAATATTGAGGACCGATAATGGAACCGAATATGAGTCAAATGAGTTCAATGACTATTGTCGAGAAGCAAGCATTAACAGGGAGACCACTACTGCATATACTCCTGAGCAAAATGGAGTTGCCGAAAGGAAGAATCGAACCATCATTAAAGCTACTCGTGCCATGCTTCATGACCAAGGCCTATTGAAGTTCTTATGAGGAGAAGCTTCCAACACAGTGGTGTACGTTCAAAATAGATGCCCACATCAAGCACTGCACTCCAAAACTCTCAAAGAAGTTTTCACCGATAAGAAACCTGATGTTTCTCACTTTAGAATCTTTGGTAGTCTCGTGTATATTCATGTGCTGAAAGAAAAGAGAAGCAAGTTGGATGCATCTGAGAAGAAAGGAACATTTTTGGGCTACAGTGAAACTTCAAAGGCATATAGAGTGTATGTGCCTGGTCAAAGGGAAGTGGAAATAAGCCATGATGTCACCTTCGATTAAGATGCTGCCCTTGGAAAGGTTAGAGATCTTCCTATTCCAAGGAAGGACAAAGATGAAGATCCAGGAAAGTAGGAAGAACCAATGGATGTCAAAATTGCTTTCTTACATGGCTCGCTTAAGGAGGAAGTTTATGTAGATCAACCCGAAGGGTTTGAAGTTCTGGATCGAGAGTCACATGTATGCAGGTTGAAGAAAGCCCTTTATGGGTCGAAGCAAACCCCTAGGGTTTGGTATGAGAGGATCAACAACTATCTTATGAAGTTGGGTTTTACAAGAAGTGATGCTGACTTGAATCTTTACTTCAAGGTTGAAAATGATAGGTCTCTCATTTTGGTACTTTATGTAGACGATATCTTTTTGAAAGGTGCAGACCCTCTCATTCATCAATGCAAGAGGGAGTTGGCTTCCGAATCCGAGATGAAGGACCTAGGGTTGATGCACCACTTCCTCGGCTTGGAGGTCTGGCAAAGGGCAGGTGAGATTTTCCTTTTAAAGGAAAGTACATTGTGAAGCTACTTGAAAGATTTGGGATGGTGGAATGCAATTCTGTGACTACTTCGATGGAACTCAACTTCAAGAAGCTATGCGGAAGTGCTGCTGGGTCTGATTTGGCAAATCCTTCCAAGTATTGACAACTTGTGGGGGCCCTGATGTTCTTGGTGAACTCCCATCCGGACTATTGAGAATTTGGTAGGGCAATGTTTAATTCAATTCTCTACTTTGATAATTACTTGTGAGCTTACTCTTCTTACATATGTCTTCTCTTTCGTTAGCTTATTAGGTCTTTCATCAAGTTAATTATCAAAACACAGGAGATACAAATTTAGGCTATTCAAGCTAGGGCCAAAACCTCTCCCCCTTGGAGAGGAAAACCCAAGAGAAATTCTTCTTATAGACTTTTAGTTGACAAGTACCATGACCATGACACAGATCCTTGACCTTTGTATGCCTCCAAGACCTTGTCATTGCTTCTTCCTTGACTCCTTAAGCTGATCCTTCTTTTTGCATCATCCTGCATCAAAACTAGAGAACTCAGTCTCTAAGTCTTCGATTCTATCTCCCTTAATCTAGCCTCGGTTATCCAAACACTTCTCCTCTGCTCATTGTCCTAGACAAAGATCATTCTTTCTATTGTAGCTCTTCTTTTCACTTTGCATGACTAACCAAGACAGAATAGGATATGTCCAATAGTATTGCCTCTACATAGACTTCGTTACATACTGGAGTTACAGACAGGGTTGTTAGAGACCTTATCCCTCTCTTCGCATGTCTTTGAAGGTTCTCCTTTAGTGATATATTTCCTCCTTT
Organism: Pinus albicaulis; assembly: GCA_034641835.2. Classification (NCBI taxonomy): domain Eukaryota; kingdom Viridiplantae; phylum Streptophyta; class Pinopsida; order Pinales; family Pinaceae; genus Pinus; species Pinus albicaulis. The sequence goes on along the minus strand of CM076578.1, from coordinate 1,009,911,938 downwards.
TCTCGCACTAATACTCGGGTGTAGATCACAAAATCATCTCCTTCTTTCCTTGCACTGCAACTCAGATATTGACCACAGACTTATCTCCTTTCCTTTGTTGGATAATCACCTTTCTCGCATCAAACCTCAGTTCTTATCCTTGCACTTTTATCATAGAATATGATCCGAATTGTTCATGCTATTCAGTCCGAAAATCTCGGACTTATCCGAGATTCTGTTTCTTCATTTTTTGCGCAGTATATTGGGGTATATATAGTTGACCCTATCTGAAATTAAGCTGACTTGTCTATTAGTAACGAGGCCGATTTGATTAGGGGTATATGAGCCGACTTGAGGAGATATTCCAATGCTGATTTTGAGCATCATTTTGAGCCATGTCTTCAAAGCTTATATGACAAGTTCTTGAGGCATACATGACTGTACATGAGTGACACTTCATATACATGACTCTAATTAGTACATTTATGACAAGATGATAAATCCCTAAAAGACTTCAAGAAGAAGTCTTTGACCTATAATAAAATTCCTTGCTCATGAAACCCATGAAGCAAGCTTAACAAAAATACATTTTATTATCTTTGTCTTCTTCATTACATAAATACATAATTATATAGTCAATATGAAGACCAAACCTAGTTACACTTTCCAACACACATGCTTCACTGTGAATACGTTGAGTCAATTTATGGTCGAGACTCATCACATACATTGGATTGCTGCCAAGAATCTCTTGAGATATTTCTAGGGCATAATCAACTATGGATTGAGACACACTATCGGGAATTTGAGGCTCCATGGATATTCTGATGTTCACTGGGTTGGCACTGTGGTGGATTGTAAGAGCCATCTGGTTGTTGCTTCTCATTAGGTTCTGCTCCAATATCTTGGAGGAGCAAGAAGCATAAATTGGTTGCCTTAAGCACCGCCGAGGCCAAGCTAGTATGGCCTGTTGTGAAGCTGTTTGGTTGAGGAAGCTCCTTAGTGAGCTGTTTGAGCATGTGCTGGATACCACTATGATCTACTGCGACAACCAAAGTGGGATTCATCTTTCTGAGAATCCCGTGTTCCCCGACCGCTCCAAGCATATTGATATCAGGTACCATTTTATTCGGGATATGGTACAACAGGGAGCAATAAGGCTCCATCACATTGGGACTGATGAGCAGGTCGTAGATATTCTCACGAAACCCGTGGGGAAGGTCAAATTCTTAACCTTCCGTGAGAGACTTGGAGTTGTGGAAAGACCCTTCTATGAGGGTCCCGCATGATTTGGACATTGAGCTCTGGGAGCTTGTGGGGGCTTGGGGTACTTCCTGGAGCTCTGAGTGATCATAGGGTGAGTGGTTCACCTTCCCCTAGTGGTGCGCTGTGTACAGGGTGAGTGGTTCACGTTCCCTTATGATTGTAGACACATGTATGTAGGGTGAGTGGAACACTTTCCCCTACTGATGATGACTGTGAAAAATCCTAAATTTGGATTCCTACTGCAACAAATCTGAATTTCTTTTCCTATTATTTTGACAATTATTTCATTACATTGAAATAGCGAAATAATTACTGAAGTAGTCTACACAAATAATGCCGCAGAATAAATCTAAGTGCTAAAACTGTTGGGTGCAGGAATTACACTTAAGTAAACTCCTCAACACTTAATTTGTCAACCCGGGGGATCCGTAAACTTAGAGACGAAGCACAGGCAATGCCAAAGATGGTATGAATCTTCCTAATATAAATCCCTACTTTCTTTAAAGGAAAGATTGCAGAATCAAATTAAAATGAAAAAAAGGCAACTTGAACCGTCAAAATAATCTAGGACTGGAACAAGAAAGAATGCATTTGCAAGAGGGAATTAAAGATAAAAGGCAATCACTCTAGCTAATTATTGTTTAACTACTGAGTGTGTGTTTTCCTTTAGCAGAGACACTTAGCAGTCTCATCAGATGGGCCCTTAAACTTGCTCCTTTAGAGATTTCCTTCTTGCGCTAATCTGTCTTGCACTATCGCAGTCTGCTTGCACTAGTGCAGGAACAAAGATCTATGCAGAAGGTATAAATGGTATCTTTACTAAAGGCTTTTTACTTCATGCAAGGGCTTGAACTTTTCCAGGTTCAAAGCACTCAGATCCCATGGCAAGAAACTAGTTCTTGCACCGGATCAGAGCTTCTTGCACTTAGCATTTAATTCTTAAAATGAGTGCTTAATTATTGCAAGTGCTATTATACTGTTAAATCAAATTGCACATATAAAAAGTGAATGTTTCTGATCTTAACAGAGTGCATGAACAAATAAACAATCAATATACATTTATCCTGTCATAAGCATTTAATGAAAGAAATAAGATTGCGGGAAGTAGACTAAGAAGGTTTGCTGCATCACACCAACATGCACTGGTGCAGGTTCATTTCTCCTGCTTGGACCAGGCGGGGAAAACCAATCGAACATAATTGCAAAAAAGGAGATATCACACCAACGTGCACTGGTGCAGAGTTATTTCTCCTACTTGGACCAGGCGGAGGAAAACCAATCTGAAATCAAGTGCAGGAAAAGGAAATTTATCTACTTCACACAACGTATCCACTTTCACTCAGACAGGAATGCATGTGCTTAAAGTTAAATCACACTTGACAACGTAAACACAAATTACAGGAAAACATGAAATGGGGTAAACGTGTTGGGTTGGCTGGGCCCTAGCCAACCAACACGTTTCTCTTTTAAATAAAAATGTTGCTCAGTACCTTAATCAAATCATCAGCTCAAATACATAAACGCAATTTGTGAAACATGAGGCGGAGCTCCCTTTTATTAATTCACTGAGGCAAGTACATACATTAATACATCATCCAGCCCAGATTCGGGCGATAACAAAATACAACAACCTATTACCGCCTCTCTGGCTGTGTCTTTGTTCTCTTCTACTATCAAAAACTCTCTCTTAGTCCTATTTACATTCTACATTATGTAGATCTTTGGCCAAAGTTCAAAATAGATCATTCAACCGATTACATAACCAAACGCAGAATTTAGCTTTTCGGTCTTCAAAATTAGATAGTTTAGCAAAACTGGCCGTAGCCAATCTCCAGCTTTCGTCCTTCACAAATTCGGTCTCGGCTGCCTTTGGATCGATCTTGCTGTCATGGCTGAAGCTGCTCAAAACGAGGCAGTGATCAAGGAGGTTCATATCTGCTACAATGATTTCTGTGCTGGCAACGATGCAAGATCCGATCCTGCACTAGGATCAGCGATCACGGTAAGTACTCTAACTATCAAATAAACATTGGAGATATCGATAAGTTACAAAGAGTGATTAAAAGTAAGAAATGATGTGATAAATAATTAATTAATGCTAAGTTGAATTAAAAATGTGAAAAATAAAGTTTATACGAAATATGTCACCGTGCTTGGACTGGTGCAAGATGAGGGTGCATAAAAAAGGCAAAACAACGGTAAATGGTTATGATTTAGGAAGGGGAAAATGGCAAAAAGAGAGAAAATTAGGGGGCTAACATCCTCCCATCCCTAAGATGTGTGTCCTCACACAACTCTTTACCTTTGCAAAAAACCTTCAAAACTTTGAGCATTCCAGCTCAATCCTGCTCTGACATACTGACATCAGCCTGCAATGTTTCAAACTTCTTCTTTCTAATGTTCTTTAGTTTCTTTGTCACCTTTTAAAGTTGCTTGAAATATTGCGCAGCTCGGTACTTCCAAACTCTAACTTCTCCTTTCTTTTTCGGGATCTCCGTTGTTAATTCTTCTTTACTCTGTTCTTTATCCTCCTACGCTTTAGCTATGAGCTGTTTTAAGTTCTGCACTTGAAGCTCTAGTTCAACTATCCGAGTAGCAGGAGTTACCAAATCTTGTTTTTCTTTTGTCTCGACAGGGGCTGTGTCTTCCTCAGGGACTTCAGTATCCCTCATGGTTTCAGCAAACACTCCTTCCTCTTCTTCTTCTTCTCCTTCCGGTTCTTCTTCTTCTTCTGATTCTTCTTCTTCTTGCACTGGTGCAGAAGGGGATTCAACGTACTGTGGGGACTATGGTTCTTTGCCTGCACTAGATTCTTCATTCTTTTTCCGGGCCCTTTTAATGAAATCGGCCAATAGAGTGTCATCTTCGACCTCTGCAATTTTTGGTGCATCTGCAAGGACTGACAGGTTGTCTTCTTCAGGGGTCTGTGCCTGTACTGGTGTCGTAGAAGGAGTCTCTTCAACAGGTGCACTAGCTGTCTTCTTATTTGGAGACGGGGCCCTTTCTTCTGTTGATTTTTCAGGTCGTTTCCTTTTTGCACTGGTGCAAGAAGGACTCCCCTTTACATTCTTACTCGGACCCTTGCTTGTGTTGGCGGGGTCCTCTGTCTCCTTTCTAGCAACTGTCTTTTTATGTAGCTGTTTTAACAACGCCTCCCAGGTCATGCCTTTAACTTCTAATTGTTTCTGGACCAAAATCTTTATCAGGCCGTGGTGATATAACTTCTTGTCGGCCTGGTTTGCCCATTCGTCCTGCACACCCTTGGCCATTATTTCCAAGCTCTTAAGCAAAAAATGGGGGAAATCAATCCTCCACTGGACGTGCCAGCCGGCTTCAAAATGCTGCAACATCCTAAAATGGTACACAAAAGTGAGGGAGTACTTCCCCTCACAGGTTACGAATTTCTGTAGGATGAAAAGGAGGTCCTGCCACTGTCCCAGTAGGGCACTGCGCGGAATTCTTTTCTTCCAATCTACCTTCATATTCTTGTCGACGACGAAACGCTGCCATCGCTTCCTTTCTAGTTTCTTATTTTTAAACCACTGCTCACCAATATTTTCCAAGCCTGTCGCTGTTGCTATAAACTCTTTCGTAACCTCAAATTTTAGAAGCCCAATTTTTACTCGGCCATTTTTGAAACTTTTGGCAAACTGTAGGGCCACTTCACGGTTGTGCTCGTCAAACTTTTGCAAGAATTGAAGAAAGCTTGAGTCTCGCAATAGTGCAAGACTATTGCGATACTCAACAGTCTGTTCTACCCTACTGAGAGACGAAGGTTCGCTTCGAACAGGTGGCATCGCTGCTTAACGATTATGAACAGTCAAGAATTTACAAGCAACACCGGGAAAATTGGTTCTTATAGATAGGGATCCAACCGTCCACCATCCCTTCCATCTTATCACCCATTCATTGCACTGAAATAGCTGTGGATGTGCGGCATCTTTGAGATCGTGCTGGATTGGTACTTACGGTGGCGTCTTAATGGCTAGGTGAGGTAATCATTACGAGTGAAGGACATCTAGAATTATGGCGGAAAGTTGCAATTATATCCAAGCAACCGTTAAACACTTCCGCACTCCTTCATAATTCAAAAAAAGAACTTTAGCATTCATTAAAAAATGATCATGATTCTTAACTTAAAAACACCTTGTACTATAAATAATTTTCTCCTAGTTAATATGATAGCACAAGTACTCATCGACTAAGTGGAAGGACTTCTTATAAACTTTCATGATGAACACTTTCCTATGACGTATGCTATGAAAAGAACAAATTGTACTATGTTTCTAACAGGGTGCATGCTTGCACCGGTCTGCTTGCACTGCTTAAACTATGCTATTCTGCTGGTACCATTCTGCTCGCACTTATTATGTAGGACGACATGCTTGCACTAGTGCAAGCATAATATCTGAAGAAAGAACAGGGAATTTAAGTAAAATATAGGCTGGACTTCCAACATGAATTCCTCAACTTATACTGGAAATTTGCTTCGCCCTTTCTTGATGCTTCAGAGCATATCCTTTTTCTCTTTGTGCGCGAGATCCTGCAATGAATTCATGAGGGAACAAAGAAGTGGGAAAAGGGAAATTTCAGAATGGGAAGGAATTTTGTTACAGGGATTCCAGGAATAGTACCACAAGAGGAGATAAACAGAAGTGGGATAGGAAAAAAAATTCAAGGGTAAAGTGGGATTTTTACGAAACGGATAGGGTAAATTCAGAAGAATATGGGAAGGTTAATCATTCTGGGATTGAAGAAGAAATATAAAGAAATATTACGAAAGTGGAATATGAAAAAACACAGAAAATTTTCTAAAAGCTCTGCTTGCACTGGTACAAGAAAAATAATTGCAGCGAGAATTAAGCGTTACTTGAATAAAAATATCCATGCTAATTACCCCAATTGTATAAAGGTTGGTTCTGTTGAACCTGCTTTTACTTGGTGGTCACTAGCATATCTAAAGATCAAGCAACATTCTCTTTTTATTAGAAATTTTTGTTTTTCCTGCCTACAAGTTGGTTTTCAGGTTGATCCTTCTGCAATCATGTCAGCGAACTGATTTTCATAATTACAGGAAAATATTTTTTTCTTTACTTTTTATTAATTTTTGAAAGAAGAAAAAGAATTCATGTTTTCAAAAGGTTGGTATTACCATTCACCAATACTGTCCCGAATTGCTGTTGGACTTGCTATGTAAAATCTTTCCTGGCAAGTGGCTGAAAATATTTTTTTAATCTGTGTCCATTTACCAAGAATACTGAATTTGGTCCATCAATAATTTTAACTTCTACTACTTCATTCTCGAATACTCGGATCACTTCATAAGGTCCCATCCAACGTGTATGGAATTTCTCTTTAAAATTTTAAATCTAGAATCATAAAGGAGCACCCAATCACCTGGTTGAAATTGCTTTTTCTGAATAGACTTGTCATGCCACCTTTTGCGTTGCTGCTGAATTAGTATGTTCTGCTGAACAACATCCCTACGAAATTCATCTAACTCATTTAATTGGATAAGACGTTGTTGTTGTGCCTCAGAGAGATCTAGTCTTAACTGAACTGCAGTTCTGAAAGTTTTGATCTGGAATTCAATTGGTAACAGAACCTGTTTGCCATATACCAGCTCATATGGTGTATGTCTCGTGTTATTTCTCCAAGTGGTTCTGTATGCCCACAAAGCTTCTGGTAATTTTTTAGCTCAGTCTTTCCGATGCATATTTACTGTCTTTGTAAGAATGGACTCGATCACTTTGTTTGTGGATTCCACCTGGCCATTTGCTTGCGGGTGATATGGCGTGGATTTCCTGTGCCGGATCTTGTATTGCTCCATCACACCCTGTACCAGATTAGAAATAGCCTGCGGACCATTGTCAAAAACAATTTCTCTAGGCACACCAAATCTAGTAAAGATTTCAGTAAAAAGAAAATCAACAACAAATTTTTCTGTAGCAAAGGAAACAGCGTTAGCTTCTACCCATTTTGTAACAAAATCTGTACAAACCAAAATATGCTTTTTACTTAATGACGTTGGATTTATTGGCCCTATAGAATCAATAGCCCATTTTTCAAATGGCTCAATCATAACTTGGGGGCATAAAGGCATTTCATTGGTTTGATTAGGCTGGCCCATTCGTTGACAGCTATCACATCGCCTGACATACTGTTTGGCATCCTTAAACAAGGAAGGCCAAAAGTAGTCAGCATGCAATACTTTATATGCAGTCCGCTTATCAGCGAAGTGGCCTCCACAAGGTTCATCATGAGCAGATTTCAATATGTCAAACACTTCCTCCTCTCTTACACATCTACGAATAATTAGATCTGGACCAGTGTAAAAGAGATCTCCTTGAATCCAGGATTTTGCAACACTTTTCTGAATAATATTCCGCTTTTCACGAGTGGACAAGTGGGGTGGTGTTTTCCCAGTAACCAAGTAATTAGCAATGTCAGGAAACCACGAAGAATCTATTGACATAGCAAAAAGATGCTCATCTAGAAAATCATCATTAACAGGAGTTGCTTCACCAAGATTATCTAATCTAGAAAGAAAATCTGCTACAACATTAGATTTCCCTGGTCTATCAACAATAGTAACATTAAATTTCCGCAACAATAGCAACCACCTAGTCACTCTACTGCTAGTAAATGGTTTGTTCATCAAATATTTAATCGCGGAATGATCAGTATGTACAAATACTTGATATCCTGTAATATAGTGCCTGAACTTATCAATTGCAAAAATTACAGCTAAAAACTCTTTCTCTGTAACTGTATAATTTAATTCAGCGGAAGACAAATTCTTACTAATATAATAAATAGCATAGGATTGCTTATTTTCCTCTTGTCCTAAAGCTGCACCAACAACCAAATCTGAAGCATTAGAGGAAATGTGAAAAGGCAGGGACCAGTTAGGACCTCTCAAAACTGGTGCCTGTACTAACTTTTCCTTCAATGTTTCAAAAGACTGTTGGCAAGTTGTGGACCAAGAAAATTCACTATCCTTAGCTAGAAGTCAGAAAAGAGGGGCAACTATCTTAGAAAAAATTTCAATGAATCTTCTATAGTAACCAGTGTGTCCTAAAAAACCTCTTACTTCCCTTTGAGTTTTGGGTGCAGGAAGATGCAGAATGATTTCAATCTTTGTTGGATCAACCTGGATACCTTTACCAAAAATCAAATGGCCAAGTACCACTCCCGCTTTACACATCAATCTACATTTCTTGTCACTCAAGGTGAGATGGGCTTCCTGACAACGAAGAAGTACTTTCTCCAGATTTTTGAGAGCTTCCTGAAAAGAATCACCAAACACAGAAAAGTCATCCATATAAATTTCTACAAATTCTAGATCAACATAAATGGCCAGGACTGCCCTTTGAAAGGTAGCCGGGGCATTACATAAACCAAAGGGAAGCACTTTATAAGCAAATGTACCCCATGGACATGTAAAAGTAGTTTTATCCTGATCTTCGGGTTCAATCTGTATCTGGTTATAGCCACTGAAGCCATCCAAAAAGGAAAAATATTTCTTTCCTGCAAGGGTATCAAGCACCTAGTCAGTGAAAGGGAGAGGGAAGTAATCTTTGAGAGTGGTTTTGTTTAATTCTCGATAATCAATACAAATACACCATCTTCCATCTTTCTTAGGTACTAGCACTAATGGAGAGACCCACTGATTGTCGGAAATAGGATAGATAAAACCTACATCCAAGAGTTTCTGTACTTCTTCCTTCACAATATCTCTTAGAGCTGGATTCATTCGCCTTTGGGGTTGTCGGACAGGTCGGGTTCCTTCCCGAATATAGATATGATGTGTACAAGTTTCAGGAGGAATACCCTTCATATCTTCATAGCCCCAAGCAAAGGCACTAAGATGGTTTTGCAACAAATTCACAAGTTGCTCCCGCTGAGATGAGTCCAAATCTGAACTAATATGCAAGGATTTACCATGGCTAATCTCAACAAGAGTAGTATCAGGCTCAGGAGTACTCAAGGAAGTGGTTTAATGCAGCGGTACAGAAGAATGAGAATCATGATTATCTTGAAAATCTAGGCTGAAAATCTGGCTCAATGGCTCAAAATTAGGCATAGTGTCTAGATTATTTAGGAAATCTTGAATCTCATCTTCTTGTGAAGACCCAGTATAATGATGGATAAGGGAAATGGGTTGAGTCTCCTCATCACTGCTTTGATCCAACCATAAAGTATCTCGAAGGTCCTGAATGGATCTGGCAGGGGGGTATAAGGTAACTTTCTTCCTAGAATCTCCATGTGAAATATACATATCACTGGAACGACATCCAATATATGCATTAGCCGTAGCAAGCCATGGTCGACCCAAGATCAAGGGATGTCCTCCTACTGGGTTCTTTGGCTGAAGCACAATGAAATCAACAGGATATTCCCAAGAATCTAATGAGATGATCACATCGTCCAATACGCAGATCTATCTGCTAATTTTAGATCTATCTGCTAATTCAAGCACAGTGGGAGTAGGACGAAGATGAGATAACCGAAGTTGATCCATGGCTTGCTTAGTCATGACATTAATGGCTGCCCCCAGGTCTATAAGAACATTAGAGACAAGGACATTACCAATCTGAACTGAGACAACATGGTTTCCGGGATCAGTATATTTTTCCATAGACACACATTCCGTCATCAACTCTGCTGCCCTACCAACAAATTGAATGGTTTGGGTTTCCAATCTCTTCCTCCTGGGTTTCTTGAGACAGAGTTCCTTAATAATCTTGGTACAAATTGGGATCTCTTTAATGGCTTGAAGCAAAGGTATCTTAATGAAAAGATTCCGAAGCTCAGATGCCAAACTAGTCTCAGAAATAGGCTCACTTCTTTCCGTTACTAGCGTCTCTGGGAAGGGAGGCTGATTGGAAGAAGATGGCAAGGATTCAGAGGGTAAGGGCTGCTTAGTGACAACTTTCGGAGAATGGTTAAGAGTTTCCTCTTCTCCTTTCTCTTCAACAATCACTATAGGTTGCTTCTGATTTTCTGATGTTACAGTCCTTCTCGATCTTAATTGAATATCATGAACCCCAACTGGAATAGACTGGTACTCGAATGGTAAAGGTGGGTTTGTTACATAGATCATTTGCACTGCTTTATTATTGTTAGGATTGGGCATAGGTTGAGCAGGCAACTGAGGAGGTCGAAAGGGTGGAGGTAAAGGCAACGGTGGAGTAGACTGACTTAGAAGTTGAGGCATTGAATAAGGTGTATGCGTAGATGGATATGACTGCATAGGTGGCTGGTGGGAGTATGGAGAATGAGTTGGCTCTCTCCAACCTTGTTGCCATGGTTGAGAAGGTTGCCCATGCTGATATTGATTCCCATACTGCCACTGCTGATTAGTGTTAGGATAAGAATATGCATGTGAATTATAACCAAAATAGTGTGGAGAAAATTCAGGAGAAATACCTGCACCTACTTGAGGCCAATTCCTTCTTGCTCCCATAACATACAAATATTCAACTTCAGGCTGTCCCCCTGTAAATACAGCTTTAAGTCCAGGTATAGAAGGACATTTTTCTGTGACATGGTCTTCTGCACAAATAGCACACTTATTAGTTTCTTTCAAATTAAGAGGACACTCTTTAGGAGGATGCTTGTCATTACATTTAGGACAGAAAATACATAATGACTCTTGTTCCTTCATGAGTTTTTGCTGAAATTTTAAAGAGTCTAACTGTTTGGTAACAGTGTTCATTATATCAATTTTCATGTTTTCCATTTTATTTTCTAGTCCAATAATCATATTATCAGTAGATTTAGTTTTTCTATTTCTATTTCGAGTTCCTCTACCGGATCTATACTGATTTCTTGAAAATTCCCTGCATAATTCACAAATTTGTTCAAAAGTTTGCTGAGAAATATCACCTTGTCCTAACAGATTTAAATTATTTCTAGCATTATAAGTAAGTCCTCTTAAGAACATGGTTCTAATAGTACTGGGATCAAACTTAAGTTTCGACCTTTGTAAAATATACAGAAATCTTTCTAGATAATCTTCAAGAGTTTCATCATTATCCTGTATGCTTGTAAAAATCTCATCCTGCATGTGCCGAGTTTTGCAATATTCTTGATATTTAGACAAAAAAACTCTCTTCCTCTGATCCCAAGAGTTTATAGTGTTTCTTCCTAACCCCATAAACCAGCGTAGAGCTGAGTCCTTGAGAGTAAAAGGAAATAATCTTAACTTCTGAGCGTCAGTTGAATAATTACAACTTCTACACAGAATATCAAACTCGAATAGAAAAGAGTTAGGATCTCCATGAACTTTACCATGGAAATGAGGGAGAGATGATGGTGGAATATTCTTCATTTGCGCCACAGTATCAGGATCCACAATTGGAAACACAAAAGTGGATTGTTCTTTACTTACCTGGTTTTCATCAGTCTCTTCCAAATGATCTTCATGGTCCACCATTGTTTCCCTTTTACTTGTACCGCTCTCAACAGGCTGATCCACACCTGAGCTGTTGTCACCAGAATCCAGGTGGATTGTTCTTGCGTGATGGGTTTGAATTGGATTGGGCTTCCTGCTTACAGAAGGAGACCCAATATGAGAATTGTTTTTAGAATTCTTTTGGCTCTTAGTGGGCTTCAAACCCTTACCTTTTCTAGGCATTCATTTCAAAAAAAAGAAAAATAACAAACAACTTCTAGTAAAAAATGCTGTCAGAAATCAATCAACACCCAATATGAGAATTGTTTTCAGAATTCTTTTGGCCCTTAGTGGGCTTCGAACCCTTACCTTTTCTAGGCATTCATTTAAAAAAAAAGAAAAATAACAAACAACTTCTAGTAAAAAATGCTGTCAGAAATCAATCAACACCAGTAAAATTCTTTCAAAGAAGCTTTTCCAAACAATACTGCAAAAATAAGGGAAAAATTACCTCTATTGTATAATCAGAAAATTCTTATCAAATCAAATTGCCTCCCCGACAACGACGCCAAAATTTTGGGTGTAGGAATTACACTTAAGCAAACTCCTCAACACTTAATTTGTCAACCCGGGGGATCCGTAAACTTAGAGACGAAGCACAGGCAATGCCAAAGATGGTATGAATCTTCCTAATATAAATCCCTACTTTCTTTAAAGGAAAGATTGCAGAATCAAATCAAAAAGAGAAAAAGGCAACTTGAACCATCAAAATAATCTAGGACTGGAACAAGAAAGAATGCATTTGCAAGAGGGAATTAAAGATAAAAGGCAATCACTCTAGCTAATTATTGTTTAACTACTGAGTGTGTGTTTTCCTTTAGCAGAGACACTTAGCAGTCTCATCAGATGGGCCCTTAAACCTGCTCCTTCAGAGATTTCCTTCTTGCGCTAATCTGTCTTGCACTATCATAGTTTGCTTGCACTAGTGCAGGAACAAAGATCTATGCAGAAGGTATAAATGGTGTCTTTACTAAAGGCTTTTTACTTCATGCAAGGGCTTGAACTTTTTCAGGTTCAAAGCACTCAGATCTCGTGGTAAGAAACTAGTTCTTGCACCGGATCAGAGCATCCTGCACTTAGCATTTAATTCTTAAAATGAGTGCTTAATTATTCCAAGTGATATTATACTATTAAATCAAATTGCACATATAAAAGGTGAATGTTTCTGATCTTAACAGAGTGTAGGAACAAAGAAACAATCAATATACATTTATCCTATCATAAGCATTTAATGAAATAAAGAAGATTGCGGGAAGCAGACTAAGAAGGTTCGCTGCATCACACCAACGTGCACTGGTGCAGGTTCATTTCTCCTGCTTGGACCAGGCGCGGAAAACCAATCGAACAGAATTGCAGAAAAGGAGATATCACACCAACGTGCACTGGTGCAGAGTTATTTCTCCTGCTTGGACCAAGCGGAGGAAAACCAATCTGAAATCAAGTGTAAGAAAGGAAATTGCAGGAAAAGGAAATTTATCTACTTCACACAACGGATCCGCTTTCACTCAGACAGGAATGCATGTGCTTAAAGTTAAATCACACTTGACAACGTAAACACAAATTACAGGAAAACAGGAAATGGGGTAAACGTACTGGGTTGGCTGGGCCCTAGCCAATCAACACGTTTCCCTTTTAAATAAAAACGCTGCTCAATACCTTAATCAATTCATTAGCTCAAATACAGAAACACAATTTCAAATACAGAAACACAATTTGTGAAACATGAGGGGGAGCTCCCTTTTATTAATTCACTGAGGCAAGTACATACATTAATACATCGCCCAACCGAGATTCAGGCGATAACAAAATACAACAACCTGTTACCGCCTCTCTGGCTGTGTCTCTGTGTTCTTCTACTATCAAAAACTCTCTCTTAGTCCTATTTACATTCTACATTATATAGATCTTTGGCCAAAGGCCAAAATAGATCATTCAACCGATTACATAACCAAACGCAGAATTTAGCTTTTCGGTCTTCAAAATTAGATAGTTTAGCAAAACTGGCCGTAGCCAATCTCTAGCTTTCGTCCTTCACAAATTCGGTCTCGGCTGCCTTTGGATTGATCTTGCTGTCGTGGCTGAAGCTGCTCAAAACGAGGCGGTGATCAAGGAGGTTCGGATCTGCTACAATGATTTGTTGTGCTGGCAACGGTGCAAGATCCGATCCTGCACTAGGATCAACGGTCACGGTAAGTACTCTAACTACCAAATAAACATTGGAGATATCGATAATTTACAAAGAGTGATTAAAAGTAAGAAATGATGTGATAAATAATTAATTAATGCTAAGTTGAATTAAAAATGTGAAAAATAAAGTTTATACGAAATATGTCACCGTGCTTGGACTGGTGCAAGATGAGGGTGCATAAAAGAGGTAAAACAACGATAAATGGTTATGATTTAGGAAGGGGAAAATGGCAAAAAGAGAGCAAATTAGGGGGCTAACATAAACAAACTGAACAAAATGCCATGAAAAACAACCACATTTGACACAATTATTTTTGGACTAAGTCCCCTGAAAAACCCAGCTCGAGAAAACCAGTGTAGCAGATCTGAGGGTTTTATATTATTAAGCAGCAGATTTTTGAGTACAACTAGGATGCCAACATCCGACAAACCCTTTAGATAAATCTAGACAACTCATGAAACTGTGAGATATACCTCACTTTGCAAATCCTTTGCTGATTTGAACAGCACTGATGAAGCCCCTCTCTGCCTCTACGTGATGCCTACGCTAGAACTGCGTAAGCCTGCGTGGGCAATCTTTGGAACTGCGTCACCTCTGTTCAACAATTGATCTAAGATGATCCGGAACAGGATTTTGGCCCTACTGGCTCAGAAACCCCAACTCCTAGCAATCTCTGGACAGGATCAAAGAAACATCGCGTCACTTCTGCGTGACTTCCTTCAGGAACTGTGTCACCCCTCCAGGTAACTGCGCTATGTCTCTCTGCGTCACTGCTGCCTCTATCTGGAATGCACTCATGGTCCTCCAGACCAGTTTCTGCGTCTGCCCCTCTCTGAATCTGATCACTGAATCAAGATCACTTAGCAAACCCTGCCCTAATGATTTGATCCTTGATCAAAAGCTGTGTCTCCTCACACAAATGCGAAAATGCCCAATGGTTCAAGTGTCTCAAATGTATTTTCCATAGGCTCCTCACCCTCCTCCTTGTATTCTTCTGTTGAACCTTCAACCGCCAAGATTAAAACATAATCAAGGGCTAAGATTAACTTGGAGGTGATCCATGACTTTATCTAGAAGATTCACACTTAGTTTAATTAATACCCTTTAATTAATCATTTTCCTTAAGTTTAGACTTAGGAAAACATTAAAAAACGATTAATTAATTTAATTAAACCATCTTTAAGTGGAATTTTCCAAAACCATTTCTTGGTTTTATGGAATACATGTGTCCTAGACTATATACTAAGTTACAAGGCTAGAGCACATCTGATGCTAACATAAATCAACACTTCCTCTTAGTGAGGAAAGTGCTCTAGCAAAACAACTCAATGTGCTGCTTCTGACTTCTGGAACATCTATTGCTGTGCTGTTGATCCTGCTCACCAACACTGCACAAGAAACTACTGCAACTATATTGCTGCTGACTCTGCACGCTGCTGCCAACTGCCATGCTGCTGCCGTCTGCCACTGTACTGCAACTCCCTCTGAATTCTGCAATCATGCTGCTGCACTGTGTGAGCACTGCTCTGCACTACTCTGCATTGCGCTGCCTCTCTGTGCACTGTGCTGTTGCTGCTCATCTGCTGCTACTGCGACTCATCTCTGCTGCTGCCGCATTGCTGCACCATTGCTAATTGCAACAAAAAATGATCCGAAATTGGACAAGAAAATCTGTAACTGAAGAATAAGACTAACTGCTGCTAGTTTCTGCATTAGCTCTCTGAAAATACTGCGCTGTTGCTGCTCTGCACTGCGTGAGCATTGCTCTGCACCAGTGTGCACTGCGCTGCTGCTGCTCAGCTGCTGATGTTGCTGCCCCCTTTCTGCGCTGATCAGGATCTAGTACTACTAGCCACTGCATTGTCTTCTCATCTTCCGCTACAACTGTCCATCTTGCTATTGTCTTTAGGCTGTCGTAGCTCACTTGTGATTCAAGAGTTCGGAAATACTCAAGTATCTCGCCTCCTTGTAGATTCTGGATCTACAACTACAAGTCAGCCCATTTCTCTCCTTTCGGAATATGAGCTAACATAGCACAATCTCTTTCTGCCTCAATCTTGGCAGCTCTTGCTTGTGGATCTTCCGTCTCCTCTTTATCCTTTTTCTTAAGAGGACATTATGTGGCATAATGTCCCATTTCCACACACTAGAAGCACTTGATCTTGGACATATTTTTCTTCTTCTGCTTCTGTTGCCCCTTTGATGCAAGGGCAGTGTTATCTTCTTCCTCCTTCTTGACTTTCGACCCACTACTGTCATCCTCCAAATGGATTTTGAGGAGGTCTCTCGTCAACTCTTCTTGCTGTAATGCTGCCCACATCTCTTCCCATCCTGGAAGTCTTTCTCTGCCCAAAATACTTTGGATAAAGACTTGATAGTCTTATGAAACCGAGTTCAGAGTGAGCCTTACCGGCTCTGAGTCTCTAGGAGCAACGCCTACTGCTAACAGCTGATCACGGGTATCCTGAATGCGAGACAAGGAGTCAAAACGCTCTCCCTTCTTCATCTTGGTATTACGCATCTTCTCTTCAAGGTACATCTTCCGCTGCTCGGAAGATCCTTGGTATAGCTTTTCCAGCCCTACCCACATTTCTCTAGCAGTGGTCTTTGTTGCTATGTGGGGTACGATATGATCCTTCACACCATCTAGGATGAATCACTTGGCTCTTGCCATATTCTTCTTGAATTGCCTCAGGTGTGCTGCATCAAGAGGTTCTGCAACTGCGCTGTCTATGAGGGCTTTCAGATCATGCTCATCAAGGAGAAATTCTATTCTTGATTTCCGAATAACGTAGTTGGAGGCACCCTCCAATCTATCTTGGTCACGCAGTTTGCTGCTGGCCATCTTCTCAACTGTCGATATCTTGCTCTAACCCTCTGCTTAGCTAGACTTACGCACTCCTTGTGGAGTAAGTCATTGCTTCTGCTGCCGCACGGGAAAAACTAAGCTTCTTTGAATAAGAAACTCTCTGAGGTCAAGAAATCCCCAATTTGTGTTTTTCAAAAATTTTCTAACGCTTTATGCACTAGCTCTTACTGCTGTGCAGTAACTGCGTCCTACAGCTATGCTGCCTCTTCTGCAACTGAAAAAATGCTTACAGGGAGCCTTTTTTCTGCACTGGATTGCCCTCCTGGCCTGGACAGCGTAATCTCTCGGAGGGTCTGCTGCTGCTGCTTATGTAGATCCCAGTGTCTTGTGCACTGATCTGCTGGTTCACTCTTGTTTCTCCTACAATTTAGCTTGAATAAGCTCTGATACCTGTGAAAAATCCTAAATCTAGATTCCTACTGCAACAAATTTGAATTACTTGTCCTATTATTTTGATAATTATTTCATTACATTGAAATACCGAAGTAATTACTGAAGCAGTCTACACGAATAATGCTGCGGAATAAATCTAAGTGCTGAAACAAACTGAACAAAATGCCATGAAAAACAACCACATTTGACACAGTTATTTTTGGACTAAGTCCCTGGAAAAACCCAACTTGGGAAAACCGGTGCAACAAATTTGAGGGTTTTATATTATTAAGCAGCAGATTCTTGAGTACAACTAGGGTGCCAACATCCGACAAACCCTTCAGATAAATCTAGACAGCTGATGAAACTGTGAGATATACCTCACTCTGCGAATCCTCGACTGATCTGAACAACGCTGGTGAAGCCCCTCTTTGCCTTTGTATGATGCCTACGTTGGAACTGCGTAAGCCTGCGTGGGCAATCTCTGGAACTGCGTCACCTCTGTTCAACAATTGATCTAAGCTGATTCGAAATTGGATTTTGGCCCTCTTGGCTCAGAAACCCCAGCTCCCAGCTATCTTCGGACAGGATCAAAGAAATGCTGCGTCACTTCTGTGTGACTTCCTTCAGGAACTGCGTCACCCCTCCAGGTGACTGTGCTGTCCGTCTCTGCGTCACTGCTGCCTCTATCTGGAATGCACTCTTGGTCCTCCTAACCAGTTTCTGCGTTTGCCCCTCTCCGAAGTTGATCACTGAATCAACATCACTTACCAAACCCCGCCCTAGTGATTTGATCCTTGATCAAAAACTGTGTCTCCTCACACAAACTCGAAAATGCCCAATGGCGCAAGTGTCTCAAATGTATTTTCCATAGGCCCCTCACCCTCCTTCTTATATTCTTCTGTTGAACCTTCATCGACCAAGATTAAAACATAATCAAGGGCTAAGATTAACTTGGAGGTGATCCATGACTTTATCTAGAAGATTCACACTTAGTTTAATTAATACCCTTTAATTAATTAGTTTCCCTAAGTTTAGACTTAGGAAAACATTAAAAAACGATTAATTAATTTAATTAAACCATCTCTAAGTGGAATTTTCCAAAACCATTTGTGGGTTTTATGGAATACATGTGTCCTAGCCTATATACAAAGTTACAAGGCTAGAGCACATCCGATGCTACCATAAATCAACAATGACATATGCATAGGATGAGTGGTTCACCTTCTCCTATGGCATATGAGCATGATGAGTGGTTCACCTTCTCCTGCGGATCCCCCAGTGTGAGATGCATTTAGGCATCTGCGTATGGACATGTCGGTGGGACATGGTTCACCCTTTCCCCACATGTAGGATGCTCATTCCCTACGATTGATGGTTGACATGTCGGTGGGGTGTGGTTCATCCTTTCCCCTTGAGTAGGATCCTTCCTACGATTGATTGGTTGGCATGCATGTTGGACATGGTTGTTCCTTTCCTTACTCTCGGTGGTTTGCATGCGTGTAGTATGTGGTTCAAACTTTTCCTATGTGTGATTATAAGCAGGATGTGATATATTATTTCCCTGCTGGTGTTTCTACATCATCCTTCCCATGTAGTCCGGGACACATGGGAAGTACCTCTCATCTGGCCAATGAGTTGGGAAACGAGGATAAAGACCATAGTACTATCGTGGACGCATCGTGTATTGTTGTACTCTCTATGCTAGGATGCATGGTGTTCAAATTACTTGATCTGGGATCAATTGAGGTTTTACCTCTGGACTGGCTTTGGGTCAATGGAGAGTGGCAAGGTCTTGTGACTCACTTTCGATACATTCTTCTTCATTGTTTCTTCATGGTTCAACAGAGCAGAGTAGAGCAGAGATGACAAAGATGGTACAGGTTGGTAGATAGATTGACAGGTGGACTTCTCCCTCGTTGAGAGGGAGTGTTAAAATTGGCAACTAGGGCCAAACTCCACCTTGGACAACTCATATGATGGAGATGATATTTTTATTGGATTCCTCTTTTTGAGAGCTGTAAGATTGATCTAAAGATCATCTTGTTTGGACAAGCAAAAGTGTGATTTTTGAATTTGTTATTCGCACATGTGTAAATTGTCAAGGTCAGCTAGAATCAAATGTAGGCTCATGAAGCCCAACAAATGTGTCTCTACACCCTCAATGAATTGTATAAATCGGAGTGACCTTCTCCTCATTTGGACATCACTCATCTCATCACATATCTTTCTCTCTCCTCTTGATTTGTTTGTATAGCTTGGAGTAGCCTCTTCCTCACATGCGTGGCTAAAGGACGAAATTGCAGGGTAGATTGCAGGCCGAAAATTACAGGGTATTGACCAACGTTGACTAGCTTTGATCGAGGGTCCATTGACTGATTTTGAGTGCAGTTTTCAAGGCAGATTTCTGATTTTGTGAGGTCGTACTGCTGGGCACAAAAATCGAGGTGATTGGGGTAGTTTGACCCATGTTGATCGTAACCCTGTTTGACTGCAGGCTTGACTAAAGTTTCACCATGTTTGATCAAAGTTTCAGGGACTGTTTTGGGCTGACTTTGACCCTTCCTGGAGGTAGAGTTAACTGACTTTGACCGAGCTTTTTTGGGGACGATTTGTTGCCGATTTGACTAGTGTTGACTTTCTGGTTAGGGCTTCAGGTTGACTGATGTTGACTGTTGTTTTGACAGGGTTGATTTTCTCAGTGTTTGGGCATGTAAATTCGTATTATGTACTCTCTCTCTCTCTCTGTTGAACTATTGAAGAATAATAAGAAGATTTGATCAAAGGGTTTTCCTCACATTGGGGTTTTCCCTGGCATTCGCAAAATATTGTGTCCTCTTGTCTTGGCTTGTCTTATGCAATATCTATTTATGTTTTTTTTTGCATTTACTATCAATTTGATTAAGTTAATGTGATTGCTAAATTGGAAATTGATATTGGGCTAATAAGTAACATTGAAGGAAATTGTGCTTAAGCATAAAACATACCATTGTTATCTAAATTTAACATTTATGTACCAAGTTTGGAAAAGAATCTTGTCTCTGTTTCTTGTTTAGAAGATAAAGGAGATTGGTTTCTTTTGTGGATGGAAGCGTACTTGTTTGGTCAAAGGGCTTTAGCATAGATGATGCTAGGGTTATTGGGATTCGTGATGGTAAAATGTATAGACTTGTCACTCAACCATATCAACCATTAGTGCATGACGAAATAGATCCAAGTGAGCTATGCCATCGAAGGTATGGACATCTTCATATCAGCGCATTCCCTGAATTAAGTGAAATAGTGTTAGGAGTTCTTGATCTATAGGAGAAGTATGATGGTGTATGCAAAGACTGTGCTCTTAGAAAGAACATCAAGAAACCATTTCCAAATAGTGACAACAGTTGGACTTGGTTCATTTTAATGTATGTGGTCCAATGCCCATAAAATCGCTTGGTGGTTTACTATGTAACATTTTTTGGTGACTTCTCCCGTAAGGCATGGATATATCCCTTGAAGGCGAAAGATGAAGTACTCGACAAGTTCCAAGAATTCAAAGCTGAAGTGGAAAACTTGATAGGTAAAAAGATCAAGACACTGAGATTTGACAATGGAGGAGATTCCACGTCAAAGGAGCTTGTTGCTTTTTGCAAGCAGTGTGGGATTAAGAGGGAGCTAATTGTCCCTTATAATCCACAACATAATCCACAACATAATGGTGTAGCAGAAAGAAAGAATAGATCCATTGAAGAATCTGTCAAGACCACGATGCATGATTTGGACTTGCCGTTGTTCTTATGGGGCGAAGCATCACGAACAACTGTGTACATTCAAAATCAATGCCCTCATAGAGTTTTGGAAGGTATGACTCTTGAAGAAGCCTTCTCCAAAAGAAAGGTAGAGGTTGGGCACATGATAATCTTTGGTTCTCCTGTATATATTCATGCTCCAAAGGATAAAAGGAACAAGCTTGAACCTTCAAGAAAGAAAGGAATATTTGTTGGATATAGTGAATCCTCAAAAGCCTACAAAATTTACAGTCCAAAAGAACGACGAATTGAGGCTAGCAGAGATGTCACCTTCGATGAGAAAGTGGCATATTAGAGGTCTAAGGAAGTCTCTATAGATTCCTTGGATGAAGTAAAGCAGGAAGCCTCAAGGGAGGAATAATCAAATTCTACAGAATGTACCAGAAGGCCAGAAGTGCCTCAATGTTCAACATAACTAGTCATAGTTCCACAGATCAAGAAGAGTCCAACATGGCTTAGATCCACATTAGAATAGGCGAAAGGACATACAACTCCTGATGGCACATCTAGAGAAGTGAAGAAACCTAAGAGGTTTTCTAGCTATGATGCTATTATGACAAAACTTATTGATGAAGAACCTTCCAAGTATGTAGAAGCAGCTAGATAGTAGGTGTGAAAGGAAGTAACGAATGAGGAGTACCAATATATCCTGAAGAAATGATGTTTGGGAAATTGTGCTGAGGCCTAAAGGGAAGTCAGTATTGACTTCCAAGTGGATATATAAGATTAAGAATGCTGTAGATGGGAGCATTGACAAATACAGGGCACAGTTGGTGGCTAGAGGTTTGACCAAAAAGAGGGAGAAGAATACGATGAGACCTTTGCTCTAGTTGCTAGGTACACCTCCATTAGATCATCGTTTTATCTGTTGCTTCTATGGGGTGGGAACTACACCAAATGGATGTAAAAGACTGCTTTCCTCAATGGAGTAATTGAGGAAGAGATGTACATAGAGCAACTTAGAGGATTTGAGGTATATGGTCTCATGGTTTAACATTTATTTATCCCTTAATGATGAGTTAGTTTATCACTCATTAGTGTTAGGATATGCAAGAGTTCCTTCATTATGCTATGGAGCATCATGTGCCCAAGGATTTGGATGATGGCTAATGAGGGGGTAGAGATAATGTTAGGATTTTCTCCTGGCGGTAATTAATATCCCAACCATATTTTACATTTTAAATTTTCTTTTTCTTTCATTGTGGCCATTTTATGCTTTTATATTTTTTTTAGTTGCATCAACCTCTAGGGCGAATTTTTCTACCTAGACTCATAGATGAGGATAAGAGAGTGCCAATCCCAATGAGCACAACCTTGAATAATGGAAATGCAATCTGGGAAGTGGTATGTATATAATTTCATCGACAAAGTTCAAACTACCTCAATCTAAGTCTCCCAAGTAGTGCCCCTCCTATAACCCAAAGGCTTCAAAGGAGGCCCCATTTGAATAAGGTCAAAAACTAACCTCCCTTGTAAAGTGAGAGGAACAAATTTAAAATCAGGATTGGCCAATCGTCCAGATCACCCCTTAATCCATGTTAGAATGCCCAAAACATTAAGTAAAAGCACATCACTGCAAAATGGTTGATGTTACCGTTGAATGATGACCCACCTTCCTTCAAGCGGAATGCCAGATAGTGAGAGGTGTCCGATCAATGCAAATGGCAGAAGAATATGGCACTAATAAGATAAGATAATCATATCAAAGTCCAACAAATGACCACAAAATTAGGTCCATGAGGCTGTTGTGTACAATGATGTTGATACAAGCAAGAGTACCAAAAGGTCTCCTGTATATAGCGTTGAAAAGTGTAACTAGGATCGATCTTCATATTGACCATGTAATTATGTATTTATGTAAAGAAGAAGACAAAGATAATAAAATATGTTTTTGTATGCTTGCCTCATGGGTTTCATGAGAAAGGTTTTATTATAGGTCAATAGACTTCTTCTTGATGTCTATTAGGATTTGTCTTCTGGTTATACATGTAATTAGGAGTCATGTATATGAAGAGTCTAGTCAAAAGAATATGCCTCAAGACCTTGTCATTTAACTGTGAAGAAATGGCTCAAGACAACCCTCAAGTCAACCTCGTTAACACTGGAAGGCTCTCTCTACAAGTCGGCCTATAAACTAGTGTTCAAGTCGGCCTCACTACATATGGAAAGGTCTGCTCAATTATAGGTGGAAACAACTTTAGATACCCTATAGATACTGCGCAGAAAATACATATTTCAGACACGATTTTCTGTGATTTAATGCGAGCTTCTGGATTGGAAAAGTGCTAGCTTCAGGGCTGCGTTCAACAGAGTCAAGGTGCTGGACAAGACAATGTTAAAGTGAAGATTAAAGGTGCTATTAGAATGCGGATCAGTCTGAAGGAAAAAGGTGCAGATTAGTCTGAAGTAAAAGCAAGAACATGGCTGTATCAAGTGTAAGAAAAGGAGCTGAAGTAAATGCAAAGAAAAGGACAAGCTCTGAGATCTAGTGCAAGTATTTCAGGACTAAGACACAGTACGAAAGGAGTAGAAGATTGTGGATTCCAGTAACAATGTTATATAGAAGAAGAAAGTGCGAAAAGGAAGGCATATTCATGTGAAGATTTGTGGACAGAATTGCCGGTATATCTTTGGATATGTGACTGCGTTAAAATGTTGAAATAGGGCGTGGTGAAGTATAGAGAAGGTCTGTAATAAAGTGCGTGAAAAGGGCTGTGATCAAAATACAAGGCTGCAACAATAATCAGTGTGTAGAAGGAAGGATCCAAGGCAGGTGCTGAACGATGCAGATCGGTGCAGGCAGGTGTAGGAAAGGAGGAGTCATTAAAGAAGCAGTGACAAGGTCTTGAAGGCATATAAAGGTCTAGGGTTGGTGTCATGGTCATGGTACTTGTATTCTAAAAGTCTATAAGAAGGATTTCTCGTGGGTTTTCCTCTCCATGTGGGACAGGTTTTGCCCTGGCTCAAGGAGCCTAAATTTGTGTCTCTTGTGTTTTTGGTAATTGACTTGATGAAAGACTAAACAAGCTAAAAAGATAAGACATAAGTAATAGAAGTAAGCTCACAAGTAATTATCAAGAAGAGAATTTGAATTAATCATCGCCCCTCCAAATTCTCAACATGGTATTAGAGCTAAGGTGCTAAAGACAAGGGCTACTTAGCAAGGAGGCACTCAAGGAAGCAAGAATCAAAGTCAAGGTCAATGTTTGCATTGAAAAATCAAATTAGTTTGAAAGGAAGATTCTCAAGCTATCTCAAGAAAGATCTTCAACCTCATTCAAAGGATCCACTCATCAAGAAAAATAATCTTTGCCATCAAAGATTTATATTCAAGACATTGTTGGGAGGGCCATCATCTTTTTGGAGACATCCTTTATCATCAAGGATCCACGAACTCGTACATTGGAGAATTCAATCTCATGTGGAGATTTGCCGACAGAATTGTAGGTATATCTTTGGATATATGACCGTGTTAAAATGTTGAAATAGGGTTACAGTGAAGTATAGAGAAGGTCTGTAATAAAGTGCGTGAAAAGGGCTGTGATCAAAATACAAGGCTGCAACAATAATCAATGCGTAGAAGGAAGGATCCATGGCAGGTGCTGAACGATGCAGATCGATGCAGGAAGGTGCAAGAAAGAAGGAGTCATTAAAGAAGCAATGACAAGGTCTTGAAGGCATATAAAGCTCTAGGGTCGGTGTCATGGTCATGGTACTTGTCATCTGAAAGTCTATAAGAAGGATTTCTCGTGGGTTTTTCTCTCCAAGAGGGAGAGGCTTTGCCCTGGCTCAAAGAGCCTAAATTTTTGTCTCTTGTGTTTTTGGTAATTGACTTGATGAAAGAATAAACAAGCTAAGAAGATAAGACATAAGTAATAGAAGTAAGCTCGCAAGTAATTATGAAGAAGAGAATTTGAATTGATCATCGCCCCTCGAAATTCTCAACATGGTATCAGAGCTAAGGTGCTAAAGACAAGGGCTACTTAGCAAGGAGGCACTCAAGGAAGCAAGAATCAAAGTCAAGGTCAAAGTTTGCGTTGAAAAATCAAATTAGTTTGAAAGGAAGATTCTCAAGCTATTTCAAGAAAGATCTTCAACCTCATTCAAAGGATCCATTCATCAAGAAACAAAAATCTTTGCCATCAAAGATTTATATTCAAGACATTGTTGGGAGAGCCATCATATTTTTGGAGACATCCTTTATCATCAATGATCCAAGAACTCCTACATTGGAGAATTCAATCTAAGAGGAAGTTCCTCATTTCATCTTCATCAAGGAAGCTGCTAGAAGGAGGAAGTTAATCTACTCAAGTAAGTATCTATGACCTTATCTAAATTTGTCAAAATGACTTATTGAAAAGCGAGCAACAAATTGGTTGGGTCATCAAACTTTAGTGCATGGAAGAAGAGGACAGATTTGAATCTAATTGAAGATGAAGCTATGGGCTACATCGAAGTATCTACAATTCAACTCTCAAAAGAAGATGCTCTAGCTCATGCCAAGTACATGAAAGGAGAAATCAGAGCCCAGAGGATTCTCATAGAATCCACTGAGGTCTCACTCATGCCCTCTGTATAAAAAATGAAAACTGCAAAAGAAATATATGAGAAACTATTGGAGCTATTGTTTGTGAGTACTGCACGAGAAGCAATCTCTCTAAGACAAGAAGTATACAAAATGAAATTGTCAAGAGAGGAATGAATCACTTCATATTTTATGAGAATTTCTGAAATAAGAGATCAA
Source organism: Pinus albicaulis (assembly GCA_034641835.2). Taxonomy (NCBI): domain Eukaryota; kingdom Viridiplantae; phylum Streptophyta; class Pinopsida; order Pinales; family Pinaceae; genus Pinus; species Pinus albicaulis. The sequence goes on along the minus strand of CM076578.1, from coordinate 1,009,886,273 downwards.
CTGCAGGAATTGGGAGAAGTAATGTGTGATAATGAAATGACTACAATGGTGCTGAATGCTCTACCGAAAGAATGGGGAAACTTCACTTCAAGCTTATACGGGAAGAAATAAGAAACACCATTCCACGATCTATGGTCTCTATATAAAATAGAGGAAACAAGATTGAAAGCCAAAGCTGATACAGGATAAAATGAAGGGAATCAAGCCTTTGGAGCCATGTCCAAGAAGAAAGGAAGATTCGAAAAATTTGGTCCTCAGAATAAAAGAAGAAATATGGACAAAGTACGATGCTTTGGATGTAATGAACTTGGGCATTATAAAAGGGATTGTCCTAAATCTGGAAAGGACATGAGGAAAAAGGATGAAGCCCATATCACAGATATAAGGGAAGAACCTGATATAAAGAAATCTAAGAAAGAAGAAGCGGAATATCTCTATTATGACTGAGATCATCTTTCCCTTTAAGTGATTTCTGTTGGTTGTAAAATAGTATGATAGGAATCAATGCATATTAAAAGCATCATGATAAAGCATGGGAGGAGCACTTGAAGAAGGAGCTCCTGTGAACCTCACTGATAAACAACATTGATGGAAGGCAATCATCAAGATTAAGGGTCATCATTCAATAATCAATATGGAAACAAGTACTGACATTTTCTAATGGAGTTCTCTATGGATTAACTAGTTAGAAAGAAAGCAGAAAGGTTTCATCGAGAATTCTATGCTACAGAATTCTGGGATTAGGATATGATGACATATTGATGAAGCAGGTCAAGGGAATGGAGTTCTTCATTCTAGTAAAATTGCTATAGGATGACTCAGGGAAAAGGTATGAGGTACATATATTCATATGATAACACTGGATGCTGTGAAGTCATGTCATATGGCTGCAGGTAATGGACTTCTATCTTTAGAAGTGTGATCTATAGAGGAGGATCTCTTACGGTGCACAAGTTGCCACTAACAGATGAAATTAAATATGTCCTCATATGGAATATTAGGTAGTTGTATACAAACAAGGAACTAGATCTTGGAAGTTCCCGAGTATGAAGCTGTGCATAGAAAGAATTGAAGAGATCATGAAGTGAAACCATGTAAAGAGGAGGTTATCATTCAGAAGCCAAGAAGATGTGACTAGGAGATCTCCTGGGAAGATATGTGGACTCCAATAGAAGTATGGTAAACAAGAAGACCCTTGACTAGCCATATCTTTAAGAGATGTGTCAATTTGAATAGAGGATGTTGATGCCTACAGGAAGATGTCATGGTGAAAGATCATCAGAGAGGTAATTTTTGATTTAAAAGTTCTTATGTATATGTTTATGTGGATAAGTTTATGCAGGGTTGCCAATCATGTGGAAGGATGTAAGATCCTTGGAGATGGTTTGAAGGAAAGCAGCATGGCATAAAGGTGAACCAGATGAGAAAACACTGATGAATCACTTTCTGATGGTTGACATGACTCGAGAATGAAAGTGATGGATGATCTCTGCCCTGTGAAGCCAAAAGTTGAAGATTCTTCAATATCGAAATCCATGACATCGAGGGGAGGAATTCTTCACGAGCAACTAGGTGTCTCACCATTGCTGCCGCATGTCCTTGGTTGAGAGGGAGCCTAGAGGTAAGTTTCTTACTTGGAAGAAACTTGAAGTATGTCCTTCCTGAGTTAAGAGGGAGTGACGTATATGATTCTCTAATACATGTGTCATGCACTAGACCAGGACTAATAACCGTAAGTCTTAGTGAAGGCCATGTGGAGAGAATGGATAGACACATCATTCTGGTCGTCACCAGGAAGATAGAATGGAGGATTGGGTAATCATCTGGCATTCGATACTCTTTGAGAATGTGATAGGGCATTCAAGATAAGAGTAGTTGAGGACCGATATTCTTTGAGGGCTGGCTACCCAAGAAAAGAATAGTCCAAGAAGGTCATACTCTGGGAACACCTAGGTGGAGTATGTACCTTGGAGAGACAATGACTATGGTGTCTATAAGTCATGTGTTTCGACAACATTGTAGCCCATTGTCTCATTGAGAGATGGGGCTGTTAGTCAAGGCCTTGCACTAGGACAATGTTGGTTGATATGATGCTATACAGATGCGATTACCAATCCGATTCTTCTGTTTGAAAGTGACCATGTACCTATATGAATACCTCCCTAGTTAAGAGGGAGTGTTGAAAAGCGTAACTAGGATCGGTCTTCATATTGACTATGTAATTATGTATTTATGTAAAGAAGAAGGCACAGATAATAAAATATGTTTTCGGTATGCTTGCCTCATGGGTTTCATGAGCAAGGGTTTATTATAGGTCAATAGACTTCTTCTTGATGTCTATTAGGATTTGTCTTTTGGTTATAAATGTAATTAGGAGTCATGTATATGAAGAGTTTAGTCAAAAGAATATGCCTCAAGACCTTGTCATTTAACTGTGAAGAAATGGCTCAAGACAACCCTCAAGTCAACCTCCTTAACGCTGGAAGAATCTCTCTACAAGTTGGCCTATAAACTAGTGTTCAAGTCGGCCTCACTACATATGGACAAGTCTGCTCAATTACAGGTGGAAACAACTATATATACCCTATAGGTACTGCGCAGAAAAGATAGATTTCAGACAAGATTTTCTGTGATTGAATGCGAGCTTCAGGACTGGAAAAAGTGCTAGCTTCAGGACTGTGTTCAACAGAGTCAAGGTGTTGGGCAAGACAATGTTAAAGTGTGGATTAAAGGTGCTCTTAGAATGCGGATCATTCTAAAGGAAAAAGGTGCGGATTAGTTTGAAGTAAAAGCAAGAACATGGTTGTATCAAGTGTAAGAAAAGGAGCTGAAGTAAATGCGAAGAAAAGGACAAGCTCTGAGATCTAGTGCAAGTATATCAGGACTAAGACACAATACGAAAGGAGTAGAAGATTGGGGATTCCAGTAATAGGGTTATATAGAAGAAGAAAGTGCGAAAGGAAGACATATTCATGTGAAGATTTGCGGATATAATTGCAGGTATATCTTTGGATATATGACTGTGTTAAAATGTTGAAATGGGGTTGCGGTGAAGTATAGAGAAAGTCTGTAATAAAGTGCGTGAAAAGGGTTGTGATTAGAATACAATGCTGCAACAATAATCAATGCATAGAAGGAAGGATCCAAGGCAGGTGCTGAACGATGCAGGAAAGGAGTCATTAAAGAAGTAGTGACAAGGTCTTGAAGGCATATAAAGGTCTAGGGTTTGTGTCATGGTCATGGTACTTGTCATTTGAAAGTCTATAAGAAGAATTTCTCGTGGGTTTTCCTCTCCAAGAGGGAGAGGTTTTGCCCTGGCTCAAAGAGCCTAAATTTGTGTCTCTTGTGTTTTTGGTAATTGACTTGATGAAAGACTAAACAAGCTAAGAAGATAAGACATAAGTAATAGATGTAAGCTCACAAGGAATTATCAAGAAGAGAATTTGAATTAACCATTGCCCCTCCAAATTCTCAACATATAGGACAAGAGATAAAGTAAAAACATAATGTCTATATGTCAAAACATAGAAGACCTTCGACTTTGAGCGTCGATGGATGCGAAAAGGATCCAGGGATTAGGTCATGGTCCATTAACATTTGAGGTTGAATAAAGAAAAATTCGGGGGAAGATTTAGACCCTCTGCTACGTTGCTCCTAGGAAGAAGTAACTCGCCATTGGTGTCTAGGGGATCTTGACTTCTTGTTGGTAAGAGATCTTGTCTGGTGATGTCCCTAAGGTCTTTGGGGAAGGGGAATGGTCCATTAGGTCACATCGATTTGTAGTTTGAGGAAATGTTTCTATTAGTCTATCTCTTGGTGACCCTAGTTGATGGGATGTAAAGACCTTGACTCCTATTGGCCGTGTTGACCATGCACATGTCATCAGTTCCGAGAAGAAGAGTACAAAACTGTGGATTAAATTTTTTTAGTGATTATCATCATTGTAATCAAAAATTTTGCTTTGTATTGAAAAAATGATTCTAGTATGAGTATTAAGCCATGTAACAACACCTAGGTAAGCCTATGATTCTCCTCAAAGGGTTTCACTCTAGGGAGTTTTTTAACCTGACCAAATTATTTGTGTTTGTAAACACGAATAATTGTCCCAGATATACCCCAAATCTAGGGTGGAACTCATTGACAAGGTCTTAGGCGAGTCCTAGTGTTATTGAGTCGATGTATTTTTATCATACTAGATCATATGTCTTGAGTCGTAGAATTTGGTTGAGTCTTAAGGGGTTTGTGTCTATTGTAAATTTTCCCTTCTAAGGGTGATGATTTGTAATATTGTGATGTAAAAGTGTTGTCTTGAAATAATTTTGGTGAATGGTTCCTCATAATTAGAACGCCATTACCAAAATAGTTTTTAGGCCCACTTTGAGGGTGGAAAATGTGTAATTCCCCTCTAGAGTCTTTTAATCAAATTTTCTGGCAAAAATAAAAGAAAATAATTATCCATAAAATTAATTAAATTGTGTCAAAAATTAATTTGAGAGAAATTAAATTCTCTCCAAGTGGAAAATGATCAAAAGTTCCTAAAAAATGCGCGGGTCCAGAAGGAATTAATTTTATGAGGTCCTCCATCAAAGGAAAGGTCAAATTTTCAAAAAAAATTAAACCTTTGGAACATGGTGGTTGAGTCAAGGATCATTTTTCAAGGAAAAAAGATTGGAAAAAATATTTTTTGGACCGGGATTAAGGCCTTCATCAACAAATTCGAGTTTTTTCTAGATCAAGGGATAGGGTTTAATTTTGGCATGGATCAAGCAATAACTAGCAGTTATTCTCCGGGATTAAGTCAAAGTAGCCGTTATTTTCCACTTGGAGGGGTTTGATCCTCTCATTATATATATAAGGAAGCTATTGAGCTTGTCATTGTATCACACACTCATAAAAAAATCACTCGATGTAAAAGATTGGAAAAAATAATTTTTGGACCGGGATCAAGGCCTTCATCAACAAATTCGAATTTTTTCCAGATAAAGGGATAGGGTTTAATTTTGGCATGGATCAAGCAATAACTAGCCGTTATTCTCCGGGATTAAGTCAAAGTAGCCGTTATTTTCCACTTGGAGGGGTTAATCCTCTCATTATATGTGTAAGGAAGCTATTGAACTTGTCATTGTATCACGCACTCATAAAAAAATCACTCGATGTACTGAGCTAAGCTTTGCTGAAATATTCTTAATGAAAGTCTTTGGGGTTTCAATTCAAGGTGTCTCTCTCTTGATGATTCATGGTATGTGTTGAATAATTTTTATGCTCTAATTGTGCTTATTGCTGAAGATTATTGTTCCCTAGGCAACAGTTTGATTATCTATTAGCACATGTATCTTGCTTTAGGTATTGGGCTAGAGTAAACACATTGAAGCTGGTAGATATAGCAAGTATCCCTAGATTTCTAGTCTATTTGTGTGAATCAAACCCCTTTGGAACTAATAATCTATCTTTTGTGTAGAGATCTTAGGTATTCAGCTCTTGGGCTTTGGCCAAGTACATGGACTTTAAGGTGATCACACCTTGTTTGCATTCTGAGCTTATCTAACGATTTTTGGGTGCAGGGTCTTGGCTTGCGCATTAAATAAAAATTATTTCTATCAATTATTTTCAAAATTTCTACTTGGGCTAAATGAATTTATTTGCTAATTAGAGCTTGTAATTTTATTTGTGAATTTTGTAAATAAATTTGTAAATATTTTTCTACTAACCCTTGTATATATCTTTATTTTCTTTGTAAATGTTAAGGGTCTTACTAAAGCGGGTTTTGCAGATCTTGAAGGCATGTTTAGGGATTCTATCTAAATTTGCTTTGTAGGCACCTTCACCTCGGAATCAAGGAAAAATTTAAGGTTGTGAAAGGACTGGCCTTCACTTAGCTTGAAAGGCTAGGGTCTAGGAATCCAGTCATCCTAAAGGGTGTCATCCAGCTAATTGAAGAGAGGTGCTGGCGTTTTGGAACAATATTTGGCCTCCCCAGACCTTGATCTATCATTCTTGTGCCTCTCTCTCTCAGCGCTCAACCTTTTTGGAGGCCTGCTAGCCCTACAGTGACAAATTTAATTACAAGTCAAGGTTTTGTGTAGGAATTTACCATTAAAATTGTTTGCAATCATTTTTGTGATTAATCTCTTCTTATTTGACATCAAATCCAATCTTGGTTTACATTGCAGCCTCATTGATAATCTTTGATAGGGACGAACTAGCCCTATTGAGGCAGCCGCGGGCCTCATCTTGTCAAGCAACCCTAGCCCCAGGCCCAAATTGGCCTTAAAACCAAGGTCACAGGCCTAGGAGCGCTAAAAGCCCTAGCCACAACTCTCTTTGGGCTTTTAAGACCTTAACACAGACTTTTGGAAGAGGATTTAAGCCATAACACGGGTTTCAGAGATCTTTCTTGATCATATTTGCTTGATCTCTGATTTAACTAGTGTTTGCAGGCCTAGTCACAATCTTGCCAATGTTTTGAAGTAGTTTCTCATTGATCATTTGTCACTGCAAGTCTCTAATCTCTAAAAGCTTGGTATTTGGTTTTATTGGCTCACCTTTGGTTTTGCAGGCTTATATTCATTTGGAAAAAGGGATTACAAGGGCTATTTATCTCACTGCTATATCATCCAAGGCCTGCTTGGCCTAGCCAAATACATTCGAAGGTCTGATCTATCATTATGTTGGGGTTTGAAGGCTAATCATGGGTGTTTGCAGGTGTGGAGAGAGGTGATAAGTTCCTTTGGTATATTGACTTGGCATACTCATTCTTGGAAGAAGGCCATAAGGCCTAAAGGCTTTGATCCTCTCTTGCCCTCATTATCTTTTGACTATCATAAGCACTTCCAAATCTGAAGTAAAGTAACAGAGGCATCCCAGTAGCATTTTTACAATATCTTTCAGTATTTGACAATGTTCATTGCATTTGATGATTAATAGTGACTAATCTTGCATATCTATCTACAGTTGATTATCTTCATCATTTCAGAGTTGAGGGCTATCATGTATTGGAAGAAGAGCTCAACAAGCTCACCTCCTTATTGACAACAACATATTTAAGACTTGGTGCATATTCGACAAGTCAAATTGTTTGTATTTGGGCAGCAAATCGCCTTGGTAGCTCTTGTGTCTTGAGGATAACCTTTTTGATTTCTAACTGCCCCTCTCTCTTCTATTCATGGTTTGTCATCACATTGCAATCCACTGTTAACAACCTTACTGTGCTTGGAATGTGTTGAGCTCTCTTTTGTCTCCTAATTTCCATACATCATAACCATAAGTGAACTCAACATATTTGAATCATTCCAATTGATACATTAAATAACTCTAATTGTTATTGGAATAGCCTCTAAGTACTCTACAAGTGTTCTTGGTATTTTTTGTGATCTTGTGCTTAAAAGCTTATCCTTGTCATCTGGGTTGCAGTGGTATTTTTGAGGGATTTAATAGTCATAGTTGGTCTATCTCTGGGCTTGAGGACAACTTGTCTCACCCCTGGGCCCTAACCCGTTCTCTCATTTGCATGATTGGATTTCATCTTGCATTGCATGTTGATTGTTAGCAATATCATCTCATTGTGATCACAATTTCTCTTGTTTGTAATTACTGCATTACCTATGTGAGAGATATCCTAATAAGCACCTAAAGCAACTGATATTATCCTCTCTGTTGTCATTAAGAAGTCCTAAAGTGCTTCATTGGAAACTTGTAGTCTTGTGACAATCTGCTCTGGCATCTCTTGCATCGAGGCATACTGACAACTTGTTGCATCTCATCCGTTTAACATTTGTCATCTCCCATTTGTGAGCATTTTGTGATTGACTTGTAAGTTGCATTTATACCTATCACTTGTTATTTTCTAATTGATATCTCTAAAGTGAAGGTACCCATAACATTTATATTGCAAGTCAATTTTTGTTGATATATCAATCTTACAGCTTATCCTAAGATTCCCTTGCCACACTACTTGTCTTATAACTTGAAGCATACTTCATTGTCGTGCAAGTTCCTAATTTATTCTGAGCATTGTATTAAGGGATTGGTCTCTTAACTATTTAATCTTAAAGTGTCATAATAATCTAACCAAATCCATATCACATAGTCAAGCTTGCCTCCTAATTCTAATCAAGTTATCAAGATAATCAGGTGCATCTCCTAGAACTTGTTGTTTCCCAACAAGTTTCCCCTTCACCTTTAGGGACTCCCCCCCCCCCAACTAGCTTGCCTAGGAGATAACTTAAATGGAGAGGGTAGGGATCAGAGTGAAAACCCCTGACTTGAGCATTTTCGCATTGAGTGTACGATTTGGGGGACAACAGGGCCATGGGTTGATAACCAAAGTTTTGTAAAGAGACTAAGACCCTGACTCCTATTGATTTTGCGTTGATAGCAAGAGTTACTTCTGTCCTTGTAGGTTGTAGAATGTATAGGGTTTTCCCCGTTGTTTCATGCGGTTTTGGAATGGTTTGTGTTTAAGCAATGTGATGAATTACTAGCCAATTTTTATTTTCATATATGTGGTATCAATTCCAAGAAAACATAAACACAACACAGGATAATGGATAAGCAATGAACAACTGAACTTCATTGACACAAATATCGTAAGGAAAAGATGCCTGTAATAGTCTGATACAAGAAGCTGCCAGCTTGATCTAGGGATAATTATAGTGTCTTCTTTTGTTGTTCACCTCCCCCTTGGGTGATTCATGAGGTTCTCTGTTGGCACTGGGTGTTTCAGTGTTACTGTTGCATTGACATAGGATACGTGCTTGTGTGCTGTTGAACCACCCACGTCTTCACTGCTTGCTGTCCACTTCTCGAGCTCTTATGATCCCCAAACTACTTGTAATACCTCTTGTTGCTTCACTCAAATGTGCACATGCTCTTTAGGTGGTTGATTCCTATTAGTTTGGCCACGTTCTATCACCTGGTGGTCTGTTGTCTCTTCCCTCAGCAAATATTACTGGGTTGGTCGCAACGACAACCCGATACCTTTATAAAGCCCCCTTCGAATGCACACAACGACCTGATCTCCCGTTGTGGCCTGGTACCTGCCTCCTGGACTGATTGTGGCTTACCTGGTTATGTGGGAAACCCTTGTTGCGTATCGAGTCTACTCGTGGATTTTCTCTTACACCTTGCAAGGTGCCTAAGATTGCATGAATCGACGATAGCTGTCCCTTCCTTATTCGTTTGTCCATTGGCTTGGGTCCCTACTAGATCGACTCTACTGTAGAGATACAACCTCATGAGGAGTCTTGGATGAAGGCTCAACCGTAGGGAGAGTCAAAACGATTTTGCTTCCTTAAGTGGCTCCTCTATCAGGTACATATCTACCCTCAAAAACACTTCCAACTCCCTGCACTCGCTGGCCATCAAGACACTACTGATTGACCTTGTTAATGAGACGTTGTTCTTCTGCAACTATAAGAAATATGAAAACACACAATCTGTCCCCGACTGCTTAGACGGCCAAAGCAACAACACGCCTTTGTCCAATGGTTAATTGATTCATGATTGATAGATTGACCTCAAATATGTACTCTGTCTCGTTGCCTGATTGTGCAACCATAGTCTTATGTGTGAATTGCATACCTCTTGACGATACAAATGGAACCGTTGAATTACTAGCCAATTAAAATTTCTTTCCGATTAAATCCAATGAGATATTAGTGTGATCCTTCCTCTAATCTGATTAGGGTGGATGAATTTCCATTGAAGCTAGATTTTCTCCCAAGTGTTTTTGTTCGAGTAAGAAGTGCAACTCTAAGCTCTTCAATCCAATCTCTCAAAAAAATGAAATTCACAAGGATGAGAGGATAGTCAGTTTTTCCCCTTTTAATCCCCTTTCTCCAATTTTCGTGCCTTTCTTCGATTTGAATTTATTTTTCCTCTTCTTTGAATTTTATTTGCTTTTCTAATGTTTTCCCATCACTTTTATTTTTTGTCACTTTAAGGCATCACTTTATAAAGTCACCATGGCCCATGACATTTTATTTACTAGTTGATCCCCTTTATTAATATTTCTCTTACGAATCTAGCTCACGCAAGTAAAAAATGAGCTAATGAGTCGTCCCTGTGTCAATCATTCGAGAGGGGACATCACATGGGAACATCGTAAAGAAAAATTTATTTTTTTGAATAGGATTTGGTCTAGGAGGAGGCTAGAGAATGTCGGCATGAAGTTTAAGGGCCTCTTGTATGCAAATGGCTAGACATATCTAGTCTGGATATCAAAAGAAACTTGATAGGGTTTGGATCCCCTTAAACAAGAAATGGATCTCCCATGGATCTCATAATAAATGTGGCAACTAAAGATGAAATGCTCCTCAATCTCAATCTCTTAGAGATGGCACAATTAACATATCCTATTTGATTGGTCAATCTAGTGGTTACTCTTAATACACAATCTATGAGAGCTAACTTTGAACTATCCCAATGGAATTCAAAGGGCATGCATCCAATGGCGAAGTGTGAAATGGGTCGAAAAATGACTCCATCACTCATCACCATGAAGTGCTTAGCATAGAAAACCATCTTCAAATGTAACCCACCTTGAGGTTTTATCTAAGTGACCTATAAAATTTATTCATCTTCTGCTTGGTTGATAATAGGTGGCCGAGTAGACACAAGGAGTATCTGAATTAGGAAGTTTGTCCATCATAATACTAACCAAAGCACTGAGAGTTCAAGACTCCGATGTGTAAACACCAAGACTGAGATGAAGGGCTAGTTGTTGCTAGTCAATCTTAAGAATCTTGTGGACCTGTGATTACTTTGATGCTAGTGGTTTCCCCAACAGAGGAATTTGCTATCCCTTTCCTTGGACTGGTTGTAGATGAGGAGGAATCTACGCTTCCTAACAAAGGAGAAGGCTGAATAGTCTAGGTCATCAAGATGGGTTGGAATAGTGACTTGGGTGATGCACTACATCATGTGCAAACCCTTGTTGAAGAGTTAATTTTGTTAAGAGGTGCAATATGGGCGTTGGTTTAGTTGATGCAAGGGATTGAAGCGAGGGCATGGATTGGTGCGACCATAAGAGAAGTGAGGGTTCAAGGTGAGAAATAATAGAGACACGAGGGTTAAGAGTGAGCAGTAGCAGAGACATGAGGGTTCGTGGTGAATAGAGACATGAGGGCTCATGGTGAGTAGAGATGCGAGGGTTCAAAGAGTATACTTGTTTAGAAGGGCTCATGGGCATGACAGGCTGCTGACATGTTGGAGGAGGTTGTGGAAAGGCTGGAACCAAGGTTGCGGTAGAGCACCCTCCTCACTCTCGAAGCACGCTCTGCTCTAGAGCGACCTCGGGAGCACGCTCCTTGGTTTTTTGGGAGCGAATTTTGGGAGCGCGCTCCCTTCAAAAGAACCACTCCTTGGTTTTTCGAGAGCGATCGCTTCCTAACTACTTCCGAAGCGAATTTTTTAAGTCGGGAGTGGTAGGGGAGAGATCACGCCCAACTTAAAAAATTCGCTCCTCGTGGGCGCAGACTGTGGCTTGAAATTTTTTGGGAGGGAGGGGAGGAGGGGCCAAAAGAATTAAAATCCCTCCTCCCCTCCCACAAATGCACCATTTGCTTTGTGTTGAGAGCAAGAGAGAGCAAGAGAGGGCTTGAGAGGAAGATTGAAAAGAGCAAGGTTGGGAGCTTGAGGAGCTTGAAAGGGAGATTGGAGCTTGGGATTGAAGGCACCATTGGAGAGCTAAAGAGGTAGGGTCTAGACTTTAATACGATTATTTTCATCTTTCCATGTAGCATTTGTGTTTTTTATATGTTCACTGTTAAATGAAATATTTTCTCTTCTCTCTTTCCCATTCCCATTCCTCCATTTTATTACAGGCAAGATTCAAGAAACTATAAGTTTATAACTACACCAAATTCAAAACTTCAAACATCATGGCTACATCGCTTGGAATTTTCTTGATGTTCGTTCCTCTTTTTGTTATGATGGTGTTGGGAACATAGTTTTAAAACTCCAACTCGGATTCGGAACCGACCGAGGGTTGGCTCTGACTCTGACTCCGACTCTTTATCCACTCGGCCTAGTTGATTTCGTTGACTCAGTCGTTGTAAAAAATACATTAAATATATTTTTTATTTATGAAAAAACATCTTTTTAAAGATTCTCATTCATGTTTCCAAACTCAAAGCATTAGAATATAGAGAGAAGACAACATATGATCAAAGTATGCTCCTGAATATATCTATTATATCAAAATGGCACCTAGTGCACTTTCCAATACATGTAATATATAGAGATCAAAACAAAAACACATAACCAAGGAGGCCCTAAATGGCCTCTACAACAAAACATCACTAGTCACTACTGCTAAACAAGGCAAGAGCATCTAGCTTAGACTCTGAATCAGAGTCAGACGGGGAAACCCATGGCTCCTCCTCACTAATGCTCCAAAAACCAACTCCAACTCTTCACAAACTCCTCACAAATGCTCACACAAATGCAATGAGAGAGCTATGAGTAAATGTGAGGGGGTTCGATCACTTTTATAGGCTTGGGAGAGGGGTAGATGCATTAAGAAAAAAAACAAAAAAAAAAGGGTTTGAAGTCCGAGTTGCCGCCTTTTTTACTCGCGGACTAGCTCGGCCGGTTTAAGACGGGCTCAGCCAAACCTGCTGGTCCATTATCGAACCGAGCGAATCGATGTCCGGCTCGGCTGATTTTGTAACAGACTGGCCACCAGATTGGTTTTTGTATCGAGCCGGCCCGGGCAGGGGTCCGGCTCCGTCGACTCGACCGATTCTGAATCGGTTCGACTGTTTTTAAAGGAGTGATGAAGAGCATGCAGAAGTGGGTAGTGGTGGATTTGAAAACTCCTGGAGAGGAGGAGTACCAAGAGGAAGAGGAGGAGAAGGATAATGAGAGTGGAGATGATGAGGGCAAAAAAACTAAAGTAGACCAAACCCCCTTGTGGAAATATGTTTCTAAGCTTTTAGGAGGGATGTTGAGAAATCTAGGGCAGCTTGATTAGGGGAGATATCTCTTAACTTTGATAATTGCTTGTGATATTCTTTTACTTCAACTTGTAGTTCTTATGATTATTAGCTTCTTCTTCTAGTGTTATTATAATTTTCTAATCATCAAACAACTACCAAAACATGAAGATCAATAATACAAATGGACACAAGATGTAGGGTGCCAGCCAGGGCCAAAACCTCTCTTAGAGAGGAAAACCCACAAGAATTCTTTTCTTCTTATAGAATATTTAAATGACAAATTCCAAGACCTTTAGACTTATGGAAAAATGCCCAATAGGGTCTGTTACATATAACAATGACTCTTTTGATTCCTATATTCTATGACAAAACCCTAGAAGCACACAATGGGTGCTTGACCTGAAAAATATTGATATATATTATAGAGCATGAAACCCATTCTATAAAATAATAATAATTTTTCTTTCTCTTTTACATCAAATACATAAAAATCAATAGTACATAGAGTATTATGAAGACCAAACCTAGTTATATTTTTTAACACTCCTTCTTAACTAGGGAGGTATTCATAATACATAGAAGGTACATGGACATTATCATACTGACCAATTCTCATAAGAAGAGCCAGATTGGTAAGCTATCTCATAAGCCATCTTTTTTAGCATATATCTGTGCATCTCATTATATTAGCGAACATTGTCATATAGCAAGGCCTTGACTGACAACTCAATCTCTCCACTAGATTAGACCACAATGCTGTGGAGGAAATGATTTATAGACACCCTCATCATTGTCTCTCAAGGCACATACCCCATTTGAATGTTCACAAGGTATATCCTTTTAGGACCATTCCCCTCTTTGAATCACAAATCCTCAAGGAATCTCCTCTTCGACTACTATTGTTTATTGGATGCCCTATGTCATCCTCAAAGAGTATCAGTATTGGTCTTAGATTCTTACCCAATCCTCCATTCTTTCTTCATGATATGAAGATAAGAATGATGTGTCTATCTCACCCTCTCAACTAGGGAGGATCTACTCATTCCTTTGACATGAAAGGAATTTACCCAAGCTCCCTCTTATCAAGGGACCTATTTCCAATAATATCTATCAACTCTTCTGTGGAGATCATGGTACTATCAACTGCTTGTAGGGATCCTCTTTCTGCAATATCATGTCTTGAATAGATTTCAACTTCTTCATCGTGGAGCCAAATTCTTCCATAACTTCTTTGTAGGGCTTTGACCATCTTTCTCATCGCTTTCCTTCAACGAAACATAGTGGTGAACTTAATTATTGCTAGTCATGTCATCCTCCTTATCATCAGAAAGTGATTTTCTTTGTTATCATTTTTCTGTCCTTCATACTTCTACATCTTCCAAGTCATGTTCCCTTCAAAATTATCCATTCGATTCTAGTTGTAGGTGAATTTCAAGAACCTTCTGTTGATAGCCCTGTTCCAAACCAACCAGATGCTTGTTTTCAAAAAATCAAAAGTGAACATCAAACCAAAATTACCTCTTTATGATGGCCCTTTTTCAGAACATATGCTTTTGCAACATCAACATCCTTCACAATACTATATGAATCCATCTCCAAGAGATTTAATTCCAAGGTTCTCCTTCTTCATCATACTCATCAGGGTCTTCATAATTTCTTCATAGAGGTGTCATAGCCAATCTCTTTTAAACATCAGATGTTGATTATTCATACTATCTATGTAGTTGTAGACACACCTTCACGAACTCTGCTTTCAACTTCTTCACATACTGCTTCCTCGGGATCTCTATACATAGCTCCTCTTGTACAATTGTTGTCCACCACCTCATATTCTTTATGAGGTCATACGATATGTTGATTCAATCATGCCTTTATGTAGCATGCCAAACTTATGCCCTCATGTATTATTTATATAGAAGAATTCTTTCTTCTTCAATCATGCTCACGAGATAGAGCATTCTAACCATTCTATTTATTTGCAATTAAGTTATGACATGAATTTATCTATCTTTTAGAAGTTACCAAATATATGCATACCTCTTTCTCCATGTGGTCACCTTGGCTTCCTTCAACAAATTCCTTTTTCCTTGCTTGAAGATGAAAATGCTTCAACTAACATGTCGTGCTGCACTTCTCTGTCACCATACCTTCGTCCTTCTAAACTGAGGATTCCACACTAGGTGGAATATAGACTATATGTGTAGTACTTGGTTCTTCTAAGTAGAGGTGAATCTTCCCCACAAATTTTTTAATGAAGGATCATGATGATCCTTTTCTGCGAAAGCTTCTCCTTGATGATGAGGTGTGATGATCTCTTATCTTTCTATCTTGCTAGATGACTTGCTTCAACCATGCAAACACTGTTTCTGTTAACCTTTCATGCTTCTAATATGATGCCATCTCACTTACTGCTACGATGCATCTTATCATAACTGTAGTGCTTCCTACCATGACTGTTATCTTGAAAATAAACTCAATGTATGAGAGACCTTTAATAGCAGAGGTCTTTCACTTCTTCCTTCTTAGATTTCTTCTCTTCCCGTTCTTCTACTTCTTTGGTTACATGGGCTTCACTTCTTTCTTTCCTTTTTTTGTTGCCCTTCTTGAGTTTAGGACAATTCGTTTTGAAATGCTCATATCCATTACATTCATAACACTGAATCTTAGACACGTTAATTTTCTTTTGAAATTTCTTCTCGGGCTCGAATTTTTCAAATTTTCCTTATCATAGCTGTAAATGCTTGTGTTTTCTCATTTGATCCAACGCCATTCTTTACTTTCAATTTGGTTTCCTCAATCTTAAACAATTCCCATAGATCATTGAATGGTGTAGCTTCCTTCTTTCCATAGATTCTTGAAACAAAGTTACCCCATTCATCTGGTAGTGCATTGAGTACACGAGTGGTCATCTCTGGATCTGACATTGTTTCTCCTGGCTCTGGTAGTTAATCTTTAATTTGAGATACTTTCATGAGATATGATGCTACCGCTTCTTCTTTTGATACTTTCATTTTGTATAATTCGGTTACTAAAGATATTGTTTCCCCAACCGTACTTACAAAGTACAACTCTACCAACTTGTCATGGATTTCTTTTGATGTCTTCAATTTTACTACAAAGGGAATGAGAAAATCCTTGATAGATTCAATGAGGATAATTTGAGCTATTATTTATCCTTTCATATACTTTAATGTTGCTTAGGATTGTTCTTGAGGAGGCTTTGTTATGGAGCCTTTGACATACTCAAAAACTTCATTTTATGTGAGAATCAAATCTATTCTCTTCCATGCAAGGTAGTTTGATGTCCTGACAAGTTTATTTTTCTCCTTGCAGAAAGTAGTCATTTGATTTGTAGGTTAAGACATAAATATAAATTACTTACTTGATAAATGAAGATGCTTCAAGTGAGGTCGAGAGACTTGTATGTATATATAATTGTTCATGAAGGACAAATAGCGCTAGAGAGGGCCGACTTGATGTTTGCTAGGCCGATTTCTTCTCTGTAGGTTGACTTGATCTTGGACTGGTGCTATGACACTTTTTGACTCTAAATAAATTCATTTTACTTATTACAAAATGCCCAATAGGGTCTATTACATATAACAATGACTCTTTTGATTCCTAGACTTTATGACAAAACCCTAGAAGCACACAATGGGTGCTTCACCTAAAAACAAATTGACCTATAGCATGAAACCCGTGATATAAAATAATAATACTACATTTTCTTTCTCTTTTACATCAACTACATAAAAATCAATAATACATAGAATATTATGAAGACCAAATCTAGTTACATTTTTCAACAAGGGAAAGGGTTGGAACCACTAAATTTACATTCCATTGCAAAAATACTTACACAGGTTCATACACCTGTGCTAGAAAGCATCTTTGTGGGAAAATGGCATGGGATGGAAATTAGAAAATAGGAATCAAAACTTGTGGAAGTGTGTCACATCAACAAAGAGCCAAATACATAAAGGAAGAGGAGGAGGCCCAGTACAAATCTAAAGGATCAAAGGGTGACTTTAAACATGGCACCACCAGCCCACAATCACATAAACTAAGAACTCCATCAACATCCACCCATGGCAGTGGATTTTGAGGCATAGGCACAAACATCCCATTAAGGCATAGAAACATATCGGATTTCCTTGATCATGGCTGTAGGATGTGGATGCAAAAATTTACTGGTTTCTCTATGCATGTGGGATACCATTCAATGTTCTTCGCTCACCTTATTGGCATGAAATGGTTAGTGCCATCAATGATGCCCCCAAAGGATACAAGAGCTCTGGGTATGACAAGGCTAGAAATGTGGGACTTGATTATGAAAAGCCAAAATTGCAAATGCTTTGGGTAAAATGACAATAGACTATGGTGTATCTATTGTATCTGATGGATGGACAAATGTAAAAGGCAAGCCATTGATAAGTGTTTGTGGTGTGTTTGCTAGTGGTGCAGTCTTCCTTTCAACATATGATTACTCAAAAAAGTTCAAGACCACCATCAACATTTCAGAACCATTATTTCAAACAATTGAAAGTATTGGGCCATACAATGTCATCCAAAGCATCACTGATAATGCTTCTAATTGTAAGGCAATGAGAGCAATCATTGAGGATAAATACCCCAACATATTTTGGTCTGGGGGTTTGGTTCACACAATGAACTTTTTGATGCATGATATTATTAAGAACGAACAACCTCAATACAGATGGATTGGTGATTTGTACAAGAGAGATAAGAGAATTTTAAAATTTATTACCAATCATAGCAATACCCATGGGCTTTTTCGTAGTCGTTCAAGGTTGGATCTGTTGAAGATTGCGAAGACTAGTTTTGCTAGCTATTACCTCACCTTCAGGCTTCTTTTGAAGGTAAGAAATATTTAAAATACTTCGTAGACAAAGACATCCATTGTAGGACAATAATTGTTAATTGTATATTGTATAAAAGAATTGATATAGGATGATTACAAATGAGAATGAGGCCCTGTTTATATACCCTAGGCAGACGCCCTTTCAAGAATGGCCATGTCTTTAAGACAAGCCTCTTCATTACTAACTAACTAATCATTAGATAATTAATTATCGTTTATTATTATTATATTTATATTTGCATTTTTATTTTTATTTTTTTATGAATTATATTTCATAACATAGCTTTTCCCTTCAAGAAGTTTTGTCCTCAAAGCTTACTTAAGAACATCTTCTCGTCTCTGAACTTTCATTTTCGTCAATACAAGATGATATGATACTCTGAGTGATAGACAAATTTGTCGTTTATTTTCTGAGTGATACTGATACATAGCTTGATTGGAAAGTCTGCTCTTGTGATTCGGGTGTCGATACATAGCTCCTTTGGTTTGGCTTTCCTTTATCATATTAGTGGTTGATTCTTGATTTTCTTCAGGAACATTTGTTGTTGAGTTGGCGACTGAATCATTATTTGGAATGTCCATCGTTTGAATTGCAACTTCTGCATATGTCTTAACATCCCTAAATTCCTCTTCTTCCTTGTGATATTGATTGGATCAATATTTATCCCTTTATCTTCAACTTGGACTGAAATGACTGACAACTTCAATACTTCACTTTGAAGTTGTTCTAGCTTGTCATTCAACGATTTCTTGTCATTTTAAAGTTTTTTTATTTGTGTAAGTAGGGTTTGGTTATGATTCCTTAAACGCACAAGTTTATCCTTTTCTGAATTATTGACTTTATTCGTAGTAGCTTCATCATCTTTTAAACTTTGATTTGTTCTAATATTGTCTGATTAAGGCTTTTTAAACATAAATTTTCTTCTTCTTGTTCTAATAAACACTTCTTGAGTTCCTTCTTTGATGCTTTAGCTTTCTTGACTTGTTCGAGTAGTTTTTCTTGGTGATCTCTGAGGCGCGAAATTTCTTTCTCTTTGCTGCAGATGACTTCTTCAAGCTCTTTTTGCTTCTTTGACATAGTTTTTTTGTTATCTTGAAACATCAAGTCTGAGATGTCCTTAAAGTCTTCTGATGAAGATGTTATTGATTTTGATTTACTTGTTATGTCTCAAAATGTGACCATCTTCCCTTTATAAGGAAACGTCAAAGCTTGTTTTCTATGTTTAACAAGAATGTACCCAAATCCTTAACCCAAGGTTGACCGAGAATGATGTCAATCTCTATATTATCCATCCTTACAACATGAAATTGAGATATATACTCATAATGACCTACTGTCACTTGTAAATCACTAATTTTATAATCTTTTTGGTCAGAAATATTTTTCCTTACACCAATGCTTAGCTCTGGAATTAATAGCTGATTTGCCAAGTTGATGTTGATATAATTTTTATTGATGCTTGTGCTGATAGTGACATTAACTTCTCTTCCTTGGATACTTCATTTTAATGTAATTACTCCGTGATCCGTAACTGAGATACCTTTATAGGAAAACCTTTCTTCCTTTGTCATTATAGACTTGAGCTCCATCATTTTTTTTAAATGATTGATTCCATTTTGTTTCCTTCGGAGGAACTTAAGATTTTTTAAAAGTAACCTTTTAAAAAAACTCAATTTATTTCTCTTTTTTTATATTAAATCTTTATTTTTTCCAAATTTATGTGATTTTTTTGTAATTAAAAAAATATTCCTTTTTTATGAAACTATTACGAATACTTAATTTATTCTATTAAAATGTAACCTTGTTGGTTTCTTTTATAAATTCATATATATATATATATGATTCACTTTTCAACCAATTAAGCCATCCGTTGAATGCGATCGTTGAAGTTAAGGACGTACGGACTTAGTAATTAAAATAAATGATGATGGTGGATGGTGTATTGTGTGAGAATGGGAGTTTGACTTGGCGGCAATGATGGGGGTAACCATGTAGGAACAAGGGTGTGACAAACAACAGTGGTAACAATCTGCAATTGAGCACAAGTTGAGGAATCGAATTGGGCGGAGGTTGGCAGAGGCAACGATTGGTGGAATCAGTTGTGAGGGAATGTCGGTGCTGTGGTTCGTCAGGGCATATGCAAGTGGATCAGGGTGCAGATGCAACAGATCAGTGTGGGCATAAGCGGCTGGGCAGAGTGCGAGTAGTGAGGTGGCAGGGAAGGCAAATGACTTGGGGGATGCTGGTGGTTGAGCAGGCATGACTGCCTAATGGCACAGTTGCAGTTTTTAGAGTGGCTACAAAACTACTATAGCTTACTCGACGATGACTACAACAACGTCGTTTGTCTAATCGGTGGCTTAGGCGACAGTTTCTCTGCAATAGCATGGGGAGATAGTGGTCTTGGGATCCCCTGGCAGTTAGTCGAGTGAGACTGCTCAGAGGCTTCGTAAGGCGATCAGTGAAACAGAGCGGCGACGACGGCAGTTTGGTCCAGGGGCAACAATCCATGAGGTGTCTATGCCGTAATTGCGTTTGTTTATTTGTTTTCCTTTAAAATACTTCCTTCTTATGTGTTTGAAATCAGTAGCGGTTTTTTTTTTAGATAATTTTTTTGTTTTTTATTTTTATTTTTATGTTTTAAATATACATATTTTTTATATAAATTTTATATATATATTTTTTCTATACTTTTTTTTTATAATAATAATAATATAAATATATTTTTTAATATTTCTTTAGGTCTCTTTTTTTTTTTAATGGCCAAAGGCCTGACAGGGAATCCTGCAAAATGGAGAAACTCCAAGCATGTAGCGAAACGCTTTGATTATGACAACAACCAAGTTCACGACGAGTTGAAGGCCGAAGGCTGGTGATCGAAGAACGTAGCTCTGATACCAATGTAACGACCAAAAGTCGTATATGCAGCAGAAATATTTAAAATACTTCGTAGACAAAGACATCTATTGTAGGAAAATAATTGTAAATTATATATTGTATAAAAAAATTGATAAAGGATGATTACAAATGAGAATGAGGGCCCACTTATATACCCTAGGCAGGTGCCCTCTTCATTACTCTAACTAATCATTAGATAATTAATTATCGTTTATTATTATTATATTTCTAGTTATAATAATGATGAACCACACTGGCTAGTTCGAAACGCGTCGACCTAATCTATTTTGATGTGATTTTCTCCGAAAGATTTTAGTCACAATGAATTATATTCATAACATCAACATTGGTAGGTATTAAAGGACATGGCTCCAACCGCACCGAACAGACAAGGTTTTGAGGAGGTGGAGGAGACCGCTCTTGATGGTTTGTTTTGGGCACATGTGAGGGATGTTTTACAATACACCAAGCCCATTTATTACATGATTCGTTTTGTAGATACAGATGCATCAATGATTGAAGAGGTGTATGAGTAGATGGATAACATGCTGGGGCAAATAGAAGATATTGTTCAACAAAAAGATCCCAACTTGTATGATGATATTATTCACAATTTTGTGTGTGCACAGTGGCATAAACTTAATGTTCCACTACATGCCTTGGTGTATGTCCTTATGCCAATTTACTACTCTCCATCTTGGTTGGGATTGGGGTTAGGACCAAACCCCATACAAATCCAGAGGTACAAAATAGGTATATGAAAACATTAGACAAGCTAGTCTCTGATAGGGAGGAGGCTGCTAGATCGCATCTTGAATTAGGCAAATACCTCACTAACACTCAAGTGTTGGTTCTTTGCATGCAATGGAAGATAGGGACAAATTTGATGCTGTCACATTGTGGGACACGTATGGCGGCCAGGGACTTTTGGCAAAATTGACAAAGAAAGTGCTTTCATAGGTTGTAAATACTTATTCTGCAGAGAGGAGTGGGAGCACCTATAGCTTATTCCATAATGTGAGAAGAAACAACCTCAATGAAAACTGGGCAGAAATCTTGGTTTATGTGCACCACAACTTGAGGTTGTTGACACATTATTGTGACCGGGCTTGTGATGATACATCAAATATATATTAGGACGACAACCCAGAGGAAGATAATTTGGAGAATGGAACTCTATAACTAGAAGAATTGGAAAGGGAACTTTTGAAAGATGATGATGAAGCAACAACAATAGCCATGCCAACCACATCATCCATTAGCAGTGCTCAAGTTCCACAATCTTTTCCTTTGCTGCCGCCACCTCCATCAACATCTACATCCTCACGTGTAGGTCATGTGCCTTCTGGTTCTAGTTTTGGACATGGTCGTCTGACTATGCGGGAGGAGACTCCCAGTAGACCACAAAGAGTTTCTCAGAAATTAGATATTTGTGGTGGCAAGGGCCATATGAAGAAGTAGATAATAGATTTACTTGTCTTTTCTAGTTTCTAGTAGTTTTTATAATTGTTGACTCTTTCATATTTATTATGATATTTTTTGTAAACAATAAATGACAATTTAAGTTTGAAGTTTGAAGTTGGCAATTATAACTCATTGTTAATGAATTATGAATATGATGCTTCATGGAAGTTGAAACATTTCATTTCATGTTAGATATTCTTTGTTATAGTTTGGTTACTTGGTAATGGTAATGGTTACAACTACAAGTACAACTTTAGTGATCAATGATGATAAATGTTATATATTGAATTTTGAAAGCTTGAAACTTTAAGATTGATGAATCAAGAGACTCGATATGTTGTACGTTACTAACTTGTGGACGTGGTTGATGAAGATTATGACTTCTAGATGATTGATGTTATATGGTTTAACCCGTGTTTTTATGTGTTCTATATTTAATTCATCATTCTACATGCTTTTGTTGACATGTATGCATCAAAATATATATTACATAAAAATTCGCTACCCATTCGCTCCCGACCTGGGAGCTTTTGAAATTGTTGCTCCCCGCTCACGCTTCCCACTTCCGCTCCTGCTCCCAAGCAGCCTTGACTGGAACATGATTACAGCCACAAAATGGGATTGCCTCTGGCCCTTTAGAAAAACAAATTGCTGTGTATGTTATTAGTCTATTAGAGACATAAGGGCTCGGGGTGAGCAATAGCAGAGATTTGTTCACTTGACTAAGTCTCATCAGTTATGCAGGGTGAAAGTATCAGCCAACATTGACTCCAATTTGATTTAGACATTGATAATAATATTGAATATGTCATCTTTATCTGCAATAATTTTGCATATGTGGATGTGTGTATTTGATAATACTGATAGCAAAATAAAATAATGCCTGAAGTTTTGGTTTTGTAACATTGCTCTGATGTCCTATTAGTAGCCACACTGCTTTCCCAGAACAGCAGGAGCTGTGGGATGCATTCATATTTCTTTGTTTTAGATGAGAAGTGAATGATGCAAGTAAATTGTAACCATTTTAAAGTTTATTATGGATGGTCTATGCATTGTCCTTGGATTAGCTTGATGAAAGAAATATTGGACTTGTCTAAATGCTTTTTCATATATAATGCTGCCCACTAATGCTTATGAGAGTTGGTGTCTGATGGATTAACACTTACCATTTTCCTTTGCAGACCACAATATATAACTTCATTATATCAACATGTGGGAAGAACAAGAATTCCGACTGTGCTATTCAGGTCATTGTAGATACATTGAATGCAATGACACATCATTAGATATTAGATACTTTATTTATTTTATAAGCATTTGAAATGTCGATCTTCCCTCGCTATATTCTTTCAGGATTAGAAAATGAACATAAAAATATGAAAAATTATCGATCTTAAATTTACCACAGCACGCATCTGCATTTTGTTGGATAATTTATTTTCTTAGCAATTAACGTTCACTTTCATTCTAACTAGTTAGAATGTCACACACACTACTACGTAGGGGCCTTAATCATTGGTGGAATTACCTAGATTGAGGAATTGAGGCCTACACATACTTGGGAATGAGGATAGTAGTTTACCATGTTTATTGTTTTTCACTCTATTATATCTTTGACAAATATTTTGTTTTTGGGTATCTAAGATTTTGCTTTCTGATACTAAATTCAAAATGAAGGTTTTGGAGGAAATGAAGCGGTGTGGAGTAAAGCCGAGGGGACAAACATATATAGCACTTTTATGTGCTTGTGCATCTTGTGGCCGAGTTGATCGAGCGTATGTGGTTCAGCCAATCTACATGGATACATGCATTTAAATATATCTTTAGCATATATTTGTCTAATGGGTTCATGGTTTTATACATGGAGGACCATAATCTAAACAACAATTTCAAAGTTGTCTAATTATTTGCCTTTGATGGGATGCTGTTGCTTATAAAATTATTCTATGGAGTGAATATCTAGATCTTTCGAAGAATGGTAAACATTTAGGATGTAAATATGGATTTCATGTTTTTCTAGAACCAAATGAGTATCTTAAACTGAAATGCTAAGCTTGATTGTATTTACTCTTATTTATATTGCCTATATTTCTAATGGAGATCTCTTGTCTTCTCAGTGATGTGTTTATGTAATATCTACTTATGCTAAGCAATTACAATGTTAAAAGATTGAATTATATGTAGATTAATAAAGGCCTTGTCGTCAACTTTGATTATATCTTCTTAATCAGTGATCACATCCAGCGATGAAGTATTTTATGATGTAACAAACTTATATCTGCACCCTGTAGACAATCACTTTATCCTATCTTTACTTTTTGAGGGATTCAGAATTTCAGATGTTACATGGAGCCTTAATCATGTGAAATGTGCCTAGTTTGAAAGAGTGAAGAATATCAAATTGAGACCTATTAAAATACCCTTTAAAGGAATAAGAGAGGTTCACAATTACTCTAAATGATATTTTGATTGCATAAAGAAATAGGAAATGGAATCAAATGTCAGTCTTAGCAGAAAAACTATGTTCAAACATGTCCAAGGCTGTGAACCTTTGTCATATGATGTTTCGACAGAAGGTCTACTTCCAGGAAATGATACATTTGTTTTGCGATTGTTGTTTACTGGGACATTGTGTGTAAACCCAAATTGATTCAGATGCAGGCATATGGTGTTATTAGTGCTGCTTGGTGACTAGCGCGATGGTGGCCAGTGCACTAATCTGTTATGATCAAGCACGATTGTGTTGATTGGGTCCACTTGAGGCATGTGTAACCTTGACTTATTGAGTTGTTAGGCTGAGTTACGTGGACATTGAGTGGATTGTGGGAGCATTCTTGGGGTTTTGGTATTTGGACCTAAACCTATATATGAGAGGCTTTAGCATCATTTCAATTAAGATGTAAGGCAAGCATCATGGTAAGATGATATTGTAAGGCTTGCTTTAGTTAAGTGATATTGTGCTTATTGAATATTCGGGTATCAAGGATACCCAGACCTTTATCTTTGACTCTTGGCATTCTTGAGTTGATTGTTTCTTGTTTTAGTGTTTACTCTTTGGTTAGAGACTGATTCTATTATGATATATCATTTTTGGGATTTTCTGCATAGAGTAAGTCATTAATCTATGACCTGTATCCATGAGTATTAGTAACAATTGACCAATTTCTCATTATTTTGAATAGTTCACTTAGCAGTCATTGCATCGATTGATGCTCACAGAGTTGAAGAAGTGGGATTGAAACTAGTGAAACAAATTTTATAACATGAATCATCACCTTCGAGGTCTAGTTAGTAGTCATTGCATCGATTGATGCTCACAGGGGTGAAGTGGGATTGAAACTATTGAACTGAATTTTATAATTTATAATATCAATCATCACCTTCAAGTTCCACTTAGCAGTCATTGCGTTGATTGATGCTCACATGGGTGAAGAAGTGGGATTGAAACTAGTGAAACAAATTTTATAACATCAATCATCACCTTCGAGGCTTGTACTTGGTAACTAAAATTTCTTGGAAGGTCACCCACCCCAACTCTCGTTAGGCTCAAGCGCTTAAGGTGCAATCCTTGCTAAGGTTTTGCGAATTGGGTAGCAAAGTAAGTGGCCTTGATTGTAGGGAAATCTCCATAGTTAAAGGCATTTCAGCTAGAGGAGTCTTGGAATGGGTGACTTCTTAGGAAGTCTTGGTTGCTGAGTTCAAGCCCTAAAGTGAAGAATTTACACAACAACAAGATTGGAGCAACACAAGAATTTAATAATAATGCACATGAGCTGAGTCTTATTCAATTTCAAAACACATATTTATGCATAAAAAACTAGCTCCTTGTGAAACAACTAGTCCCTGTAATGATTCAACAAACCTACTTGAAATTCACTCACAAATGATTATCTCAAAATTTAATTATCCCTACAAGATATGAGCACACCGCAATTTCAACAAACACTCTAATTTAGACTAACGATAATACAAATGAATCATTTGGGGAGATTGCAAGATCATTTCTAAATTTGTAGAACTTGTTCTTTTGTAGTGTCTTGATGAAAATATTTGCAACTTGCTCTTTTGTACTGATGTACATTATCTCAAGCACACCTTCCTGAACCAAATTTCAAACAAAATGACACTGTGTAGATATGTGCTTAGTCTTGCTGTAGAACACTAGATTCTTAGCCATCTTATTAGCACTTCGATTATCACAAATCAATTGTGCGATTGTTCTTGCTACTTATGCAGATCTTGCAAAATTCTTCTTAACCAAATTGCTTCACATGCTGTTGTAGTTGCGGCTTTATACTCACTTTTTCCATGTAAAGTGAAACTATAGGTTGCTTTTTAGTACTTGAAGAAATTGTTGTTCAACCTATGCTAAATGTATAGCTTGAAGTAGGTTTTTTTCATCCATACAACTTGCCCCATTTGAATCTATGGAGGTAGTCAAGTCGAAATCCTTTGTCGATCCAGATACCAAACCATAACCAATTGTACGATGTAGATACCTTAAAATGTATCTCCCTTAGTTATTTTCTAACATATCTCCCTAGGAGTTGACATAAATCTTGAGATGATGCTGACTGCAAAAAGCTATATCTAGTTGAGCTATAGTTACGTAGATTGAATTTTCAACCAATTGACGATGTAAAGTATTATCAATTGGATTGGAGTCATCATTTCTTTTTAACTCAAACTCAATTTTCAGTGGAGTTGTGAGTGGCTTGCCATGCATCATATTGAACTTCTTTAGAATATCCCAAATATATTTTTCCCGTGACATAATAATTATTGGAAACGTAACTAGTGTCAGCCTTCATAATGTAATTCAAATGCACTATTGATGTATTTATTATATTCATTTATTGTATTAATTATTATTATTTTATTTCTAGTCAAAGCATGTTCTTCATGCTTATAGGGTCAATTGAGTCAAAACATAAATTATTATGAGTTAAAGAAATGTAATTGAGTCAAAGTCTGTTAAAATTGGAAACTAGGGCCAAATTCCACTTTGGATAACTCATTTGATGGAGATGATTATTGCATTGAATTCCTCTTTTTGAGAAGACCAAAATCAACCTAAAGATCATCAAATTTGGATAAGTAGAAATGTGTTTTTGAATTTATGCCCTCACATGTGCAAATTTTCAAGGTCGACCACATCATCATGTAGGCTCATGAAGCCCAAGAGACATATCACTTCACCCTCAATGATTTGTATAAATTAGAGAGACCTCCAACCTCATTTGGCACTTCACTCACTCACACGTGTGGCAGCAGAAGGACAAATTGCAAGACGAATTACATGGCCGAAATTTCAAACACTGTTGCAGGTTTGACCAATGTTGACCAGGGGTGGTTTGACCTCCTTTGACTGCGGTTTTGTGCCAAAATTTCGTTTCTGATAGATCGCATCTGTTGGCACAATAACCGAGCCGTTTTGTTGACTTCGACTGCAAACCAATTGCAGGGTTGACCGCAGACCTGATTGCAAAGTTGACTGCAGAGTTTGACCACAGTTTTCATGACTGTTTTGGGCTGTCTTTGACCACCTTTGAAGTCCGAGTTTGACTGGGTATTACTGAGCTGCATTGAGGATAGTTTGTTGCTACTTTAACATGCTGTTGACTTTTGTTTAGGGTATATTTTGACTGCTGTTGACTACAGATTTGACAGGGCTGTTTTGATTTCGATTTGGCAAGTCAATTTTGACTTTTGTACTCTCCCTCTCTCTGCTGAACATTTTGATATTATAATAAGAAGAATTGATCAAAGGGTTTTCCCCATCTTGGGGTTTTTCCCCAGCATTCGCCAAAACTAGTGTTCTCTTGTCTTGTCTTTTGCATTTATGTTTGATGTTCTTTCATCAGTTACTGTCATATGATAATGGTTAATGTGATTGCTAATGGATTAATGGAATTAATAATGAGCTAATGGATTAATGAAGTAACTGACCTAAGCTAAGAACATGTTAACTTAAAAATTAACATGGTGTCAAAGCTTAGGTGAGGACAAGCCCAAGCAAGAGTTAAAGCAATCACTAGAAGGTTTGTTGACAATTCTTGTGAAAATTCTAAACTAGAATCCTATTGCAGCAATTGGAAATTATTCTCTTAATTGTTAATTTAATTTAATAATTTATTGTTGTTTGCTATGGAAAATACTGAATAAATCACACTGTAATCTACACAAATAAAATTGCGGAAGAATAAAACGCTGGAAGAAATGCTAGCACACACATAAAATTAACACTTATTTCTGGACAAAAGTCCTTGGAAAAACCCAATACGGGAAAACCGGTGCAGCAACTGAGGGTTCTTATTATTATGCAACAGTGAGAAATTTTGAGTACAACTGGATGTTGAAATATGGCAACCCTATAGCGATATAACAATCTAGTGAGGAATTTTCCTCACCTTACAGGCAAATCCGGGCTCTGACTACAGCCTCAAGTGAGCTGTCCAAACTGCCTCTGTGCTGGCCCTGCGTCACCCTAGTGCAGTCCCTTTTGCGCTCAACCTGAATCAACTTCCCCTCAAGCTGTTTAGTCTGCTGTTGTCTGGGAAAATGTTTCTCCTGACCTTCAGAACCTCTGTCCAGCCTCTGGAACTGAAACTCGGCTTTTCCCCAGCATAATCGAAATGCCTCTAGAGACTATTGCGTAGTCCTTGCGTCAGCCTCATTGTGGCTCTTCTGCCTCTCTGCAAATGTATTCGTTGGATTTTGAAATCTTCCTCCACCCTCGTTGTCCCTGCCCCTCTCTCACTGCGTCAATCTCTAGCTCTTTCTCCGACAACTGACTATTGCTACTTTGGAAATCGATTTGTCAAGAAATCAAATTGCTAAATGTGTATTCTCCATAACCACATCAATCTCCTCTTATAATCCACTGTTGTAGCACCAACGACCAAGTTTAAAACATAATTGATGGTTATGATCATCTCTGGATCGATCCGTGTGAGTTTCTAGACTATTTTCGCCTTGACTAAAGTAATACTAATTTGTAATTAATTAACCTGTTTTCCTAAGTTTAGGCTTAAACAACATTAAAAAATTGGCTAATAATCTAATCTAAGTCACTGGATTCGCCTAAAAGGGGCCACGAATTCCGAATCCCCGTATCGGGTACGTATACGTACGAGATTTTGCCCCAATTCAACGGATACGGCGTATCTCGACCGTACCCCGTTCGGATACGCCGTATCTCGTAAAACCGGAGACGGCTGGGCCCACGGGTTCAAAAAAGCATTTTTTTTTTTATAAAGGGGGGCTTTTGCTCATTGTTTTTCACCAATTGAGGAGGATTTTTCAGGAGAGGGCATCAAGCCTATGGCCCTAGTATTTATATGTGATTCATGGTAATGTTAAATTCTTAAAGTAAAAGTGACATTCTCCTTAATCTTCATTTTCATCCTTTTACTTAAATTTTTAACATTACCATGAAATGACTCAGGATGTTTGAGAGTAGTTCCGACCTCATTGGATTTCATATGGAGAAAGTAGAATTTTAGATCTCATTCAAAATCCAGCAGACTTATCAGTTTTTCAGGATTTCAGGATTGGGTTATTGCAATGTTTCCATCGAATTTTGTCATGTATTAGGGTATGGAACTCGTATTTAATCAAGAGCAATGAGCACCAATCCCTCTATGTACCTTGATGTTAGTGACATTGGTTGTCAAACTCCTCTATCATGACCCTACAAAAAATGTACCCATCACTCAAACAAAACCTTGACTATCTAAGATGATAGATAAATCTATGTTTAAATCAATGAATTAAGTATGAATTTGTGTAAAAAATATATAATTTTTAATATATATATATATATATTAAAAATTATATATTTTTTACACAAATTCATACTTAATTAACGTATCGTATCCCAGAAGTATCCTGTTCTAGGGTCATCGTACCCGTATCTGATTCTTCGAATCCCGGTATCCCCGTATCCCCTTATCCCCGTATCAGGTGACTTAGGTACAACCGTGATGCCCTGTAACAGAATTTAAATAAAATGCTCAGAAGTGCTTTGCAGATTGACCTCAAATTGGGCAAGTTCATTCATGCTAGACTTAAACCTCCTCCAGGCTACAGGCTTCGTCTAGAATATAGATTTTGTTGCAGATTCATGCACAGATACATGGTGATCCTCCTTTCGAATGATAATCCACTTGTTCAAAGATTATACTTTCATGCAGAGCATAATATGGAAGTGGATCATCATCAGATTTGTCCCAAACCTTTCTACACAAAGAGTTCTACTTGTAATAGGGCCGCATCAATCATCTAACTTTGAAACCAACTTCGAACTGCAGGGATTATGCCTTCAAGGATTAGTCATTAAGGCCGCAAGTATAATGAGCCAGTCAATGTTTCTGCAACAGTCAAATTGCAGTGAATTTCATAAATGTGACCAAGCTTCCAGAGAACAAAGACTGCAGAGAATGCTTTGCAGATGAAATCTGGATGTGGCACTGTCCAGCGATGTTCTTCCTTGAATGCAAATTCACCTTTCATTCACAACTTTGCTTGGATCACAGCAGATGGATGAATCACTTGAGTTATATCTTATCGTAGTCTTGTACATACGCT
Organism: Pinus albicaulis; assembly: GCA_034641835.2. Taxonomy (NCBI): domain Eukaryota; kingdom Viridiplantae; phylum Streptophyta; class Pinopsida; order Pinales; family Pinaceae; genus Pinus; species Pinus albicaulis. Next base: position 1,009,855,501 of record CM076578.1, on the reverse strand, counting down.
GTTTTGATCTTACTCAAGACAGATCTAAGTCTGGTGCAACCTCTTCTTGTCAATACAGAATGCTATTCTTCAACACCTAAATTCATAAATTCTCATAGATAGTTGGTGCTGTGTGAAGAGGTGTGTTGCAGGCTCATATGCTACATAAATACTGCCTTAAGGAGTTAAAGAACACAATGATCCTTGTATCCAAACTCCTCACTGGCACTAGCCAGTGCTGGAAAGGTCAGATGCATATCCATAAGGTGCCTGTCAATCAATGAAGAGGTGTAAATCTTCTGAAGTAAAGGAACAGACCCGAGGGTAATCTATGATGGTCCTGAAGTCTTGAATGCCAAAGATCCTCTGACTTCAGTGTTGAGAAATGTCATTGACTTTTGCCGTGTCTTAGATCTCAATGGCACAGTGATAAATCTAGTATCAATCACCGATCCTAGATTAGTAATTGTTCTGAACTTTGTCTCATCTTCAACTGTTTCGTTTCCAATAAGTCTGGATCTCTTGAAGTGTTGTAACTGAGATAGAAGATGTGTTAACATTCAATGTAAATGATATTTGTTGTTGTTTCCTTTGGAAAGGATTTCTGTGTTTTCCCAGTGAAGTTTACAGCTCTACTCTGAGCTTTCTATAGATTAAAGTCTGAGGCCCTAATCAAAGGCCAAAAACAGTTAAAAGAGCTCTCTTGAAAGAGGACAGTGTGAAGATGCCTAGCAGCTGATGAAACCTTGTTGAAAAGATTAGTAGCAGTCATTTATATACTTATCTAGCAGCTGACGCAATGGAAGCTCATGTTGGCACCTTTGGGTATCCTTGGAAGTTTGACAGCTGGGAGAAGTGCATGACGCTTTGAAGCAGATCCTTGTAACAACCCTTATGAGCAAGAAAACAAAGGTGCCTTGAAGAAAGTGCACATCTTAACTAGCACAATAAGCAGAAGATCCTGTTTTTGGCATCTTGGAAAAATGATCTTCATGCCTGAATGCGAAATCATGCATTGGGTAATTTAATGTGTTGGTTGCAATCATCTAGCAATGAAGGATAATGTAGCTGTTCTGGGACAATCTCATGGGAAGATTTCTTCACTCTGGTTGAAGAAGGTCCATGATGATTCTTCAGAGTTCACTCTCTGATATGAAGCAAGCTTCCTAGAAGTTTTCTGTTAAGTCTCATCCCTTGCATGAGAAGCTTCTTGATTGAAAGCTAGATGATCGCATGAAGCAAGGCTTCAGAGGGAGCCATAGAATCCCTGGCAGTATGACTCAATGACTCTTCTTTGCCAATGTTTATTGATGAAGGCAAGTCATGGCAGCTGGTTATGATTATGATGACTCTGATGATGCCTTGATATATCCCTGTTACTTGAGAGGCTGCATGTAAGCTGCATGATCATGATTGATGACTTTGGCACATGGACCTAAGGGTCTATAGCAGGAAAAGGGACAAGTTACAGGTGGCTTGATGAATATGTTTTGGCAAGGTCACTTTCTCTATATTTAGAGGGAGTTATGGACAAGCCATGGTGATTGGATTGTAAAGATGCAACTATTGATGATGTTTGATTGTTGACCTTCTCGTTTATCAATGTAAGAGGGAGTTGACTTTTAAAGTCAAGATGGAAGACCTAGCCCTGATGCACTATTTCCTGCACTTAAAGGTCTGGTGAGATGGAGATGTTGCTGGTCTGCATATGTATATCTTGTGGATTCCTTGGTGTTCTTGATAAACACCCTATCAATCATATGCCTCGCTATGAAGACTCTGAGTCGACCTATGGATGAACCTCATATATTGGATAGTTGCTTATTGAGATATCTATGTGATTTTATTATCTATAATTTGAGCAACACTGCTGGAATCTAAGGTTCCATGAATATTCTGATGCTAGCTCGGTTGGCAGCATGGTGGATGGAAAGAGCACATGTAGTGCTATATCTCTTGATTCGGTTGCTCTGGAAGTACTATTGAGGCCTAATGTATGTAACAACATGGCTTATTATGAAGATAGTTTGTTGAGGAAGCTCTTCAGTGAGCCATTTGAGCACGTGCTGGTAACCATCGTTGTATATTGCGATATTCTTGGGTGGGATTCATTTTTCAGAGAATCCATGCTCCACGACAACTCCAAGTATTGGGTACCACTTTATTTTGATATGGTACATTGGAGAGCTACCAAGCTCCATCATTGTTGGTTGGATAAGCAAATTACTGTCATTCTTACTTAGCCTCTTGGTAAGGTCAAGATTATCTTTCTTCAGAGAGAGGCTGGGAGTCGTGGATAGGCCCTACTATGAGGGTCCCGGTTGAACATTGAGCTCTGGGAGCTCCTGAGGGCCTGGGGTACTTCTTGGAGCTATGTACGACCATAGGGTGTGTGGTTCACTTTCCCCTATAGGTACGTTGTGTACAGGATGAGTGGTTCACCTTCCCTTGTGATACTGGATGATATATGATAACATAGGGTGAGTGGTTCGTTTTCCCCTATAGTTGATGATATATGCATAGGATGAGTGCTTCACCTTCTCCTATGGCATATAAGCAGGATGAGTGGTTTACCTTCTCCCGCAGATACCCTAGTGAGAGAGGCATATAGGCATATGTCGGTTGTCACATGTGGACATGTCGGTGGGATGTGGTTCATCCTTTCCCCACATGTTGGTTGCTCATTCCCTACGACAATTGGTTGACATGTCGGTGGGACGTGGTTCTTCCTTTCCCCACGTGTGGGATCCTTCCTTCGATTGTTGGTTAGCATCCATTTAGGACATGGTTCATCCTTTCCTTACTCTCGTTGGTTTGCATGCGCGTAGGATGTTGTTTATCCTTTCCCTATGATGGTTGTGACATGTGAATGTAGGATGTGGTTTATCCTTTCTCTACGTGTGATATGTGATTTATTATTTCCTTGCTGTTGCCCCAGCATCATCCTACCCATGTAGTCTGGGACACATGGGAAGTACCTCTCATCTGGCCAATGAGTTGGGAAAAGTGGATAGGGACCATAACACTACAGATGGATGCATCGTGTACTGCCGTACTCCCTATGTCTAGGATGCATGGTGTTCAACAACTTGATCTAGGACCAAGTCAGATTGGGGTTCTACCCCTGGACTGAATTTTGTTAGTGGAGAGTGGCAAGGCCTTGTGGCTCACTCTCGATCAATTCTTATTCATTATTACATCATTGTTCAACAAAGTTGAGATGAGATGCAGAGATGGTTCATGATGACAGGATGACATGATGGATTGGCAGGTGGAATTCTCCCTAGTTGAGAGGGAGTGTTAAAATTGGAAACTAGGGCCAAATTCCACTTTGGACAACTCATTTGATGGAGATGATTATTGCATCGAATTCCTCTTTTCGAGAGGACCAAAGTCGACCTAAAGGTCATCAAATTTGGATAAGCAGAAATGTGTTTTTGAAGTTATGCCCTCACATGTGTAAATTGTCAAGGTCGATCACATCATCATGTAGGCTCTTGAAGCTCAAGAGACATGTCATTTCGCCCTAAACAATTTGTATAAATAAGAGAGACCTTCAACCTCATTTGACACTTCACTCTCTCACAAAATCATCTCTCCTTCTTTGATTGGTTTGTACAACTTATTGGGCATATATTTTCCTCACACATGTGGTAACAAAAGGACAAATTGCAAGGCGAATTACAGGGCCGAAATTTCAGAGACTGTTGCAAGTTTGACTAGCGTTGACCAGGGGTGGTTTTGTTGAGAAATCAATGCCAGTAGTATATAGGGTTTGATTCCTCTTTCTTGATAATTACTTGTGAATTATGTTGGCTTCTTTTACTTCTTAATTAGTTTATCTTTCATCGAGCAATTACCAAATTATATGTGTATGAAGATCACAAGAACAAGAGATACAATATGTAAGCGCTCGGCTAGGGAAAAAACACCCTATAAGGGGAAAACACTATAAGGGGAAAAATCAAGATGAGACACTTGCAGACTTCTTAGACCTATACAAAGACCTCCTCCAACCACCAAGGCAACCCTTCCTCCTTATAGATGTCCTTTGCTCAACCTTCCAAGTGTCAGCTCTTCAAGGTGTAGCTTCAGATCATAATTTCGTCCTCAACATTAGATTTTCGGCACCCAACTTTAGAATTTCGATCGTGCAACAGAAACAAAATTTCGGCCCCAGCTTCAGCCTAGTATCTTTGCACGTGTGAGAGAAAGGTAGCCCAAAAAACTCGTTTTTCTTCTTCCCAGTTTCTCTCCTTCTGCAGCAACTCCACACTCTTTTCCAGCTATTGCTTCTTAGAGATCGAACTTGTTGATGATGCTCTTCAAATGAAGTTGAGTTGCTTAATATATAGGCTTCTTGTGAGGTCAAATTGCTTTAATCTAGATTGACTTGTTGAGGGCAGGGCCGACTTGGTGTGGAGGTGACAAATTACCTTTTTGACTTGAAAATAATTATTTTTACATGATACAAGAGCCTGAGAAGGGTCTAATAAAAATGACAATGACTGTAATGACTCGAGACAAATCCTAGAAGCCTTCAATGGAGGCTTTGGCCTAGAAAACATAGACCCAAGCATGAAACACATCCTTTAATAAGTCAGTTACATTAATAATAAAATTTCTTTGTGACAAGTACAATTAGGGAGACTGAAACTATTTACATTCTTCTACACTCCCTCTTAACGAGGGAGGTATTCATAATTACATACGTATAAGAGTACATGGAAGATGTTTAAAATGAAATGAACTACGAAGAGTTCTAGCACACTTAGTGCTTCGGACTAGGTACCTGACCAAGGTAATCTATTTGGGTGGGACTGAGATGGACTCAAGCTTTCAGCCACTCTAAGTACCATCAGGCTTACTAGCTACCATCAACCTAGGGATCTAGGTGCATATCCAAGGTCAAAGCTTCATGACCAACGCCACCCTCCCTCTTCGAGATCTAGACATCAAACACACAGGGTAGCCAAATGTCCTCCCAAGCATCCACTATTAGATGCTTCATCTCTCCTTATCAACCAAATCTATAATATCAACTAAACCAAGCATGCTTCTAAAATATTCAAACTCCTTGTTTGGAAGAGACTTTGTCAGCACATCAACTATCTTTTCATCTGTCAGAATATTATATAGCTTCACGACCCCATCTTGTACCAAGCTCCTAATGTAGTGGTACTTATTGTTGATATCAGGTCTTCAGACATATTGATGCTGCTTTTATTGTCACAATTTATTTTGGTAGGGCTCTAGAGGCTTTCCAAACAAATCTGACAAAAATTTCCTTAACCAAACATCCTCCTTTCCTACTTCACATGCAACAACATATTCTTCTTCAACACTACTTAACGCCAATGTCACATGGTTCAAGTTCGGCAATGATTAGGTTCGGTTCGAGTTCGAATTTTTTGATAAGGTTTGGATGAGGTTCACCATTAGGTTCGTATATATATATATATATATAGTAAGAAATCAACATCAGTAAACATCAAAAATGCTATCACAGGCATGGATAATGGCTATGAGGTTTGATGAGGTTCATTGAACTTCAAATTTTTTTAAGGTTCGCCAAAATTCGAACCTCAAGGTTAAAGTTCGACGAACCTTGTGACATAGCTTAACGCAACAAGATTTTGGTTTCTACTCATCCATGAAATCATTGCAGATCCCAAACTGAGACATCCATCGGTAGTGCTTCTTCCATCAGTCTCACTACTGCCACCCTAATCGAAATCCGTAAAACCTATTGACTTGACTTCCTTTCTATCATACTTTAGACAATGATGTATCGTGCCATGTAGATATCTCAAAATATGCTTGGAAGCTATCCTATTTTCATGATGAGGCTCCAACTGAAATTGATTAAGAACATTTACGACAAAACATATATAAGGTTTCGTATTTACCAAGTACATCAGAGAGCCCAACAACTTACTATAGCTAGTAGGATCGACGAGACTAGAGTCAGAGCTTCTCAACTTCTTGACATTAGTGATCATGGGAGTAGTCATAGGCTTGGAGTCCATCATTCTGAATTTTTGCAATATCTCGGTTATGTATTTACCTTGACCCAAATATATCTCTCTAGGTTTTTGCCAGACTTCCAAACCCAAGTAATAGTGCAGAAGTCCTAGATCTTTCATTTCGAATTCAGCTACTAGCATCTTCTTGCATTGTTGTATTTTGCGCTCCACACCTATAATAAACAAATTATCCTCATATAGTAGTATAATGACTGGTTCATTCTTCACTACCTTGATGTAGAGATTGCATCTGCAAAACTTTTGACGAACCCAATTCTTAAGTGATATGCATCCATTCTTGCATACCATGCCCTAGGAGCTTGTTTCAAGCCATACAGGGCTTTCTTGAGTCTGCAAACATGTGTATCCCTGCTATTTACTTCAAAACCTTCTGGTTGTTCAATGTACACTTCTTCACCAATGGTTCCATTTAGAAATGCTGTTTTGACATCGATTTGATGGATATTCCAACCCATAGTAGCAACTAGTGAAACCAAAGATCTTATAGTAGTATACTTGGCAGTAGGAGCAAAGGTTTCTTCATAGTTTGTGGCATTTGCCTTCCTTTTGTGAGAAACCCCTTGCAATGAATCTCGCTTTGTATTTGTCTATGCTTCCATCAATCACATGTTTAATATGGTAAATCCATTTTGAAGTGACAACCGATTTGTCACTTGGTCTAGGAACAATTTCCCAAACCCCGTTATTCATGATGGATTGATATTCTTCTTGCATTGCCTTCTTCCATTTTTTTTGATGAGCAACTTCTTCAAATGTATTTGGTTCAACTTCTATCAATTTTGTCATATATGCTGCAAATCTTGAATATCTCTTTGGTCTTTTGCTTTCTCTAAAGGTTCCTTTAGTAGTTCCATGTCCTTCGACATCTTCAAGTGTAGCTTTTAACTAACTTGGCCTCTTCCTTTTTTCGGGAATGATCACAGGTTGAATAGGCTCACCTGGTCCTTCTACTTCTTCTTCTTGGTTTGTAGTTGTCTTATCATGATGCTTTTCTTCTTGAAATAGTGGTATATCTCCGTCATCATAATCGATTGGAATATCCTTGGATCTTTTGTAGGCATGATTCTCATTGAATATAACATCCCTTCTCACTTCAATTTGTCTGCCTTCCTTGATGTAGATTCTATATGCCTTTGAAGAAAAGATTATAGCCAAAGAAGATCCCTTTTGATGCTTGTAGAATCTAATTTCTTTTGCTTGTTCTTTAGAACATGGATGTATGCGAGACACCCAAAGATATGGCTTCTGTTGATTTTTGTAGCATCGGAAAGTGATCTAAGTCTCAAAATTTGTGAGGAGGTTTGGACATCAACATTCTAAAGAACCCATAAATCGTTTGTGGAAATTCCATTCAGTTTGTGTTTTATTGAAATAATTAATTATTTTAATGAGGACCCTGAGTCTAAACTTAGGGAAATTAAATAATTAATGGGTATTAATAAAACATAGTGGGAATCTTCTAGAGAACGAAGATCAAGTCAAGTTTTAATCTTAGCCATTGATTAGACTTCTAATCTGGACCATTGATTTGTTAATGAGAAGATTATAAAAGAAGACTTGAGGGCCATTTGGAAAATAAGCTGGGCATACACTTAGTAACCCGAAGGAAATCGATTCTGAAGGAATATAATTCGATCTCAAGTGGGAGAGTTGCAGGGTAGAGGAAGCAGAGGGTATTGGTAGTGTCAGGGCTCGAGGGAAGAAGGTAGCAGAAGGGCAAAGAGACAACACAAAGGAGCAGCGCAGAGGGCTTACGCAGTCTCATGCAGGCTTTGCGCAGAGAGACACACAGGGGTGACGCAGTGAGGGCCAGTGAGTCCCTCAGGTGTCGGAAATTCTCTAGAGGTCTAGAGAGAATTTATCTCAGGTGTTTTCTGAAGAAGTTTCTCAAATTTTTCTGCCAGTCTTTCGTTGTAAAGAATTTGCTGCTGAAGATTAATATATAAACCCTCATCCGCTGTACCGATTTTCCCACATTGGGTTTTTCCAGGGAGAATTGTCCAAAAATAATTGTGTCTTTGTGATTGATTCTTGTGCTTGCATTTACTGTTCTTTTCTCTATATGTACTTGGTGATAACTGCAATAATGTTTATATCGAAATTTACTGGAAGGGTTTTGTAAATAAATTATTGTGAAAATAAGTGGGAGAAATAAATCTATAACAACAATAGAATTTCAGAATTGAAATTTTCACAGTTTCTTCCCTGTGAATGCTTCTTCAGGTGTCATATTCTCAAGGATTCTACGAGGACTTCTATTTTGTATATATACTGTCGTCATTGCTGCTTCTCCCCATAATAACTATGGTAGATCTTGATCGAATGTCATAGTTCGTATACATTCTTCAATCGTTCTATTTTTCCTTTCTGCAATTTCGTTCTGCTCGGGATTGTAGGGAACGATGAGCTCCCTCTTAATACCTGCTTCTTTATTTTTGATTTTTGTAGCATCAGAAAATGATCTAAGTCTCAAATTTGGTGAGGAGACTATACATCGGTATTCCAAAGAATCCAGAAACCGTTTGTGGAAATTTCACTCGGTTCATGTTTTATTAAAATAATTAATTATTTTAATGGAGACCCTAAGTCTAAACTTAGGGAAATTAAATAATTAATGGGTATTAGTAAAAAAAAGTGTGAATCTTCTAGAGAACGAAGATCAAGTCAAATTTTAATCTTAGCCGTTGATTAAACTTCTAATCTGGGCCGTTGATTCTTCATTGAGAAGATTATAAAAGAAGGCTTGCGGGTCATTTTGAAAGCAAGCCGGGCATACACTCAGTAAGCCGAAGGAAGTCGATTATGAAGGAATAGAATTCGATTTCAGAGGGAGAGTTGTAGGGTAGAGGAAGCAAAGGGCATCAACAGTGTTAGGGATCGAGGGAAGAAGGACAAATAAGGCCGGAGAGGGCAGCACAGAGAGCTCACACAGGGTGACGCAGTATCACGCAGGCTCTGCATAGAGAGACACGCAAAGGTGACACAGATTAGGGCAGTGAGTTCTCAGAGTGTCGGAAATTCTCTAGAGCGTTGATGAGAATTTATCTCAGGTGTTTTTAATGATTTTTCTCAGTTAGACTGCCAGTCTTTCCTTGTAAAGAATATATAGCTGAAGATTAATATATAAACCGTCATCTACTGCACCGGTTTTCCCACATTGGGTTTTTCCTGGGACAATTGTCCAAAAATAACTCTGTCATTGTGATTGGTTCTTATGCTTGCATTGTACCATTATTTTCTCTATATGTACAAGTGATGATTGCAGTAATGTTTTTTTCGAAATTTGCTGAAAGGGTTTTGTAAATAACTTATTGTGGAAATAAGTAGGAGAATAAATCTATAACTATAGTAGCAATTTAGATTTCAATTTTTCACATTTACAATATGCAATTAATTCTTTTGAAGTGTATTCCCCACCATTGTCGGATCTCAAAGAACAAAAGACACAAGATGTAGGCGCTCAGCGAGGGAGAAACCCCTATAAGGGGAAAACCCATTCACAAACTCTTCCTTCAGTAGATTCAAATCAAGATGAGACACTTCCAAGATTCTTAGACCTAGACAAAGACCTCCTCCAACCACCAAGTTAGCCCTTCCTCCTTGTAGATTTCTTTTGCTCAACCTTCCAAGTGTCAGCTCTTCAAGGTGCAACTTCAGATCAGAATGTTGACCCCAGCAATAGGTTTTCGGCCCCCAAATTCTGTTGAAATTTGGTTACCGGAGGACAGGTGGTTCCCTAAGGCTTTGATCTTTGGCCTAGGGAAAAGTGTCCAAAAGAATTTAATTTTTCTCCTAAAGTGACTTTATAATTTTTATAAAGTCAAGTCTAATTTAAAAGTGACTTTAAGTGATAAAGTTACTAAAGTCTAATTTTAAAGTGAATTTAATAAAGTCAATGTAAAATTAGAAAGGAAAAGTGAATTTGGAAATAAATGACTAAGTGGGTCTTTATTAAAGTGGGGTGAATTAAAAAATAGAAAGTGAGATTTAAATGAGCATTTAATCTCAGCCCTAGATCTCAATCTATCTCGGCCATTGGATTTAGGGATTCCCCAAAAGTCACTTAGGGTTAGGTTAAAGGAGGAAAAGGAGGAAAAGGTCATTCATTCTTTCATGAGCAGATTGGGAGAAGGAGAGAAAGAGAGCAAGGGAGATTTCTGGGCAGTGAGGAGAAGGAGGCAGCAGCTTGGCACACATTCCAAGGCAGCGTTTCAGCAAGTCCGTACAGCAGAGTTTGGCACACATTCCAAGGCAGTTTTTGGCACGATTTTCTAGAAGACCGTACAACACCCTTTTGGCACGATTTCCAAGAGGTCGTACAGCAGTTTGGCTAAGTTTTCGAGGCAGCAGGGAGCTGTTCTATTTGGCACGAATTTCTAGGCAGGCCGTACAGCAAGTGGCTGTCCTTTTGCATGGAAATCGAGGCAGAATCCGTACAAGTTTCTGTTGTCCTTTTGGCACAAAAACGAAATCCGTACAACAGAATTTATTGCTGTTTTGCACAGAAATCGAGGTGGCCGTACAACTGCATTTATTGCAGATTTCTGGGCACGAAAATCGAGGAAATCCGTACAACATTTATTGCTGTTCCTATTTTGTTGTTTGCACATTTTCCGAGGCGGTGGTTAAGCACGGAAAATGAGATAAGTTGTAAAAGTTTGCTTGCTGATTTTTTTTGCTGAATATTTCTCTCACTGTAAAAAGCATTTTCCAGAAATAAGGAGCTTTCGAACTGGTTTTCCCCAAGAGTTGTAGGGGGTTTTTCTAGGGTCATGTTGACCAAAAATATCTGTGTCAAAATGTGTGAATGACTGTTTTTATGCTTGCTGATTTTTAATTCTGCGTTTTCCAGCATTCTGAAAAATTTCCAGAATTTGTGTTTTTAGCAAAATTTATTTTCCAGTTTGTTAAATGTATGGATATGGGAAAGGGCATTTAACTATTTTGGAGTAATAAGGTGAAAACTGAAAACCGGGGTGGGAAACTATAAATTTCTACATGGTATCAGAGCTTGAGTGCTGAAGTGCAGTTTGGGACAGCAAGGAGGAAAATTACAGCCTGCTGATTTTTCACTCAGAAAATTCCAGCAAGCTGATTTTTCACAAACAACAGTTTTACCTTTACTACAGCAGTGCTATTTTTCAGTTTTAGGACAGCAGGATGTCTTTGGGACTGAGGGTGGAGGATAGATTGGATGGGCATTCCAATTACAGCATTTGGAAGGAGAGAATGCAGAGTATCTTTGAGGAGGCAGAAGTCTGGGACATTATGGTGCATACCGCACAGAACCCTGTAAATGTGCCTACTAATCCTGATGAGTTGGCAGCATACAATAAAAAGAACAACAAGGGTAAGAGACTGATTCTAGACGAAATCAAAGACCATTGCATTCCTCATGTGAGAGGAAAGAGAAATGCTCATGAGATGTGGACAGCATTGTCCAATCTCTACCAGAGTACCAATGAGAACCGGAAAATGGTCCTGAAGGAAAAGCTGAAGACCATTAAGATGGGTAATGATAGTGCAGCTGGATATCTCACAAAGATTACTAATGTGAGAGATGAGTTGGCAGCGATTGGAGAGGCCATTCCACCCACTGAGTTGGTGCGGATTGTAGTGAATGGCCTCCCCCGTTCATGGATGAACTTTGCTGATGGAGTTTGTGCACGTGAGACCCTTCCCACATGGGAGAGGTTTTGGGATGATTGCATTCAGACAGAGATCAGGAAAGGTCAGCTTGGGGCAGCCAAGCCAGTTGAGCAGGATGAGGATGTAGCACTGTTGGCAGGACGCAAGAAAGACAAGGGGAAGAAGCAGGCTTCCACAAGCAATGGTGGGGGCAAGGGCAAAGGTAAAGGTAAACAGGATAACTCACAGAAGGACTATTCCAAAGTGAAGTGTTGGAATTGTCAGAAGATGGGACACTATGCAGTTGTGTGTCCGGAGAAGAAGAAGAAGAAGGGGAAGAACCAGAGCATGGCAGCTTCAGTAGAGGTTGAGGACTTTGCAGATCGTTTTGACTGGGAGTTTGGGTTCACTGCGTGTGAGTCCTCTAGTGCGGGATCATCTGCCATAGAGGTTCAGAGGGAGCATGCATTTCCCTCGATTAGCGGAGCATCTTCGGGTATATGGTATGTGGACAGTGGGGCTTCACGTCACATGACAGGAGTCCGTGAGTACTTCTCAGAGCTTTCAGAGAGTGGCACTGATATAGAGGTAGTACTCGGTGATGACAGAGTTGTTAGAGCAGTCGGTGTGGGAACATTGACATTTCAGAGGGAGTCTAAACCTCCCTTGAAAGTGTCAGATGTTCTTTATGTGCCAGGGATGAGGAAGAACCTCATATCCGTCTCAGCTTTGGAGGATAGAGGATATGAGGTGGTACTGTTCAGGGGAGGACAGGTGTTGATGTATCCCAGGGGCACTCCAGCTCATTCAGCTAGAGTGATAGGTGTACACCATGCAAAGGTGTACAGGTTTGCATTCCAGCCCCTTTTGGCATTGAGCAGTAGTACCGACAGCAGAGCTAGCAATTCTGAGTTGTGTGAGATTTGGCACCGCAGGATGGGGCACATGTATCATGGAGCCTTGAGGACTTTGCGGGAGATCACTACAGGTGTGCCAGATTTCAGTACTGATCACTTTGATACTTGCAGAGGATGTGGGATGGGCAAGTTTGCCAAATCCCCTTTTCCCAGCAGTGACAGCAGAGCGACTGGGATACTTGATTTGATTCATTCCGATGTGAGCGGTCGGATGTCTCATGTTTCCTTGAGTGGATATGAGTATTATGTGTTATTCATTGATGATCACTCCAGGAGGACCTGAATTTATTTCTTGAAGACCAAGAGTGAGGTCTTCAAGCGGTTTCAGGAGTTTAGAGCTCTTGTGGAGACACAGACAGGTCGGAAGATCAAGTCCCTGAGGTCGGACAATGGGGGAGAGTACACCCTTGGAGAGTTTGTTGACTATTGTGCGGAGGCGGGCATTAGGAGGGAGCTCACTGTTCCTTACAACCCCCAGCAGAACGGGGTTGCGGAGAGGAAGAACAGATCCATCGGAGGGGCTGCCAAAGCCATGTTACATGATCAGGGGTTGCCATTGTTTTTGTGGGCAGAGGCTTGCAACACAGCTGTTTATTTGCAGAACAGGAGTCCGCATCGTGCCTTAGGGCACATGACTCCGGAGGAGGCTTTTTCTGGGAAGAAGCCTGATATTGGTCATCTTCGTATCTTTGGGTGCATCACATACTCCTACATACCCAAGGAGAAGAGGACCAAACTAGAGCCCACCGCAGAGAAGGGTATCTTTGTGGGCTACACTGAGACCTCAAAGGCCTTTCGGATTTACATTCTTGCGCAGAGGAAAGTTGTTGTCGGGCGGGATGTGAAGTTCGAGGAGGACGAGAACTAGGGAGGGTCACGGGAGTTCGTGTCTGGTCGTGAGACCCTCGGCGACGGTTAGGTGGAGGTCGCGAGGATCCGGTGGGCGAGGATCGGGGAGGATCCCGGTACATCTATGGCGATGTGAGGTCCGTCGGTGGGGGTGGCCTCGCGAGTCGAGGAGGGTGGTGTACGGGCGGCATGCGAGAGGCGGTCCACGGAGCGAGTTCAGGGAGTCCCGCGATGGACGAGTTCACAGGCCCACCTCGGCGCCCGGGGTTCGGTGCGGGCGGGGAGGACGGCGGGCAGACGGTCGGGAGTTCGAGGCTCGAAATTGAGAGGAGAGTTTTATTCTCAGTAGCGTGTGCTGGGGAAGAGGAAGCCCAAGTGGCTTCGGGACACCTTGAGAGAGGCCACATCTGTTGCTGGGCCTAAGAGGCCGGTCAGAGAGAGCAGACCACCTGAGAGGTTTTGTAGCTATATGGCAATGGCTACCAGCATCCTTGACTCTGAGCCTTCTAGCTATGAGGAGGCAGCTAGCCAGCAGGTCTGGAGAGAGGCCATGCAGGAGGAGTATTCTTCTATGATGAAGAATGATGTTTGGGAGGTGGTGCCGAGGCCTGAGGGCAAATCCGTGGTTACTTCCAGATGGCTTTACAAGGTAAAGCATGCTGCAGATGGCAGCATTGAGAAATTCAAAGCGAGGTTTGTGGCTAGAGGGTTCTCCCAGGTAGAGGGAGTTGATTATGAGGAGACCTTCGCTCCCGTGGCTCGATATACTTCGATCAGCTCCATTATATCGATAGCAGCAGAGATGGGTTGGAAGATCCACCAGATGGATGTGAAGACCGCATTTCTCAATGGCTTCATACAGGAGGAGGTGTACATTGAGCAGCCACAGGGCTTTGAGGTGCATGGGAAGGAGTCCCATGTGTGCGGACTGAAGAAGGCCCTTTATGGCCTGAAGCAAGCTCCCAGAGCTTGGTACTCCAGGATAGATACTTACTTGCAGAAGATGGGTTTCACAAAGAGTGAGGCAGATCCGAACCTTTACTATATTGTGATAGGTGAGAAGCCTCTCATTCTGGTGCTGTATGTGGATGACTTAGTCATTACAGGTGCAGAGAGACTCATAGAGCACTGCAAGAGAGATCTTGCGGCGGAGTTTGAGATGAAGGACATCGGCTTGATGCATTACTTTTTGGGTTTGGAGGTGTGGCGGGAGGAGGGGCATTTCTTCCTGGGACAGGGGAAGTATATTGTGGACATCCTTGGCAGATTCCACATGGAGGATTGTAGACCCATGTCGACATCGATGATCACCAACTGGAAGAAGCTTCATGCTTCGGATTCCGAGTTGGTGGATCCCACATTGTACAGACAGCTGATTGGTTCCTTGATGTATTTGGTCAACACTAGAACAGATATTTGTTTTGCAGTCAACACGATGAGTCAGTTTATGTGTGAGCCTAGGAAGGTTCACTGGGTGGCTGCAAAACACATTTTGCGGTACTTGCAGGGGATAGTGGATTATGGTCTGGACTATAGGCAGGGGGATGGAGTGAGATTGGCAGGTTACACTGATTCTGATTGGGCAGGTTGTGCTTCTGATAGGAAGAGCACTTCAGGGTGCTGTTTTGGGTTGGGTTCGGCGGTGGTGTCATGGTTCAGCCGGAAGCAGCAGTCAGTAGCATTGAGTTCAGCGGAAGCAGAGTACATGGCAGCCAGTCTAGCTAGTTGTGAGGCCATCTGGCTTCGCAAGATGTTGTTTGGCTTATTTGGTCAGCCGTTGAGACCTTCGGTGATTTACTGTGATAATCAGAGTTGTGCTCTGAGAGAATCCGATGTTACATGATGGAATCACTTGTATCGGGATCAAATATATTCATGAGACTATGTTGAAAGAAGTATGCAAACTTGAAGTATATTTCCACGATGAGCGGAGTTGGAATCAGTGTACAAAGCCTTACCACGACGGCCTGTCACCGAATAGATGGGTGTGGTGAGGAACACCTTCCTCGGTGGAAAGTGTTGAGGTGGTTAAAGGAGGACGAATGGTTCCCTAAGGCTTTGATCTTTGGCCTAGGGAAAAGTGTCCAAAAGAATTTAAATTTTCTCCTAAAGTGACTTTATATTTTTTTATAAAGTCAAATCTAATTTAAAAGTGACTTTAAGAGATAAAGTTACTAAAGTCTAATTTTAAAGTGACTTTTAATAAATTCAATGTAAAATTAGAAAAGAAAAGTGACTTTGGAAATAAATGACTAAGTGGGTCTTTATTAAAGTGGGGTGAATTAAAAAATAGAAAGTGAGATTTAAATGAGCATTTAATCTAAAATGCCCAAATCTCAAGATCTCAATCTATCTCGACCATTGGTTGGATTCCCCAAAGTCATAGGGTTAGGTTAAAGGAGGAAAAGGAGGAAAAGGTCATTCATTCTTTCATGAGCAGATTGAGAGAAGGAAAGCAAGAGAGCAAGGGAGATTTCTGGGCAGTGAGGAGAAGGAGGCAGCAGCTTGGCACACATTCCAAGGCAGCGTTTCAGCTAGTCCGTACAGCAGAGTTTGGCACACATTCCAAGGCAGTTTTTGGCACGATTTTCTAGAAGACCGTACAACAGCCTTTTGGCACGATTTCCAACAGGTCGTACAACAGTTTGGCTCAGTTTTCGAGGCAACAGGGAATTGTTCTATTTGGCACGAATTTCTAGGCAGGCAGTACAGCAAGTGGCTGTCCTTTTGCATGGAAATCGAGGCAGAATCCGTACAGCAAGTTTCTGCTGTCCTTTTGGCACAAAAATCGAAATCCGTACAGCAGCATTTATTGCTGTTTTGCACAGAAATCGAGGTGGCCGTATAGCTGCATTTATTGCAGATTTTTGGGCACGAAAATCGAGGAAATCCGTACAACATTTATTGCTGTTCCTATTTTGCTGTTTGCACATTTTTCGAGGCGGTGGTTAAGCACGGAAAACGAGATAAGTTATAAAAGTTTGCTTGCTGATTTTTTTGCTGAATATTTCTCACTGTAAAAAGCATTTTCTAGAAATAAGGAGGAGCTTTCGAATTGTTTTTCCCCAAGAGTTGTAGGGGGTTTTTCTAGGGTCATGTTGACCAAAAATATCTATGTCAAAATGTGTGAATGACTGTTTTTATGCTTGCTGATTTTTAATTCTGCATTTTCCAGCATTCTGAAAAATTTCCAGAATTTGTGTTTTCAGCAAAATTTATTTTCCAGTTTGTTAAATGTATGGATATGGGAAAGGGCATTTAACTATTTTGGAGTAATAAGGTGAAAACTGAAAACTGGGGTGGGAAACTATAAATTTCTACAAATTCAGAAAGTCGACCCTACAACAAAAAAATAATTTCGGTCCCAGCTTCAGCCAGTCTAGTATCTTCGCATGTGAGAGAAAGGTAGCCCAAAAAACTCAATTTTCTTCTTCCCAGCTTCTCTCCTTCTCCCGCAACTTCGCTCTCTTTTCCATCTACTGCTTCTTAGAGATTGAACTTGTTGATGATGCTCTCCAAATGAAGTCAAGTTGCTTAATATATAGGCTTCTTGTGAGGTTGAATTGCCCTAATCTAGGCTGACTTGTTGAGGGCAGGGTCGACTTGGTGTGTATGTGACAAATTACCTTTTTGACTTAAAAATAAAATTCTTTTTACATGATACCAAAGCCTAAGAAGGGTCTAATAAAAATGACAATGACTCTAATGACTCAAGACAAAACCTAGCAACCTTCAATGGAGGCTTTGACCTAGAAAACATTGACCCAAGCATGAATAAGTCAATTACATTAATAATACAATTTCTTTTTGATAAGTACAATTATGAAGACCAAAACTAGTTACATTGTTCAATAGGTTTGACCTCCTTTGATTGCAGTTTTTGTGGCAGAATTTCGTTTTTGGTAGGCCACATCTATTGGCACAAGATCCGAGGCATTTTGTTGACTTTGACTACAGACCAATCACAGGGTTGACCGCATACTTGACCGTAGAGTTTGACCATTGTTTTCATGACTCTTTTGGGCTGTCTTTGACCACCTTTGAAGGCCAAATTTGATTGGGCATGACTGAGCTCCATTGAGGACAATTTGCTGCTACTTTAACCTACTGTTGACTTTCTGGTTAGGGAAGATTTTGACTGCTGTTGACTGCAGATTTGACAGGGCTGTTTTGACTTCTATTTGGCAAGTCAATTTTGACTTTGTACTTGTTGGAAATACTAAGAGGGGGGGTGAATCAATATTTCTTTCCAATTGTTATTTTTACCAGTTAAATCACTTATATCTAGAACACAATATGAACAATAAGAATAAATGCTTTTATTAAATTCTTCTTTACAATAAAATAGATACAATAAGTGTAGGGCTCCAACCCTAGATGAAGACATCGATCTTCAATCCTTCCAGGCACCAACTTGTACTTTGCCAAGCACCTACTTGGACTTCACGAGACTTTGACCTCTAGGGGACGAACCCTATCTTCGAAGGCTCCAACCTTGTCACTTTGAGGCTCCAACCTCTAGGGCTCCAGCCCTATCTTTGGTACAGGCACCAACTTGGTATTCTTAAGGACACCTATCCTATAGGGCTCCAACCCACTGCTTCAATTTGTCAAGATAAGTTTGATGATCTTCAAGGCTCCCAATCTCTTCTGCAATCTGCCCTGACAATATCTTCACTCTCAACAATGCCTTCTCCAAATCACTTCATCAATGACAACCTTATCTTATCATGAAGGTGTCACCACTGCTCTTCATGTTACCTAAACACTTCTCTTCAAGGTCATCTCATGATGACATCAACAATGCATCATAGTCTCCCAAACAACTCCAAGACGTTCAATAAGTTGTCCAAGTTCTGCACTTATTCTTCAATAACAACTTCAAGGTTTGACTCCAAATAGGCAGCTTCAAGGTCTTCAATAGGATTCTAGAAATCTTTAAAGTGTCTTTAATATGCTGCCCCAAGGACTCTTCAAGAGTTCCAAGTACTTAACTGCTCTAAGGCTCCTAATACTCCATTGCTCCAAGGCTGCTACACTAGTTCAAGCCTCTAAATTCACCTCTCTAGGCTCCAACTCTCAAATCTCCACACACCTCAATGATGCTTAATGATCTGCCCACAAGAGACACCAAATTGACAACCAATTCCAAGAGTAGTTTCAATGTCTACCAAGTAGGTCTGCTCACAAACCACTGTCCAACCACCTTGATTGTCCTTCAAGGTTAGTACACCACCAAGCTGTTATACCTCCTTAGATCAGCAATTCAACGAGCCTTCAAGTGACTGTCCTTTCTGAGTTGCACTGGAGGAAGTTTGTTTAGCCCAACCACAGATATTTATACCCACACATAGGTCAGCAATCCAAGCTGAGGATAATTCAATCACTGTTTTGAAAGCTCCACAAAGGTGTACACTTCAGGTTGTTGTCCACTCACAGATAGCACTGTAATCAAAGGTCAGAGGTGCAATCCTTAAATTGTCCAAGTCAATTCGGGTGACTGTCCAAGATTTACAAGCACAACTAGCTTATCATAACAAGTCTGAGTTGAGGTGACTTGTCCAGTGGGACTGTCCAGCCTTTCATTCTGAGCTACAACAGGTCACTGTAACCTCAGCAAAAGATTTCCCAACAGTCCTGAATCTGAACTTCACAATAGTGGCAGCAATTCAAGCTTCTAATTTTCAATCTGAGCCTTTTTTTTAAATGACTGTTCTTTAGGTTTGTAATTGAGCTTTTACAAGTCTGAAATCCAAGCTTTAAAAGGCGCAAGTGTCCAAGCTTCTTCACACAGGAGCTGCCACAGATTTGCAAATATGAGTGACTGTACACCGAGCTGTAATAGAATATAGAAGAATTAGCCCAAAAAAAAATTGCCCAAACAGGTTTCAAAGTCCTCCTCGGCCTCCTCTTATTTCTCTCTGAATTTCTGTGATTTTCACCGAAATTTGATGGGCATAATGAGGAGTACGACCTTATATTTATACTCATTTTTCTTTTTGACGAAGAGACACGTCCCTTGCCCATGAGGCATGAGCCTACACAAGTCGGCTTAGGTCGGCTCACTGACAGAAATTTACCTTAAACTTGAAAAATCAATAACTTTCAAACCGCTTGGACTTTCGGGCTGCGTAATAGCTCGTTGGAAAGGCACAATTATGCTCTTCAAGATGGTGTAGGTTTCATTAAGGAATTTTGCCAAGGTAGCAAAAAATATTTTTTAATGTGACTGATTATTTATGAGTGCAGAAATGGAGGCAGGGAAGAATGCCTTTGAGTGTAGGGCTTCTTCATGGTTTGATTTCTTCGTTGATTTTCTTCATAATCATGTCCTAGCCTTCTTCAACATAGGATCACCATCATCATGTCTGTGCCTTCTTCAACATAGGGTCATTAGGTTGACTGTCCTTAAGATAGTGCAGAGATATTTCATCAACCAAATGCACCATCATTATGTAGTCTTCATCATAAGGACATCAAGCTTCACATCATTGGAGATTTGTCATGTCATCATCAAATTATCGGAGGTAGGACATGTAATCATGTAGTGTTATCATCAAGATCATTAGTGGTAAGACATGTCATCATGTGTATGTCTTCTAGTCGTTCATCAAGTGCAGTGATATGATAGTCTTCCATTATGATCATCAAGATACATGAATGACACTTCATTTGTGTCTTGACATCTTAAACAAGAGTTGTAATAATTTGTAATCATCCTCTGGCATCTTCAAGAATATTTTCCATCCCGGCTATTGACATCAACAATTGACATCAATGACAACTTAGATTAACAATACTCTCTATCTCTCTGCTGAACGTTTTGATATAATAATAAGAAGAATTGACCAAAGGGTTTTCCCCATCTTGGGGTTTTTCCCTTGCATTCATCAAAACTAGTGTCAGTCTTGGCTTGTCTTTTTCATTTATGTTTGATGTTCTTTCATCAGTTACTCTCATATGATAATGGTTAATGTGATTGCTAATGGATTAATGGAATTAATAATAGGCTAATGGATTAATGAAGTAACTGACCTAAGCAAAGAACATGTTAACTCAAAAATTAACAAAGTCCCATTTATACTTCTTGTAAGAAAAAGAAAAAATATTTTTATCTTGAGTCAAAGAGTCAAAATGTCATCCACAGACCAAGTCGGCCCTCCCTGGACAAGTCGGCCTAAAGAGGCAGCTATTCGACCTCTTGGACATGTATAAATGCAAGGAAATTCAACCTCATTCACTCACTCATCCATCACTTTGATTTTTGTGCAATAAGAAGAAGAAAATGAATGAAAGTCAAAGGAGAGAGAGAGAGAGAAAAGTCAAAGGGAAGAGAAATTCTTGTTTTTTGCGCTTGTTTCTGCTCACACATGCGCAATTCCTGCCAATTCTGTGACTACTACAGGGCCGAAATTCGACCATAATTGCAGGTCCAAAATTTTCAGAACTTTGACCAGATTTCAGAGAAGTTTGACCAATGTTGACTTTTTTTGACTTTGACTTGGTTGGACGTAACTTGGTGTAATGTTCCAAACTGAAAAATTTGAGAATTTCTCAGAATTAACAAAATGTTACATATAAAATTGTTGAGAAATCAAGGGGCAACTAGATTAGGTGATTTCTTTTTCTTTGATGACTGCTAGTGATGTCTTTTTACTTAACTTGATTATCTTCTTTCACTTGATTATTATTAGTGTTCTTATCATCAAACTATTATAAAAGAATGAAAATCAATGAGATAAGAGAACACAAGATGTAGGTCCTAAGCGAGGGCCAAAACCTCTCCTCTTGTGAGAAAAGCCCACAAGAAATCCTCTTCTTATAGAATTTCAAATGACGAATTCCAAGACCTAAGACCCTTGCCAAAGACCCCTCCAAGTCCAAGTCAAGCTTCTCCTTGATGAATTTGTTTCTCACAAAGTCAACCCAATTCAAAACTTGCCTTATAGCAGCTGCAACTTCTCCTTCAACCAAGATTTCAAACCTGCAACTTCTCCTTCAACAAAGATTTCAAACCTGCAACTTTGACTAGAATTTTTGGCCTCCTTGACCTGCGACTTTCAGCCTCTTCTGCTGAAACCCTAGATGGGCATGTGTGGGAAAAGATGGAGAAATTTGTCTTCATTTTCCTTTGCTTGGAGAGGAATTTCTTTCTTGATAATTCGTCTTCCAAAATACGTCTTGTTGGCACTAAATGTAACTTCTTGATGGCTCTTCAATTTGGTCTTCCTGCAATAAATAGATGCCCTAATTTACTTCGCATGTGTGAGAGGATATGGCTAAAACAAGCCTAAAGAATTTCAGTTTCTCCTTTTTAATCTCCTCCTTCTTTGCTCTCCCTTTTAGTCTCCTTCTTGTCCTTGGGTTGAACTTAATTAGTCCTTTTCCAAATGAGGTTGAGCTCTTATATATAGTCTCCTTGTGGTGGTCGAATAAATGTCCATGAGGCTGACTTGCCATTGCTTGTAGGCCGACTTGTTCTTTGCATGTTGACAAGGTCTTCGAGGGTCGAAATGACACTTTTGACTTTACATAAATTTTCTTTTACACGAGATAACATGCCCAAAGGGGTCTTACATGTATGACAATGACTCTTTTGACTTCATGATTTCATGACTTCATGAAAAATTCTTAGAAGCACTTAATGGTTGCTTGACCTATAAATAAATTTATCTTGAGCATGAAAACCCATGCATCAAGAATGACAATAATAAATTCCTTTCATCAAATACATAAAAACTTGATTACATAAGACATTTGGAAAACCTCTTTCGGAATAAATGATATGTGATTATTCCGAAAGAGGTTTTCCAATCCTTACGAATCACAAAATTTTGATTTCAAAGATACATAAGACATTATGAAGACCTAATCTAGTTACACATTTCAACACTCCCTCTTAACTAGAGAGCCATTCATAATGCATACAAGTTACTTGGACATTCTCATACTGAAGAATTCTCATAAGAAGAGTCGGATTAGTAAGCCATCTCATAAGCTATCTTCTCAACTTATATCAACGCATCTCAACATATCAACCAACATTGTCACATAGCAAGGCCTTGACTAACAACTCTATCTCTCCACAATATTAGAGCATAATGCTGTGGAGACAATGACTAATAGACACCTTCATCATTGTCTCTCAAGGTACATATCCCATCCGAATGTTCACAAGGTATGTCCTTCTAGGACCATTCTTGTCTTGGATTAACACATCCTCAACGGATTTCCTCTTCCACTACTCTTACCTATTGGATGCCTTACCACATCCTCAAAGAGTATTAGAATTCAGATGCTTACCCAATTCTCCATTCTTTCTTCATATTATGAAGACAAGAATGATATGCCTATTTCCTCCTCTCAACTAGGGAGGATCTACACATTCCTATAAATGGAATATTCCCAAGCTCCCTTTTAACAAGGGATTTGTTGAAAAATGTGTAACTAGGTTTGGTCTTCATACATATGAAATGTACTTTTGATTCTTGTATTTTGTAAAATGAAAGAGAAATTAATGTTGTTATTTTTGGAGCATGGGTTTCATGCTCAAAGTCTTATTTTAGAGGTCAAGCATCCATTGAGTGCTTCTAAGGTTTTTCTTAGGTCAAGAAGTCAAAAGAGTCATTGTCATAAGTTGAAGACCCCATCGGGCACATTGTAACTTGTAAAGAAAATTACTTTTGTAGTTAAAAGTGTCAAAATACCTTTCAAGTCCAAGTTGGCCTGGCAGCGAAGAAGTCGACCCATTTTGAGGAGCCACTTCCACCTTGACAAGCCTATATAAAGAAGAGAACTTGACCATCTTGAGACACATTCACTCACTTATCTCATTCAAGCAAAGGAATAGAAAAAGGCTAGGGAAGAGGGAAGAGGACGAAGGTTGATTTTTTTGGGCTAATTCTCTCTCACACATGCGAAGAAGTGAAGCTAGGGTATGTTGCTTCAAGGTCGGAATTCTCTATCTGCTGGAAGAGGATGAAAGTTGCTAGAAGAAAGGTCATTTAGGTCACCTACTAGCCCTAGACAAGGAAGCAAGGCAAGCGAATGTGGGTGAGAATGTTCTAAGTGACGAGGATCAAATCTTTTCTAATCTTAGCCGTCGATTAGAGATTAGATCACAGTTTTTGATTCGTCAACAAGAAAAGTATTAAAGGAAGGCTTGGGGTCAGTTGGAGGGCACACATAGTGAGTCTAAGAGATCGTATTTCGTCTGACAGAGCAGTGCTCAGACGAAGATCAAATCTGAATGATTCAGAGAAGTAATGAGGGGTAGATGTAGTACTTGGTCGGAGGACCAAGAGTACATTGCAGAGCAAGGGCAGCAGAAACACAAAGGAGGCAACACAGCCACCAGGAGAGGTAACACAAACCCTAGAGAGGGTGATGTAGGCCCACACAGGGCTCATGCAGGGGCAACGCAGAGCCACCGAGGGACAATCCAGAATCAACAAGAGATCGGGGTTTCTAAGCCGGTAGCGCTGAAACTCGATTTCTGGAGAGGCTGATCAGCGCAGAGGAAGGGTGATGTAGTCCATCAGCCAGTCCCACATAGGCTTATGCATTGGCAGCGTAGAGACTACGTAGATGCAGCTGGGGTTTCACCAGTGTTTGATCCAGATCAACTGAGACTTGCAGAGTGAGGTAAAACTCCCAATTTATCTCTGTTCGCCGAGGCTTTCTCTATTGGGTGAGCTAGTTTTTGGCACCCTAAATGTACTCAGAATACTGCTGCTTAATAATATAAACCCTTAGAACTGTTGCACTAGTTTTCTCGCATTGGGTGTTTGCGGGGACATTTGTTTGAAAAATACGTGTCCTTTGTCTGAATGTTTTGCTTATTCTTCAATACTTGATCTGTATAATTGTGTAGGCTGCAATGTATTTACTTTGATGTTTTCATGAATTATTCAGAAAATAACTTGTTAATTAAAGAAAACAAGTAGGAGAAGTAAATCATATTTACTGCAGTAGGGTTTCTGGTTTAGATTCAGAAATTTGCACATGGTATCAAAGCTGTTGTAGATCAGGTAGAGCTAAAGCCACATCAAAGAGACGAAGAGAAAATATTGTTGCAAGGAGGCAGTTGCCCCAAGTGATAATGCGGATCCAGGAGGAGGCAAGGAAGGGTGACACAATCACTATAAGGTCTTGCAGAGCCTAGGTCAGCTAGATGGGGTGATGCTGTAGCTGCAACAGGGGCAGCGTAATATTTGCTGGGCCATCGCAGAGGTTTGAGTCTCCATCTTTCTGGTTGCCGTGGCTGGAAGAGCAGTTCGTTTTTCTTCGGGAGTTGCTAGTGGGGCATTGTTTCTGCTGGTGCAGAACAGTGCCTAGTGGGGTTGTGACAAAGTAGAGGGAAGCAGATCCTCAACAGAATTCTTGCCAAGAAGTCTAGATCCAATGCTGGTCAACGATAAAGAGTGATCAGAGAGGACTGATTCGACATTAGTTGGCGGAGGATTTCCGGGAGGAAAATCATTTTTCAGAGGGAGCGGGTTGCTTAGAGGGTTTCTAGCGCCAAGAAACTTAGATCCGAGTTTTGCTGGGGCAACAACAAAAGAGGGAGAAGTGAACCAGTTCGACATATTTCAGTTGAGCAGAGATGGCCACACATGGACTGAGGGATTAGGACAGGTTGGATGGAGCATCCAACCTTGTCATCTGGAAGGCCAAAATCCTATCAGTTCTAGATGAGCATCGTATCAAGCATCTCGCCAAGAGCGCGGTTGGTGTTTCTGTTGACGCTGTCTCGTTGAAGAAGTATGAGGAAGCTCAAGCGAAGGCCAAGTGCTTGATCATGGATGGAGTCAAGGATCATGTGTTTCGACATATTGCTGAGAAGAATACAACACATGAGATGTGGATTTCCTTGACCACATTGTATCAGGGGACTTATGTTCAGAGGAGAATGCTTCTGGAGAATCAGCTTCGATTATTTGAGATGCAGAAGGGAGATGAGATCAACCCCTTCCTCATTAGATTGAAGGCGATCCTTGATCAGTTGATTGTCGTAGGGCCCACACCTGATGAATGTCTTATGGTAAGAACTGCTCTGAATGCAGTGTTTGAAGAGTGGGAGAACTTTTTCCAAGGCATTTGGGGCAGAGCAACACTCCCAAATTGGGAAGACATGTGGGTAGATCTTCGACAAGAAGAGATCAGGAGGATGACCAAGGCGGGTAGCAGCAGTGGAGGGATCAAAATCAAGGAGGAGGAGGAGGAAGATGCGGTTCTTACATCTAAGGGACAACATGGGCATCAAAGGAAGAAGAAGAAAGACCTTTCAAAGGTCAGATGCTTCAGGTGTGTTGAACTATGACATTTCGCCACAACTTGCCCCATGAAATAGAAGGGCAAGGAAGATTTTGATTCGAAGGCTGCCGCAGCTAAGGACGATGATGGGGATTATGACGATGTGGCTATGAGTGCTCATGTGCCTCAGGAGAAGAGGTGGGGCGACATTGATCTGTAGTTCTTTCGAACTGCAGTGAGAAAAGGGGTAGGATCCTTGAGGTGCCCAAACTCTTGGATCACATACGAGCTACAAGAGCCCTTCATGACAGTACCAGGATGACTGGATTTAGTTGGTGCGAGGGATGATGGAGCAACATTGGCGGAGCTAGAACGCCGAAGATTGTAGCAACGCAGAGCAGAGGCAACAACTTTGTAGCAACAACGCAAAGGTTGATGGATTTCAATAACACAGAGGCAGTGCTATGGGCAACATGATGCAGCATTTGAGAGGGAGTTGCAGTACATATGTAACAGTGTCAGTGGCAGTGACATGGGTAGCAATACATATAACAACAACGCAGTGGATGAGGGGCACCAGCCGAGCACCAACAGTGCAGAGGACCGATGTTGTGGATTAGGGTGATGCTTTTGGAGTAGAAGTATTTCTAGAGAACATTCCTCGCTGAGAGGGAGTGTTGATTTTTGGGTAGCATCAGATGTGCTCTAGCTTCGAAACTTTGTGGAGGGGTTACGACACATGACATCTCCAAGACCCAGAAATTGTTTGGAAAAATTCGACCCGGAGCTTAAGTTATTCAAATAATTAATTATTTTAATGGGGACTCTAAGTCTAAACTTAGGGAAATTAAATAATTAAAGTGAATTAATTTAAGCATGTGGGTGAGAATGTTCTAAGTGACAAGGATCAAGACTTTTCTAATCTTAGCCGTCGATTAGAGATTAGATCACGACCGTTGATTCGTCAATAGGAAAAGTATTAAAGGAAGGCTTGGGGTCAGTTGGAGGACACACATATTGAGTCTAAGCAAGGGCAGTAGAGACACGGAGGAGGCAGCGCAACCACCAGGAGAGGTGACGCAGACCCCAGAGAGGGTGATGCAAGCCTCACACACAGGCAGCGTAGAGCCACCGAGGGATAGTCCAGAATCAACAAGAGATTGGGGTTTCTAAGCCAGCAGGGTTGAAACTCGATTTCTGGAGAGGCTGATCAGTGTAGAGGAAGGGTGACACAGTCCATCAGCGAGGCTCACACAGGCTTACGTAGTGGCAACGTAGAGACTGCGCAGAGGTAGCTGGGGTTTCACTAGTGTATGTTCTGGATCAGCTGGGACTTGCAGAGTGAGGTAAAACTCATAATTTATCTCTATCCATCGAGGTATTCTCTGTTGGGTGAACTCGTTTTTGGCACCCTAGATGTACTTAGAATACTGCTGCTTAATAATATAAACCCTCAGAACTGCTGCATCGGTTTTCTCGCATTGGGTGTTTCCGGGGACATTTATCTGAAAAATACGTGTGTCCTTTGTCTGGATGTTTTTCTTATTCTTTAGTACTTGATCTGTATAATTGTGTAGGCTGCATTGTATTTACTTTGATGTTTTCATGAATTCAGAAAATAACTTGTTAATTAAAGAAAACAAGTAGGAGAAGTAAATCAGATTTACTGCAGTAGAGTTTCTGGTTTAGATTTAGAAATTTTCACAGGAATCTCATCTGAATTTCTGTACTCAACAAGCGTTTTGGACTATAAAGTTGAGTCCATCATCAGGAGAACGAAATATCAAGGGAAAACGAAAAAATGGCAATCCATAATTACACTGAAAGCCATGATAGCCTTCTGAGGTTGGCTGGCCCTGGCTTGATTAATAATGATCTAGTAATTACTTATCACGAAGAGTGACCACAGTCTGTGACTAATGTTATTTATGGTTAATTTATTCTTAAGGGTGAAATTGCAGTGATATGATTCCAAATATCTCTTGGAAAATGTAATCCTTGCATTGAGCATGAAAAATTAACTGTTAGACTACCATTTATATATTTTATTTAGATAAAAAATAAAATGCACTTATTCCCAAGATAGTAATGTTAAACATGTCCATCGAAAATGCTGTGCCCATCAATGCTCCCCAAAATTAGTTCAGTTTACCTACATACATTAGTTTATGGATGGGGATATTAGAGATATAGCAGATATAGCAACATATTAATCTTGTTAGTACAACCAATCGGATAACAATTCTTTTTCCAAGTTCAAACCTTGAACTTGAGAGCACCAACAGTTAACAATTTAAGAAACTACCATAAAAGTCTTTGTATTTGTGATCATTCAAACCAAAAGTAAATATCATTTCCTCCTAAGATAACCAAGCATCATTTAAAATGGAGCAAAGATGAGAAAATTTTCTAATACACCTTTTTGTATCATTTAAAAGTCAAAATTTTTTTCTAACCTTGATCAGGGTGGAACTATCATCAGTAAGTACCACAATTCTACCTGATGTGTCTCGCAAAACCACATGGTTTGGTCATTTGTATTGAATATAGGAGTTGTGACGGACTGTTTGGAAAGGAGACCAACGTTTTTATGTAGATTTGTAAATGGAGAACCTTCAACTTCAACCCCTAGGAATTGACATAAAAGGTCAACTAAGGAACTGTAGAGACCTCACCAATTCAATTCCCCAAATTCTAATAGCTACAAATTTAAGCAGAAATTTATCAATTTAATACACAGACATCTACTTGGTTTCCGTGTTTGAAGTCGATCCTGAGATGTTGTAGCTCCAAATTTGCTCCCATTACCAAACTGACCAAATGCACCTTGCCAAACTGGGCACAATCTCTGTTCTCAGCTCCAGAATACTTCAAAATTGAAGCGCTTTGGCCCCGTGCCCTGTTATCACTCTCCCCAAATTCCCAAGGCTGAAAATGGGATTGAAGAAAGGTAACGACAGACCAGGCTTTAGGTCAGGTAGCTAGCCCTACCAAGACCAGAGAGGGTTCTCTTGTTGTCACTTTTGCAGTCAAAGGAATGACTGAATATCTAATGATCTTAGGCTAGGTATGTAAGCTTAGTAAATAGGATTTGTTTGATGTTTTAAGTGTTGGATAGAAAGGTAAGTGAGAAGGCTATATGTAGGGTTTTTAGGTTTGAATTCCAAGGTCAATTTGTAGAGAATGTGTGAGGCTAGATAGGTAGTTTGAAAGCATGTTTAATAGGTCATTGAGGATAGGATGAAGTGAGAGAGAGTTTGAATGCGCACGAAGGTGAATTCATTCATTTAGAAGTGAAAATACATATCATGTAAACCTTGCCTAAATTAGTGCATGAACATACATGATTTCTTCTTATAAACTTACAAGATAAACATATGGAAAGATGTATCTGAAAGAAGAAGATATATCATTTAGCATAAATAGATAAACATACATAAGAAGAACAAATGCTCCAATGCATACCACAAGATTCTCAACACAAGTTCTGCAAATCTGTCTCTGATTTCATTCCAAAATGCTGATTACAAAAGCTCTACTGTAAAATAAGACTATCCAACCCTACAAAAGACTAAAGAAAGTCTACTTATAGAAAATATGGACTATGACACCTCATTAGGTGGAAATCCCATCCAAAATGGATCATAAATACACAAGATGAGTCATTTCCTAGATTCTAGGGAGGTTAGAAACCATTCCCTGAATTTTAGCTATGAACTAGTAGTTTTTGTCCCTTACATTAATTACGTATTCCCTCATGATAGGAGGCAAAAACCAACTCAATAACTCTAATGCCAATTCATAGGACACCAAAACCTCGAATTTGTGACAATTGTTGAGCTTGACAAGTGTCCTGAGGAATCCAATGCTAATTTGTGACATTTCTGACAAAAGGGTAACAAAAATTTGCAGAAGCGTAACCGAATTTTGGAGGCACTTTGAGGGACTTTTAAGAGTCCAAATCCACTATTGAAAGAACGGTCAACTAGCCTCGTGTGTCTAATTTCCAGAACATTTTGAATTTTGCAAAATGACCCACGAGAAGGCCTTCAAAAATCCATTCTCCCAAGGTTATTCCAAAAGCGTAACAAAGGGCCCAAAAAGGTGGCACAAACATGAAAAATGAGTGGTTTTTGAGCTTTTCCTCTAAAATTACAGTTTGTAATGCCATGGGGGTTCCTGGTCTGTGATGTACTCATCAAAATACATCCATCCATGTAAATAAATCATCATTTGGATGCCCCCAAAATAAGAGTAACCAAAGTTTGTAACCCTTCTGCAATGAGGAATTTCTAGAATTTTGCAAAAATCACAAAAATACCAAAATTGATCAAAACTTCTCAAAATTGGTTCTATGGCACCTGTAAGTGATGGGCTAAATAGCCAAAGAAACTTCAATGAATAAGTCCAAGCTATCCTTCTCTTTAAGTTTCATTTGTGTCTCTTTTAGCCTTTTCTTCAATTGTTTTAGCCTGATTTGAGAAATGGTGTTCCTGGTGCAATAGTGGTTTGCCATGTGTCTTTGCAGTTTATTGTCCCTCTTAGCCGTCTTCAAGAGCTTTTCTAGATGTTCATTTACCCTTGACAACCAAAGATCTCTGTCTTGATTAATTTCCACGACTATAAGCTCATCAAAGGTCAACTCTTCAGGTGGATGGGCTGACTATCTTTCTAGCTCCACGCCCTTTTGAGGCCTCTTGTTTTTCGCCTCCTTGGTTGTGTTTCAACCTCTATGTCTTGCATTTGATCTTTCCCATGCTAAAGCTTGCGGCAAATAAGCTTGTCAGTTGAAGATGATACCCCCCTTCCATGAGCCTTTCACAAAATCTCAATTGCCGAGTCCTCTCAAAGCATCTTCTGGCCAATGGCGAGGCATTTATTTCATGCATTGTGAAGGGTTCTAGCCTGATGTGGCGCCCTCCTTGAAGCTCTTCTTGTCACTTTCCATTGTGTTTGTCACTGGAATGATGAAAACCCTAGGGTGTTGATGAGATGAGTGAATGTATGGAAATCTTATATGAGAGTTGCATAAGGTAATGGAGGCAATTTGAAGTGGTTTGGAAGTTTTTGGAGCCCACAACCAAAATCTACTTCTCCTCCAGAAGTGTAACAACACCTATAGAAGCGTTAGTGTGGAGGAAAAGCGTAACAACGGTGCTCAGAAGCGTAACATTGTGGCTGCGAAATGCTCAGAAGTGTAACAACTATGCGTAGCACCGTACAAAAGCGTATCAGTGTTGCCCAGAAGCGTAACAAGAGGGGAAAAAAGCGTAACAACAACTGTTTGAAGGGTAGCAAATGGATTTTAAAGTGAATTTGAGCTTGGATTTGGAGTTTGGAACACTTTTGGAGTGTAAGTGAGGTAGAGAGGTGCGCTTCCACACATCAAAGGATAACAATGAGTGAAAATGTCTTTGCTTTTCCCCTTTTATAAGCTTGAGATGGCATTTCTGCCTTTTTACCTCTTTGACATTTGGAAATGACTTTTTGAACTTTTTACATTTGGAAATGACCTTTTTGAAACAAGACAAGAAGTCTTTGACATTTGGAAATAACCTTTTTGGCTTTGAATGAGATAATAGGATAGAATGAACCTCTTTAAACCTTTGACACTTGAAATGACTTTTTTGCTGCTGTTAATGAGACAGTAAGGCAAAATTTGCTCTTTTCAATGAGACAGTAAGACAAAATTTGCTCTTTTGAACTTTTTTGTCACTTGGACATTTGAAACAAGACAAATTGTCTTTATTTCATTTCCTAAACATGCTAGTTCCCTCTTTAGAGTTTTATGAGTGAAATGAAGGTTTAAAGCCTTGTTTTAGGTGACAATTTGAACATTTTTCAAAGGCAGAGATGACCCTAGACAGTGACCTATATGAGGTGGAGTGACATAACCTAAACCTTTAAAAATGATGATGATGGAGATGACTATGAAAATGATGGTGGGGATGAATGAGATGAAGGAGCAACATACTTGACCTAGACTTCTTCAGTGACCAAAATTATTATTTGAAAACTTGTTTGAAAAAGTAAAATATTTTGACCTATGACTTTAGGAAAACAACTGAAAGAGTTATTTTTGATCACTGACATACCTGGGCTAACATGCCCAAGCGCTTCAAGAAGAATCAAGGCTCAGTCCTCACTCTGTATATAACTTTATGTTGGAAAAATTCCTCCTTGCCTTTGTCGCAAATTTCTCCCCCTATCTGTGCATTACACCTTCTTCTTATACCTTCCCCACACCACCGTCTCAATCTCCAGCTAGGCCTTCTGTCTCCCTTGCCTTCTGACGCTTGGAGATCTGGCTTAATCATGTGCCTTCTCCGAAGTTCTGAAGAGGCGGTCAGATGGTTAGGGGTTTCTAACTTTACGCCACGATTTATTTAAAAGTTTCTAATTAAAACTTTTGTAAAAGTTTAATTATCCAATTATTAAGATTTCAATTTAATTTTTTATTGTTTAATTTACACTTCTATTAAATTTTTAATTTAACTCTTATTTTATAGTTTAATTTAATTTTATAGTTTGCTTAAAATATTTTAATTTAGTTCTTATTTATTTATATTTATATTTTATAGATTTAATTAATTTATAAAATTAATTTAGTTCAGAATCTTGTATATCTACTTTATTATTAAATAATGTATTAACTATATATGATAACGGTGGTATACATATTAAGTATCCCGCTCGACATATTCACCATACTTTTGCGAGTTAGGTATTTACTTCACAAATCAATTCATTACCCTATACTTAGACATGTCCAATATTGACTAGTTGGTATATTAGTGCAGTACATGCTTTGCATGCATATGTAGTTATCATATGCATGCCTCGTATGTATGCTAATATTCACATTCTGTTTGTAATTGTAGGTGGGTCATTACAGGAACACCTTTCCATCTACTGTTCTTTCTTGGGAATCCCCTTTTTATATTTTGTCTGACCAAGATGAGAACTTAATGGATCAGTCCCATTTTCCCTGAAACATGTTCTTGACATTAATGCTATAGATTATAGCATGTAAATGCAGCCACTCGACCATTCTAGCCTTGTTAAATTGAGCCAAATTATTCTTGTAAAGTTCTACTGCATTCTTTGCAAAGCAATAAGGGTCAGCATGGCTGAAGGAAAGGTCCTGATAGACTGTAGAAGTCCTCTTTCGGTTCAGCTGCCAACTGCTGCGGTATATCTAGGGAAGCTAAACCACATGTTCAACACTGTCATCTCCCTCAATGGACACGCTGGGTAGAGGCGTGAACCTCTATGCCTTGTATTCAATGTTTTTGTTGTGAATACAGTTAGACAACTACTTTTGAAGGTCAGCATAATTTACGGGCATTTTTGTGATTCAATAACGTTATCGCTTCAATAATGAATCAGAAACCATGAATGTGAAAATCCTGTTTGCCTATACAAGGAAAGGTTTCTGTACATCTTTTCAATTAGAGACTGGATAGGGTCTTGAGGAGTGCCAGTTTATTGTTAAGAAATGATGACTGTCAGCATACAGGGATTTAGAGAATCAGCCTAAAAATTGTCATGAAGGAACTCAACCCAGCAACAATGGAGAGTGGGCATATCAGAAGTTTTCCTTCGGATGAGTCTACTACGGAGTACATACTGAAACAAATTTAGAGATTTTCTGTTCAAGCTGTAGATGTTCAAATTACCTGTATGACTGGGACCAATTCCCTCACAACTTCTTTGAGAATGATTCCAATAAAGGTATTTCTATAGTTCCTATGAATACTTATATACAGAGGTGATTTTACGAGTTTTTCCTCATCTCCAACCTCACTGCATGCTTATAGTTGCATGCCCCAGGACAATGGAACATAACTCTTAATAGATATGTAACTGTGAGTCTAACCATTTTGATTCTTTGGAGCAGAGCTTCTACATTGATTGTAGTGTAGTTTAGTTAGTGTTCTTGTGAGCTGGAAAGATCCATTTCGATGTTTTTTCCGTTTGGCTTTTAATATTACTACAAGTTCTTGGGAACACTAGCTGAGTGAATATCTCTTTATCATTATGCAATAAGATGATCAGATTAATGAACATATTCATTCAATGAAAGTATATGTTCTATGGAGTCCAATATAAGCAAAGATTCTCATAATCATCTTACTTGTGAATTTGTTACAGGTATGCAATTGTCCGTGATATGACTGCTGCTGGTCTTGGTTTGAATAAGTACTGCTATGCTGGTCTAATAACTGCATTCAAGAACAGGGAACCTGTAACAGAAGAGACCACATCTAAGGTGATCCTATTTCCTTGGATGTTGAGAGATAAGGCACTTTTTATTTGTAGGTTGTTTTATCAAAAGATTTTTTATACACCCTTCTAACTTTTATATTTGTCAAATGTATTTGATAAGATTATTGAACTAGTGAAGCAGTCAAAAGGTTGGTCATCTGTGGAGGCCTCCAGTGGCAGCGGAGATTCTGGAATGATCGGTGTGACCGAGGAAGAACTGTACAACATTCCTACTGCTGAGATTGTACAACGGCGTTACATTAATAGGCAATTAACTGTTTATCATACTGCTCTTCATGCTTGTGCTGATCTGGGAAGTAAAGAGGTATGCTATCTTTTGCCTAGAATGTGTATGAAGGGGGGGGGGCGGATGTTGAAATTTGAAAAAAATATATGAGGGGGGCGGATGTTGAAATTTGAAACAAATATATGAAGTGTCTGGATTAAATGCCATCCATTTTGGTTCTAGGTTAGTGTGGAATGTAACCAACTTATACAATTGACATTCTCATAAAATGCCCATGGAGAATAGAATATTTAGAATATGTGACACACAAAATAAAAGACGAGTAACACATAATTCGGATGTATTCTATGCCTTGCCTGCAATAAAATTTGGTACACATTCTACATACCTGATACAACCTTTATGCAGCTTCATTATGGGCTAAAAATATCATCTAATTAGGACATGATACTACTAGATCATGCAAGGGTTTGAAGATAATGGAGTATTGTGACACATTGATGCGTATCCTTCATTATGGTGACTTATGATGCATGTTCACATTCCCCAAGAGCTATTTGCATATTTGGAGGCATGATCATGTTCATGGACACCTTTCACATCTCTTGAGACATGTTCTACATATTTGGTGGTGTGATCGTCTTCATGAATGCCTTTCATATCAGACAAGTTCTACCTATTTGGTGGTGTGATCGTCTTCATGAATGCCTTTCATATCTCACGAGACAAGTTCTACATATTTGGAGGTATGATTTGAAATGTTGGCAATCTTGCATGGCTGTTTAATGGAATGGTTCTCATCTAATGAGGACTTGTGGCATATTAGAACCATTATAAGGAAGATTGAACTCAAATTAGGGAGCCGTCCATCTATTCTGGGGTATATTCATTTTATGGAGTTATAATATATTGAGGTTGCTCATCATGTTGGCCCACAGATGGCACATCTATTCATTAAACTATGATTGCGGGAAGGCTTGAAGCCATAGCATGGGAAGTGGCCTTGATACACACCCTTGTGTCTGGGCATCCTTGGGAGAAAAAATTTCTCCTATGTCATACTTTACTAGCTAGCAGCTTTATCACGATCCACAAATGGCCCACCCACCTCAGATGCCTCTCATCCACTCTCCGGTCGGTGTTTTCTTTCATCTAACCTGCTCATCCGATGATGGTGTGTCATCCATTGTGAGGGACATTAACCATTTTCTTATTCAAGTTCTTTTGTTTAATGTTTAATGGCTTTCTAGTATGGATCACAGGTTGAATAGGATGATAGTCCGCTATTGGTTGTACACTTGTTCCCTTGCTTCTTCTTGGTGTTTATTACTTGCCCCTATTTTAATGTGACATTCCACGAGGCCTTTTTTCATTTGCTATGAGGGGCACAAATAAGGTGCTTAGATGATGGTAGCATTCCATGATATCCATAATTAACACGTTTCATCATTCCTTGTTTTCGTTGTCTTATATTTTGATTGGTTATTGTTAGTTGCTTGTGCTAGATTGTTGTTGACCTTGTCCTATGAGAAGAAGGGGTTGTATATACCTGAGGTTGATGTAGCTGTAGAAAAAAATGAGAACATGAGCCAAATGTTAAGATGCAAGAATTGCAAGGGACATAAGGCAAGTATAGCTTGAGCTCTACCCCTTCTTATATTGGTAGTCGTCTTGAGAGTATCCATGCATATCATATCTATCAAAGTAAAATGATCTATCTATGGACATTTAAACCCTAATGAAACGATCTAAGTTACACAACTTAGGCTCGAGTTTGGGTGTGGCAATGATTAGGTTCAGTTCATTCCGAATTTTTCGAAGAGGTTCGGATGAGGTTTGCCATTAGGGTTGTCTATATACATTTTCTATATATATATATATATATATATATCTATATACACACACACACACACACACACACATATATACACACATATATACATATATTATACATATTAAATTTAAAATGATATGTAGCATTAAATAGTAAGAAATCAACATCAATAAACATAAAAAATGCCATTATGGGTTTGGAAACTATAAGTATAAATTATAAAATTGAGCTGTGACATGAGCTTGAGCTATGGACCTTGTCAATGGCCATGAAGTTTGATGGCGTTTGCCAAACCTCAAAATTTCTTTAATGTTCTCCGAATTTCGAACCTCAATATTGAAGTTTGACGAACTTTGTGACATAGGAAGTGATGCACTGACCATTAGAAGAAACAAAGGTTATTCCATTATTACATGATAATCACATTAGAGGAAATTTTAGCCTAAAAGTGGCCTCCTAAGGAAAAATCAAGAAATTAATAAAAAATACCATGTAGACATCTTTTTAATATTATTTTAATTTTATCTATGCTCCACAATATTTATTAGCACGAGATCAATAATTATTTTTAATATACTATCTCTAATATTTTATTTTTATAGAAAT
This sequence comes from Pinus albicaulis, assembly GCA_034641835.2. Lineage (NCBI taxonomy): Eukaryota > Viridiplantae > Streptophyta > Pinopsida > Pinales > Pinaceae > Pinus > Pinus albicaulis. The sequence continues at coordinate 1,009,818,871 of CM076578.1, read as the reverse complement.
CCCTCGTGTATGGCACTTTTATAAAAATAAATGTTGTTTAATTGTTTATATTTAACTGTCTATATATATTTTATATTTAACTAATTTTTTTAGTGTTTTTTTAATGACATTGTCTACTGAGGTCACAATTTCGCCCAAAATATATATTTTTGGTCGAAATCCGATAATTTGTCATTTATGGAATACATTTTTTAAAACTATTTAACTATATATTTTATATTTTTGATTGAAATCTGGTAATTTGTCCTTTTTGGAATACATTTTTTAACTCTTTTACTATTTTAAATTTAACTATATGTAACTATTTAACTATTTTATATTTAACTATATATTTTATATTTTTGGTTGGAATCCAATAATTTGTCCTTTTTGGAAATTTTTTAAAACTATTTAACTATTTTATTTAGCTATTTTTTTGGTGTTTCTTTTTTAACTCTATTTAACTATAATTATATTTTATTTTTAACTATTTAACTATTTCTATGTTTTTGGTTATTTTGGGCTTGGTTATTAATGTCAAATGGGCCTGCATTTTTATTTTATATTTTTTCACTAATATCAATATTTACATTGCATTAATAATTTTTTTGACATTCTAATTCATATGGGAAAGGTAGGTAAATAATATTAAAAAAATATTTCATGAATACCCAAATTAACAATAAAATATTTCACCGATACTCAAATTAACAATAAAATATTTCAAGGATACCCAAATTAAACAATTTAAAACTATTTAAGACATGTACCTCTTTTAAATTTAAAGGATTTTGATTGTTTTACATATTATTACATGGAAATTACATGAAAATTTCCAGGATGATAATGATGATAGTACACGATGGTATTGATGATAGGATGGCACAAGTGGAAAAATGGAGTTCTCCCTAGTTGAGAGTGTAATATTCCGAGTAGAAATAAACAACAATATAAAGCAACATAAACATGAAACTACAACAAATAGAGAGACATCACATACATAATGCAAAACATGGAGAACACTAAGCCATTTTCTTATACAATTGAAAGATACAATAAGTACAAAGGTGATCAGAATGATGGCACCTTGGCCTGCACAAGGCAAGGTGGAAATACTCCCGGAATGGCTGCTCTCACAATGACTGCGTTATCTCCAAACTGCTGCAGGACTGCCGCTGCTACTGGAATAGGATGGCTCTTTGGGGCTGTTCCCCTTCTCAGAAAAATACGGGACTCTGGAAATGAGCTCCCCACCTAATACCCAGAAATGCCCAGAAAGGCTTTCCGGAATGGATGACCCCAGAAAATCACCTTCCTTGAGAAATAATGCTATCCTAGTGGAATACGCTAGCCCTGAATGTGTCTCTGCAAATGGTGGCCTCATCCTCTACCGAAATGATGGAATAGCTAAGGGCTGATCCCTTTTCACTATTCCGGGCTAAATCCCCTCATAAATCTCCACTCCCGGCACTACCTCCTCCAAGTACTGTGTGGTCTCTCCTCAAGATTGCGCTGAAAGAAAGTGCGTAATCCCTGCTGAATATGCTATGGCTCCCACTTGAAAATCAAAGGATAGAACTCCTCACCCGAGCATGCACTCGAAGTCCCCTGGTGCTGAGGTTGGGATCTCCGCTCGGAGACACCCGGTGTGCTAAATAACACTTGCAGATGTTGCTCAACAACAAAAGCGTGCTCAATGTCAAAAGACAAAACATAGATGCATAATCGAATGAGGGAATGAGGAGCCTCTTCCTCTCTTTATGCTTGGAGAGCCTTTCTCTCCCCTAGGCCCCACCAAAACCGTGCTGTCCCTCTTGGCCACGCTGTCCCTCTCTCTCTGCGTTGTCATGGGCCCACGCTGCCCACACTGCCACTTCGACCCCTGGGCTCCACACTGTCAAATAAATGTGCTCAAGTGACTTTAGGGAATGTTTTATTTCCTAAGTGTAGGCTGAGTGTCCTCTCACCCACTTTATTAACTGACTTTAACTTTATAAAAGTAAACTTGCCAAAAATTAAGTACTCCTCGCCAAAACGTTGCTTGTCCTCAAGCAACTGCAATGATGGATGCTGCAAAATCTTCTCACTCTCCCAAGTGGCATCCTTATCCGGCAAGTTCCTCCACGTCACCAAATACTCCCTGACCGTCCTGCTCTGCAGCTGTCTCTCCCTGGTATCTATGATGGCTTCTGGCTGTAGCACCAAATGCCCCTCATTATGTGTTGGTGGAAGCTCCTCTGTTGCAGTCACCTGTTGCCCCAATGCCTTTTTCAGGAAAGACACATGGAAGATGTTATGGATCCTGCTACCTGTGGGTAACTCCAGCTCATATGCAACCTCCCCGATCTTGCGTATCACCCTGTATGGTCCATAGAAGTAGGGCTTGAGCTTCTCGGCCCCCTTCGAAGCTCAAGCCCCGCTTCTGCTTCAGCGTGGATTGCCGGTATGGCTACAGCCGTAGGTAGACCAAGTCTCCTACCTCAAACTGCCTCTCAACCCATCCTCTATCAACATACAGTTTTTGCTGGTTCTGTGCTGTAGCTAAGTTGTCCTTAAGGGCCCGGAGTATATCTTGACTTTCTTGGATCCAATCCTTGGCCTTGGGGGCCTTACTAGTACCAAACATCACGTCAGCAAAAGACAGAGCATGATACCCATATAAAGTGTAAAACGGAGACATACCAATGGACATGTGGAAAGTAGTGTTGTAGCAGTACTCCCCCAAGTGCAACCAATGTAACCATGCCTTCTGTTGCCCTGTAACATAGTTTTGCAAGTAGCCTTCTAGCCACTTGTTCCCTATCTCCGTCTGCCCTTCCGTTTGAGGGTGATAACTGGTGCTTGGAGTCAACTCTGTACCCACCAAACGAAAGAGCTCCTGCCAAAAACCGCCCATGAAACGGCTATCTCGATCACTAACAATGGTCTTTGGGAGACCATGCAACCTGAAAACATCCCTGAAAAACAACTCCGCCACCTGAGCTACTGTGTACCGTGCTGATATAGCGAAGAAGTGTGCTTACTTTGTTAGCCGATCAACGACTACAAAGATACAATCCTTGCCTTTCTCCGTGGGCAACCCTGTGATGAAATCCATCGATATGCTCTCCCATTTCCCCTCTGGAATGGGAAGAGGCTGTAGTAATCCTATTGGATGGCCCATCTCCCCCTTGTTCCGCTGACATACTTCACACTCCGTGACATGCCGGAGTATGTCCTCCTTGAGGCCCTTCCAAGAGAACCTCTCCCTGACGACCTTGTAGGTTTTGGTGAACCCCTGGTGGCCTGATAGTGGTGAGTCATGTGAGGCATGTAGCACCTTCTCCCTGAGCTGAGAATCCCCAGTCAAGAAGATTCGATCCTCGAAGTATATCACATCATCCATCACCTTGTATCTATCATCCGTGACCTGTTCGCCCAAGATCTCGTAGGCAAAATGGTCTTTGGAGTACTCCACCAGCAACTGAGCCCTCCAATCCGTGTCTAAACTCATAAGGGACAAAGCTGTTGGTCTGCGTGAGAGTGCATTGGCCACCACTTTGTTCTTCCCCTTGACATACTCGATGTCAAAATCGTATGCCTAGTGTTAGGACCTCAT